>OX439135.1:15712955-16077955 GCA_949318235.1 Ecdyonurus torrentis
TGAAAGATTTTTTTTTTATTATTATTTTATCGAAACCCATTGTGGCCTAGGTTTAATGGGCTGGTAAATATTTATTTAATTTATTCCGCTATACATTGCAGAAAACCAGTAACAAATAATAACAATAGCAATAATTTTTAAATAAATATATGTTACGTAAAATGATATAACACAGAAAAAGTTGGTTGGTAAAAAGGATTCAAGAAAGGCATTCATAATACCACTCCTACATAATGTATAAAAAAATACATGAAGTACTTGCATTCGATACTAGCACATTATCAATATGAAATAAGCGTGCTATTTAGTATTTTGTTCTAGTAAATAATTGGAAGTTCAGTTCTTTAAATTCAGAAGGTTTACATTGATTTAAATAAGCAGTTAAACAGACCTAATAGACCCCTTGCACATCCTTGCGCTTTGTCCCTTTGTCGCCATGTTTGTGGTGCCTATTGCATTGTCCAGCATAGAGGAAACATAATTTCTCTTAATCTTTCACACAAAAAAGTTTATTTTAACTGAACGAATTTTTCTCATATTCTTCGAGCTTATTAGGAGCTAGAAATGAGGTTTGAAGCTTCTTTTGCTATTAAAAAAAAATAAAAAGGATGTTTTTCCTATGCTGGCCTATATATTCCTGACCAACAAAATCGCGGCCCTTAAATATGAGTGCAACCGGTCTTTAAATTTGTTGTAGTGCGAGCTTTAGGATGAATGAGTTTATAGGCTGCAAACGTATTTCTCTACCAATCTGTTATAATGTTTTAAGGGTTGTGTTCACTAATACGTGTTATATAATACATAATAAAACAATAATTAACCGATAGCCTCAATTTAAAACACTACTTGACTTAGGCTTGCTTCTGGTTTCACTGCTTCACTGCCTACTGCTTGTAAATTGTTAGTAAAAATTGCCATCAATTGTTTCAACGCAAATGGTACGAATTTCTTTTTCTAAGCTGCTTTAAATCAGTGTGAAAATATTTATTTATAAATATAAATATTATAATAAATAATAATTTTTAGTATTATTAGTTACATATAATGGTATTTAAATAATAATTTAAACAACAAAAATTATTTACAAATTAAATATATATTTGCAAATAATAAAATACATATTATATAAAAAATACATAATATATTTTTATTGTTTATTCAAAATAACAATATTTTTATTGACAGCTAATATATGGGTGTTATATTTCAAACATGTTCTCGCAAACAATATTTATACAGTACGTCAAAGTGAGCATAACAATATTTTCTATATCAAACAATATACTAATATTTTATACGTAATTAATATTATATAATTTACTATTATTTACTTGCTAAAAATTAGTAGTACATACAGTTTCAGTAATCGGTGATGAATAATATTTAATAAATATTATATTACACACGTTTAAATGTGTCTAGTATCACTCATTTATATCAATCCGGCCTCATAATAATAATAATAAAAAAAATTGTCAGTGCAATATGAAAAAAAAAAAAAAAAAAAAGTATGGTAGAAGAGGAAATTAGGGATACTCATAGCTCTTCTCCATTTTTTCATTGTACGTTAACCTAACAGTGAGGCGCGCGAGAAAAACTTAGAGAAAGCCGTCTTATTTCCTCTTTACTGTTTTTATTATTTGGCATTACCAAACCGTGATTTTAGTTTGTTTGTTTGTTTGTTTTTTTGAGAAAAATGCAGCACTGAAGCCGGAAGTATGTAAATGAGTGATACGAGTCACCCTTTTACGTGTTTTTAAGCTGATACAAAAATCCTTTTTTTTTTATTGCCGATAAATTCCAACTATATCCTTTATAGAAACAGAAATAGGGAAATTACTGACACGTATATTCATATTATAACGGAACAAGTGTGCGTATTGGAAGAGAGAGAGAGAGAGATATCAAGTTGAATTTTAATAAAAATATTGTATTATATTGCAAAAATGATTGTTATTATGGTCTGCACATTTGAAATAATTTAAAATGCAAATTTCTTTGTGACTGAATTCTTTTATAAATTACACTGAATGACTGAATATTGTTTTGTTTAGAAAAGTTTTTCATATCATATCTATTTCATTATCACGTCATCAAATCGTGAATAATGATCATACATTCACTATAATAATTAAAAACTGGTTGATATACTGTAACATCATTTTCTTCTTATAAATCTATAGATATGTGCATGTGCTGTTAATTTATTCACATTTAATAAAATCATATCAGGCCCAGGAATTTTAATTTAGTATTATCTAGTTCCTTAAATTATTGAATTTATAAATATATTTATTATTATTTTTTTAAATTAATATTTAAAGTTATAAATAATAATAAAAAAAAAGAAAATATTATTATGTATTTAAAGAAACAAAATTGTATTTTGTAATAAATTGCATTATATAAAATTAAACTCATGAATATAATACTGGATGGATATAACCAATGCCTTTCTTCATCATCTTATCTTAAAAAAAATATATAAAAAATAAAAATATCTATATGTATTTAAAAAAATGAAAAGTAAATATTTTCTTATTAATTCGTGTGAAAACACAATAAAGAAAATGCTATTACAAAAAATATCTGTTATTGTAATTTTTTTTTTCTCCGTTGAAAGGTTTTGTTGAAAAGAAAAAAAAACACAAATCTTAGAAAAGTTTGTGAAAATTGGAAAACTAGTCAAAAGAAAAAAAAAATAATGCCGATGATAGAAAATTTTCTATTGTATTTCTTATTCTTTTGTTATCATCTATAGATATTATTGATTGCCTTTAGTCAGCATTATAAAAAATATATCTACTGAAGATGAAATTCACACATATTATTTTTTCTTTGTTCAAGCTCAATTATTTTGATATTGAAAGAAATTTCTACAAATGATGTATGAGTAGGTATACTTCTCTCTCTCTCTCTCTCTCTCTCTCTCACTCACAATTATTTTCTAGTTTGATATAGTATTTTATTTTAATATAGGGTTTATAATTACTAGGAAAAATTAATTTAATGCAGGTTGGTGTAACGTAAAAAGTATATTTAAAGGTATAGACCAGAGAAAAACGTAAGCATTTATATCACAAAACACTTGATGGGACTTACATAAATAACTTTAGTTTGTCTCAAAACCCCCACTGTAGTTCCGCAGCAGTGATCAGAAAATTTGATTTATGTAATCCGCACAACATTCTCATACTAATTTTTGCATATTTCTGACGTCATAAACATGAATTTTCTCGCAAATTGCACATTTTACAGTTTTTTCACGCTCTCTTGTGGGGCTACATTAACATTCTGGTAAAGATTATTATCAGTTTTGTAGATCTTATTTTGTGTTAAAGAACATGCTGTTTCATGTTTTCTATGCCTTTAAAGAAATAATAATAATAACAAAACCAAAAAAAATAATAAAAATAACTACCAGTGATAATATGAGGACAAACTCAGTAACTCGGATACAAACAAATAATAATACATTTCAAATAAGTAATTTACTTTTTAACTGAAAATAAATTAGCATGCGCTATAGAAGTACTTTTGCAGATATTCTTTAAAAATAATAATAAAAGTAATAAAATGATACAAGTTACAAAACCATACAAAAAAATATCATTTTTCGATTGTTCCATTTGCCATTCAACCTTTTGTAACGACTTCAAAAACAAACCTTGTTAAACAAGTTTTTTTCACTTTTTTTTTCTTTTTTATACACACATTGAATTATTTTTAAATGTTTCAAGATTTATAGCACCTATAGATAAACGAAAAAGTTTTAAAAAACGTTTTATTTTCAAATGAATTACAATACATTCTATTCCATTGATTATATTGGGGTCATAGGAAAGAAAAAAAAACTCTACAAAGTATACATTTCTCGTTTGGCAGAAAGACGAAAGATTGGTATTCAATTCCAATTCACTAATTAAAATAGTGATTTTAGATCAGAATCTTTATCACTAAAACTCTTGTTAATGTTTAATGTTGCAATAAAATATTGTAAATCATTCAAAAATTGCACTTATTGATTAGCATTAAGTACAACTAACTTTTTGTTAAAGTAAAAAGTCATTTATTTTTTTTTCTTTTATTTCAATTATTTTAAATTTGTTGCATATCAATTCATATGGAGTTTATCGGTTTAGCGCGCGGGGAGACGCGGGGAAAGCTAAGGGTCCCCTAATTTAACATTACGCTTATGGGGAAAAACACGTTTTTTGCGATTTTTGAGAAAAGCACTCCACCGATTTCGGAGAAATTTAAATGAGAAATACTAGACATACTTTTACGTGTTTTAAGCCATAGACATTTTTAAGCATTTTTTTAAAACGATAACCTCCTTTTGCTAATTTTTGCAGTTTTGCTAATTGATAACAATAAAATTTACAAAAGAAAAAGAAAACAAAATTATTTTAAGAATATATAAGTAACAATAATAATAATAAGATTGAAAATACATAGAGTTACTGCATTGATTGTCAAATAAATATAAAATATGTAAATCGGATTTTTTTTTTCGTATACAGGATACCTTTTTATTTTTTATTATTATGTGCTACATGCATTATAAAATCATTTTGTTACTCAATGTCAATTTTATAAAAACCAATATATCAATAAACATACAGTAATAATAATACGTATATATTAATATGCAAAGAGGGAGAGAGTAATATATAAAATATTAAAACTCCCTATATTAAAACTGCATAGTTATTCAAATGAAAATATTTTTTTTTCTACTATTATATATGTAAATATCTAACGTATTTATTAAGGCATTGTCAATAAGCTTTCAATTGAAAAATAAATTAGTTTTCTGTAGAAGTACTTTTGTAAATTGGAATTAGAGTGGAATATGATTGGATTGTGTAGATATGAAAATTCACACTTTGATAAATAAATAGGACACGTGTATATATTGAGTGTATATATCTATATCTATATGTATGCATTTTGCATTAAATATACAATCTTAAATTCTAAGAAAATTTCATAATGCAGGAAAATCTTAAGAATTCCGTAGATTAAAAGTTAGTTCATTTTAAATAAAAATGAAGGTTCTTAATATAAATTTACAAGAACACTTCTATGACACATGTAACTCTTATATTAAATACGAGCAATAGAAAAAGGTAGAAATTTATGATGTGTTTCTTACGGTTATATTAGCAAAAACCACATTTAAAAGAAAAAAATAATAATAAGGTGCTTTTTAATGATAAAACAAAAAAATGTGATCTATACAAAATTTATGAAAGTAATGAAATTTTTAACTACAGTGTAAATGTGGCCCCACAAGGGAGTGCTCTTTGTGTGAATTTTCCTGTTAATGACGTCAGAAACATGCAAAAATTAGTATGAAAATGTTGTGCGGGATGCATAAGTTGAAATTTTCTGATCACTGTTACGGCACCATCAAGTGTTTTGTGATATAAATGTTTACATTTTTTTTTTCTTGATCTATTCCTTTAATAAAATAGTATATAATATCAGATTTTATGTATATATAGAAGAGAGAGAGAGAGAGAGAGAGAGAGAGAGAGAGAGAAGTCAAAATGCCAAATATGGTTGAATTTGAATTATTTAACCCATAGAGCTTTATGTATATAAGTTCAACAAAATTTCTTCACCTTTATCGTATATGGTTACTCACCAAATATTTTTTGATTACGCAGTATTTTTTATTATAATTTTCTAAATTACAAAACACAACAAGAACGGATGGGAGTAAATTGTGAATTTGAATAATTCCCGATGCTTCCGCGTCAAAAAAAATAGCATCTACACTTTCCAGTTTTGCGACAAAATGACTATCTACACTTTCCGAGCAATGCTGTAACTAGACTAGCGGCCACTAACTTAACATTGAATAATTATGCTCGACGGCGGGAAGTGTAGATAGTCATTTTGTCGCAAAACTGGAAAGTGTAGATGATCGCTTTTGACGCGGAAGCAATTGACTGTTGCCAGTTCATAGTAACATAAAGCTATAGACACACACTGGTCTTGTAACAGTATTATTTTAACACAATCACAAGACGTAGAAAATGCTACACAAAATCAGTACGAGTAAACATAATTGTATAGAACACAAAATACATGCCCATAATATTCTTGATAATATATGTTTCTACTTGCAACTCTTGCACGTATATGCTTCATATGAAAATGTAACATATCTTTTTAACGATCAATATGAATTTAAAACAACATATTTTAACTATATAAATATATTTAAAGAAAAACTTCAAATTTATTGCAGAACGTATAAATACATAATAGCCCACCCAAACCTATAATAACGAAAATATAGGTAATTAAATATATGTATACCACTTTCACTCAGATTCTGAATACGAAGGAAAATATATAAAAATTTGGAAAGCTATACTATAATCATAATATTAAAGTTAATAAAAGCAAAATTTATTATTTTTTTATTTTTACTTATTTTAATGTTTTATGAAATTTTATATTCGTATGTATCAATATAGTCCATCAATTCATTGAAATAAAATATCAGTATCATTGAAATGTTAATAAACGTGTAATTATGTACATTTATAAAATTAATAATACATAAAATAAATATTAATATTTTTAATGTTAATATGTGGAGAGTAATGTCATTTTAAACATGGTGCAAAATAATGTTTATTTTATTGCTTAGAGCTAATAGTACTATTTTTTTTATTTTAATATATTCGATATGTATTCATATGGAAATAAAATATAATTTTGCTATACATAGAGAGAGAGAGAGAGAACGTTTAATTTAAATACTGTACATGCACAAGGATTTTATTTCAAATATATATAGAGCAGTAGTTTTTTTTTTTTTAAATACTTGCATATTTTGTATGTATTTCTTTCTTTCTCTCGGTAGCACTTCATTTAAATTCATAGCATTTTTTTCTTTAAAGCTTCTTACGTTTTCTATACCACGCGATATTTAAATAAAATATATTTCTTTTTATTAAAAATGTTATTGTAATTTTCCAAAGGTTAAAAACTTTACGGGAACAATTTTCTTTTAATGTCTTTATTTTAAAACTCTATAAATTTATGAGTCTAAAATATGTAGTTAACAATTAATTATATAGGTATAAGATGTAAAGAAAAAAATGTGCAAATTCTTGAATCGCTATTCAAGTTTTTATTAACTCATACAATCTTTTCTCTTTCTTTTTTTAGATTATTTGATGGAACTCAATAGATTTTTTAATTTTTTATTATTAACGAAATGCAAAAAAAATCGTCTACCAATACTTATCGTAGTATTTCTAAAAAAAAGTTAATAAGATGTGGAAAATATTGAAAAATTAAAGGAAAATGTTTAAGGTAATTTAAACATAAAAATGTACCACTTTATAAATATTTATTTTCATAAGGTGCATTCACATTTGTATATTTCTATTTGTAATTTCCTTTTAATTATTTCCTTTTAAAATTTAAGAGTTAGCTACGCAAAGTAAAAACAAATAAATAAACGCACCTTGTTTAGCCACTTCAGTCCCAGTTTAAAACACAGTAGATATATTATTCAAACAATTCAATAAAAAATAGCAAAAAAAAAAAAAAAAAAAATAGAAGAAATTGAGATAAAAATACAAAAATTGGTACACAAAATGCGTAAATTTTTAACACTATTTTGAGCATTCGAGAGTGGGTAGAGGATCCGCAAAAGCAAGAAAACCTTTTTGATAAAAGAAGCATATTTTTGTCATTCTGAAAGCCGCACAAAAAGGTGGTTAAAATTTACGACGGTGAAACAATTTTTAAAAAAGTTGGGGACTGAAGTGGATAGGAAACTCTCATATTTGTTATTGCAATTGTTGGTTGCAAAATTGATTCCTACTCTATTATAATTCAATTAAGTTAAAGAATATTATTTTAGAAATGAATATCTTAAAAAGTATAACTCATATTTCTCGTACTAATCAAACCGACTAAGCCATTACACAATAATTTTATTACAATTTCTGTATATCCATACATTTCTAATTTAATTTAAAAAATTAATTTCAATTATAAAAATATATAAAAAATATTATTTTAATATATCAAAGTTAATTTACATGGTAAAAATTTAAAAATTAATATAATTTATTTAATGTATTAAAAAATATATAATATCATTGTTTATATGTTTTTTTTAGAGTACAAAATTTTCATTAAACAAAATATCTTGAATCATATTTATTTATTTTATTTTTGTTATTATTACATTGGTCTTTATTAGTGCTGCCCAAAACTATCTATTCGCCGGTCTAGATAGATATTGTAATTTTTATAAATAAGAATAATTGAGTATTCCTATATATTAAAAGATACAAAAATATTGATTCCTGATACTTCAGCTTTTGTCACAAGGTCTATGCAGTTAATAAATATAATGAGGAAAACTAATAATTTTTGGGACAGTATTTGAGCACATTTTAAGAAAGAGTATAATTAGTAGATTCTATGGACGTCAATATTTACCTTTAATAATTAAATTTCAATGATTAATTCATGATTTAAAAGTGGCGGCCACGCCTCCATGAAACCTGTGTCGTTATTCCGCTGCAAATTCAAACAAACGACTAACGACACAGGCTTCTTCGAGGCGTGGCTGCCACTTTTAAATCATGAATTAATCACTGATAGTAATTAATAAAGGTAAATATTGACGTCAATAGAATCTACTAATTATACTCTTTCTAAAAATGTGCAAATACTGTCCCAAAAATTATTAGTCTTCCTCATTATCTCGGTGCTGTAATTGATCAATAATTTGACTGGGATTAACATATTATAAATTTATTAAATAAATGTAAATTGAGATCTGCTATATTTAAACTAAAAACTGTTAAACCGAAAACTGTATGAGAGAATTATATTTTTCATTTGTGCATTCACATATATATTGTATGGTTTGTTAGCATATTATGGACTAAATCAAGTAAACACTATGGTAATTGAAAAAAAAAAATACATATTAGAATACTAAAAGTTTTGAAAAAAAGGACCAAAATTAAATAATGATATTGAGTATTTTAAAAGCACGTACACACAGTATAGCAATATTTTTTACACCATTGATGCTGTTAATATACAGTAGGTTGAATTAGTGTGTCAAGTATGTGAGAAAAATAGTAATAATTAGAAAAAAAAATAACCGATTTCCCAAAGAAAATTGCCAAAAAAACGAAGTTTGTCGTATTTTGAGCAATGTTATCTATTACTCCAGTAAGGTGCCCAAGCGCATTAATTATGACGTCATGCGCATACACCCTTAACCTCCATCGGTAAGCCTTATCATAAGAAATAATCATAAAAAATTTAAAATTCAGGAACTATATAACTTAAAAAAAAAACGACTTTTTATTCGATTTGCATTATTTTATCCCCAATGAGATCCTAATAGTATGTATAAAAATGCACGATGCATGTTTACATGCATTCCATGACGACGCACAGCATTCGGGAGATGCATGATTGATGTGATTGCACCGACCAGCCTGCCTAGACGTTTCCACGGTTTCTCTAGGCTGTCATGGCAAATGCCGGGCTGTGTACTTAGGCCGTGGCCGGACCGTGTGTGCTTTTCCATTAATTTGGAAAGTCCTTACCTGTCGATAAGACAATGTCTTGACTGGGACTGGGATTGGTGTAGCACAATAACACAATATGGCAAGCAAAAAAAAAAAAAAAAAAAAAAAAAAAAACAGAATATAATATAATATAATATAAAATTAAAAATAGTCGTGTATATATAAAGAGAGATTTATTTATCGTGTAAAAATACTTTTTGGTTCATTTCATTAAAATGCTCTAAACGTCTGCAAATATTGTTTAAATATTTATAACGTAATTTGTTAAATAATTAATTAAGATTCATTAATTTCATTTCAAATACATACATAAGCTTAAAATGTAATAGTAAGAAACACAAAAGCAATAAATTAAATCCTATATAATACGAATAGCTTAATGAGTCAAGAAATTTTATAATTTAAAGAAACATTACAATTGTGTTTATTAAATATTTAAATGAGGCACGAGGCATAATCTTTTAATTAAAGGAATAGACCAGAGAAAAACAAGCAATTATATCACAAAACACTTGATGGGATTTACGTAAATAACATTAGTTTGTCTCAAAACCTAGCAGTAGCCCCGTGACAGTGATCAGAAATTTCGATTTATGTAACCCGTACAACTTTATCAAACTAATTTTTGCATGTTACTGACGTCATAAACATGAATTTTCACGCAAATTGCATACTTTACATTTTTTTCACGCTCTCTCGTGGGGCTACATAAACATTCTGGTAAAAATTGTCATGAGTTTTGAAGATCCCATTTCGTGTTTATTCATTAAAAAGCAGGAAGCACATGTTGTTTTATGTGGTCTATGGCTTTAATTTTGTAAATATTTTGTTTAACAGATCTGATTTATATAGCAAAGAAAATGTTTTGATTTTATGAGCTATTGATTGTAATATTAATAATTAAGGTTGAATGATGATTAATGAGTAACTGTGGTGATAAGTCATTAGATTCAAAGTTGTAATAATGTTTAAAAAAAAAAAAAAAAAAAAAAAAAGGAGGACAGAATGATCTGTAATACTTTACGATAAAAAAACTTTAATTATGAAGCAGAAAAAAACCAAAAGGTTTTTGGATTTTTTTTTAAATTTTACCATAAGTCCATATTTTATGTTAATTTCAGTTCTCTCTCTCTCTCTCTCTCTCTCTCTCTCTCTCTCTCTCTCTCTCTCTCTCTCTCTCTCTCTCTCTCTCTCTCTCTCTCTCTACCGAGATTTTGAATGGTAAAACATATTACCATTCGTTCATATACTATGAAAGTCATGATGATTTTTCTCAAAATTCATTTTTTATACGAGAATTCTTGCAGTATTATAAACATCATTAATATGCATTATGACTTTTTCCCATCGTAGTTGGAGGAACTTAAATCCCGCTCCTGGATAAATTTTAAACTGCAGCTATATCATTTTACAAAACTAAAGCACTAAACTTTTGAGAGTTTAAGAAGCCCCTGTTCAAGAATTTTCTCTCTAAACTTCTGATTTTTTTTTTTTGCTATGATGAAAAGAACAAAAGAAACGTAAGTAAACCCAATCTATGAAGAATCAAATTGTTAGAGAACAGTCTTGGGTTCGATACCCAAAATTTCTATAACGATAACGATACTATATTCTAGCATCACACTATAACGATATCGTTATTTTTAAAAATGTCACCCACGATAACGATACTATAACGATAGTTTTTTGATAACGATAATTATAAACCATAATGCACTTTTTTATTGAAATAAAATATTTTAAATACTTGCTTCATGACTGTACTATAACTACAATGATGAACTGCCTTTTTTATATCTACATTTCAAATTTTTGGTGATATTTTCTTATTTTTTGTGCACTTTTCTTACTTTTGTGTGTATTTTTTTCTTATTTTTGGAGCAAAAAGTATCGTTACAGATGCGACGATAATATCGTCAATTTTTGTTAATATATAACGATAACTTTTATAAAACTGTTAACTTATAACGTTTCAATAATCGAATATCGTTATAGTATCGTTATCGTATTTACGATAATCGAACACAAGACTGTTAGAGAATAAAATTCCACATTAAATATGTTAGCTCGTTCTGTAAAGTAAAGTGAATCTCAATAACAGTGATTGGCTGACCAACAAAATAAGACACATTCATTGGTTGATCATGTTTTTTGAGCCGATAAAAGTGAGTCGCATATTGAGACTGGAACTTTTTTTGGAAAGTTTATTTCATTCTTATCAAGTTCAAAGTTCTAAAAGAAGAATAACAATGATCGACCATATTTATAAACGTAGTAAACAGGTAACGACGTCATATCCAGCTGTTTTAAACAAAGGAACATTTTCGAAAGCTGGCTCAATATTTGTGTGTAGTTTATAGAACGAGCTATAATGTTATAGTACTTACGATGAAATACAGCTAGTTCCATTAATTTTCAACCTTGTGTAATGTCCATAAAATAACCTCGTTTCTCTTCTCGTATTATATATTTTTCTTCTTCTCTCTTTTACTATTTGTTACATATAATAACGTGCTTTAGAATTTCTCAACCATTTAAAACTAGAAGTAAGCATTTCCAATCCATAGCGTGCAAATAACACACTTGAGGGGATTTAATTAAAGCTCTCTCTCTCTCCCTCTCTCTCTCTTTCTCTCAAAAACACATAGGGAGAGAGAAAGAGAGAAGTGTTAATTTTGTTATTTGAACTTCTATTCTGGTCAAAGTAAACACCTCAAAGTATTATTTTTAATCGATAGATCTTAATATTACATTTTGCTGTATATGTTTTTAGATCTATATTAATTCTAGAAATTTTAATTATATTATATTGTATTAAACTTTTGTATTTTAAAAATACTAATATTATTAATATATAATTATTTTAATAAATAATAAAATAATATATATTTTTTTATTTTAAGTTTTTGAGTATTTATTTATATTACTCGTAATATTAATAATAAATATTTAATTAATTTAAACATTATTAATTATTAAAAAAGTTATTTAATTAATAAAAAGGAAACTTGGAGCAATCTATTAGCTCATTTAGCAAATATTATTAGACTAATGGTAAGGTAACATGAGGTAACATTCAAATTATTCCTTCGAATAAGTAATGCGTGATCAGAACGATTATACGGTTAATGTTTTCAAGTTCAATATTATAGTTAAAAGTCCTAAAGGTATTACTAGATAGGTTGGGCTTATAGGATGGTTTCATTTCTGTTAAAGTCAACGTCATAAGTGAGTACTATAACATGGGCTGGTATGGGAAAATAATACATTACATTTTGTAAGTTTAAAAATTCTTCCCTTCCCTTCCCTTCCCATTTTTTTTTTTTTTTTTTTTTTTTTTTTTTTTGCTGATGCTGTTAACAAGTTGAATTAGGTATTCAAGTATGCGAGAAAAAATAGAATGACAAAAACAATATTTATTTTCCAAATGAATGAGCGAAAACCCACGTTTATCCTATGCTAAGCAATGTTATTCATTAATCATTACTCAATTATGGCATCAAAGCGCATTTACTATGAAGTCATGCACACACGCCCTATTGCTATATATTTGCAGTATATTTGGTTATATACCTTTAATTATTTATTTTTAATATATATATATATATATATATATACATATATATATATATAATATAGGGTGTATGCGGATGACGCCATATTTATTGCGCTTGGAGGCCATACTGGAGTAGTGAACAACATTGCTGAGCACAAGAGAAACTTCGTTATAGGCAATTTTATTTGGGAAATATATTAAATTTTTGTTAATGTTATTTTTCTCACATACTTGAGATACTAATTCAACATATTTCTAGCATCAATGCTCTCATAAATATTGCATGGTGTTTTTAAACTGGCAAAAAGAGTTCTTTTCCTATGCTACCCATGTTATTGAGTTATCCAACATGGCGTTGACTTTAACATGAATGCATAGACCCTTATGCCATATTGTGTTATTGTGCTGTATTTTCAGTAGTAATATAATTAGGGACCGGATTTTCAGTTGCAAATGTCTGCTTGCACCTGCAAGTTTGGTTGCTCTTCGTACCGCACACAATTTACTAAATATTTAAAAATTTTGGTTCATTCGAGGTATTTTGAGGTAAATTACAGGTAGATAGTAAATATTTTACAAATTAATAATAAGTTGTGCAGCAGGAAAAGTAACTGCTGTTTTTGCAGGCGCAAGCAGGCATTTGCAACTGAAAATCCGGTCCCTAGGTAATATTATACTGTTTAAGCGTTTCTCCTTCTTTTCCTTTCTCTCTAAATCTGTCTTGATTTTAAAACATTTTCTGTATAGCTGCTCCCTTACAATTTTATACAGTTCTAATTAAAATCTTATATAAAATTCACATTCTCTCAAAAAAAGTAATTAATAATTTATGTTTCTCGTTTAGTTTTCTCAATGATGCGTTATTTTTACTCCTAAATGATGCGGACAAAATCTATAGAATAAAAATAATTATTTTATAACATTCGTAATAAAGCTTTTATTTTTATTATTTGATTTCAATGTTCAAGGTTTATCGACAAAAACAGCAATTTTCTTATTAGAAAATGCATTGTGATCAGTGATCACTTTTATACATTTGCAATTGATGATAATATTTTGAAAATATTATATTTCGCACTACACGTAAGTTCTTGTTTAAAAAAAATTAATATGTGCTACTGTACACAGTGATTGCAAAATCTTTAAGGGTGCGATTCATTTAAACTTTTAAGTTATCTAAAAGCTTTAGAAATCCCAAGACCCTAGGATTCTTCAACATAATTCAGAATTCTAAGTCCTTTAAGTGATCTGGTTTGACGATTCGAACCTAAAGTATACTTCCCTTCTAAAAGGAGAGAGAGTCACAAAAAATTTCTTTCAAAGTTTTTATTATTTCTTTCCCTTTACATGTGTTACGCAAATGTAGCTCTTTAAGTGATATACTGTAGTCTTCACTTTTCTGTTCGAAAACAGCTGGCATAATAAATAAAAATCTGTTAATTGAGTGTAACCATTTTTCATTTTTTTTCTTTTTTTTTTTTTTTCTTTTCTGTTTTCTTTTTTTTTTTTATATATATATTTTTTTTGTTAAGTAGTTTTAAAAGTGCATCATGTATTGTTAAAGTTTCCCTACCTAATTTAAAATATCATGTATTTTTGCAAACGTTAAAAAAAAAAAAAAACTCTAAGGGTGGTTTTAATTCTAAAGGATAGAAAAATAGTAAATGCGCACCTTTTTCTAAATTTGATTGTTTATAAGTACCATACGCCGATAAAATCCAGATAAATTTTAGATACTAAAACGCAAAGAAATATAATTATTATAGAATAAATCTCTTTAAGGGAGTAGGGGAAGGGGACCGACGTCTGCGATTAGACTCAAACGTTTCTCGTCAAAAAAATCTGAAATTTTGCACAATAATACTTCCGCTTGAGACAATTTCAAATGTATAAAAATTTTGGGGGTTCACCGAGCAAATTAATTTTATATGATTTTTTGAAATTTTAAGCTCATAAGGCCCAATGATAATTTCAATATTTTTTTTTCTTTTTTTCGGGACGGTCAAACATCATGAAATTTTAATCACGGCTAGGTGTGACCCTTAGCTACACAATGGCACCAAATTTAGACCCAAAACATGTCTAGTTTTTTAGATATAAGGTCAGTACCCTACTACCTTAAATACTAGAATATTTTACAAAATTATATCAACACTATAACACAGATTATATTTATAGGTAAAATCTGTAACACTTTAAACTATTACAGCTTTATATACGTATCAGGATTAATTATAAATTAAATTAATTGAAATGTTAACTATAATATTCATTGTATAACATTGTATTTTATTACTATTATCTCAAGTAACCATATTGTAATAATAATACATATTATTATATAAATATAAAGCACAGTATGGGGATATGGCTTTTGTATAGCATACTAATTAGGAGTGACATTTTGTTATTTTACTATTGTTTATCTCATCCATTATCTCCGTACGTCACTCTGAATATCTTCTATCATCATTAGTCATTATGTGAGAGAGTATAGAGAAAGCAAAGTTTACATAGTGTTGAAATGTATATAACTCGCTCTTCAGTTAATGGAATAAAAACATTAAGTGTGAATATTTATACATGAGAGATATTTAAAAATATAAAGCTATACTAATATTTTAATAATAAAATGTCACTTTTTTTTTCTTTTTTTTTTTGCGACCTTTTTCATATTATTTTTCTAAATTATTGATTTTGTTAGTAAAATCCTAGATGTTGTTTTATATAATAACCAAAAACGTGATTTGCATCTTATTTAGCTTAATATATTATGTGAGTATAATACTAATAATAATATTTAAATTAGTAATGGATGGTGTATTGTTACTGGTGCTTAATTATACTTTCTTTGTTATAGGTCACGCTCTAGGTCATAGAAGGTCATCTTGAAGACTTGACATGTATCTCAAAATTATGTCCCTTATAGTGCTGGGTTACCAGTTTATATTCATTATTGTATTTCAGTTATTTCTTTTTCAATTTACGTAATTAGTCGATTATTTAATGTGTTTTATTTTTTTTTTAAATTAAGATTAAAGATACTATTTTATTGATTTATTTTATTATTTTGCCCAAATACAATATTTACATAAGGAGATATTAATATTAAGTGAAGTGTTCAAGTCATATGTAAAATGCAGATAAAAGTGATGGGCAAGGTATTGCATGCTGTAGCCTGCAGCGCTCTTTGGCACCATACACTTTTTTTTTTTTTTTTTTTTTTGCTTGTTATTTTGTGTTGTCCCAGTCAAGACATTGTCTTATTGACAGGTAAGTACTTTCCAATTAATGGAAAAAACACACACGGGCAGGCCACGGCCTAAGTATACACAGCCCGGCATTCGCCATGACAGCCTAGAGAAACCGTGGAAACGTCTAGACAAGCTGCTCGGTGCAATCACATCAATCATGCACCTCCCGAATACTGTACGTCGTCATGGAATACTCGGTGAAGAGTACAGAGTTACGAGTCAGCTGCTTTCACCACTCGGCTATACCAGCTTGGTAAACACGCACGTAACACAAATTCCTTTAATATTAAAAAAATAATTCACAAAACAATAAAATTTTATGCAAATAAAATAGTAAAGTATGAGATTTTATAGTAAATTCATTATGTAGAGAGGCAAAATTAAAATTTCACCGTTTGATTCCAAAAACTATACAAAAGTTACTCTTTGCATAATCATGACATCATGACACAAGAAACAGTAACTAAAAATGGTATGCTGTTACTATGGTTCACTTAATATTTATGTCAATTTAACATCATTATATGTATTGTATAAGAAAATAAACTAATCCAATTTTATACATAAAACACTCAAATGTGTTTTTATTAAATAAACATTACTACTCAGCAAGGACCATAATAATAAAGAGGTTGAGCGCAGCACAAAACTCGCGCAGTTGATTTTATTTTGTGATAGATGCGTACTTGATTCTAAGCCAATACGATGCCGTTCACCAGTTACGTCACTGATAAGGTAAATAAAAATAAAAATACAACCGGTGATATGACGTCTTTGGTCAATTCCTTTAAGCTACAAGACCTTGGCCAAAACTTTTCCTGGAGCATCTAACCTCTTATATATTATGGACCTTGAGTACTCAGTTGAAGAGTTTGTAAGCGATACAAAGACAGACAGACATAATGACTTAAATAAATATTTTATGTATGCATCGTCAATGTATTTGTATATATGTGTTGGAAATAATATGTTTGTTTTTACTTTCATTTTCTAATTGATTTCTTGTGTAAAAATAATCTAAGCTGATACTTTTTTTTAACTTATTATGATTTCAATTTAATTTGTTATTGATTAGGATTAAAGAAATGAATAAAAAACAAATTTTCATTAATGGAAAAGAAAAATATTTGTTTTATTTTGAAGTTATAAGAGAGAAAAAAATGAAAATTCAATTAACATTGAGAGAGAGAGAGAGAGAGAGAGAGAGAGAGAGAGAGAGAGAGAGAGAGAGAGAGAGAGAGAGAGTTTTGACCATGGATGTTCTGACAGAATATTTCTAGAAAAAAATACTTAAAAATTATTTTTTCACAAAATAAAAGAAAAAAACCAACTTAAATAATATGTAGTGATAAAAAAAAGGTAAAATATGTATTTACATAAAAAAAAGTATTTCAAATTTTTATGATATGAACACATTTAGTCTTGATTTAAACATTTTTCAGTGCGCGTTTTCTGTTTAATATTTAAATATTATTATCGTTCTATGGGAATTTCAAATGTGCTTTGTCATAGTGTTTTAGAATAATCACAGTATACAGTATAATATGCAATGAGACAGGGAGTTTAATGGACACATGAGATGAAAAATTTAGTGAACCAATTATATTTAAATAATGTATGGTGTTTGTAAAAATAAGTTTAACCTTTTAGAATTTTTCATGAGATGTCCAAATTGACTTTTTTTTATATTTTTTTTTTTAACAACAATATAATGATTAATTATATTTCTTTAACAAATTATCCTTTTTTAAGGTTACAAAATTTAAAATCCATATCTGAGTTTGATTTTTTCCCGTCATTTCTAGTGTTATTTTAACAACTATCTATGATCAAACATTCGAGATCATGATATTCATTTTTTTATTTTATTTATTATTTTTTTTTTATATAATGGAAACAAAAATTGTAAAAATAAACGTCATGCTTTTTTCTGTCAAATTGTTAGTAATATTTTTAACAATAATTTTGAACATATCCTTCATTAAAGGAAATTTACGAAATTAAATTGAGTTTCTATGTTATTTCTAATGGTAATTGATTTCCATTCCATTAATTCTATATAAATATTTTTTTTTGTAAAACTGAAATAATAATTTAACGTATACAAATATATTTCATACAGTCTTTTTATATAATATTAAATTATAAAATACTAAACAACGTTATAAAAAAATCAAAGACTTTTTTAGATTCAAAACCATCCTTTCATAAATTTGCGCTATAATGAACTTACTGTAGCAATCGTAAATAATGACATTAATGACATTTTTTGTTTTCTGGTGCTTCAAAATTTAATTTTCTGCTTATATAATGCGTATAACAATTTATAACGAAAAATTGAAAATTCAATTCTATAATATGATAAAATGTGACATTATTTTTCTTATTTTTAATATATGTAAATAACATATAATTTTATAATAACTTTTGTTTTTAAGTATAAAATTAGATATTTTGTTGTTAATATGATACACACTCTCTCTCTCTCTCTCTCTCTCTCTCTGTTAATATAGTACGTACGTGATAAGGGTTAAGTTTATAATCTAATTGATTTCTCTAGGGAAATACATAAGCAACGCACATATTCGATATCATGTTGTTGATATTATCTAAACGTGCAATTAGATTGTAACATGCAATATGTTACATATTACATCCTATATAATTACAAGATAATGTTTTTTACTTTACATATTTCATAATATTACTTCTATTAAATGTTGTCATCTGCATATTATGTGTTTGTGAATAATTAAATATAGAAAATCATATTTCCTCTTTGATTAAAGGCGTAGAACATCTTGAACAAAAAAGTTGTGTAATATCCTAACAAACTTGAAAATCAACGTTGATTTGGCCGGAGTCATTGATTTCTAATTTATTATCCATTCACAAAATGCAAAATGCCACTGGTGGTCACTGACGTCACAGCTCGCTTGTTTTACGCGCGTGTAAACCGGGTGAGTTGTGAGGTCAGTGACCGCCAGTGTTATTTTGTGAATGGAAAATAAATTAGAAATCAACGACTCCGGCCAAATACACGTTAATTTTCAGGTTTGTAAGGATATTACACAACTTTTTTTGTTAAAGGTGTTCTACGCCTTTAAAACATTTAAATCATTTTGATTTTTTTTTGTCATTTTTCATAATAATATTACTTATACTGTATTAAATGCTATCAACTATACACTTAATGCGTTGGTAAATAATTTAATTTAGAATATCACATAACCAGTAAACAGATTAAAACATTTAAATTACTTAATTTACCTCTTTCTTTTTTCTTTTTTCTTTTTTGTTTTTCTTTTTTTATTGTAAAATATTTTGAAACGTTATTTTCAATAATATTGTGATAATACTAGGATGAAATAATTTTTATTACTTTTATGCAATTTTTTAAAATAAAATATTTTCTGAATCTTTTTGCTTCAATAACTATAATAATATAATAAGTAAAATAAGTAATAACTTAATGTATAATGTATGTTTTTATTAGAGTTTTTTTTTTTTTTTTTTTTTTTTATATTTGTAATAAAAATTAAATTTATATGAAACAAGAACTCAATATAGTTTCTTTGAGTGTTCTTAAAGAAAACTGGAAAAAAAAAGAGAGAAAAGAAAAGAAAAAAACGTACAAAATAATTTTATGTTGCCTTATTTAAGCCCCAATCCCCAATACGTAGTCAATACTGCCCTCAACTGCGTCAAACTTATCAAATATAAAAAATTCAATCAAATATGGGCAAAAATAAATAGTTAATAATCATAAACTGCAGTATAATAAAAATTGAACTTACACCTTTTTTTATTTTATTTTATTATTATTATTTTTTTTAAATAATCAAAAATTGGAACATTTATGTACATTATTTATTTTATTTGGAGCTTAAAAAGATAAGACAAACTTTCAACATCTAATATTCAAACCACAAAATAATTAAGATACATCAAATTATTTCAATAATTAAAACGCTAAATAATTCAGAAGAAACTTAATCTCCCTCAAAAATGATTAAGATTAATCAGAAAAGGAAAATATATCTCGCAGCAGTTTATTTTTGCAATCTACACACTTTGTCTTTTTCTAACATATTTTCTTGTTTTATATATTTTTTTCTTTCAATTTTATACGTAAATAGCTTTCACAGCAGGACTAGAAGGATGGGTAATTGAAACTTCTGCTCTGTTTAAGATTGAATTTGGACGTCGTATCTTTTCCTTGCTTTTGCTTCCTTGCATGTAATTTAAGCTTAAAGCTGCTTTAATTTAAACATCATTCGCATTGAAGGTCAAATACAATCGTAAAGGTAAATTATTTTTACGCAAAATAATAATAATAAAAAAAGGTAAGTTTCCATTTAAAATATATTTAGAAAATATTTATTAAAGTTTAATCGAATATATCAAACATCATTTTACCAACGAATATTTTCAATTTTAAAGGCAATTTAAAATATGAATTAATTGTTGAAAAATAAAAGATGCTCCCCTCTTCAACTCTAAAGTAATATTCAAAATCTATATTCTTAAATAAGCGATGACAACAACGTGATTTAGTTTCTAAAACTGTTCCAACATTATAGTGCATGATTCATATCCAAATTTTTATATATTTTTGAAAATTTGTTTCTTCATTCATTTTTAAATAAGAAAAATGCAGTAATGGTAAAACTTTCAAGAAACTTTATTATTATTATTATAAATTTTGTTTATGTATGTGAAGATTCATTTATTTGTTGCAACTTTATGCAGCAGTTATTAATAATCATTTACAATAATTTTTTTTAAGTTCTTAAAGTATAAAATACCTAAAAAATACCATAATATAGTAGGTAAACAAAAATTACAATTCAAAACAGGTTGAAAATAAAACATTTTTTTAAAAAAAATAACAGTTTACTTTTAATATTATACGCAGTACATGCTTTCTTTTTTATCTTAGAATATACATTAAAAAAAGTTTAAAATGAAATGTACAGTAATACACGAAACACTTTTTTAATTCCTTTGTCTTTTTTAAAATTTTGTAGCATTTAAGTCAGTATTAACATGAATGCTGAAAATAAGGCGATTTGATCAAAATAGGCGTAATAAAGCAGAAAAAATACAACTCTTGTACAGTGAAATTATGATATATTATGATGATATGTACATATTATACAGGGAACAGCGAAATATCCAACTATGTGACAGATTACCTTTTTTTTTTTTTTTTTTTTTTTTTGCACCAATAAAGATTTAAGTTATTTTAAACATTTATTTTTCATCTAATGATTACGATATCATAATATTTATATCGCAAAGACATTTTTTAATAACATTGACTTTTTACATTAAGTAAGTAGAGAAAGACTTTTGAATCTTTGGTTTTAGAATTATTTTTTTTTCAATAAAACATGCACTTAATAGTGATACGATAATAATGAACAAATAAAATATATAATGTAATACAGAAATAGTCATATTATTAAATAAATAAAAGTGTGTTATGCTATTTTTTCATACTTTGCTAAATATAAAAAGTAAAAAACACAATAAAATTTATCTTTAAGAATATTATTATCCTATTTAAGCTCTATTAAATTTATGCTAAGAATAATTAAAATGGAAACGTATTCAGAATATTAATTAATTTTCTTTTCAGTTCACTAATCCCAAAGAATAATATTATTTTTTAACCAACAAAAGGTCATAATATAGACTATGTAAAAAAAATAAATTATTATACAGTATAATTATATGTATGTACAGTATAATATGTAGTACCTATATTATTATATAATATATATATATATATATATATATATATATATATATATATATATATATATATATATATATATATATATATATATATATATGTATATATATATATATATATGTATATATATATATAATGTATAAAATTAGCAAATTAAATAGACACCACTTAAAAGCACTTAAAAAAGAGAGGGGACTTGTTATAATAAAATCTTAATTAAATTTTACAAGTGGATAAAAGAGGGTAAAAAATCTGGGTTTATAATTAAGTGAAAATATAAAACTTAGGGAAAATGGTGCAAAATAATTGTGTTCATCGCTCTTTTAATATTATTATGAAAATTATAAAAGTCAGAGAGAGAGAGAGAGAGAGAGAGAGAGAGAGAGAGAGAGAGAGAGAGAGAGAGAGAGAGAGAGAGAGAGAGAGAGAGAGAGAGAGAGAGAGAGAGAGAGAGATAAGCAAGATGACAACAAAGAATAATAATATATAATAAGAAAGAAAAAAACACACGATACAAAAGATCGATGTAAATTGAGGTGCGGACGAACATTTAGTTTACCAAGATGGTATGGCCTATATAGTGGTTAAGGCAGTCGACTTTAATCATCATAAATCTCTAATGTAAACTTTAGTAATTAAGTTTTTGCTTTATACTGTGCGTCAAATATGCAAAAATGTTAAGAAATTTGTATAATGGGACCGAGCCTGGTGGCACAGTGGTATAAGTGCTGTTCTGATAAGCGAGAGATCGTGTGTTCGTTGCTTGGTGGGTACCATGTTGGCTTTTTCAGAGACCGTGCATGCCCCGAGTGCGCACTCCTGTTCTCTACACGTTCATTTCTGTACGTTTACCCGTATATCACAGGTAAATCGGTAGGAGAGATGTTTAGGCTTGAAAGGTCTCTTGATGTCTCCTGGCAGTGGTGGTAGTGGCCCACGACAAGTCAGAGGTATCTCGGGACGGTTCACCAATCCACCTCATCTCACTCAATTATATTAAATCACACGTTGTTGGGTATAGCCTATGTTGAGTGGTATAGAACTTATTTTCATTTATAAAATTACTTCGCATAAGAAATTCCCCTTTACATCGTTAATTTTACTGTTTTTGAAAAAATGATGTTTAAATAGAATTTATACAATTTAGTGTATACTGTAAATGTAACAACATGCTATTAATTGTTAGTCCGCTCCTTTGACGCGAAATACAAAAGAGTAAAAAACTCATTTCCTAGAGTTAACTTTGAATAAAAACATTTTTTTTTTTCATTTGCACAGAAGGAGGGAAAAAAAAGTTGTTCATAATGCTCTTTTTTCATTTATTTCTCTTAAATATTCCAGTTGAATTGAGTAATCAGATTAAAATGGATGAAAAGTAGTATATGTATGTATGTATAAATACGTATGTTTTAGCTCAACAGCTTTCGATTTTAAACTAATTTTCCTTTGAAATTTCAATTTACATTTTGTTACATACAATTTTGTGTTTGACTAAAAACGTTATAGAATCATTTAACTTGACTGTTACAGAAAATGTTCATTTGTACCTTTTTTTTTTAATTTTATAAATATTAGATAATATTATATTTAAATATCATTTTGGTCCTTTGATAAGTCATTTTGAATGAATGAATGAATGAATGAATGAATGAATGAATGAATGAATGAATGAATGAATGAATGAATGAATGAATGAATGAATGAATGAATGAATGAATGAATGAATGAATGAATGAATGAATGAATGAATGAATGAATGAATGAATGAATGAATGAATGAATGAATGAATGAATGAATGAATGAATGAATGAATGAATGAATGAATGAATGAATGAATGAATGAATGAATGAATGAATGAATGAATGAATGAATGAATGAATGAATGAATGAATGAATGAATGAATGAATGAATGAATGAATGAATGAATGAATGAATGAATGAATGAATGAATGAATGAATGAATGAATGAATGAATGAATGAATGAATGAATGAATGAATGAATGAATGAATGAATGAATGAATGAATGAATGAATGTAGCAATGAATGAATCAATCAATTAATGAAAAACTCAATAAATCAACCAATCAAGCAATTAATGAAACCCTCAATGAATAAATGAATCAATCAAAGAACTAATCAATAAATAAATTAGTGAACAAATATATTAAAGAAAAAAAAAAGTAAATGATTACAACATTATATCGATATATTACTTGATAAACCTAGATTTTTAAAATTGTTTTGCTGTGGAGCTGTATATAAAATAGTAAATTATGGCTATGTGCTCGTAAAAACAAATTATACTTTACAGAATCTAGACATTCTTTGACTTTATAATATTTATATTTCTCAACTACGTAGTTCCAAACAAAAGAAAATTTTACGAGAGACAGTATAAAAAAAAAAACTGTATTATATGGAGAGATAAGCTACGTTTATAAGCTATAAAATATAAAATACAAAAGAAAAAAAATGCAGAAAAACAGAATGTTATTATAAATGAAGTAGAAGAGGCAGAGAAAGAGAGCAAAAAAGGGACTTCTTCAAAATATAGAAAGCAACTCAAAGTTTGTCACTTCAATAATTTGTTTTAGTATAAAAGAAAAAAATATAAAGCATGTTTTTTTTAATAAATAATTTATAAATTTAATCAAAATTTGAGAGTAATTTAATAAACTAAGCTAGTATGTCTATAAATATTATAATAAATAAATTTAAATATTTTGACGTCAATATTTTGATATATTATACTCATAATATATCTATTCGTAATCTGAAACAATTATTTTTATTAAAAATATTTAATAAACTTTAAAAATCAAGCTAAAGCTAGAACAATAATTAAAAAAGAGCAATACAGTTGCGACTTATCAAGCACTCTGGTCACTTAAAGCCTATAAAAGCCTTAGAATTCCTAACAATGCTTAAAAATCCTAGATCCTTAAGAATCCAAAGGCTTTTAAGTGACCTTGAAAATGCTTTGATGAATTACGACAAACAACTGTATTGCAGTTTCACTGTAATAATATTTTTTGTTAGAAAGTATATACTATAGAAAATATTGATATTTCATTAAGTTCCTGAATTTTTCTACTATTAAAAAGAAATTTGGAGAGAGAGAGAGAGAGAGAGAGAGAGAGAGAGAGATTGCTTATGCTTACTTAAAATGCGAAAAAGGAAATGCCGGAAGCGGAAACCACGTGATGGTAAAAGTGGGAGGTAGCTCAGGCCGAGCTTGCTGCTGGCACCAACTTTTCTCCCACTTGTACCGTCACGTGGTTTCCTCTTCCGGCCACTTCCTTTTCCGCTTTTTGAGTAAACATAAGCAATCAGAGAGAGAGAGAGAGAGAGAGAGAGAGAGAGAGAGAGAGAGAGAGAGATAGTGTTAATAATAATTCAAATTTATTTCTGAAAGACGAGTATTAAATCACGTTGTTAAAAAGGTATACAAAAACATAAAATATATGGAAAAATAAATAAACGTGTTTGGAGCGCAAAAATAGAAGAATAGTACGTGTTTCTTTGGCCACTTTAGTTCATGATAAATCTCTCTCTCTGTCTCTTTCTCTCTCTCTCTCTCTCTCTCTCTCTCTCTCTCTCTCATTCTCTCTTTTGAAGCAAAATGAGTAATATTTCCACGCAACGAAGCACACGCAACAAGAAAAAAATGTGTAAACAAATGCGTTGTGAAAGAACTTTTTATTAATTTTTTTTTTTGTAGAATATTGTTTGGGGCTAAGAATAAAAAATATAATAAATTAACCGTCGTTTATAATAATAATATTATTATAATAGAATATTTTAAATTTTAAAATCAATTTCCACTAAAAAAAAATTAGACTACATTAATGTGAATAATAATAATAAGGCAAGCCTTCCAAAATTGCTTTTTATTTATATTTATAAAATTAATTTCAATTCTCTCTCTCTTCCTGTTTGTCATTTACAAAATATTAAGCTGTCACTTCTTATGAATGTTATTTGAAAATGAATCACATTAAAATTATTTAATTAAATAAATTTGTTAGTCTTAATATTTCTTGATGTACAAAAAGCTGCAAGCAAATTTTTTAAAATATTAAAAATCCTCTGCACCTCAAAAAAAAAAAAAAAAAAAAAAAAAACGAATTTGAAAAAAATAATAATAATAAAAAAAAAGCAGAATTAAAATTTAAAATATTGGTGCCAACACCACGAAAAGAGTCATTAAAATACTAAAAATATTAGTTTTACTTTTGTAGAGGAATAAAAACATTTCAATAAAATTTAAAATAATAATATAATGTAAAAAAAAAAAAAAATAATAAACTTCAGTGAAGCCCTCTTCAATCGTTCAATGTAAAGTTCGTGTTCAATTGGCATTTTCTATTTATTGACGTATGAACATTTCAAAATTTTATGCTACGACGTGATAATAGCCACAAAGACAAGTAACCATAAAAACTTTAAAAATATATCTACTTTAAGAAAATATCATTGAACTAACTTTTTGACCCCTTTAGATTTACAAGGCTTTCGCAATAACAAAAAGTATGCGGTTTGCACAGAAATGTACACAATTTTTTATTATACATATTTATACGTATATATTATATATGTATAACAATAAGACTTATTTCAAAAGAATAATAATATATTACAGAGAGAGAGAGAGAGAGAGAGAGAGAGAGAGAGAATCGTAAAGTTTTTCTTGCGTATCGAGTTTTCTTCTTTTGTTATTTTCTGTTTCATAACTTTTTTGACCGGAAACTGCAGAAAAATGAAATGTAGTTTTTCATTGGGGAAAAACATTATATAAAAAAATTATTTTGGTTTCGTCATGCAGCTCTTTACGATATTATTATTTGTTGTAACAGAAAGATATGAATAAATATTTTAAAAATAATAAAAAATAAGGTGTTTGCAAACTTCGCACACACGAGAAATATTATGAAATTATAAACACAAAAACACATTAATTTCTCTATGAAAATGACCTAAAATAATGTTTACCTATGCTGGGCAATATATTTAAGTGCTCAAGCATAGTAATGGAACGCAATTTCATGCTACCACCCCATAGATAAAAAAATAAACAAATAAACAAAATACATCATGACTCATGACGCCATAATACCTTTCGGTCTAGTCCAGGATCAAACTTTTTCAGTATTGGGGTTTTAATGTATAATATGAGGCTTACCAACCCCAGGCTCAACCCGTTATCACACTCTTCTGGGCTCGACTACCAGGTCTGTGCAACCCGGATCACTGATTCTCGGAAAACCAAGAGTTGATAACACTCGCGTTAGCAAGCAGTGGTCATACAGCCAGACAGCCAGCACAGCCACGCCGCCAGCTTTAATTTATGAAAAGTCTATGACTAGTTTAAAGTCTATGTCATATTTTGCCCCATAACATAAGAGAAATTATTCTTTTACATCAAAATAATATTTTTAGTGTTAAAAATTAGATATATTAATTTTTCTAATGTTTTTATTATTATTATTTTTATATCATTAAATAGTAAAAAATCGTGTAACATCAATATATTTTATAAAATAACGAATATATATTATACGTATCACCTTCATTACAAATTCACCATAAAACTGTCACTTGATTGATGTACAGAAATGTACACATTAAAATCCCCAACTCACTAGTGTATATCGATGTCGTAGAGAATATAATGTCTATCTCGTTTTTTGTCACGAGAAGCAAAAATGTTAGAGAACTTTAACAGAGAAGCGACCTCCCCATGTTTCAGGCAGACCGCAACACTCAACAGTTTTAACTTAGCAACGTTGCTTTTTGAAGCACCAATCAGAGGCCAGAAGTGGCCGATTTGAGGAACCAATCAGAGAGCTCGCTATAGTAATTTCATATGCAGTGTTGCGAAGTTTAACATAATGAGTGTTGCAGGTCTACCTAAGACATGGGATGTCACTTCTCTGTTGAAGTTCACTAAAAATCAAGATACTACATACAAGATAAGGACACGCTCGGCCAAATTGGGCCACCGCGAAATTTAAAATTTAGCGTTTAAGCCAATCAGCGCCCGAGTTTAAGGTCACGTGATCAAAATAGACCTATCACGACTGTGCTAAGATTAACATGGAACCAGTTGGTGTCCACTGTCCAGTGAGCGCCATCTACATTACGTTCGGAAACGACTTACAAATTTTACTTCCGGTGACCTAAAGCGAGATAGCCATTTTGCTTCTGCTAACAAAATACTAGATAGACATTTTGCTTAACGTGACAAAATACGAGATGTACATTTTCTTCGTTACTACATCGATATATATTAACCTCTATATATGTGATGGAATATGATTTATTATGTCAAATCATTTGGATATATCTCATTTTTTTTATTTTAATATTGACATATTTGGATATAAAATATTTTGTATTGTATATTATATAATAAAATATGTTTCTATTTTAAAATACTTACTTTTGATATGTATAGCCACTTAATAGTTCTTTATATTTCTGATATATTAATTTCATATTGCAGTAATGAAAAATACTTACTTTTATGGTTTTATGTAGAACTATGTGAACCTTTATAGTTTACTCGTTAGTATTGAAAAATGTAGAAAATAGTTTTTTTTTGTTTTTTTTTGAGTTATTTGTATTTGATTGTAATATTCTATTTTATTTCGTCTTTTCACCATAATTATCAATTTTCTACATATGATCGCCATGCAATAACTAACTTTCTTTTCTTCTTTTTCAGCTATGGGTAACGGATTACATATATATTATATCTCCAAGTTTTCATGTCTTATTGGTATCATTTTAAAATATACTTTTTCAAACTTTGTCTCTATATAAAAATAACTATTATAAATGATTATATTTTTAGACCATCGCTAAAATTAGGACGAAAAAAAAAATATTAAGGTAATACTTATTAACCTAAATTTTAAAAAATTAGTATGAATCATAAATTTCATAAAACCATTTATGCATAACTGCAGTCATTTTTTAAATAGTAGTCTTTATTGTCATTAAAAAAATATTTATTTATTGAAGATGAACATGTTGACGCATTTATATTTATTTACAAAGATGTATATTATTTTAAAAGTTACGTGTATAAATGAATAAAATAAATATTACAAATATGGGTCTTGTCAGGTACCATACTTGGTATATTGTGTGCTGAAAAAGACAGTTTGACTTTTCCTTTCGCCTATGCCTATAAGTACCATTCGAATGAGTGGGTTCGCGTGGTAAAGCAAATAAAACAAAACAATACATATTTTATAAAACATGGCAATAGCTCAGGTGTTACCTAAGGATACTGATCGATAAATAAAACGAAGACAATAAAAAATGACTAACTGAAATGAAAAGTATAATATACTGTGTATATGTAATATATATATACAGACCTTATAGTAAAAACAAAGAAAATGCAAACGTATTTAGATTAGTTTTGATAAGGGTATAAAGCTATCGTGTCTATAACATATGCGGTTTTCATTTGACGTTTCGTTTTTAAACTTCAAATACATATACAGAGAGTACAGAGAGAGAGAGAGAGAGAGAGAGAGAGAGAGAGAGAGAGAGAGAGAGAGAGAGAGAGAGATCCAAAAGACAAAATTTATACTATGCTTTTCATATGGTAATTTACGTAGAATAGTATTTTACAAAGACATAAAAGAAATCAAAATAAATTTAAATGGAAAGGTTTTTGAGTGTAAATTTCATTGCGTTATGTAAGAATCATGAATTGTGTTACAACAAATTTTAGAACACTTTTTTTTCCCTATCTATTCTTTGTTAGCTAAGGAAAATTCTTAAAGTAAAACTTTAAAAAAATATATCAGCTGCACATACGTAGAATTGTGACTAGTATTCCTCATTTTAATATTTTTTTTTTAGCCTTGGAGCCTTGGGTTTATAAGAAGAAGAAGAACAAACAATAATAATAAAAAACAAAAAGTTACAAATTTGATCTAACGGTTAGGAAATTATGGTACCCTGTATAATATTTTCCAAAGTGCCTCACCGATTAGAAAAAAAATAAAAAATAAAAAAAATAATGAAGCAATTTATTATTTTTATTATTTATAGCAATTCTTAATAACACTGAAAAAAAAAAATGGAACACAGCAAACGAATTTATTATTATTTTTTGTTAAAAAATATAATATTAGATTTTTTTTTTATTTTTACCATTGGCACTTGTTATCTCCTCTTAATTTTAACAGTAGTTCTGTTGCGCCTACTTTCAATGTTACATTCAAAAAAGTTACCATGTTTTGAAAAGAAGGCAAAATAAAATGAAGAAATGAATATTTAAGAAGATTTTTTTATGGAAAAAATAATAATAATAATAAATAAATAATGATAATTTTAATTTTATGATCATTGATCATAACATATATCACATTGATCATGTTAGAAGAGATACAACAAAATTTCTGAGTTGTTTTGATTTAATTGCTATATCATGACTCATGACATGACACTTCAGTTAAATATAGAGAAACTAATCCTTCTTCAAAATAAAGACTTTTTGATTTGAATTGAATAGTACAGTATAGTTACTCAGACAAGACTATACTGTACTTTTTATAATAATAGGTTAAATTAGCTCGTTGAAAAAAAGTAACATAATATGCCAAAAAATTGTACAACGAAATTAATTTTCTTATACAAGGCCAAAGATGACGTTTTTATTATCATATGCAAGGTAATTAGACATGGTGCTAAGCACGCAATTTCGTGCAATCACCCTATATGGATTATATAATCGTCTTATTTACAATATAAAATTTCAATTTAATTGAAAATTAAATTTGACTTAAAATATTATTGCATTAAATGAAAATAATTTACTTTTATTTCATTATTATGACAAAAACGTATTTTAATTAAAATTTGTACTGTGTATTGTTTCTCTCTCTCTCTCTCTCTCTCTCTCTCTCTCTCTCTCTCTCTCTCTCTCTCTCTCTCTCTCCACCTCTCACAGTAATACCTTTAATACTCAAGTCTGTGAGGTATATTTTAATGCTAAATTACAAAAATTCCATTTAAATTAATTATAATATTAATTTTTTTTTTCAAATTAAAATAAAAAAACAAGTTAAGATGTTTTAAGTATTTAATTTAAATTTTAGTTTTCGAGAGAGACAGAGAGAGACAGAGAGAGAGAGAGAGAGAGAGAGAGAGAGAGAGAGAGAGAGAGAGAGAGAGAGAGAGAGAGAGAGAGAGAGAGAGTTAGATTAAAAAATTTCTACGTATAATTAATTGTTTTTATAAAATCTCTTTTAAGTTTTACAAAAATTAAAATACTTTAAAGAAAAACATTTTATAACTTAACTATAATATATATTTATATATCCTGCAAAAAATGATAATATGGGGAAAAAAAATAAAGCCCATTTTTTGGTTTAAATTTTATAAAATTATTCTGAATAAAGAACTTTTATTTAAAAAAGTTAGCCCAACAACAATTACTATTATGATAAACTATAATAATATAATTGTTAGAGCTGCTATCTTATAACGATAATGCAAATCTCTTTTTGTCGCATCAATAAATAATAAATTTTATATATATATATATATATATATATATATATATATATATATATATATATATATATATATATATATATATATATATATATATATATATATATATATCCCATAATATAGATAATATAGTTAAGAGTTCATTTACCATAGTATCTATGTATCTATTGGCCCAATTTTTTTGGCATGCTAAAGAATTTTTAAGGGTTATAAAAATAAGAAATGATTGATTTCTAATTGTTGTTACCTTGAGAAATATTAAGTTGACAGCATTTTCATTTTTTGATGCCACCATTGAGTCCAATCTTATACGCTGAGTATATCGATGTTGTGGTGTACAAAATGTTTATCTCGTATTTTGTCACGAGAAGCAAAATGTCTATCTCGTTTCTGGACGTTATGTAGATGATGTTCGAGTTACACATTTTGCTTCTCTTGACAAAAAAACGAGATAGACGTTTTGCTTTTGCTGATAAAATACGAGATAGACAATTTATTTCTCATGACAAATTACAAGATAGACATTTTGTTCGTAACAACATCGATATCCTAATTTTCAAGGTTCAAGTCTCTAGCTTTATTAGTTGATCAGATAATACTTATTCTACGTTTTCATAACCACATCTACCAACAATTTTCACTTGTCAACCACCGAGCTTTGACCGACCATACAACTAATTATATACAATAAATATACTCTACAGCAAATACAACCACAATAAATATAACACTTTTTTGATGTATTACACTCAGATACAAAGAAAATTCACAATAAATACACTTCCAATATTTAAATCTACTTCATCCACTATGTATCTGTTTTTTTGTTTTTTGTTTTTATTATTATTTTTTTTTTTACATGTGATTTTCAATTAAAATTTGACTAACAAATCAAAACAACTACACTCTTAAAATACGTTTCTAAATACTGAAAATAATATTTGTAAGTATAATAAAATAATAAATAATAACTAATAACACACTTTATGCAAAAGTAATATATTTGTATGTATCTCAATCTGAATAATTAAATGATGAAAATTATTACGAATCGTAGCTAGAATAGGAAATTAAACTTTTATTGTAATTTCATGGTACTTGGTTCTTGATTTCAGCTACGTTATTTTTTTATCTTTTCATCACTCATTAAGAAATGCTTTATTATTATTATTATTTATTTTTTTTACTTATTTTGTAAGTTAATTTCCGTCTCGCTCCCTCTTTCTCTCTCCTCCACGTATCTCTCATTCACTGTCTGTCTGTCTCTCTCTCTCTCTCCTACGCACATACGCACACACACACACACACACACACACACACACACACACACACACACACACACACACACACACACACACACACACTTCTGTTTCACTCATTCAATTCCTTTCTTCTCTCTCTCTCTCTCTCTCTCTCTCTCTCTCTCTCGCTATGTAAGTCACAAAGCCACACATAATTATATTATACTCCTTTCTTTTTTTCCAACATTTATTTCAATATGACTGCATGCAGAACTCTTACATATCTCCCTTTATGTTACAGCTTTAGTATACGAGACAGTACCTAGTTAACATACACTTAAAAGTGAACAAAGATATAATTACATATTGTGTGGTAGCAGAACCCTTGTGTTTTTCTCTTTTCAAAAAAAAAAAAAAAAAAAAAAAAAAATGTCACAAAGATTTCTTTTATTTCTTTCAAAATATAGATTTTTCTCTAAGTACAAGTATAGTATATATTATAATTAAATTTAACAACACAGTGCAAAACAAAAAGCTTTGAAGCTTTCCTTATTATTAAAATATAATTCTTTATAGACCTATAGTTAAATTAATAAGTCTATGTATTATAAAATAGAAGTGACTTTTGTATTATGTGGCTGTGATAACAATTATTGTTCTATGTTTAGATGGATTTTTAAAGAAGTAGAAAAATATGACACGAATTTTCAAGTTTTTAAGTACGAAAGAAAGAGAAGGAGTAAGACACATCCCAACAGAGCTTGTATAATATAATGAGGAAAAATGCTTTTTAAAAAATGTTTAGTCAAATTTTTTGTATGTTTATAAAAAAGTTGTATGCATCATTAAAAATTCTTTGCTGCAACTGCAGTAATTTTCTCAAATTTGACTTAAAACTAGTCCACCTTATTAAAGGACAGTATAAATTACACATAACTACAGATAAGAAGCTTTTTAAAACAAATTGATGAGCAGAGATGATGTAATGTTATAATTTATAATTAAAGCGATTGTGGAAATGACTTGCGTAATTTCCAAAATTGTATATATTTTTTTTAAATCTTAAGTTCTTAGTTTTACTTAAAGGCGTAGAACAACTTGAACAAAAAAGTTGCGTAATATCCTAACAAACCTAAAAATCAACGTTGATTTGGCCGAAGTCATTGATTGCTAATTTATTTTCCTTTCACAAAATGACACTGGCGGTCACTGACGTCACGGCTCGCCCGGTTTACTCGCGCGTGGACCAGGCGAGCTGTGACGTCAGTGACCGCCAGTGGCATTTTGTGAATGGAAAATAAATAAGAAATCAATGTCTTCGGCCAAATCAACGTTGATTTGCAGGTTTGTTAGGATATTACACAACTTTTTTGTTCAAGGTGTTCTATGCTTTTAAGGAATTTTTTTAAAAAAGAATGACACGTTGAATATCAGTATTTAATTCAATATGATACTTTTGGTTTTATTACCAATATTTTGAACGTATCTTCAACATTTTTGAGACTGGATATCGGATATCAAAGCATATCCTAGAAGAAAAAGAAGAAGATGAAAAAAAAAATTTCTATAAAAAAAAAGTAATTTAAATATATCGATATTGGAAAAAAAATCATATCACCCCACATTGTTGTAATGTACCGTAACAATGAGGCTTACCGTTAGAGCAATAGTTAATCATATAGGCAGCGCGAAAAAAAAAACATCAATATAATATAAGTTTTAAGGCGGGGGTTGGATTTTGAACATGATCTCTCTCTCTCTCTCTCTCTCTCTCTCTCTCTCTCTCTCTCTCTCTCTCACACACACACACACACACACACACACACACACACACACACACACACACACACACACACACACACACACACACACACACACACACACACACTTCTCTATACAGAACACTAGTGTACTAAAGCTTTTTTATTATTATTATTATTATTATTTTAATTTGTGATTCTAGACCATGGACCATTGATATACTAGTACTAGACACATTTTTACGTGTTTTAAGCTAATATAAAAATAATAATAATAAAAAAGAAGAAATTTTCATCCCCGTGGTGCAGTAACATCGATTAGAGACCATCTCCAAACATTCCTAAATGCTAATATTTAATGTTTACTTTACATATATACAGTTGCTATTGTCTATACACAACGTGGTATGTATACATACACGAAACACTATTGTTATCAAGACAATTAACATAATTAACTATCGACTTAATTAGATATACGTTATTGTGTTACAACATTCTCCTACTTCGCCATATTTTGCATTGTACAGTATATATTGTATAGCTTAATTTTCTGATAAGTAATATTTTATAATATAACATATTTGTTGGATTTCAATTTTCTATTAAAAACATTTTACTATAATGGTATGTAAAAATAAATTACTCATAATAAGTTGCAGATTTTTAATTTGTATAAATTTTTTCACTGTTATTATTTTTTATTTTAATTAAACAAATGCTTATTATTTTTTTATAATAGATATTTATTTTTAAATTTAATTTTAAAATAAATTTATTATTATTTATTAAATTAAGTAGTTATGTTGAGTTAGCTCAATATCTGGACAATAAATTGTCTTTGAACAAATGTGGATGTTTCTGAGACTTACAAATATTATGAAGTACAAACAAAATTTTTAATTCATGGAAAAACAAATCAATTTTATCTGAAATTAAATTCTTTGCTCAAATTTTTACAGTTGTAAAATATAACCCTTCCCCCCAACTTAAAAGAATAGACCTTAGAAAAACATAAGCATTTATATCACTAAACACTTGATGGGATTTACATAAATAACATTATTTTTTCTTAAAACCACCCAATAGCAGCCCCGTAGCAGTGATCAGAAAATTCAATTTATGCAACCCGCACAACATTTTCATTCTAATTTTTGCATGTTTCTGACGTCATAAACATGAATTTTCACGCAAATTGCATACTTTACAGTGTTTTTTTACTCTCTTTTGGGGCCACATTTACATACTGGCATTATCAATAGTTTGAAGATCCCATTTTGTGTTAAAACACATGTTGTTTCATGGTTTCTATGCCTTTATAAGTTGCAGATTTTTAATTTGTATAATTTTTTTACTGTTATTATATATTTTATTTAAATTAAACAAATGCTTATATCTTTTTATTATCTGTTTATTTTTAAACTTTATATATTTTAAATTTAATTTTAAACTATTTTTATTTTTATTAATTAAATTAAGTGGATAAATTACAATACGGTTCCAATTTAAGAACTAATGCATACTTTTCAGGATGTTTCTGAGACTTCCAAAAATTAAAATTGTAAAGTATAATTGTTATACAAACAAGGTGTTTTAATTCATTGAAAACTAATGAACTTTATTTGAATTTAAATTCTTTGCTCAAATTTTTACTGTTGTTAAAAATAACCGTAACACACTTTTCCCCATTTAAGTATAGTAAATATATATCACTTGAAATATTAAAATTTCCATGTCAAAATTATTTTAGAGTTTTTTTAAATAAATATTGTAGCGCAGACAATGAGATAGAAATGAAATTGCAAAATATATCACGAAAGTAATAAAATGCACTTCATATATTTTATTTCAGTAGATGATGATAATACATAAAAAATAAAGATGAAATCAAGTACCATGAAATTGCTATATAAAAATTCAATATTCTATTCTTTAGTCACGATTTTCATAATAATATTTTATTACTTGATTCAGATAGATATAAAAAAAGTTATTTTTATGCATGAAATAAATCATTATTTATTACATTCATTGTCTTTTAATATGTATTCGTATTTTTAAACAATTTTGTATGTCTATTACAATAAAAATCTTCCTTTGTCCATTCCTAACATTTTTTAATATTATTTAGTTGGCAATTGATATTTTGATGATGATAATATACCATATTTTTCATATTTATTTCTAGCAACATAAAATGATTTTGAACTTTTTGCTTCTTTGTTAGTTTGGAAAGTAGTGATAGTTTTTTTATTAACTTAATAAAAAATGTACAAGTGTATCTGTACTGTATACTAGAGAATAAAGTGTATGTGCCCTTAAATTTCTGCAAAAATAACTATGAAAACTTATATGTATACAGTACATTAGAAGTTATTATTTATACAGTAGTTGCCGACGATAGCAATTTTTTTAAACATTTTTTCTTTTCTTTTCTTTTCTTTTCTTTTCTTTTCTTTTCTTTTCTTTTCTTTTCTTATCTTTTCTTTTCTTTTCTTTTCTTTTCTTTTCTTTTCTTTTCTTTTCTTTTCTTTTCTTTTCTTTTCTTTTCTTTTCTTTTCTTTTCTTTTCTTTTCTTTTCTTTTCTTTTCTTTTCTTTTCTTTTCTTTTCTTTTCTTTTCTTTTCTTTTCTTTTCTTTTCTTTTCTTTTCTTTTCTTTTCTTTTCTTTTCTTTTCTTTTCTTTTCCATTCTTTTCTTTTCTGTTTTTTTTTTCCACACATTTTTGAATAATGACGAATAATAATTGCTTATACATAATATGTCACTTCAATTTTTCGGTCCTAACTGTAGTAATTTCTAAAAAAACAACCAAAGAATGATCCTATATATAATGCTTAAAAATATATATAAAATTATAGAGTTCACACGCTGATTTTTAGTGCAATATGGATTGCAGTTATACTCGTTCCCACTACTAAAGAGTTAAGAATTGTGAAATTTTGTTTCGAAGAATCGAACACGATTTCATATTTTCACGGAACGAAAGAAAAAAAAAAGGTAATATATAAAAAACAATGGTTGAAAGAAAAAGCAATAACTTTACTCAATATAGCATAGTGTGTGCTTTGTTTTCAGTTCTACATACAGCGAGTGAAAGATAAACTTTATGTGAAATTTGAACGAAATTTATTGCTGTCAGTGCAATACGATATTATATAGTATATCTACATGGTAAAGTATGAAATAAACTTTATTGTATATTTATTATTGCCATGGACTCTCACAATATTTTGTATAATATTATGAGATGTTCAATTTTGCAAGCTTAAAGTACAGAACACTTTGAATAAAAAATATATATCTAGTATCCTAACATACCTAAATATCAACGTTAATTTGGCCGGAGTCATTATGATTTCTAATTTATTTTACATTCACAAAAGGTCAGGTGCATGTTTATGACGTCACAGCTTGCCTGTTTTCGCGCGCGTGGACTAGTAAGCTGTGACGTCATAAACCTGCATCTGACATTTTGTAAATGTAAAATAAATTAGAAATCAATGACTCCAGCCAAATCAACGTTGATATATAGGTATGTTAGGATACTAGACATGTTTTTTGTTCAATGTGTTCTATTCCTTTAATAACTATTATTATATAGAAAAAACTTTGGTTTATATATCACATTAATTTCAGTCTAGTGCATTATTATTATCATACTATTATTACAGTTTATATTATTAGTATGTTAAAATAAATCATGGAAATACGTTGATGGTTGCTTACTTGAAATGTAAAAGCAAACTGATATTGTCGTAGTAGATGTCAATATCAATTATGTTTTTCCAATGAACATGCAAAAAAAAAAAAAAAAAAAAAAGTTGGTGGGTGGGTGGGAGTATATTCTATTAGTAAGTACACGTACGTACTGTACGTACAGTGACTTTCCTATACTTGCATCATCGGTGGAAGAATGAAGCTCTCTATTACCAAAAACGCACATTTGAATATGTCCCACGTTTTGTCAACAAAAACCAAACTTAAAACAAAATTGGAAATAAATGGTAAATTTCATACAATAAACTCCAAATTTTTATGCTTTTATGCACATTTCACAGCTTTTCAAAATTTCACGTATTGCTATAAAAACCCAGTACGTAATTAAGTACTTAATAATTATGTAATATATAACTATGACAGCTCAATTTCAGCAACATTTTTACATAAAATAATCACTTTTAAATTTCATTTTTTTTTTTAATGCAAGGTACCGTATGGAAATCAAAAACTTGCACAATTTGAATTACATGCAACACTGTATGCCAGTTCTTCTCTCTCTCTCTCTCTCTCTCTCTCTCTCTCTCTCTCTTTTTTTCTTCTTTTTTTTAAGCGCTACTACCTGTTACCTCGTTTATCTGTTATCTTTTATCGTAATGTTGCCAGTTTCTCTATTCTCACATAAGAATAATGTATTACAAGTTGTTCATTTCATTTTGGGCAGAATTCTAAATTTGGCATATTTTTAAAATTTTAAATACATTATAATAATGTTACACATTATTAGCATATCCATAAAAATTAATTTATACTGCATAATTGTATTGCCCAATTTAGACAAGTTTATACTACATATTAATTATGACCTTATTCTCATTCACTGCAGAATAAATTACGTATTTATTTCTCCTTTTTTTCCCCGTATAGTTGTTATTTCAGTACAGTTATTTTTCAACAAAAAAAGAGAGAGAAAAAAAGAAGCAAGCATGTGCAATTTGATCCATGCTGAGTTTTGCAACGTACGATGTAATCCATTTTATTCTCTGTATGAAAGATACAAATTCAAGATTATATTTTTATATTCATTTTTTTTTTCTTTCTTTTTTTAAAAGTGACATTTTTCTTAATAATGATAGGGAAAGTGCATTTCCTTAGCATAAATCTCGCTGAAAGAAGTCGTAAATCGTGGTTTACATTTTGAGACACATAAATCTCTAACTAAAGTCGCCTAAGAAATAAACTACAAATCTCTTGGGGGCAACACAAGATAGATAACGAACCTCTTCCAATTTCAATTTGAAATGCACATTTTTTTTCTTCTTATATTGATCGTAAAATAGATTCATATTGATACATATATTTATTATTATTTATTTCAAGAAAAACTAGCATTATACATTCAATTTTTATTATTATGTATTTGCATAAGATTCTAATTTAAATATTTTGAAGGTTATGTGATTTAGAACAGAGTAGATATTGTAAATGTTGTACATAGGGTATACCAAACATTTACTTTCAGAACATCTTAACAAGAAAAAAACTTTACAAAGAAAAAAAAAGTAATAAACTGATAAAATAAGTTATAAGACCAAAAAAAAATTTCTTCTAAGTTTTCGAAGAAAAATGACACACACACGATTATTTCATTTAATTTCAGAACGAAACGAGAAAAGGTTGTTTATTTATTTTATCTCAATGATTATTGAGCTATATTAGTCAATATTAGCTTTTAAGCTTTGGTTGTCCAAATGTAGTAAAAAGAACATTATTAAAAATATGATATTTTTGAGCTTAAAGTGTGGAATATTTTAATTTGCTTATAATTCGAGTATATTCATACATATTATTCATACATATTATATTGCTTTTTATAAAGAAAATGTTGGACAATTTTAATGATTTAAGACCAAGATAGCGAGAGAGAGAGAGAGAGAGAGAAATTTTAATTAACAAAATATACGCAACAACCACAATAATTTATAAATAAATCCACTTGAAAAATTATATATCCTTACAGTATATATGGTGGATGGATATATGTATGTATATATAAATAAATATAATATAAAAAGATAATCATCAAAATCCAGTAATTATTTTCCAATAAAATCAACATTGTGGTTATATATAGTCACGTACGACGCAGATAAATTTAATAAAAAAGTAGTGCTTTTTATTTAATTAAATTTATTTTTATGTGGTTGGAAAACTTGGCACTAGAGAACGATGTTATAAAAGTTTTTTTTTTTTTTTTTTTTTTTTTTTTTTCTGTGGTAAAACTTGAAAACTTGTGTCATTTCGTGTTAGAATGACAGTTTGATGTGTGATGATAAAATATATCGTTGTAAACATGTGTTAGAGGGAAATGTGAGATTCTTATATAATATAAGAGACTTTAATGTAAACTTAACTCTTTTTCTTCATGTTTGAAAGGGAATGGAAAATAATAATAATGAACGCTGACTTTAGAATTATTAACACTTCTTGTTTTCCCCTTTCATTTTTACTGTTATTTGCAATATGTTGTATTTTTCTACAAAAGGTACTTATTTTTGATCAATTTTTAATGCAACAAATTACTTACAGCAATAAAATTTGTGACATTTCGTTATCTCATAAAGAATGCGTAGCGTCATGGTACGTACGAGTAATAAAATCTTTAAATCTTTATCTTTAAATTTGTTAGTTTGTTGTACCGTGAAAAAATGTACATTATGCTAATGACTTTTTTTCAAAGACAGTATCAACTGTTTGAAAGGTGCTGTTTTTTTATTCTCAAGAAATTAAGTATAGTATAGGAATTTCTATATAAGAATAGGGTTTATTGTATATTAAAAACTAAAACTTAAAAAAAAAAAAAAAAATCATTAAAATTTATTCTCTCTCTCTCTCTCTCTCTCTCTCTCTCTCTCTCTCTCTCTCTCTCTCTCTCTCTCTCTCTCTCTATCGTAATTAAAATTGAGCAATACTTTATCTTATAACTTTTCGGAAGATTAAAAATCTAAAACATCAGTGCACTTTTACTGATGATGGTTACAATTAGTTATTTTGCATTAAAAAAATGCTCAGCTCAAAATATTTGACAAATCTTTATTGTGTTTTAGCTCTACTCGTCAAAATACTTTGTAAAAACAAAAACATAATAAAGACCAAAGGAGCTTTATTTAACTTCAACAATGCATTGTTTTACCATGATATGCAAATTATTAATAAAAAACAAAGTATAATATACAACTGTATGTGATATGCAGGGTGTAGATTTTTTTTTTTTTTTTTTTTTTTTAAAAAAAAAAAGATAACAGAAAACAGAAAACCAACAAAGGTTTTGTTTATGTTGTGACATGTTCAAAAACAGATTATTTCGTTTGTTTTTGTCTTTTTTTTCCACATCATTTGTATATATACCGTAAAACACTTTTGCTTTGTGTATATACATATATTTTATTTTTATCTCTACGGATTAACACAAATAACAAGCCTTTGTAATACATATCAATCGATTTTATATATGTTAATTTCACCGATTTTAATTTTACATAATACTTTTATTTATTTTTATAATGCATTTTTGTTGTACTAGATATCGGTTTTATTTCATAGTTTTTTTTTTTTTTTTTTTTTCATACCTTTTTTTTTTTTTTTTTTTTTTTTTTTTTTTTTTTTTTTACTTCAGTAGAACTGTTAATGATACAAACAGAATTAGGTGCTGTCATATATTTTAAAATTTACAACAAAAAGGAGAGAGAGAGAGAGAGAGAGAGAGAGAGAGAGAGAGAGAGAGAGAGAGAGAGAGAGAGAGAGAGAGAGAGAGAGAGAGAGAGAGATCTAAACTAAACGTTGATAAAAGACAATTTTGTAAAATGCTACCTTGCCCAAAGTATAGACCGGTTGCACTCATATTTAAGAGCCTCCATTTTGCTGGTTATGAATACATAGGCCAGTATAGGAGAAACGTATTTTTTTTTTAATAGCAAAAGAAGCTTTAAATCTCAATCAAAGCCTTATTTCTAGCTCTTAATGAGCTCGAAGAATATGAGAAAATTTCATAATAAGTAAAAAAAATAGGAGAAATGCTAACAATACAACACCACCACAAAGAGCAAGGATGTGAAAGGGGTCTATACTCTCTACCTATAATAGTCGGTGACTCTACTGACTGTGCCCTAAAATGAAATTTTAAAACTTTTTGGTTTCAAAATCATTAAAAAGTTTGATTTTAGCATAAAAAAAATGTAACAAAATATGCAACAAAAAAAGTATGCAAAAAATATGATAACATTTTTTTTTTTTTTTACACAAGATATAAATCGAATATATTACTAAAATATTCTTTATTATATTATGTTGTGTCTTTGTTTCGTATAGTAAAAATATACCATCACATTTTATTTCCTAAGATGTATTTTTCTAGTACGCTGATAAAGCAGTATAATAATATATTTTGAATCAAAAATATTTCCGATATATTCTCATCATGTTGTAACAGTCAATCTTAGAACTGTCATTCTCTGATATTCAAATGCATGAGAAATAAAATTTTATTGCACCACGTATGCTATATATAAAAGATGTAACAAAAGATAAAAATAAAATATTCTATATAAAATAGTTATGTATATTGAACAAAAATGTATCAAAAAGTACTGATGTTAAAAAATAAAGTAAAAATGTTTTAGAAGTATTTTTTGTGATAAAAAAATATAATTATAATATTAATAATATATTATTATTTAAAAATATTATTAATATTTTTATTTAAGATAGATAATTATTTATGCTATTTTATCATAGCAAACTATTTATGCTTTATATTATAGTTAAATTTAAATAAATATTTATAAATTAAAAATAAATGCCTCTTCGTTCATAATTACTTTTAAATTAAGTTATAAACTGAACTTTCTGTGTTTAACATGATAAGGGTTGTCTTTAGTTGGCTTTTATCTCAAATTCTAAAAAGAAAATCTCTCAACTTTTTCTCGTCAACTCAAACTTAATGATAACAGCTACCCACGATAAAATTTTCAATACCCGTAACCATCAGATAAGAGAGAAAATAATTTCTGAAATTTACTATAATTAACATATGTCCTATTATAGGACGAAAACTTAAAAAAAAATCATAATTTAAAATCTAGCATGGTGTCCCCACAAAATTTTTACATTTTTGAAGTTGCCTTAACCTAATGTATCACCATGCAAAATTTCAGATTTTTCCTTCTTTACGACTTTTTAGTCAAATCCCGTAGTAGCTGATTTCCCGCCTTAAGCAAATAACAATAAGGCTTGGTTAGAGTTGTGAAAGTGTTATTAATAATTTTTAAAATATTTTTTTACAAAGGAGTTACAGAATCAGTTTCTACCAGAAGGAATAAGAATTATTATGGCATTACATAAAATAAAAGTTAAGTTTATTTCATATGTAAGTGATAGTTATGTTGAAAATAAAATATGACGCTTGATATTTTAAATTTTTATTGCTATTGACTGAGAATTTTTAATTTATTATGAATACAAGAAAAGTCTCGATTTTAAATATCATAAACATTTTACTATCATTTAATGTTCAATATTTCCAATATCTTAAACTCAATAAGGAATTCATAGAAAAACACATTTTATATAACCGTGAAATTTTGATCTACTTGTGGCATTAATATTTAAATATACTCAATATTTTGTCAACAAAAACAAAACTAATCAAAATTCTTAATAAATCGTAAATTTTATGCAAGTCCCAAATTTTAATGATTTCATATAATTTTATGGTTTTTCAAATTTTCACTGCAAATAAAAATATTTATCAACATAAAGTTTTAATTAGATTTTATAAAAAACGTACTAAATTGCTATCAGAAAATTGAAAATGACATTTTTTTCAAGTTATGTGTTTTGGAAATTTGTTTCTATTTTAATTCAGCCCATAATTTATTGCATATATGAGAGAGAGAGAGAGAGAGAGAGAGAGAGAGAGAGAGAGAGAGAGAGAGAGAGAGAGAGAGAGAGAGAGAGAGAGAGAGAGAGAGAATAAAGTGAAGAAAGAAACTTTTAAAAGTCAAATAAATTTATTAATATGGCAAATAAAATGCCAAGAAAAAAAAATAAAGTTTTAGAATAAAAAGCTGTTTAAAATTTTAATTACGTTTATTTATTTTTTTGTAACTTACTTTATAACTTTAATCTTGAATAAATTAAATTGTGTATTAACTACGCAAAATATTGATAATTTATTGGAACCATAAAGAAACTACAGTGTTAAAACAATATATTATATTAAAAAAAAGGTTAAAGCTTAAAAATATTTAATCAATAATTAATTTTCATTATAACTAAGTACTTTTTAATAACCTTTGCACATAATTACATGGATTAATAATAAATGATATTTTGTGTTTATAAAGTAAAAGCTATATAAAATTTAATCGAAAAATTATATTTTCACATGTTTATAGTCCATGTAAAGTAGGCAAATTGTCGGTCATTTATGTTGTGCGGTATACATACCTATCAGGATATTTTAAAATTGTAAAATTAACTTTCAAAAGTTTGATTTTAATGATATGTTCTATTGTAAACTGCATCAAATCAATAATTTCTTCGTTTAAACGTTATTATTTAATAATAATAGAAGTGAAAAGTAGATATTCATGTTTCACCCAGTTTATATATAGTAGTAAATACGTAATATAAAAAGAAATTCCGCACAATAATAAAATTGTTTGATTTTTTTTTGTGTGTACACAAACTCAATCAGTTCATTTTTTTAAGGGTTGTATATATGGCAAGTATCTCAAAATTTAAAAAGAGAACGTGCAAACTTTATGATGACATTTGAAAATTAAATGTAACAGCTACCTATGATAAAGTTTTCAGAACTCTTGACCATCAGATAAGAGAGAAATTAACTATTGAAATTAACATGGTCTCTTATGGGACTAACACTTGAAAAAATCATAATTTAAAATCTAGCATGGTGACCCCCCATTTTCTTTTTTTTTTTTTTTACATTTTTGAACATATTATATCTTAATGTATCACTGTGCAAAATTTAAGATTTTTCTTTTTAAAATTTTTAGTCAAATCCCGCAGTACCTGATTTCCCGCCTTATACTTGTAACTACATAAAGCCTTGAAATAATAAAAATAATGGAGATGAAAAGATGAAAATTCTTAAAATTTCTACTAGAGCACACAAAAGTGTGTCCCTCAGTTAAATATTTCTCTCCTAAACAATAGTTTTCTTTAAAAAAAAAAAAAAAAAAAAAAAAAGAATGATATAAAAGGAACTTTGGAGGCTATCACCTATCACTCACCGGGAATATCCATACCTTTCATATTATAAATAGTTCCAATATAGTATTTTAGCGGACCCACTTATTTTGTCAAATATTACTTTAAACATTACTTTCTTAATATGTTATTAAGATCAATGTTATAGTATTTATTATCCGTGTATAGTTTGTATACCATAATATACAGTATGACAATTATGTTCAGTTCATTAACGTAACTACTATCGAAGTTTATAACATGTTTTTATTAATTATGACAATCCAATTATATTTTATGTACATAATTTAAATATATTAAATAAAATACTCGGAATTAAAAAGTTTTGTTGCTTACCTTAGAGAACTATGTGTTACAATATAACCAAAAAAAAAAAAAAAAAAAAAAAAAAAATTTATCAAAGATTTATAAATTTATTTTTTAAGGCAAACTTTCAATAATTTAATAAAAATTTAATATCAATATATTAACTTTAGAAGTATAATATTTATAAAATTCATATTCTGACTTTGTTGATATTTTCTTAGAATGTGGCTGAAAATTGTATAACAAAAAATACATTTTTACCTGTCAAAAATACATAATTGTTTCAAGATAAATAATATACATAATTGAATAAAAACAAATAATTTTGAATCTCTCTCGGTGTTCTTAAAGTCTAAAAGTACCTAAAGATTCCGATAGATATATGTTCAAACTTTGGTAGTCAAAAGAATTGAATTCAAACCCAATGTAATCTGAATGGTAGTGTCATCTGGATGTTACAAGTGAAACTTACATTCACAGAGACACTTTTTCAAAAGAATAAACTTATATTTAAATACCAAGTTAAAAACATTTTTAAATGAGTACCCATAAAAATACAATACTTTTTAAAAGAAAAAAAAATTGTGCTATTTTTATAGTACTCCACCTTAAAAAAAAATACTTAAAATAATTTGAGTGTTTAATTTTTTATTGGTCATCATAAAGAATTTTACTAAATCAATTGTTTAATATGTTTCATCCGAACAGGATGTCTGAGAGATTTAGAACTTTAACAGACGTCATAGAGTCGTCGTAATCGAGAGTACTGCACATGGCACACATAAAATATATTAAGTACATTTATAATTTATACTGCATTTACGATGTCATATATTTATGTATAAATTTTTCTATTATGGAATGGTATAAATATTTATACTATATATAAGTATTTTATAGGGTGTATGCGGATGATGTCATATTTATTGCGCTTGGAGGCCATACTAGAGTAGTGAATAACATTGCTCAGCATAGGACAAACTTCATTTAAGCCAATTTTCTTTGAGAAATGGGTTCATTTTTTTTGTTATTGTTATTTTTCTCACATACTTGAGATACTAATTCAACATATTTACACCATCAATGCTCTCAAAAATATTGCATAGTGGTTTTAAACTGGCAAAATGATTTATTTTCCTATGCCACCCATGTTATTGAGTTATCCAACATGGCGTCGACTTTAACATGAATGCATAGACCCTATATTTGTTATGCTGGTACATAATTATTATTCAATATAGTATAAATTATGTTGCCATGATATTACGTAGCGTAGCATATATTACGTATTTTCGTTCCTGAATCCCAAGCGTATATTATAAACAATTTTATGGTCAGTGTATTTTGTCATCATTCATTATAGTGCAATTTCTTTGTATCGAGAAGTTTAAATACCACTCATTAAATTGCAATCTTCAATTATTTATCCGGGTAATACGTTATAATATCATGATTATATTGATATGGGATGATAAATTTGTATGGGTTCCGTATCTGTTTTAGCATCCTCTAAAGTTTTTTTTTTTTTATATATAATTTATATTTATCAAATTTTGAATATTGACAATATTTCCTCAAAAAATATTTATTATTATTAATTTTGTATGTTCCACATGCATAAATTTATAATATTTTGAAAGAAAAAAAAGGCCAAAAATTACTTTTTTTTCTACGTAAAATTAAAATAGAAATTCTTTACAAAAACTTTTGAATGGTAAATGATAATAATAATAAAATAATAATAAAGTAAACATCATTGTTTTGATTTCATCAATCATACAGCGAGTTTAAATACTATATTTATTATTATTAACTTTTTTTTACTATATTTTGTTATCGTGCTATTTTTGCTATGTTTTGTTAATTTGCTACACTTCTCCATAGTCTCGTCAAGATATTATCTTTTTAACCGATACAATTGAAACCACACACACGAGCCAGCCACAGCCTAATACACAGCCCGGCATTCACCATGACAGCTTATAGAGACACCGTGGAAACTCATATAGGTAGACTGGAAGATATTTACAAAAACAGAAGTATTTACTAAAAAAATGTATATTAATATTGTTTTAAAGTCAACAATTATAATTTAAAAACTACGAAAACTATTACCGCTACTTAAGCATTTCTGAAAAAAAAAATGCAACGTATGAAAAAAAAATGCTTTTCTAACAATGGAGAGAGAATGAGAACAAAAAATTAAAAAACAAAATATTTTCTCGAAGTTAAAATTAAAATAATAATAAATAAAAACAAATAAATATTGCAATGTTTATAATTTTAATGATGATAACTAGCCACTGCAGACTTTTCTTAAAACATACTTTATTTAAGGCGGGAAATCTGATACCGTGGTGGGACTTAATTGACTAAAAATTTGCAAAGAAAGAAAAAGCTGAAATTTTGCACAGTGATACATTAGGTTATGGTTTCTTCAAAAATGTAAAAAAATATTGGGGGGTCACCATGCTTGATTTTAAATTATGAATTTTGAAGTGTTAGTCTGATAATAGCCTATATTAATTTCAATAATTATTTTCTCTCTTATCTGATGGTCATGAGTTCTAAAAATCTTATGAAGTGGCTGATACAATCAAATTTTAACTTGTATCATAAAGTTTTCTTTTTAAATTCTGAGATACAAGCCATCTATATACAACCCTTAATTCAACCTCTTAATTTAAGAAACTTAAATGATGAAAAAATCGTGAAAAAAAAAATAATAAAAAATTGGATGTTTAAATCACTATAAACTTTAAATTAACTAAAGACAATTAATTATTTATTTTAAAAAGGGTTATTTTATTTATGAAGAAAAATGTTCTTTAAATTAAAAATCCTTATACAAAAATGTGGAAATGAAAATATTGTAGTATTACAAAATAATGTTGTATACTAACTTTTTTAAATATTATCTAATTTAAATACTAAAAAAACTGTATAATTATTTTATTGATATTCGAACCAGCCGACAAGATCCAAGTGATGATCTTGGCTGGACGAAAAGTGTATTCAAAATGTAACAAAGAATTTAAAAAAAAATAATAATAATAAATAAAAAAAGGAAAAAAGGAAAAGATAGCAAAAGATCTTAACAAAATTCCAGACGTCTAACAATAAGTTTAAAAAAAATCTAAAGTATAATAAAGACAACGTATAATTTATTATTATAGTTTAAGTTGTTTATATTAAAAGTTATATAATGTAACAATTTTAATGACGTCATGATAACTAATATACATTACAATAACATATACGTGCGTTAAAAAGACGGAAACTGGTAACACGGATACTCTAACTTGGTATTTTATATAAACATTAGAAAATACCTTGCACATGCGCGAAATCCCGGGCTTATTGCCAGAGCGCCTGTGTCGATATCTAGTATATACAAAGTCACAAAATTAAATATGACATCATTTTAAACACGTTTTTTGTTGATTTTTTTTATTTTCTAATTTTTGTGCCAAAAAAAAATTTAGTGTATTTTTTTTTCTAACAATTTGTTAAATTGGTTTGTAGGTCAAGCGATTTTTCTTTTCTAATTTAATTAAATGCGGCCAATTTTTTTAGTTTTAATGGTAAAATTTTAGTTTAGTTCATTTGCATACAGATTTTAGTTTATTTCATAGTTATTTCAAGATTCATTAATTGTTTTTATTTTTTATGTAATAAAAAAAGTAAGAAATTTGAGAGCTGTAGTTTCATAGCTTCCTATGAGAATAGAATTTCACATATTAGATTTTTTTCTCTTTTTTTTTTTTTTTACTTTATAATATTTATTCTTAAATTAATGATAAAAATTAAAATTATTCTAAATATTAGCTTAAGAGTTTAACTTAAAAAATTCATATCTATTCCTATTTGAAATCTTTATCACCGTTTAAAAGTTAGCAATAACTTATAGATATGTATACAAAAAATTATAATAATAATTAATAAAAAATAATAATAATAAAAAAAAAAAAAAAAAAAAAAAAAAAAAACTCGGTGCTTATGGGAGAAAGAAAATACTATAGATATATTTTATGTACAAAAATGTAAAGCTTAAGCGACATAAAAAAAAAAAAAAAAAAAAAAAAAAAATCTACTATTTTGAAAAACAACCCCCATTTTTTTTTTTTTTTTTTTTTACATATTTGAAATTGCTCGTTTTTTCACCATACTATAGTAAAAAGAAATCAAAATTTGAATACTCTATTCTCTACATTATCTCATTTTCAGATTAAAAATCTAATATGTACTTGTATGTTTAACAAATAAAAAAATTTAAATTATAATATACATTTTTTTATTGATAGAAGTTGAAAATAAAAAAAAATATGTGATTATACATTAAAAAAGTTTTGATGTAAAAATGTGGTTTATTTGCATCACTCTCCTATAATATGACTTTTACTTTATAGTCTACAGTTATAGTAGTATAGTTGCCCAGACTTGGAAAACGTGAAATCAGTCAGTATGGTGTTGAGCACCAAACATAATACATTGTGATTTTTTTTTATTTAACTATAATAATAATGTATGACTTAATAATATAATTTAAAAAAAAAAATGACAAGATCTAAATATTTTAGTATATAGATGTATTAGTGATTATGTTACAATGGGATGTGGAAGAAGTAAACTGCAAAGTGTTCATCCTAGTAGAAAATCAAGTGCTAAAAATAAAGAAGGTGAAACACGTGAGTATATTTTATATTTTTTATTATTATTTTAAAATGACCTGATTTTTTTTTTTTTTAATACTATAACAATTTAATTCATATAAAATTTACTTTCATGCTAGCTATAAGCGAGAAAAATATTGCAATAATATGCTATATTAATTTAAAAAATGATAATTAATTAAGTTATTTAAATCATTTATTTATTATTTCAATATTTTGAATAAAAAATTAATACTTATAGATTAATGACAAGTTTTTAAATATTTCATAATTTTTGTAGAATATAAAATTGTATTACACATTTACAAATATAACTGTTTTTTTATTTTTTATTATATATATGTTAAATTCGGTTTAGCGCGCTGGGAGGTACGGGAAAAGCTAAGGGTCCCCTAATTTAACATTATGCTTATGGGAAAAAACATATTTCTTGCGATTTTTGAGAAAACTACCGTACCAATTTCGGAGAAATTTGAATGAGAAATACTAGACATGCTTTTACGTGTTTTAAGTCATATAGTCATTTTTAAGCATTTTTTTAAACCGATAACCTCCATTCAATATCTTCATAACCTGTTCATAACTGTTGATTTTACTAGCTGACTGGTGCATTTGATGAATGGGATGGAAGAGCTTATTATACATAATCTATATTATTTTAAATATTAAATATCTATATTGAATATTCAAATTAAATTGTATTTTGTCTGTAAATGTCGGCTAAATTTATATCGCCTATAATTTAATAATCGTCTACTGCTAAACAACGAGTGTAAAACATAAGGATACTTAAGTATTATTATTTATTTTGCAATTTATTTATTATAAAACAACTATAATTTTAGGTATTTAAATATTTTAAGTGACAAATTTATAGTATACAATATGAAGTTGAATTCTCTGCCTCTAATATTGCAATTTCTTTATATTTTATTATTTTTAGAAATTATTTCCTAGTTTAGTCTCTTTTATAAAAATTGTTACATAACTATTTTGATAAACTGTGAATTGTTGGACGTTCACTTAACAATATAGGAAAAAAGGAATAAACATAGAAAATGTAGAAAAAACTTAATAGTTTCTTCTGATCATAGTTTCTCAACTTCTTCTGATCATTTGGTAATGGTAAGTTGTTGTTTTTTTGCTTTTTTTTTAGCATTTCCATTAAACTGTAACTATGCTGCAACTTGTGCTCATCTTATAATTAAAAAAAAATGTACTGTACTTTATAGAACTCACTCAAAATACTCAAATCTAAACTCTGTAAAAAAGGAGAGAGAGAGAGAGAGAGAGAGAGAGAGAGAGAGAGAGAAACTTTGCTCTGGTTCTGACTTTTGAATAACAAGCAAAGAAAAAAATATATTATAAAAACTATAAATATTAACGTATAAAACGTTCTGATAAACAGTGTATGAGCAATCATGTAAAAATTTCATCATTTCAGATAAAGTTATAATAAAAAATAATAATAATGAGAAATACATTGACCTATGTAAAAAAAAAAAAAAAAAAAAAAAAAAGAGAGAGAGAGAGAGAGAGAGGGAAAAAAACGAATTTTGCAGTTAATGCAAAAAAGAAAAAAAATCCCTTTGGCTGGTATAGACAGCTGATTTTAAACCTATTTATCTCTCCCTAGTTTTTGGTATATTATGGCTTCCAGGGAGCAAAAATATAACGAAACGAGGTCACAAAATGTAATAATATCACGTTCCTCGTATGCTTCGTTCATTTTGTTATAAATCGAAGTATCGTCATTGATGATATTGTTATAACTTCATTACTGAAAGATATGTAGATATCTATTATAGAGTATATAGAAAAAAAAATATTTTTATTGAAAATTAATCTTCCTGGAATTATACATGAGAATTATTGAAAAAAAAAAAAACTTTTTTTTTCTCTTTTTTAATATCTCTATGATTTTAATTTTAAGGTTGTTGGTTAACAGTTGTATATAACAACTTAACGGCCACGAGTTGTAAAATTAACATGACATAAAGATGACTTCAAAGTAATGTCTAACACAAGTAAAAGACGATAAAATATTTAAAGTTATTTTATTTAATAAAGTTATCATGTTGATGTGAAAATTAAAATTTGAGCTTCAACTTTTAAGTCATATTAGAAACTTTTGTTAAGATAAAGACGACCCTGGGACTTACTTGGGGCCTCCATTAGTCAAATTAGAAACAGCTTCTTTACAATAATTTCTTCTTCTCAACTTATATCCAGTAAATATATATATATATATATATATATATATATATATATATATATATATATATATATATATATATATATATATATATATATATATATATATATATATATATATATATATATATATATATATATATATATATATATATATATATATATATATATATATATATATATATATATATATATATATATATATATATATATATATATATATATATATATATATATATATATATATATATATATATATATATATATATATATATATATATATATATATATATATATATATATATATATATATATATATATATATATATATATATATATATATATATATATATATATATATATATATATATATATATATATATATCTGTGTAGTCTTCTAATAACATATAATATACTTAATAAAAAAAATAATAAAAAAACGAGGTGAAAAATAAATAATTTTTTTCCTCAATTTTTTTTTTTTTTTTTTTTTTTTTTAATTTCACTTAAAAATTGGCGTTAAAATTTGAATTTTTACATTTACCTGTTATATTCAAAGTGGAATAACTTAAATATTTGATCGTGTTTTTATATTTTTGACATAAATAAACGTTAAGTAACATTTCATCTTTACTTTGTGTTAATTTTATAAACTGCAACCGTTCAGTTTGTGAGATATAAACCGGTCACTTATTTACTTAAATTGAAAATAAAAGTTTTTTTTTTTAATATAAATTTATAGAAGATTAGCGTACTTCGTTAATTTTGCTGGATATAAATTGCGAAGAGAGAATTATTGTGAAAACAAGGATCCTCATTAGATTAGATATTAATCACTAATGGGGGTCACACGTTTATTACCTCAAAAGTATCCTGGACTCCAAAAAAAAAAAAAAAAAAAAAAAAAAATCATGAGTTGAGACCATTACGCATACATATATAATGTCCATCAACGCTTCTGTACTCTCACAATCTGAGATTAATAAAAAGTTGTAAAGTAGGCAAATTTTGTAATTTATTACGTCACGAAATCCAGGACTGCAATTAAAATTGTCTAGCGCGCACTACTTTCTCATTCTTTTTAGTTTGTGAGGCTACAGACGAGTTATATTAAAATACATAACAGGTCCCATTAAGATTTATCATTGAAGATTTTTTTCTAGAGGTCAGGATCTCTTTAATTTCTCTATTTTTACAAGAATTTTCATTTCTTTTAGTTTTTAATATCATCATTATAATTTTTTTTTAAGAAAATAATTTCAAGGTGAAAATTATAGTAATTTATTTCATTATTCATTTATTATATTTTCCATTATATTAAAACGAGATGAGTCTTCAATTCATAATGCTCAATAACTATAAACCTTATTCAATAACATATTTATTTTTAATTCCATCCCCTTCAAATTATTCAAACTAAATAATTGTACGAGATACTTACTAATTATAATATAAGGGTGTATGCGGATGACGTCATATTTATTGCGCTTGGAGGCCATACTGGAGTAGTGCATAACATTGCTCAGCATAGGACAAACTTCATTTAAGGCAATTTTCTTTGGGAAATTGGTTAATTTTTGACTAATTATTATTCTTCTCACATACTTGAGATACTAATTCAACATATTTACAGCATCAATGCTCCCAAAAATATTGCATAGTGTTTTTAAACTGGCAAAATGATTTTTTGTCCTATGCTACCCATGTTATTGAGTTATCCAACATGGCGTCGACTTTAACATGAATGCATAGACCCTGTTTCAAATATTTTTTAGTAAAAGCTCTATGTTTACTCATTCTATATATTAATTTACTTTATACATCAAGAAAGATAACAATTATATCAATAATAAATAAATTAAAAAAAAAAAATAATAATAATATATTATAACAAATAATCATTAAATAATTTTAATGAAAATAATATAAATATTCTTATCTTTCAATGCTAAACGTAGTTTAACAATTTTTATTTTGTTTTCTATTTATATAAAAATTAAACAATTAACAATTTGGCTCCAGTGAAATTTATTTTGAAATCATAACTTTAATTAAAGATCTCTCAACATTCAAATTTGAAATTAGATTTTATTTTTACAAGATAATTAAGAAGATTATAAATGAACTACTTTATTAAAATTTCTTGATATGACAAATTTAATCAACAAAATTTGAGACTGATGTATTTTAAATATAACCTATATTTTTTTATAATTATAAAAATAAATTATAGTGAAATAAAACTTACTATCGATAAACCTCATTTGGATAGCATGGCTTGCTATTTAATTGTTTATATTAATTATTCAAGAAGCGTGACTCAACATTATATTGTGTTATGTTGTTCTGTTTATTTTACGTAAGTGTTTTTGTTTGGTAAATATTCGATGTTATGTAAAATTAAATTGAAAATTAATATATTTATTCAATATTTACGAGTAAATTTTAGTTCAAACAACCAAAATTAAAATTTAGATGACAATATATTTGCTTTCTTTTTTTTTTTTTTTTTTTTTTTGGCTTGCCATATTATTCAGACCAGTTTCATTATTTCTTTCACGTGGAGAAATATTTGTTTTCAATTTATAGGGTATACTGAGATAATATGAATTATATATATATTATATAATAGAGACTTATTAATTCAGCAAGAAATGGTAAGCATAGTTCCTTAATAGAATAAATTTTGGCTTGTTAAACACGAGGACACGAGCCCTCCTAAAATTGTGCTACTTTAATTTTCTGATGAGAAAAGAAAAAAACAACTTAAAATTACTCCTCAGGAGAGGATAAAAATCGCATTTTACGCCTTTATAACAAAGCATATATAAATTAGTTTCATTGTTGCTTACATTATTCTAAATGGCTTTCATTAGTTTAAAAATGATTTTACTTATAAACGTTTAATATTATTATTTTTCACAATTATTAAGGACATTTAGCAAGTTTAACGAAACTTACAAATACCCATGCATTAATAATTTGCATTTTAAATATAATATATTAAAAGAAATATAAAAGTTATGTTGTAAATAATTATATAATATTAACAACATATTATTTTAAAAATAGTAATATTATTTAGAAAAATAATAATAATAAATAGGAAAAAAAATAAATAAAAATTATTAGCATCGTTATTGTGTATATTTTATATTTAGAGTTTCTTCGGATAAAAATAATTTAATATTTAGTTTCAACAAAACGTTGCGAAATTTGAACAAACTTCCAATGATGATTGTCTTGGAATTATAATTAAAACTAATGACAAAAAGTTTTACATTTAATATCCCTTTTCTTCTCTGTTTTCTTTTGCTAAAAGGAACATTAAGATAATGATCAAATGTTCAAATAAAATCTTAAAGTAGATATGCTCAACTAAATTTTGGGGGACCGATCTTTTACTTTAACTTTGTCAAAATATAACCTTTTCAATAAAATATGTTGATTTTGTACCTTTTTAAATAGCAAAATTTGAAATTACTTTATTTAATAATTACATTCGGTTCTATTAATAAACGATTGACATCATGTCAAACCAAAATTTTGCTATTAATTTAATTATTTTTTTGTTTTTCTATAAAATGCGTTTATTTGATAATAATTATTTTATTGCATGCAAAATAAAAACTTTATTTTATTACTATGCATCATATTATAAATCGTACATAAAACCCACTGATCATAAAACCATATTCATTAACCATTAGTACCGTATTTACTATATAAATTCAAAATAATTATGATTACAGAACCTGCAATGTATAAGTAAAGTATACATAAAAGTTTAAAAATACTTAAATTTTAATTTATTTAAAATATAAAATTCTCACGATTTAAGGATAGAAATAAAGTTTAATGTAGACTGCTCGGGCGTATGTCGTAACTTCAAAAGTGTGTGCATCACTTTTTTTATGTTATCTGAAATACAATGGTAGCAAAACTACCAATCAGCTACCAATAGAATCCGTAACCGTCAGATAAATAGTAAAAAATATATAAATATTATAAATGCTAAAATTAATATGGAGCCTGGGGGAATCAAAATTTAAAAACTCGTAATTCAACATTTTGTATGATTACCATTTTTTTTTTGTCATATTTTAAATCATCTTTACCTACAGAACTACCATTGTGATGTGTGATATAAATATATAAGAATAGTTTTTAGTTTTTTCTGCCTTCACAACTTTTATTCAAATTACTGCAGTCTTTAAGAACTTTAAGAACTTATCCTTTCTGTTCTCTGTGTGTACTTATAAAAAAAAAGGTCTTATATAAAGTTATTGACTATTGTTATATATATATATATAATATATATATATATATATATATATATATATATATATATATATATATATATATATATATATATATATATATATATATATATATATATTGATGAAATTTTGAACATCGACGTAACCTAACCCATGGGATTTTACTTTTAAACCAAAGTTTCATAAGCCAGAATTGTTGACTAAAATAAACATCTCATTCAATTCTTATTTCTCTATAAACATGAAGTTTTAAATTTTAAAAAGGAATATTGAGAATTTTACTCATGTTATTCATAATTAATATTATTGATTCTATAAGTAGTTGAAAACTTTATACGATAAAATATAAACATAAGTTCGTTCTATGAACTACACACAACTCTTGAGCCAGCTTCGAAAATTTTCCTATGTTAAAAACATCTGATCATGACGTCGTTACCTGTTTACTACGTTTATATATATATATGGTTGATCATTGTTATTTTTTCGTTTAGAACTTTAGACTTGATAAAAATGAAAGAAACTAATAAAAAAAAAATCTCTTTTATCGGCTCAAAAAACAAGATCAACTAATGAATGTATCATATTTTGTTCGTCAGCCAATCACTGTTAATGAGATTCACTTTACTTTACAAAACAAACTATAATAAAATTTGTATATAAGTAAAAATATCAAATATTTTTATTTCAGTTTTTTTTTTTTTTTTTTTTTTTTTTTTTTTTTTTTTTTTTTTTTTTTTTTTAGTTTAAATAAGTATTGTAAATAACAGCCTTAATTGCGTCATAAAAAATAAAATTACCAAAACCTTTAAAGTACAAGAGTTACTTTCTTCACTAAATTTTAGGTGATTTTTCCAGATTATTTGAAAAACTAGAAATATTTAAAATTAGTTGTTTAAGTTACGACTATAGAGATACTTAACTTATTACACATGTTAATTCTATCATAATAAGTCAGTACGATGATGTGCTTTTTTAAATTAAATTGGAAATAATAAAATTGTTTATTATGCAAAATAAGACAGATAAGAAGAAGAAAAAAACAACTATCAGGCATGTTAAATAAATTAAAAATACGAGCTTATTGGTTCTTAATTGTAACAATGTTGATAACGAGCTATTATTGCAGACTTATACTACAGTAATTACCTCTGCAACAAACTATTATTATATACTTCAATACCCATTACTATCTCAGAATATGAGAAATTACAGTAAAAACTTCCAAGAAGAATCAATTAAAATACAATGTATATAATTCTAGTTTATTTACTAAAAAGATTATTGTTATAAGTATAGCAAAATAATTTAATAATTAAAATCAAGTGCTCATTAAAAAAAGTATTACAATTTCAACTTTATTGTATGTATTTTGTTGTAAAATTGTAATTATTTTTTAAATAAACTATTATTTTTTTTTTAAATATTATAATATTAAAATTGTATTTAAATTAAAACAAATAAATTATATTTATTTATGAATTATACTTTATTATATTGTTATTATAAAACTTCTTCAAACATTATGTTTTATGGTATTTAAATTTATAAATATTATTACGTTCCCTTATGATTAGTTAAGTTTATGAAACCAATAACTATCTAGTATCCTGCTAGTATCTATACTGTAAGTGCAGATGACGTGATAATAAACAAGATTGGAGGTTTGGAGGCTAAACTGGATGGATCTGGAGTAGTAAACTGCTTAGCATAGGATAAATTTCGTTAAAGGCAATTTTCTTTGGGAATTACATTAATATTTGTTATTGTTATATTTCTCACATACTTGACGAAATATTAATTCAATATATTTACAACATCAATGCTCTCAAAAATATTGCATAGTGATTTTAAACTGTGAAAATTAGTTATTTTCCTATGCCGCCCATGTTATCGAGTGATCCAACATCGCGTCGACTTTAACATGAATGCATAATGCATACACATGATCTTACCAAGCAGTTCGACGTTCTGTTATTAAAGCCATAGATCACATAAAATATCATGTGCTTTTCAATGAATAAACTCGAAATGGGATCTTCAAAACTTGTTGTTTTGACAATTTTTACCAGAATGTCAATGTAGCGGGTGGCCTCACGAGAGAACGTGAAAATACTGTAAAGTATGCAATTTCAGTGACTATTCATGTTTATGACGTCAGAAACATACAAAAATTAGTATGAAAATGTTGTGCAGGTTGCATAAATCAAAATTTTTGATCACTGCTACGGAGCTACAGTTGGGTTTTGAGACAAACTAAAGTTATTTATGTAAATCCCATAAATTGTTTTGTGATATAAATGCTTATGTTTTCTTCTGGTCTATTCCTTTAAGTCAATGTATCAAAATGTAAATTACATGTAAACGAAACGCACAAATTCACAGAACTTTAATAAATAACAATAAGTTCTCGGCTGCACTTCTAATATTAAAATTCATTATCAAAAGAAATTTGATGCAGAAAACGAAGTTCATTTTGCGTTGAAAAAGTATCAATTTATAAAAGTTTGCAGAATAAAACATTTATAAAAATATATCTGAGTATATACATAAAAAGAGCTTACAGATAAAGTTTCACAATTCATTTAAGAGGATTATAATTATTACATGAGAACTCATGCATGACGTAAAATATAAATCTATATTACAACTTTTTATATAAACTATTGTTAGATTACTAACAGTATTCATTGAAGGATCATTTTCTTATTCATATAATATATGAAAATAAACTTTCATGTTTATGGTGAAACTTTTTAAATTTTATTTTTATCATAATATATAATATCATAATAATATACAGTACTGAGCACTGTGAATTTTATGAGCATAAAGAATTTATAAGCAGATTCAGCGTAAAATTTGCTCCAATTTTGCAACTTAAGTTTTTTTCCCCTCAATATAAATCAGTATGAAGTTTCTCTCTCTCTCTCTCTCTCTCTCTCTCTCTCTCTCTCTCTCTCTCTCTCTCTCTCTCTCTCTCTCTCTCTCTCTCTCTCTCTCTCTCTCTCTCTCTCTCTCTCTCTCTCTCTATCTCTCTCTCGCTCTCTCTCTCTCTCTCACTCACTCACTCAATTTTCAAATTTCTTATATAAATATTTTAAAAATAAGTTTTAAGACTATAATCTACTTAAACTAACACGACACTTCTCTATTTGATATACATATAATTATTTTTTGACTGTTATTACATGGTTTTATTGCTATTAATATATATATATACTATACATTTTTTTTACATTATCCCCCCATTTTTTTTAAAATTACTTTTAGGCTTTTAAGGTACCAAAATAACGGATTTTATATTTTTAGTTAAAAATTACATTAAGGTGTTTGTTTCATTATTTGTTATATTTGAATTAAGAAAGAAGACTATATTAATTTTGCATTTAATTTCAAATATTCCATTCGACCATATGCAATAGGCAAGTTGCATAGAATCCATCGTAATAGGGAACCAAGTATTTTCATCTAACTGGTTACAAATAAGGGACAAAATCGACATTATTTTTTTAAATAAACATTTCAGAAGATATAATTTATTATTATTTTAAATATTTCCCCAATTGAATTTAGAATTATGATACGAATGTCATTTCAAAATATTTGCATTTTAAAAGCCATCATTTATGCACAAAATAACAAAAAAAAAACTATATCGTTCGAAAAGTTCAGCAAACTTTTTCTAAGTTTAGTCTTATTATTTTAGGCCATAAAAGTGAAAATAATTTGACTAAACGTTTTAACTGCATATAGTTTTCTTTTTTAACAGCGATACAATAAATAGATATTTAATAAAAATAATAATAAAAAGGGACATATGCAATTTTATTTTGTTCTTTACAAAAATAAAAATATATTTGCAAGTAAGCTCGTCCAGTTGTCTATAAATGAACTAATTTTAGTGAAATCTTGTCAAAATAATGTTTTTAATTCATTTTTTATTAACATTATATGTCTAACGCGTATTACTCGTATTTGTTATATATTGTAACTGACTGTACTGTAAAACAGTTGGGTTAAATTGAGAGGTTGTACGCCTGATTTCGCCCAATAAAAAGCCGTTAATTATTAATTATTATTATTAAGCTATTTGTCTTTTTTTTTTTCTTTATTTGATGGTGCTAGTTTTTTTTATTTTTTATTTATTTACAACACAATATTATTATTATTATTGAATATATTATGCTTGTTATTTATTATTATTATTATTTATTTAATATATTATACAGGTTTTTATTTTTAAATTACCAAAATTTGTCAATTTGATTTGAAATGTGTGTAAACACCTCTTCTAAAAAGCAACTTTTTGAGTGAAATTAAGAATTTAATTGCATAATCATTTTACTAGTTAGTGACAGTATATAAGTTAAACTTGTGCACAAAATATCAAAACCATATGTATATTTAATCAGTATATAAACACATTATATACTTATCACATATGGATCCTATTTATATATTATACTATTCATATTCTTATCTAAATCCTGTTAAGTCAATAGATCTATAACTAAAAAAAAACCTTTTATATAATACTATACCAGAATATACAAAAAGTTTATCCAACTGTAAAGTTCATAGATACGATTCATAAAGAAGAGAAAGGGCTTTTAGAAATTCTTGTCTCATACGCTTAACTTTTCAACATACATAATATCATGTCACGACACTATATAACTGATGAATTTAAATTAGATAATTCACTTCACATGAGTATATTGTTTAATAAAAATATAAGTATATTATTTATTAAGTCTTGTTTGTAAAATCTATATATGGAATAAATTGATATTAATAATGTGAATCGAAATAAGAATTGGAAATTTTCAAAATATAAAGTGCAATTTCGTATGGAAAATTGGGTTTGAATTTTTTTTAACTGCAATAATTGCTTTTTTTTTTTTTTTTTTTTTACAGTAATAATTTTTAAGGTACTTAGATTGGAACCCAATATTTAAAACTTTAAAATCCTTTAGAAAAAAAAATCGTTTTTGAGTTTTTTGTATCAACCTAAATATATATTATAAATTATATAATACTAATAGTAAGATATACAGCAGATTACAAGTATAGTATATTTCACTTAATATTTAAAAATTAAATATACATACTTGGAATTATTCAAATTTAATGAAAATAAACTATTTTTAATAATTTAAAAAAATAATTTAATAATAATTATACAAAACTTACAAATGTACATGCAAAATGTAAAATTTCACTTAAAGATATGCAGCGACTTCAATCTTTCGACTAAACAGAGTTAAGTATTAGTAATCTTATAAATTAAGAATTGAATTAAGTGGTTGCTTACTCTTACTGAAAACATTAATATTTTACACTGAAATTATATGCAAAATTCATATTATTTGTACACAGTATTATTATATGCTTCTATTATAATATTATAACCTTCATCATTTTAGGTTACCAAACCCTTTTCTCAATGTACTGTGTAATCCCTAGTCATTCAATTTAAAGTTCTATTTATTTTTTTCTTCTAAACATACCCTCCATCATTATTATTGGATATAGTCGGTGCTAATTATGATATGTGGGCGAAAAACTTAATTGACAATGACATTTTCTTCCGACTAATTGAAAGTTCTAATGAGTGACTATATAAATTAGATATGCGTTTAAGTGATAAAGGAAAACTAAACCTATCTATAAGTCCTTATAAACATAAATAACTCTGAGCTAACACAAAAATTAAACGATTATATTAAAGATTCTACAGTCTTGGGTTCGATTATCTTAAATACGATAACGATATTCGATTATCGAAACGTTATAGATTAACAGTTTTATAAAAGTTATCGTTATAGGTTAACAAAAATTGACGATATTATCGTCGCATCCATTACGATACTTTTTGCTCTAAAAATAAGAAAAAATACGCACAAAAGTAAGAAAAGTGCACAAAAAAAGAGAGGAAAATATTACTAAAAATTTAAAAAGTATTATAAGTGAGGTGGTTTATCATTGTAGGTGCAAGTATTTAAAATATTTTATTTCAATAAAAAAATTGAATTATGATTTATAGTTATCGTTATCAAAAAAAAACTCTCGTTATCGTGGGGGACATTTTTAAAAGTAACGATATCGTAATAGAAATTTTGGTTATCGAACCCAAGACTGAGATTTTATACATATAATATTGCATGCAAGAATAATTTTTGTTGGTTACATAAAATGCAAATAATATTCCTAATGTAATTTGAATATATATGATCCAGTTAGTTTGGTGTTATATATACGTGGCTATTTTGAAGAAGCCAAATATTTATTTCATGGTTATATGTAATATAAGGTAGGTCACAACACACTTTATAAATAAATGTCAAATACTTGGAACAATAACTAGCATTGTTGTTGAATATTGTCTGAAATTAAGATATGTTTGAAGATTTCTTTATCAATACAGTTATAAATGATAATAAAAAAATTAACATAACAATGTATATTAGCAACAAAACAAAAAAACAACAACAATGATAGATGATAAAAATAAAAAATTTAGAAATAACGCAATGTATTATTAGTAATTCATATAATTTTTTTTCCTTACATTTGTATTTTAATAAAATCATTAAAAATTATTATTTACAGCACTTTTTTTTCATTTAATAAATACAATATAATGATCTTTTATACATTAACAAATTTGCAATATAATATTTGGGCACTTACTAATACAGACAAAAAAAAAGTAGTTAGAACATAGTTAATAGTTATAGACTACCAATAAAACTATTCTTGAAATGTGAATAAAATCTATTATGGTTCCTAATAATGCTGTTCGTTAACCCTGTTCTCTGCTCCTAAAATGACGATCCCCTTTGGTTATTCAAATGGGAAGCGCATGTTTTGATGAGAACAGGGTTTACGAACAGCATTATTATTTAACAATATTGGGATCATTTCCTTTATATAAAAATCCTTGAAGAATTTCGATTTATTTTTTTTTTTTTTTTTTTTTTTTTGTAATTTCGAGAAAAAACTACTTATCCGAGGCCGCAAATATTTGTGTACTACTAAACAATAGACACACTTGTACGTGTTCTAAGCTAACGTACTACATATAGGACTAACAAGTAAGTAATTTTTCATCATCGTTATAACCTCCATATTATTTGACCTTACATCTTTTGACATTATTATTATTCAATATTTATCATGTTCTATCATTTTTGTGTTACATTAATATTCATATCATTAAAATATTATTACTTCAACAACCTTCAAACTATAATTAATATTCTATAAAGTTAAAAGAGAAAAAAAAATAATTCTTTAGAAATTAAGATTTTCAAAGAAACCACTTCCACTAGCATGCATAGGCATATCCATAAGAATACAAATGTGCTCAATAAGTGTCTATAAGGGTATAGATGCCATGTTGACTCACTCAATAACATGGGCCACATAGGAAAATGACTCATTTTTCAAGTTTAAAAATAATAAGCAATATTTTTGAGAGCATTGATACTGTTAATAGGCTGAATTAAGTACGAGAGAAAAAAATAATAAAAAATAACCGATTTAACAAAGAAAATAGCCAAAAACGAAGTTGCCCTATGCTGAGCAATGTTATCCATTACTACAATATGGCGTCCAAGCACATTAAATTTGACGTCATGCGAATGCACTATAATAAAGTTTAAAAAAAGTCGTAAAGCATCATTAAAAATCGTTGAATTTCTGTATTTCAAAAGTTTTTACATTAAATAACATTGTGTTGTAAATGTCTTACAATTTATTATTGTATAGTTATAAATTATAATAATACGTATTTTTCACTTTTCACTTCGTTTTCATTATAATTTCTATAATCATGAGTTCGTGACGATTCTGGCATTTTTTAAAAATTAATTAAACAAATACATTAAAAAAAAGTTAGATTAGAATAACATAAAAATATTTATTATTTATTAATATCCTTGAGCAGTATTATACTAAAATAAAAAAGTTTTTAAATACAAATTTTATTTTTCTTTATTTTACGTATTAAATTGCTAAATAAATTACTCAAATATTAATGTTTTTATTATTTTTTGTAGCAACATTTGAAAACATTATTAATTAAAATATATATAATAATATTTTACGAAAGAATAATGATAGTGGAATTAACTATTCGAATTTTCAAAAATTGATATTACATTAATAATATTATATTATTATTATAAAAAAATTATACAGACAGCATTATTGTAATTAAATAATATTATCTTTATGATATATATATAGTTCAGACAATGGCTTTTACCGATGTTAAAGTATAGGGTGTATCCGCATGACGTCATGTTTAATGCGCTTGGAGGCCATACTCGAGTAATGAATAACATTGCTGAGCATAGGACAAACTTCATTTTATTCAATTTTCGTTAGGAAATCTGTTAATTTTATGTTATTGTTATTTTCTCACATACTTGAGATAATACTAATTCAACATATTTCTCAATATGCTATCGAAAATATTGCATAGTGTTTTTAAACTGGCAAAATGAGTTATTTTCCTATGCCGCCCATGTTATTGAGTGATCCAACATGACATCGACTTTAACATGAATGCATAGACCCTTATACTTTATTCATAATTTGTATACATTGTATTCATATAAAAGTTAATGCCATACGTGAGCACTAAATAACATGGGCCGATTCGGAAAATGACATATTTTGTCATAGTTAAAAAATACAAACATATAGCAATATTTTTTACAGAAGTGATGCTATTGAGAGGTTGAATAAGTATCTCAAGTATGTGAGAAAAATGAAAAATATTCAAAACTTAAAAAGTTATTTTCTAAAGAAAATAGCATAAAAGGAATTTTGTCCTATGCTGAAGAATATTACTCCAGTATCGCGTCAAGGCGCATTCAGTATGACGTCATTCGCATGCAACCTATAAAGCATAATTATAAAGCAAATAGAGACAAATTCTCCCTCCTTTGAAGTATTCTTGTTTCGGTGAAATTGTTATCTCATAAAACCATAAAAAAGGGACTTGCAATGTTAAAGAATATGAAATAATCTTGATACTTTTTGTCGTTTCCTGCACAGCCCATGCATGATCGGCTAGCACCCTTTGCTAGTAAGCTTTAGGGTCTATGCATTCATGTTAAAGTCAATGCCATGTTGGATCACTCAAAAACATGGGCCAAATAGGAAAATAGCTCATTTTGACGGCTTAAAAAAACTATGCAATATTTTTGAGAGCATTGATGCTTTTAATAGGTTGAATTAGTATCTCAAGTATGTGAGAAAAATAAAAATAACAAAAAATAAACCGATAAAAAAAAAAAAAAGTTTGTCCTATGTTGAGCAATGTTATTCATTACTCCAGTATGGCGTCCAAGCGCAATAAATATGACATCATTCACATACACCCTATATTGCACTATAGTAAAGTTTTAAATAATTCGTAAAGTATCATTAAAAATCGTTGAATTTCTGTATTTCAAAAAAAAAAAAAAAAAAAAAGTTTTACTTAAATTTGTTTAATTGAAGTTTATTTTTAAATTATATCATAATTTCTATTTTCAAACAACATTAACATATATATTTTGAAGTACCTAATGTAAAAGTTGATACTATACACTGGTATAACTTAAGATATTACTTTTGATTATAATATTATAGTATAACATGCTAAAGATAAAGATGCTCCATGAGTTCTCCAATATTTAGTCTGAAGAAGACTCTGGCACGATTTCAGTTCATTAAGCACCATAGCTATATAAAATATTTATAACAAAAATAAATAACGATGGGTGTGAATTAAAGAGTATAGACTATAACTTTGATTTAAATTTTATCTAATTAAAATTATGTTTGTTTTGATAGTTATATTCTAATTAAATATTTGTTTGTTTGTTTATGACAGGTAGTTTATAGTAGTATTATATAGGGTGTATGCGGATGACGTCATATGTATTGCGCTTGGACGCCATACTGGAGTAGTGCAAAACATTGCTCAGCATAGGACAAACTTCCTTGAAACCAATTTTCTTTGGGAAATCGTTTACTTTTTTTGTTATTGCTATTTTTCTCGCATACTTGAGATATTAATTCAACATATATTTACAGTATCAATGCTCTCAAAAATATTGCATAGTGTTTTTAAACTGGCAAAAAGAGTTATTTTTCAATGCCACCCATGTTATTGAGTGATCCAATATGGCGTCGACTTTAACATGTATGCATGTATGGTATAGATTTTACCTTACACTATATTTATGTAGTGTTTGAATTTATATAAAAGTTGACGCCGTATGTGATACTAAATAACATGGGTTACTATGGGAAAATGACACATTAAAAAATTCCTTCGTAAAATTTTTTATGCTATTAACAGGTTGATTTAGGCTTTCAAGTATGCAAGAAAAAAAATCTAATAATTAACTAATAATTTTCCAAGGAAAATAGCCCAAAACGAAGTTTGTCCTATGCTGAGCAATGTTATTCATTGCTGCAGTATGGTGTCGAAGCGCATTCAATATGACGTCACGCGTATAGTAAGCTTAGAAAGCTTCGGAAAAGCTTAGGCTGTTCTAATTTTCTGTCTTTTAGCATTACGTGAACATATTTGTAGTGTATTTTTTAACTATGCACTGAGGCCAAAAATAATGTCAGATTATGCATACCCCACAACCAAAGAGCTTTTCGTGACAATATTAAAATAAGAGATATAAGACACACTTTTACGTGTTCTTAAGATATACTATACTAGAAATTTTTAAGAATTTTTCATCACCGATAACCTCCAAGGAATTAAAAATTTGATGAAATAAATTTTGAAGGCTTAATGAGTCTAAAATTTCAAAATTTAAATAATCCAATAAAATACTTAATGCTTACACTACGTGATTTTTACAGATCTTCAATATAAATGAATGTGAATTTTAATGCTTTGTCCAAAGTTAACCTGCGTGAATAAAATTTCGGTCTATGTGACGATCCTTTTTTGATCAGATAATCGTATTCATTAATTCATCCTCCGTAAAAAAAAAAAAAAAAAAAAAAAAAAAAAAAAAAAAAAAAATGTTAAAAATAAAATGAAAATAAAAATTAAAAAAAAAAAAAAAAAAAAAAAAAAGAAAAGAAAAAAGAATGACGTGTACGTATATAGCTCACAATTTATATTTATACATTATACCAAAAAAATTCTCAAAAATTTATATAACTACATAAATCAAATTTTTACATTCGTTATTCAAATTTAATATCCAAGTTCTTTATCAATATAATTTTACATCAGAGAAAAGAATTTATTTGGAATTTTTCAATAAAGCATTTTTGAAGCTGTAGGGGATTCGTTGTAATTAGTGTTCTAGATATGCTATAGATTTTCATACTTTTTTTTATCTTTCTAAATTTAATGCTGTGACGTATAGAAGTGTAATTATGTCTTATTCGTATTAGTAAATATATATTTCAAATTTTTCGATCTACGTTTATTCAGTTATAAATCTTTATTTGTATAAGAATAATAAAATTCTAATATGTTTTTAGCTGAGTTGAAACTTTGAAGTTTTTTAAAGAATTTTTTACTTTTTTATTATTCTTAAAAAAAAAAAAAAAAAAAAAAAAAATTCTATAATATATATATATATATTTTTTTTTACTTATTCCTAAAGCTTTTTTTTTTCTTCTTCTTTTTTCCTAGTAAATTTTTGAAGTTGCAATAGAAGTTAGTAAAAATTGGCTGCCAATACTTGAAGCATGGTAAAGTTCTAATAAAAGAAGGCATGGAAATTTTCCATTTCCATTTCTTTTAATTGTATATAAATAGATTTTATGTAAAAATTCTAAAAATGACATGGAAAAATAAAGCTTTCCGTATTTATATATAAATATTCCATCTAGTTTTAAAAATATTCATCTATTTCGGTAGCTATTACCATTATTGATTGACAATATATATATATATATATATATATATATATATATATATATATATATATATATATATATATATATATATATATATATATATATATATATATATATATATATATATATATATATAATATATATATAAATGAATAATAGCATAATGCGAATAAAACCATAGGTTATTTTAAAGCATAATATTTTTGCTGTCGTATTTTCTCTTAAACGAAAAAGACATACAGTTTTACGTTATTTTTATGTGTTCAAAGATTCAAAGTAAATCTTGATTATTAAATTACAATCTTTTTTGTGCCACTGTTTTATATAACAAGCTCATCTTATCATTTTACACAATTTTAAGTCCTATGATATTTATATAAAGAAAAATATGTGAATTTCATGATACAAAAAAATAAATAAATAAATAAATAAAGAGTGACATGTAACAAATTTCATATATTAGAGAGAGAGAGAGAGAGAGAGAGAGAGAGAGAGAGAGAGAGAGAGAGAGAGAGAGAGAGAGAGAGATTTTGACGAGAACAAATTTGATAATAATATGGTAATTTTTGTATCTCAGTTTTCCATCGTCTCTCTCTCTCTCTCTCTCTCTCTCTCTCTCTCTCTCTCTCTCTCTCTCTCTCTCTCTCTCTCTCTCTCTCTCTTTCTCTTTGCTGTGTGTGTATGTGTGCTGTTTTTTCGTATTTTGTTGATCAATAAGAAGATACAAGCGCGTACTGTACACAGTAGTAAACGTATAGAGATAGAACCAAAGAGCTCGTTTTGTAACTGATTTTTCTCTTTTTGTATATTATACACAGAATATTTTATTTTATAATATAGCAAATAAAATAGGAATGTTATTCAAAATGATAAGCAGAAAATGAATAAAATATATATATGAGTATTATTTTGTTTTAAGTTAAATGAATGATTTATAATAAGTTTTCTAAAGTTTTGGAATTATAATATGATAAAAGCCAAAAAATTTCTAAAAGGAGATATTTTTGAATTCAAACGTTAGTTTAAAAAGAAAAACGAGAGGAAAATGAATTTTTAGCAATGTTTGTACAATTAAAATACAACCTTCTGATTTTTCTTTTTACAAGATGCAATGTTTGAGGAACCTTCCAGATCATACAACATGCTTTTCGAAAAATGGATTTTCAAAAATACAATTATTTTGTCTAAAAACGTAATTTTGACGCCCTAAACTTGTAATCAAATTTTCAGTTTATGCAAACTCGCACAACTTTTTCTATTAAATGTAAATAATCCTGACGTCAGAAATGTTCGAAAATGTTGCATTTTTGCCTACTTTACAACTTTTTTACGCTCTCTTGCGGGGCTAAATTTGAGTAATATTATAAATTGAACATGTTTTTGGGTGTCCCATTTAGTGTGTAATGAATTAAAAGGGCATGTTTTTAGGTCTGGATGGTCACTGTAAAGAGAAAGTTCAACATGCCTTCTTCAATGTTAGATAATGAGAAGAACTGTTCAGAAACTCATATATATATGATGACCCAAAGCCCTTCTGTAGCCCCGCAAACTCGTGATCATCCTGCGAGATATGCAACTTGTCCCATATCTTTTACGTCATAGTTACGGCTTTACTATAGAAAATGTTGTAGGGGGGTGCATATCTCGCAGGATGAGCGCAAGTTTAAGAGGCTACCATGGGGCTACGGAAGGGATTTGGGTCATCATATGTGAGTTTATGAACAGTTCTTTTCATTATGTAACATTGAAAAAGCCTTGTTGTTGTAACCCCTGAACTTTCTCTTTAAGGTTAAAAATGAGATATTGTGGTGGTATTACTTAAATGTGTAGAATGTGTAGAAAGCAGCCTTTTTTTATTTTTTTATTGATACTCACTTAGGATAAAGCAATTTATTACGTGAACAAATTCAGAAGTCATCACGAACTTTTTTTTTTTTTTTTTTTTTAATTTTTATTTTAATATTCAATATTTATTTTATCCAATATTTAACGGCCATTCTTAAATTTTTATCACAGATAGTTGTTTTAACCTCTATACTTACAAATGATAAGAAGGGGGTTAACTTCTGAATTTCAAGAACTATAATAGTCGATTTAATGATTTTTCTTATGAAAACTCTTTATAAAAAATTGCAGTCTGTATGTTCTCATGAAAATTATCTTATAGAACTAATGAATTGAAAACTCTGAACTAAACTTTCATATCTGTTATTGCATAGACAAAATTATACTTGAAGGAGCTATACATTTAAAGGCGTAGAACACCTTAAACAAAAAACCTGTCTAATATCCTAACATACCTGAAAATCAACATTAATTTGTTTGGAATAATTTATTTCTAATTTATTTTCCATTCACAAATTGGTGCGTGTGTACAATGACGTCACAGCTCACTTTTTCCACGTGCACGTAAAACAAGCGAGTTGTGACGTCATAGTCTGCACGCACCATTTTGTGAATTGAAAATAAATTAGAAATCAATGACTCTGCCCAAATCAACGTTGATTTTCAGATATGTTAGGAGATTAGAAAAAATTTTGGTGAAGGTGTTCTACGCCTTTAATATTAGTATTTATTTGCGGATCTTAAACACTTGAAATTTATTTTTCATTTATATATTGTTAAAATTTTCAACGAAAGAAAAAGAAGATGACTAGAGGGCAGAGAGAGAGAGAGAGAGAGAGAGAGAGAGAGAGAGAGAGAGAGAGAGAGAGAGAGAGAGACTAAAAGGTTGTGACAAAAGAAATATAGTTAAACAAAAAAAAAAAAAAAAAACTAATATGTGAAGCATGAGAAAAATATATTGAATTTATTTGCTTGAAGATGAATTCACATACAGAATTTACGATGTCATGAGAGCGATTTTTCATGTACGAAAATTTTTTTTCTGTGAGAAATGAACTCCAGGTCATGAAATGGATTTATCTTTGCATTTTACGTTTCTTATATAGTACGAAGTACCTCTTGTTACAGTTTATTTATTGTCATGATCATGAGAAAAAAAAGTGAAATTTCTTTGTTATTTCATTTTTATTTTCCATAAAAAAAAAAAAAAAAAAAACTAAAAAATGTGGTACTAAAAAAAAAGTAGATTCCAATATAATATAAGTTATACGATTTCTTAATTAATGTCAAAAATTTATAACAGATAATAGAGCTTACAGGTGGAGTGTGCTAGCTACTCGCAGGCAGTACATGAAAAACAAATAATTTAATATACTTTAGCATTGTAAATGCTTTTTTTTTTTTTTTTTTTTTTATAATTATTTATTTTAGATAATTTTAATTATTATTATCATAAGTTATTTAAATAAAAAATTTGAGTGAAATGAAATAGTATTATCTTTCAATCAGGCCAGCTTATTAAAAAATAAAATTTTCAGTTACTACAAACAAAAATAATTTTAGTACTAATAGCAAGCCTCCCCCCCCCCCCCCCCCCCCCATTCTTCTACGTAACATTATACGTAAATCACCAGGAAAAAGTAGAGGACCATGTAAACACCACTTAAATTTCTTTCCCTCTTCAAAACTTCTTGATTAAAGACTAAAGAGCAACAGAATATTTTTCTTACATTATATAAAGAGCCATCGTTAATATCAAATATCTATCATTATAGAAAAAAAAAATACTGTCATTATTTCGAGTTATTTGATGCAAAATTTAATGATGTACCATAATAATCAGGCCTTTGCATGCACACGTATCATATTTCTAATTTTTTTCCTTCTTTTTTTTTTCCCTAAACAGGTAATATTACATACTTTTAGAAAGAATTGTGACACCATTATACTTTTTTTTTCTGCTTGTATTTATATAAATTTTTATTATTATTATTTTCCTCTGATTTTTGTATTATTTTTCCAGACAGTATTGTTTCAATGTAATTTAAAGATGAAAAATGATATGTTTGTACTGTAAAAAAATTCTTTTAATCAAATGAAATACGTGGAAAATAAAAGAGTTGGTAGATGAAGACTTTTGTTTTGATGAGTTTTATAAAAGATTATAATATTCTGTTTCTTATATAAAAATAATTCAAAGAAAAATACTTTTTTATCTTGGAAAATTTATACTGACACAAAAATAAAACAATATAATAATTATGTTAGCACATTTTCCGCAACATTTATTTATTAAATTATAATTATGACTAATAAAGGAACAACTGTTTTGAGGCTGACTATAAGCAATTTCAATAACATCCGTTTCCGTTTCTACGTACTGCGCATGCGTTGTAAGTAAAAACGGAAGCGGATGTGAGCGAAATCACTTATAGTCAGCCTCAAAACAGTTGTTCCTTTACTAGTCAATATACTGCAGAATACCAATATTGAGTAGTATAAATATAATGTTATACATTATACAGCACAATTATTAATGCTGCTCCAAATAAAAAAAAATAATAATAATAAAAAAAAAATATATATAATTTAACATAAATAATTTTTTTCTTTTTGAATGTCTGAAAGAAGATCCATGGAAATAAGGTCCTCGGATAAAAGGACTTACCTTTTTGCACACAGGTATAGCGTGTCGGCGAGCTGCGCACACAGGCACCTTCTAAAAAATTAAGATGGTCCTGTGCGCACAGGTAGGACCTTTTATCCGAGGTCCTTTTTTTACACAGACCTTTCTTCTGTATACCCTTTGTTTATGTATATAGCTATCAAAAGTGTGAATTTAATTTTTTTATCTTAATTGAATGAAAGAATTTAATTTTATTATTGGCCAATTTTGTTAACATTATAACATAATATGTCTATTGTCTATTCTTGAATAATTTATCACTTATCAGCTTCAATTACATAATCTGAACGGTACATAAAACGTAAAATAAATAATAAAAGTATAGAATAATGTTAGAAGAAAGCGTAATAATAATTTACGTGCCATGCAGAAAGCTGCAGTTCTTGGCACAGCTAACATTGTGCGCAAAGTGCTTAGTTGGTGATCCCTCTTTTTGTCACCTGCAGTTTCTATCAAGTATACTGGATTATTCTCACCTTCACCTTGAATCAAGTAGGATTCCGGTGTTGGTGTTACAGAAGAAAAAATAAAGAGAATTTATATAAAACTTAATAATTTATTAAATTAAGGCTTAATAACTTGCTTACTTATTTATAAGGTAAAAATAAGATATCGTAACTCAGTTATTTTATGATTTATTAGAACCATAGTTTAACTTTATTCTATACAGCCATCTTACTTATTCTTTCACAGTTTACTGCATGCAAGAAACAAAGTATAATATCATTATATCAAATATGTATTTCATTTGTACTGTATCTTTGAAAGGTTTCGTAATTGGAATTCTTACAACAATATGACATAAAGTTATACAAGTGCTTCATAAGAATATCTAGATATTTAAAATATATGCGACAAAATATTTTTAATATTATGAAAAAAAAAATTCTCCCACAAATTGCCTGAGTAATAAATACTAGAAAAAATTTCTTATATACATTTGATTTTTTTTTAAAATTATTATTATTATTAATTTACTGCATACACGTTGAGATTAAAATTTTGTGTTCAGAGCATGCAAACGTTGCAAATATGAGAAGCTTATACGCGACTTAAAAACATATGGTTGAAAACAATAGGACAGCTGAGTAAAAAATCAGGTGTGCAGTGGCGGGGACTGATGTTGTTTTCAAAAGAAGAAAATAAAAAGGTGCAAATTAATAATCAGAGATTGAGATTTTTGCTATTTTCCAACATTATAAACCTTATTTAGCACTTCCTGAGATCATTTACTACCTTTATTTATTAAGTTAAATGTAAGTAGATCATGAACATGAACAAAAAACATTTTTCACGAGTTTTTTTTCCTCTTTCTTGTGGACCCCGTGGATAAACAAACCGTACACAAATGTTCACAGCTGGCTATAAAAACATACAGCCCGAACTAAGACGAGTGCTACCTACTATCACATAAAACCAATGAGAGTCACGGGATTTGTACCAACGTGTTCAATTTTATCCAATGACCATCTTTATCATTGTGTGTCCCTGTGCAAGCTTCTCAGATATCAACGCATGTGTTGCTTTCTTAAATTACAGAAAGCATTCGGATTGTTATAGTATTGTCGGCAAAGATGCACCTATAAATATAAAAAATAAAACTTACCTTTTTTAATGTTATTGGATGACATAACAGTGTGGTTCCTATGTAATAGCCGGTTTCACGGGGGCCAGTAATTTTGTTTTTGTCGTAATATAAATTTAATTTGCAATGTCATGTCATAACTTTATATAAATCCAATAACACTTATAAGCTCGTTCTATAAACTACACACAAATATTAAGCTAGCTTCGAAAATGTTCCTTTGTTATAAACAGCTTTTATATGACGTTGTTACCTGTTAACTATACGTTTATACATATGGTCGATTATTGTTATTTCTTCTTTTAGAACTTTGAACTTGATAAGAATGAAAGAAACTTTCCTAAAAAAGTTCCAGTCTCAATATTATGCAACTCACTTTTATCGGCTCAAAAAAAAAAAAAAAAAAAAAGTGTCTTATTTTGTTTGTTAGCCAATCACTGTTATTGAGATTCACTTTAATTTACAGAACGAGCTATAGTATAATAGTTTATTAAAAAAAAAAAAAAAAAAATCTGCAAGACAACTTTAGTTGGCATTATCGCCGAGGTATAGGTGAGATGAGTATTAAAAAAAGTATATTATAGTAAAAATAATGAACTATTTGCGTTTTTTTTTTTTTTTTTTTTTTTTTTTTTAATCTACCACAAAATATTATTATATCACAATATTAGGTAAAACACTTAAGTTTCAGTGTATCAACAGACTTTGTTGTCAACACACCGTGGAAGTGCATTATATTCAACTGACCATAAGATGTAACAGCACTGAGCTATTTTGTACATTTCCAAGTCTGTTATCTATCACTATCAATACTCGTGGAAAAAGTTGGTCTTGAAATTTTAAACACACAACAAAATTGTCTAAATAAAAGAGCTATGCAATATACCTTTGATTAAAATTCGGAATAAAGGATTTCGTGGTGACAATACGGGAGCTTTTGTATGACATGAAGGTGTCCACTCCACTGAGCTACATGCTGCTTCTATTTCACTTTTATATCAAAGCACACCAAAGAATGTGATTGCTTACCTATAAAAATATACTGCCAGCCGCTGCCAGCCTACTGCTCTCTCTCTCTCTCTCTCTCTCTCTCTCTCTCTCTCTAGCTCTCTACGACTCACTTGTTTGCATGTTACTCCCTCTGCCATTTGGTTACTGCTTCAAAATCACATCCTGTTTTTACCAATGTTGACCATCACAAGAGAGAGAGAGAGAGAGAGAGAGAGAGTATTGATGAAGCAGCTAGCTGTCTCTTTGGAAAAGTCAACTTGGACAAGAAAAAATCACGAAAGAACCAAAGAATGTGATATGAAAGATGTGACGAGCACAACATGCAAATAAGAAAGAGAGAGAGAGAGAGCAGTAGATATAATGCGGGCAAGATTTTTTTTTATTATTTTTTATTATTTCATAGTAGTGGAATAGAAAAATTGGAGAAATGTAGCAGTATGGCTCTTTTGTTATTTTATTTATTGTATAGGATGCAAAAAATTAATAAAATTTAAATTAAAGTTTCTTCTAACAAGTAACAATCACAAATACTATATAATATACAGTATACACAGTACACACTCAAGCTCTGATGATGCGTGATTCATTAATCATTACAATACGCCATACAATCTATAGCATTTAAACATAATGTAATTTTTCTTAACCATTATTTATTTATAGTGAACGAATTTTTTTATACAAATAAACTTTAAAGAAATATTCCCATTACGAACTTCATTACGCATTTAAAAATTAATTAAAAGAAATGATAATCAAATAATCATATATAATATTTTAATTAATGTTTTAAATTTAAAGAAATTTTATTTAATACAAAACTTAACAACAACAACAAAAAATTTTAATAAAAATGTTATTTTAGGATTTGCATAATTACAAACAGAAATTTGTAAAAATAAACACTGTCAGAAACTTGTTACAAAGCACGATGAAAATAATGTAATAATAAAATATAAGTACATCAAAAAGAAAAAAATTCAATAAATATCCCCTATAGAATATACGGGTCTATTGATAATAAAAAGTTATGTTATTTCAAAACTTTTGTGACTTTTTAGAGTTTGTTATATTATTGATTGTGATACCAAAATAATACAGCATAGAGATGTCATGGTGTTTTATTTTTAGCAGTGTAATCGTTTCGAATCAATGATGATCCACCTATCTTTTGAACTAAAATAGATTTGTGATTTTTTTTTTTTCTCTGTTGTATTCATGCAAAATATTTTCTCATAATACATGCATTCACGGATATATAATAATAATGCGTCGTCATATAGGGTGTATGCATCCATGTTAAAGTCGACGCCATGTTGGATCACTCAATAACATGGGTGGCGTAGGAAAATAACTCATTTTGCCAGTTTAAAAATACTATTGATGCATACTAAAATGCATTAATGCTGTAAATATGTTGAATTATTATCTCAAGTATGTGCGAAAAATAACAATAACAAATAAATAAACGATTTTCCAAAGAAAATTGGCTTAAAACGAAGTTTGTCCTATACTCAGCAATGTTATTCACTACTTTAGTATGGCCTCCAAGCGCATTAAATATGATGTCATGCGGATACACCCTTAATTTACAGTAAGGATGCTCTCTAGAGGTTATCTAAATAATTAAGCTGTATAGCATAATTATTTCAGTTTCTTTATTAATCATAATACTAATTGGTATAGGCATATTGATACAAAAATACATATTATAGAGGAATACAATATATTTCATTGATTAAATGGACCGGTTGCATATTTAAGAGCCGCCATTTTGTTGGTCAGGAATACATAGGTCAGCATAGGAAAAACGTAATTTTATTTTTTAAACAGCTAAAGAAGCCTCAAAGCTCAATCAAAGCCTTATTTTTAGCTTCTAATAAGCTCGAAGAATGTGAGAAAAATTCGTTCAGTTGAAATAAACTCTTTTTATGTGAAAAATTAGGAGAAATGATATTTCCCCTATGCTGGACAATGCATTAGGCACCACAAACATGGTGAAAAAGCGCAAGGATGTGCAAGGGATCTATAGTTTTAGTCATCATCATATTATTATTTTTAAATGCATACAGTATATAATATTGATTAAAATTTAAATTATAGGGTCTATGCATTCATGTTAAAGTCGACGCCATGTTGGATAACTCAATAACATGGGTGGCATAGGAAAAAAACTCATTTTGCCAGTTTAAAAACACTATAAGCAATATTTTTGAGAGCATTTATGCTGTAAATATGTTGAATTAGTATCTCAAGTATGTGAGAAAAATAACAATAACTAAAAAATTAATCGATTTCCCAAAGAAAATTGGCTTAAATAAAATTTGTCCTATGCTGAGCAATGTTATGCACTACTCCAGTATGGCCTCCAAGCGCAATAAATATGACATCATCCGCATACACCCTATAGCAGGGTTTCTCAACCTTTTTGAGCTGCAGAGCACTTTTAGGAGTAAGGAGCGCTCACGGAGCACTGGGGGTTTCGGGAGGCTACGCCTCCCAAAAAAGCCCGCCGCAGGCGCGATTTTTTTTTCAACCACGTGACCGTTTTTTAGGCAATTTAAGATAATTTAAGTGAACATAATTTCAAGAAGATTAACATTCACCTCATTAAAAATTAAAAACCCTAGCTAAAATTATTATAACTTTAAATTTTACAAATATAATGGAATGAAGGAAAATTCAGTAATAAATTTGTAACTTCAGAGCAGAAATTGTGTGGTTAATTGAAAAATTAATGAAATAAATTGTTTTTAAATGCGTAATTTTGAACATTTCTAAACTATTTTACGATTTTAAATGTCATTTTGAGAAATATTATTTTTCTGAAAATATTTGGTAGTAATAGAACTGTCACAAATGCTGCCTCCTGTTAAAAAAAAAATCAAAACGATTCTGTAAAAAGCTTAAAAAATTTAACTTGAATTTATATTTTGGAAAATTAAGGCTGCTTAGAAAATATAATATGTATTGTCCTTAGTTTTAACCTTCAGTATTTACTGAACGTTTAAACTAGGGACTTTTATAATTTTCAAAACTAAATAAATGACTTAATTAAAATTAAATAAATTGTTAATAATACATATAATTCAGAAACACAATACTCATGAAAATTGAGACGTTTTGTACTGTATATTCTGGGGAGCACCTGAAACCATCTCGCGGAGCACTAGTGCTCCGCGGAGCACCGGTTGAGAAACCCTGCCCTATAGCAATAAAAAAAAAAAAAATTAATAAATAAATAAATATAAAAAAAATCAGTATTTATGGTGTTATGGTAAGTATTTTAGGTTAAAATGTAATAAATTAATGATGCCATATTCGAATAAATATTTATGATTGTAATTTTTCATAATTGATTTAACATATATCATCAAATAATTTTGATGTTAATATTCAAATATAATGCATTAAATTTGTATTTAACTTAGGAATAACGGGCTTAAAACGCCGTTTCGATGCTTTACGACTACAATGTAATTTATTTCATGTAAAGAAATCAGTGATAAGCAATTACAGTCTTAAACAGATTTCAGATTTTCTGATACGATTTAATTTATGTTGTAACGTATATTATTTATAAAATTTTATAAGTTAATAAATAAATGAAATAATAATAAAATACTAAATAAAACAAATAATTATTATTAGCTTTATTATAATGTCATTTTTAAAATAATACTTAAATTTTAATATTTTATTTAAGGGATTAAAAGACCGACGTCAACCATTAGACTCAAACTTTTATCGTCAAAAATTTTTGAAATTTTGCACAATGATACTTCAGATTAAGACAATTTTATATATATAAAAATTTTGGGTCACAGTGCCAATTGATTTTATATGATTTTTTGAAATTTTAAGCCCTTAAGGTCCAATTTTAATTTAGATAATTTCTTTCTTTTTTTTGGGACGGTCAAACATTATGAAATTTTTATCACGGCTAGGTGTGACCTTTAGCTACACAATGACACCAAATTTAGACCCAAAACAAGTCTAGTTTTTTTAGATTTAAGGTCGGTACCCTACTCCCTTAAATATTTTCAGTCAACATATCATCTTATTTTTAGATATATTCTTATAATAATTATTAAATTTTAAATTGTAGCAACAAAAAAAAAAAGAAAAACTTATGGTACGAATTAAAGGTTAAAATGTAATGAATTGTTGCCATATTCGAATATTTATTTATAGGGCTGTCAAGCCCTCACAACGCCTTAATAAAGTTATTATCTATCTATCTATGATTGCAATTTTTTCGTATTGACTAGCTTTATTATTATAATTTTACTAATGCAAATTATGACATTAAATTTATATTTAACTTTGCTATTACTCACTATTACCACTACCACTACACTACAATTTAGTTCAACTTATCACATCAGGGATTAGAATCAGTCAACCAGGACACTCTGCAACAATTTAAAGGCTATGCTGATCTGATGCATAATAAAATTTGTGGTAACGTTTATTAAATATAAAATTTTAAAAATAAATAAATAACTAAAATATTAATAAAATACTAAATAAGACAAATAATTATTATTAGCTTTATTATAATGTAATTTTAAAAATAAAACTAAAAATTTAATTTAAATTATATAATTATATAAAATAAAGTAAAAGTATATGATTTGTAATAAATACTAATTTTTATATTAATTTTTTTTTTGTAAATTAATGCGTGCTTAAATTAACATTTTGACGTCAAAATGATAATATTGAGATTTTAGTAATTGAATACTATAAAATATTTGTATGAAATTAAAAATGCAAAAGCACTTAAATTCTAAATTCTCTCTATAATTCAAGAGATATCTTTATTGTTATAATATATTTAATAATTTTGGCAAAAGAAAGAAGACATCGTTAATAGTATTTCTATACATCTAAATAATGAGTTAGAATTTTTATACTTTTCACGTAAGTGCAACCTTGTTGTACTTTAATGTTATATTATAATTAAAATATAATATGTACTAATTAATATTTTTTATATTAATTATTATTTAATTTACTTTAACAAAAACTGCAGCAGGGCTTACAAAAATAAAAAAAAACAATAAAAAAATAGACAGTTAAAAAAAAAAAAAAAAGAATAATGTTATTCTAAAAAACACAATATGATGAAAATCAGGTACAGTAAATCTTATTCTGGCAATATAACTCTAGATGCAGTCTTTATAAGTTTTACGTAAAGAATAAAACACATAATTTATATTGGGTCATTATAGCAAAAACATTGATGAATTGAAACAATAATAAATATGCTTGATGCAATATTTTTTATAATTACATGGACAAAAATACCAGCATATACATAAAATTTATGCTGCCGTAACATTATGCATAATAACATAATTTATGCTATAATATTGTATAGTGATTATACTACATAGCCTAATCTATGTTATAATTATATTAAAAAATAGCAACATTTGTGCTCTACAATATAGCAGTTGATCAATACAACTTAAATGATTGATTTATTCCGTGTGTTATGCTGTTTAGCATAAATTATGCATAAATATTACTGAAACCGGGATAGCATAATTATTACGTACGTATTTTTGTCCACGGAGAAAAAAAGTTGTAGCAACAATATAACTATAAAAATAGATAGTTTTTCTAGTTAACTATGCTAAAACTAAATTATTATGTTACAATCATTTTTTTACAAAGCTAATTTTTTCCGTATATATATAATATTAAAATGTGTATAATAAAATATTATATTTGCTATACTATTATTGATTAAATGACGCGAACAGTGGAACAGCTTTCTTTAATTTGATATGAATAAACCAACAACGACAGTTTATATTTATATATAATTACGAATATACAACAAGTTTATTGTCATATAGTTATTCTTTGTTACTTCGTATATAACAGAAATGTTTACCAACAGCAAATAATTTTACCGTTGAAAATATAACAAAGACTTTATAAAAGAATGGCACAACAATAAAATATGTATACCATTACGAATATTATAGTATAATATTTGTCTTTCATTTTCAAAAAAAAAAAAAAAAAAAAAAAAAAAAATTGTAAATCTAATATTTTCATTTTAATATCTTTTGGTATCAAAAGCATTGTATAAAAATTAAAATATGTTGATAGGGAAAATAAAATTATTATTATTCAATAATGGACAGCACTGAAAATAAATATTTAGTACTAAAATAAATTTCAATATAACATTTTATAAATAATAATAAAGTAACAAAAAACAAAAACTGAAAATATGCTAATTTAATTGAAGTCTTCAAAATGTATAGCATAATTGCTTATAATTAATAAAATTAAAAAAAAAAATGTTGTTTTAATGAGTAAATTCTTAGTTAATTACTATTTATTTAGATCTAATAAACAATAGGATTTCGGGAATGAAATTGTCTTAAAATTTTGTATTGAGGCTTAAGGATATATAAATAGACTACATGAAACAACGTGTTGATTAAACACTAAATGCCAAATAGGATCTACAAAACTGATGACATTTTTTACCAAAATGTAAATGTGGCCTTACCACAAGAGAGCATGATATAAATATTGTAAAGTCTGCAATTTGCGTGACTATTAAGGTTTCTGACGCCAAAAACATTTAAAATTTAGTATAAAAATATTGTGCGGGTTGAATAAACCAAAATTTTCTGATCACTGCTACATTTTGGTTTTGAGAGTAATTAAAATGTTATTTATATAAGTCCCATAAATTTTACCTCCGTGATAAAAAAAAAAGCTTAAAAATGGTTTCTTCTGGTCTATTATATTAAACGTATGTCTATTATGCCTAAATTCCACATTTCCTGCTTCGATACAGTAATTTTCTTAAAATAATAATAATAATAAAACTTTAAAAACATTTCCCTGCAATGCGTAAAGTCTAGTAAATTTAGAAAGTAAAGAAACTCTTATATAGCTTTTCCCGTGCTCCTTACCGATTACCTTCATTATTTTTATTTTACATTTTTCAAATTATTAATTTTTTATATAGAATTCGTTATATTAATAATATGCAGATAAAATTCTAATAAGTTATTGTAAACTTTAAAAAGAAAGTTAATAATTTTTAATAAAAAAGGACTTAACTACCGTATATGACTACAATATAGTACGTAATATACAACTTTCATTATCATCTTTGAACACACAAATTTTTACGATCGTCTCGTGTAAAGTCGGCAACCAGTTGGTTATATCTGTTGCTCGGGTCATCAAACTTCAAGGATATAACAGAGAGAGAGAGAGAGAGAGAGAGAGAGAGTATAATAACACGTAGACCATAAAATTATACCACGTTTTAGCAAGTAGTATTATATTATAGTACTTCAAGCATGCGCAATAAAAAATAGGAATAATAAAAATATAATACTAGAACATCAATTGGCTTTCGGCAGTTATATTGTTAATGTACTTTTTCTTTATTTGATTATATATTTAGTTACTGTAGAAGGGGAAAATAACAACATTTTTTTTCTCTCTTGAAAAAATAACAACTGAAATTTTATGAGTTATAAAGCTAAATTTTGAGAATTTTTTGATTATAGCTAATCTCTATTCATTAATATAATTAGCCATGCAGAATCACGATATATTTTCGAGATAATAGAATAATATCATGAAAACATTTACATTTTTTTTTCTAGTTCTATTTTTGCATATTTTACATTATAATTATACTAATTGAATGACTTTTTTTTAATTAATATAAAATATGGGCTATTGAAATAACTATCAACATAAAGATATATATCTGAGAAAACTTTTGTACTGAGATCGGAGATATTTAAATTAAACACACTTTATTATACTGTATAGTTTTAAGGATTAAAACAGTTTAAATATTGTGCTAACTAACTCTTTCTCAATATCATTTTATACTTTTAAAATGTAGTAATAAAACTTGATTTAATTGAATATATTTCAAGTGGTGGAGTAGACTTTTATAATAGCTTGTCGAAATCCAAATAAAAGAAATGAGTAAAAAAGTAATGGGACCGCTCATTTATGGAGGTTATTGGTTTTATAGTAACGAGGGTAAAGCTCTGGGCATCCTAATTTCCCACCCTCTTTAGTATATCAGGCCTTTTTTTTTTTTTTTTTTTTTTTTTTGAGAAAAATACGAAAAAAAAAAAAAAAAAAAAAAAAAGGATGGACGGAAATAATTTAAAGGAGGAATTCACTTTTACGCGTTTTAAGCTAACATGTTTAAAAACCACACCGAACCACACACCTTTTTACTATTACTATAGATCATTTACGAAATATCCTAATCAGTTTTTCAGTTTCAAAGAGTTTTTACTGTCAAAATTCATAGTAAAGGCATAAGCATAAAATGAGGTTTGAACTTACAGAAGTATACAGTATAGAGTAAAATGGCAAAGAGACTTTTTCAAAGATAAAAACTTCTCTCTCTCTCTCTCTCTCTCTCTCTCTCTCTCTCTCTCTCTCTCTCTCCAATAAGTTATAAATGTCACGTATTTTATAGCTGCTCCCTAGTGTGCATAAAATCAGACTAAACTCAACTTGGAAACTTAACTTTTTGTCACTTCATAAATTTTTACATCAAACAATTTTTCTTTTCTTTTTTTTATTCAGAAAATTAAAATATTCATAAAACGTGGTAAAGTGGGATGATATTTTTTTATACAGCTCCCTTGTTTAAACTTTAAAATAATTACAAGTATTTCCGATATTTTTATAAACATTGTATATTACGATCAATGAGTTCTGTTCATACTTAAATACATGCAGATCTTCTCGCTTCAAGATGAAGCTTCTACACTTCACAAATTTCCGAAGAATGAACGATCTACACTTTACAAATTTGCGGCTATCTGGTGAATACTCACCTGTTTTATGTAACAGAATCTCCAGGTAGCAGCGACTTTGTAAAGTGTAGATCATTCTTTTGAAAATTGTAAAGTGTATAGAAGCTTCATCTTGACGCGAAAAGATCAATTTACACTATCATATTATTCAATACAGGTTTGGGGCAACTTCCGAAATTAATTGTATTAACTTGATTTATTTAAGGGTTTAAGAAGTGAATCAAGTCAAACGAAACATGACTTAATATATATATTTTTTAAACAATTTCTTTCGATATTGTTATCATGAGTATTATATATAATATTGAATTTTAAATGTACCAATTCTACAGTAAATTTCAATAAAACTTCAATATGCTTTTTGGTAGGAGATTTTTATAACCTTTTAAGGAATTAAAAATAGTTTCATTGCTCGTAAAAGGTATCAAGAGAGAGAGAGAGAGAGAGAGAGAAGTCAAAATGCCAAATATGGGCAAAATTTGAATTATTTGCGAGACCATCATTTAAGCGATATTTGTAAAAATAACTGCAGTTAGGACCACAAAATTTAAATCATAAATTGACCAAAATTATTAACCGTTAAGCAGCAACTGAAGAACAAAAATTAGCTAAGAGGAAAAGAGGGAGAGCGAGAGCACTCATATAACAAAATACATATAATGTCACGTTTTCATCAGCCTTCGTATATAAGAGATATTTTAATTATATTAAATACTGCAAATGTATAATTTAACATAATGTATGATATTAAAACATTCATATGTATATACATACATTTATATAATATTATAATCTGTGAAACAAACGTTGGTAAATTTTATATAATAATGATTTTCCTTCAAGTATAATAATGTGAGAGTAAGTTTTAAGTGAAGTAAAAGGTCAGACTAACATACACCAAACACAAAGTTTAATTACACTTTTCCCCTCAATTTAACCCTAGGGAGAATAGATATATATTTGAACATCCATCTAGATTTTAACACAAGTATAATAGAAGTATTTGTTCATATATATAATCGAGTGTGTGATTATAAAAGTTTATTTAATGTTCTTTATCATTTTGGGAATAGAGCATATCAAAAATATTATTAGAAAGGGATATTTGTAATTTAATGTCGAATATTTAGCTTACTTTGTTAAATTGAGGTTTTAAAATGATGAATTAGTTGCCTTAAAAGCTTTCAACACGTTTAACCCGCATATTTCATAATAAAGTTATAAAGCATAATTTGAAACGTATTTCGTATATTTATGACCATTGACCATAATCTTTGAGTGTATTGTGACATTAACATTTTTTTGAATTAATGAGTCAATATCATTATTATTATGGGAATATGTATTGCAATAACCAATTTCGATCAATTGAAAATATTTATATTTATTACAATTATTACAAATTTATTGAAATGTAAAGAAGACAATAATTTATATAAATAATAATAAAATATTTGGTATATTTTTAACTAAAATAAAAAGTAAATATTAAATAAAATTATAATTATAATTGCAATAATAGTGTAAATATTTAATTTAAATAAATATGTTTTTATCATTTGTAAAATAAATGCAAAAAATGTAATGTGTAATAATTAATAATGATAATGATAATGATAAAAAGAAATAGTTCATAAAGTGCAATATTTAAAATATACACCTAATTTACTCCAATGGAGCTTATTGGTGTAGCACGCGAGGAAACGTGGGGGAAGTTAAGGGTCCCCTAATTTAACATTACACTATGAGGAAAAACTCTATTTTTTTCCGATTTTTGAGAAAACTACTCCACCGATTCCTGAAAAATTTAAATGAGAAATGCTTGACATACTTTTATGTGTTTTAAGCCATAGAAATTTTTATAACATTTTTAAACCGATAACCTCCATATTTAGTGTAAGCGTTTTGTTAATAAAATTTTATTGCAGTGGAAGTTATCGTTTATGGCACACACTGGAAAATCTTATAAGGTCTAATATATATTTTTTAGCATTATACTGGACTTTTTTTTTTTTTTTTTTTTTTTTTTTTTTTGAGTAAAATACTGCACTGATTGTAAAGCTAGATATATTAACATTAGGAAGAATTAATTTTTAGATACTCCTGCATGTTTTAATCTTATAGAAAACTTTAAAAGTTGTTTTTTCTCCGATAGCATCTATTAAATTTATTGTATATTAAAAATACTGTACTGTGTGAACATAGCTTAAAAATGTGTACACGAAAACTCAAAACACCAAAACAATTTTTTTTTTCGTTGAGTTAATAATTTTTACAAATTTTCTCAAAGAAATGAAGACCTGTAAAATAATCTTAATATATATTTTGACAAATTTAGTCCTAAAATTTCAAGTATGATAAAATTAATGAACTTTTTTTATTTTAATTGTTCTAAGTCTTAAAAGAGAGAGAGAAAAAAAAATAATATGAAATAACTTTAGAGTTGAAACGAGCAAGACTACAAAGTTCAGAGAGTTTAACAGAGAGAGAGAGAGAGATAGAGAGAGAGAGAGAGAGAGAGAGAGAGAGAGAGAGAGAGAGAGAGAGAGAGAGAGAGAGAGAGAGAGAGAGAGAGAGAGAGAGAGAGAGAGAGAGAGAGAGAGAGAGAGAGAGCTATAGAACACGATGCTGGTATGACAAGAATGCCCCGCAGTCATCAGTTTCTAACATTTTTGCAAAAAAAAAAAAAGAAATTTAGATCATAGTGGCTGATACAAGATTCTGTAAAGTTGAGTTCAACAACAACAAAAAAGTTTTTTAAAAAAATAGCAAATGCAAAGCAAACAAAATGTATGTTTTTATACCCTCTCCCTCTTTTTTTCAATGCAGCTAAATATTTTGATAATCTTTTAATGCGGTTATCGGTGATAAAAAATATCTTTAAATTTTCTATTAAAACCCTTGTCAACTTACTTTTTTATAAATTAGAATACTACTGTAGATTGATAATTAACATATATACTGTATTATCCAGGGGCGTATTCAGGATTTAGCAACGGGAGGGGTCCAGTCTATAGTGAGCATAGGCAAGGGGGTAACCACCCCCTTTTCCCATGCTTTTTCAGACCTATCGGGGGGGGGGGGGTCCGGACCCCAAAAACACCCCCCTGAATACGCCCCTGGTATTATCCATGAATGAATTAGACACCACCACGTTGATTTTGTATTTTTTCTCCTTTATTTTCATTTTAACAGTTATTTCACGCATCTGACGTCACAGTGTACCGATGGGACCGTGATAGGGGTAAAGAACTTGAGGGAGGGGGCTTAAATTATCACGTGATCAGAGCGGTGAATGTGATTCGCGACGGTACATTGTGACGTCAGATTCGTGAAATAATCGTCAAAATAAAAATAAATACAAAATCAATGTGGTGGTGTCTAATTCATAGATTATAAGTTAAAGTAATTATCAGTATTATCTAGTATTCTAAATGATAAAAAAGTAAGCTGACATGACAAGGGCTTTAAGATCAAACACGTCAAAGTGTGTTTAGTATCCATCATCAAAATATTTTAGCTCACATGTAGTTTTCTGAAAACAAAGGAAGGGAAAAAAATAAATAAAACTAAAAGCAATGCAGATAGAAAATCAGTGGACTATCAAGTTTAAGCTTTCCAGTGCAAATCGATAATCTCCTTTACAATAGGTGTAGTATAAGAAGAATATTGCGGATAATTCTATATCAATTAACGTTTACCTAATTGACATCCATATTTATGACCATATATATATATATATGGTCATATATATAGGTCAATTTAGGTCATATTTATGACCTGTTCAAAGAGAGCAATATTTGCATAACATACGCAAGAAATTTGATTATGTGAAAATATTTAATTTTGTTGAGTGGAGATTGCAAAATATATTATAGTCATTCATCAAACTTATTGGATATATCTAAAGTGTTATAATGTATAAACATGTCTTTAATTTCTGTGTGCATAAAATTGATATTTATTTCAATAATATCTATTATCCTCTTCATTTTCAGTATATATATCACAGTACAGTCAACAGTGCATCAGATGGTAAAAAAAAAAAAAAAAAAAAATGGAGATGAAAATATGAAAATTGGGCCAAAAAACGACCTTGAATTTACGCGTTTTTTTTTTTTTTTTTTTTTTTTTTTAATAGCGGAAGCTGTTAGTGTAAAAAAAGGGCTATTCTGGTTAAAAGCATGTAACTTTCAGGGATGGTAGATATGACCAATAGAAGCACGAAGTTTGGGACGCGTACAGTTCTCTTGAATTGACCTTTGACCTCGGAGCATAAATAAAAGCTTAAAATAAAGCTATTTTGAGCACTTAAAGAATAGACCAGAGAAAAACATACGCATTTATATTACAAAACACTTTATGGGACTTACATAAATAACTTTAACTAGTATGTCTCAAAACCCAACTGTAGCTCCGAAGCAGTGATCAGAAAATTCGATTTATGCAACCCGCACAACATTTTATTACTAATTTTTGCATGTTTCTGACGTCATAAACATGAATTTTTAGGCAAATTGCATACTTTATAGTTTTTCACGCTCTCTTGTATGGGGATACATTAACATTCTGGTAAAAATTGTCAACAGTTTTGAAGATCCCATTTCGTGTCTATTCATTAAAAAGCACACGTTGTTTTATGTGGTCTATGGTTTTAGGGGGCCCGTAAAGTACGATAATGTTTTTCACAAAAGATTCACATTTTTGGCGTTCTGAGAGCCGCACAAGAGCGTGGTTAAGATTTACGACACTGAAATAATTTTTAAAAATATATGGGACTAAAGAAGAAAGCAATGATAATATATCTACCAAAAAGTTTTTATTTTAATATAATTCACTTTTGACAAACTATACTTTTTTATTATAAAGCAAATTAGCTGAAATTATATTAATGTTAAAAACATACAGAAATAAAGTTTTCAACAAAGTATTATTTATATTAGAGTTTTAATTTGATATATTTTTGTAGTTGAATATCTTCACTGACGCAGTTATTTCTTTGTCGCATTGAACCTAAAAAGAGGAGCACATAAACACACATACAATTATTAAAAGTCAAAATCAATATAAAAATATTTCTCTAAACATACGTAAAATAAAAAATAGCAAAATATTTCTGTCTTTTGCGATAAACTATAAACAAACATGGGATATCAGTTCAATTTGTTTGCAATGGGATAAAAAGGATTTGAAAAAAGTACGTATTTTTTTTCTTCTTCTTTTGAAAGTGAAATCCTCTTGAAAATAAAATTTCTATAACACTGTTCGGTTTGCTGTAGTATCATTTTATTTATTACATTGCTACTTTTTTTTTTGGAATGTAGAAAAATATATTTTATTTATGTTGTATTTACATTAAGGGTAAAAATAAGGAAAAACATTGATTTGACTAAATAGTTGTTTCGGTAGAAAAAATGCGATCTTTAACACAATTTATAATACTAATTAATAATAATAAAAATAAAAAAATAAAACTTTTTCAACTACATGTTAATTTTTAATTTTAAAACTTTTTCCTTAACAGGCCTTTAATATTTATCGGATTAAGTAATAGTTGTTATTAATAGATATAAGTTATGGAATAATTGATATAAAAACTGTTATATGATGTATAATAAAAATTATAGTTTCAGAAAGTGCTCAAAATTTTGAGATTTAAAAAAAGAAGAAGAAGAAGAAAAAAAAAAAAAAAAAAAAAAAAGCAAAGGAAGAAATTTTAATTAATTTTAAAAGATGATAAAAAATTTACAGCCACTTACGTAATACTGAAAACTTATAAAACACAGAAAAGTTCTTTCTTAAATCAATAAGATGTGTAAAGTAACTTTTTTCTTTCTTTTTTATTTGAAATGATTTAAAACCTTTTAAATATATTAAAGGAATATGTCCAGAGAAAAGCATATAAGCACTAATATCACAAAACACTTGATGGGACTTACATAAATAACATTAGTTTGTCTCAAAACCCAACTGTAGCTCCGTAGCAGTGATCAGAAATTTCGAGTCATGCAACCCGCACAACATTTTCATACTAATTTTTGCATGTTTCTGTCGTCATAAAAATGAATAGTCACGCAAATTGCATACTTTACAGTTTTTCACGTTCTCTACATTAACATTCTGGAAAAAAATTATCAACAGTTTTGAAGATCCCATTTCGTGTTTATTCATTAGAAAGCACGTGTTGTTTTATGTGATCTATGGCTTTAATATGTTCGATGATGATAATAGTAATAATGAAGAGCACTATATCAAGAATTTATTTATTTTTCTAAACTTTATTACAGTATATTGTTATAGTATTGTAGTAGACAAAATATATTTCCGGCACTGACAATATTCTCTAAACTTTTTAATTATCACGTAGAATTGTGTGTATTGTATCTCTATCCCCTTAACTACTTTTTTTTAAATTACGGCTGCAATGCTGTAATATTTCTTAGAAAAAAAAAAAAGAAAAAAAAAAAAAAAAGAAAGTTAAAATTGAAACTGATTTATTAAAAAAATTATTACCCCTCAAAATGTCCTGCTAACTGCGATTGACCATACGCTTTACCTTCACACTTTACCGATAAGTCACGTTGCAATACATTTTTCATTTTATATATAGTTATATTCCTAGACATTAAAATCACGTACATAAAAAAAAAAAAAAAAAAAAAAAAAAAAAAAAACTACAAAGACTTTATATTTTTCACTTCATATTATCCAGCCAAGACTAATTAAAAGACAGCAATTAGAGCACACACATATTTATATAAACTATGTGTTACATAGCAAGGGCATATATCGTAATAAACATCTTTTATATTGTACTAATGAGATTTTGCCTTATTTGCGGTGACTTTTATAAAAAGATTTAAAAAAAAATCCAAGTGAGTTGTGTCTGTGTATGCGGCTTTTTGTTAAAGTAAACAAGCTACAGGGTAAACAACCTAAAGAGCTTTATTGCGTTTTTTTTTTTTCACAAAGGGATTGTGTGTTTATTTTGTTGTATAAATCTAAAACCATATTTAAAGTTAATTACGTAAATAATTAATTCCTAATTATGTTCTAACATTTTTCTTATTACTTTTTGATAAAGTTTCCTTTGAATTAAGGGGGTAGGTGACCGACTAATATATCGCAAACTAGGAGTTCGCGAATAATAATATTAACATTAAATAAAGAAGAAATGTTATTTAAAAGTTTAACTACACGTCAAAAATGTAAAAACACGATCAAATATTTAAGGCGAGAAATCAGCTATTGCGGGATTTGACTAAAAAGTTGTAAAGACAGAAAAATCTGAAATTTTGTACAGTGATACATTAGGATTAGGTATCTTAAAAAAATGTAAAAATTTTGGGGGGTCACCATGCTAGATTTTTAATTATGATTTTTTGAAGTTTTAGTCCCTTAAGAGCCCATGTTAATTTCAATAATTAATTTCTCTCTTATCTGATGGTCATGGGTTCTGAAAATTTTATCATAGGTAGCTGTTACTATTAACTTTCAAATGGCATCATAAATTTGGGAAGTTTTCTTTTTAGATTTTGAGATACAAGCCATCTATACAGTATACAATCCTTAATTCATTACTATTGTGAAAATGTCATTCTTCCTTTAAAGATTTCCGGTCAAGTCTATCACCTTTTACGTTAATTTACCGGATACTGGATCATTTAAAGATATTTATTTTTCATTCCATGTGAAATTGCCTACTTCTTGTTTCCCATACCTCTCTTATAGCCATTGGCATCATTAAACTATTTAAATTTTGTTCATTTACGAAGTCTTTGGTAAAATATATAATATATAAAATAAAATAGTAAAATACTAAAAAAATAAATAAATAAATTTCAATTAATAATAATAAATTTATTTCTTTTTAATATACTTTTTATATAACTTTTTTTTTCATTAATAAACTAAAAATTAATATGTAAGCTTTCTTTTTATGTCATTTTTTAATTAATTTTTAATTAATTTTTTTTATTACACAAAAAGTAAATAAAGATTGTGAAAATGTAAATTCATTAAAAATATCATAAAGAGAGCATCTTTATATCACTAAAATATTTACATAGAAGCATGAAGCATAACAGCGTAACACCAGTATTACAGTATATGGATAAAAAAAAAAAATAACTTACTAGCTTGCTGCTTTTCAAAGTACTAATGGAAAGCCTTTGCCTTTATATTTTATATAGGAAAAAATAAAAGTAATATAATATTTCATTTACAATAAGGATTTTGATGTCACAATTTTTTTCGTCAAATAAAGTAAACTGTAACAGAGGAGAAACTTTACAAAAAAAAAAAAAAAAAATTATTATTTTGTGACGCCATGAGGTCCTACAAATTTATAATACATAAAATAAATAGCTTTATTGTACATTCTGAAAGAGCTTTATATTATAAATCATTCATTAATGTGTTCGATTTTTTTCCCATTAATAAAATCCAGTTCTTTTAATACCAACTACCAGTGCAATATTTAAACTAAAAGCCCATAAAAGGCGGCATGGATAAAGGTGTGCACTCTTACTATATGTATATATATATATATATATATATATATATATATATATATATATATATATATATATATATATATATATATATATATATATATATATATATATATATATATATACACATATACACTATATATATATATATATATATATATATATATATATATATATATATATATATATATATATATATATATATATATATATATATATATATATATATATATATATATATATATATGTGTGTGTGTGTGTGTGTGTGTGTGTGTGTGTGTGTGATAATAGAAAACTGCGCCGAGGCTTAAAAAAAAATCAAAATGAAGAATTATTTACGTGTTTTAAAGTGACCCAACACTTTAGTTATCAATCATCACCGATAAATCCCAATTAAGATAGGACCTTTTTGTAATATGTACAGCCTCACAAACTTGGGAAACAACTTGTCAAGCACGCTTTACAGTTACTGTTATATTCCTGGATTCATGACGTCATGAATTCTAAAAGTTGGCTATATCTTTAACAGTTTTTCAACTATATTGTTTGCAAGGGTTCTAAAGGGTTAAAGAGACATAATATAGGTGATGGTCGTATCGCATAACGATTTATCCGCGTTTGTTATAACAGTATACACTATACAGGAGATTTTAAAGGAATTAAAATCCATTCAAATTGTACTGTCATTTTATTAAAAAATGAATTTCGAATCTATTTTGGCTTATGACCATTTATTGTAATCAGATGGCGATATCAGTTGACGCAAAACTCTATTTAAATACATGTTATTTTAATGTTCCATTAGAAATTCATTTTTAAGTGAAATTGATCTTACCAGTGTTTCTTTTGCACGCCTCTCTAGATATGTAAAACTGATCTTGAGTATTGGCAAGCTATGTCATTGCACCTTCAAAAATATTTTTAAAAAATGTTAAAAAAAATATATATATATATAAAAAAAAAAGTAAGTAAAAACGTTACGGTAAACTTTAACTTTCATTGTTCAAAAATAAACAAACAATGTTTTACTTTTTTTATGTTTTGTTTTAAGTTACCAGTTCTAAAGTACAGTATACTAATTCCTGAATGTGTTGAAATGCAAATGTGTGAAATGACAGAAAGTTAGATAACATTATACATGCCAAGCATGTACGTATAAATATATCTAATACATATTCAATTATAAATGTAACACACGTAGTACCCTGCAGGCACACAGCACATTTCAGTTTTACACTTAAGTAATTCACTAGGGACAAAACGGACAAAGTTAGAAAAGGATTACCACACTGGTTAAAATAACTGTTTCTATATTAAACCCTTATATATTCATATTACTATGCGGTGATAAAATATTTACCGTGTCTATTTTTTTGTAGAATTCCAGCAGTTTCTAAATGGACAAAATATCATCAACAAACTCACAATACAATTTAAAATAAAAATTAGCATATTACTTTTGTTTTAAAGTCCTTTTTCGTTAATTTTATACAAAATACAGATTATCTGTGAGGTGCGGGAGATATGCTTAGCGTCCCTAGTTTTCTAATTCTTTAGAAATGGGGCCAGGGAGTCATATGTTTTTAGCGAATTTTAAGAAAATTGCTATAATATCCAAGATATAAAGCTATAGGCGGAAATATGCAAATCAGTGATACATACTGATTGCTCAATAAATTATTATTATTATTAATAGATTCACTGGTACTTGTACTTACTCTGGAATAGTGGAATAGCAAATTAAACTTCTTGCCTTATTTACTTTATGTATACGTGTTTTGAGCTTATAGGAAAATTTAAGAATTTAACATCTCATTACCACATCACCTCTCCATTATACTGCTAAACTAAAGTGATTTGGAAAGATTTGTAACGTTTTTTTTTTTTTTTTTTTAAACTTCAACTCGGTTTACATTTATAAATTTCTACATCCTATAATACCAAGAATTTTTAAAATATTAATTAAATGGTATCAGCTATAATAAGAAAATCATAATAAATTTATAAATACCATTTTGTGATTTTTTTTATATTTAAATATTATACATAACATTGCAGTGGTAGCTTGGTAAAATTACGTTATATATTACTATATTTGATTTTAGATAAATATTATTCACTATATTAATTATTATTGTTATTTTCAATTTTAATATTTAATGCCTAAATTACTATTTTTTATTGATAAAAATATATAGTTCTCTTTGATACTGTAATGAAAAAATGTCATTTTATCCATATACAATGATCTTAATGCTTCTGTCTGTAGTGTTCACATTATGGTATCAAAGCGCAAACTCGATCGAATCAAAAGTAATCATTATCTTTATTTTTTCATTTTTTTTTTCCAGTGTAGCTTGATATATATAAATGTATGAACTGTTAGAGAGTGGACACAACGTATTACTGCTCCCCTTTCAGATAGAGAGATCTACAGTATTATATAATAGGAGGATATATAGAGACTGTACAGGGGCGGATCCAGGGGGGGGGCGGTGGGGGCGACCGCCCCCCCCAAACGGCCCACGTGGGTGGAAAAAAATGAGCAAAAGTTGAAAAAAAATTTAGTCGAAAAAATTTTTTTTTGCGCCTTCGGCGCAACTTTTATTGCTGGATAAGCTTTTGAATCCTGACTACAGTAAATATACAGTATAATATAACAAAAAATAATTTTTTTAACATCCCCTAGTTGTCATGTCATCAGGGTAATATATCAGAGATATAGTTCTGTTAATACTTGGACATCCACGAAATAGTTTGCTCGCGAAAAGAACTAAAAAAAAAAAAAAAAAAAATTTAATGTAAATTTTATAATTTTTATCTCAAAATATTTTTCCATCCAAATATAAGTTTTATGTTTTACAATATCGATAATAGTTTGAAAAATTGCAAAACAATTTTTAGTAAATTGGTGTATAAAAAAATAATAATAAAAAATAAATTAATAAAAATAAAATAATACACAATATTAATAATTTATTTAAATTTTGCTCTTTTTTTTTCAAGTTTTTTTTTTTTTTTTTTTTTTCAGTGAAATAACATTAATAATTTTACAAAGAGATGAAAATAGAAAATATTTCAGAAATCATTTGTCCAACTTTTACTTTTTTTTTTTTTTGGCTTACATAAAAAAAAAAAAAAAAAAAAAAACTACCAAATCAAAAATTTTGCAATTCAAGAATATTTTTTCAAAGGCATACTAATTTTGCAATATTTTCCAGAAAGGGGCGTGGCCAAATAAAATTTTTCGCCTGCGGCGCGCTACCCCCCCCCCCCCCCGGTCCTACATTGTTAATTTTCTAGGAGATCGCCCCCCCCAAACACAATTCCTGGATCCGCCCCTGAGACTGTATATAAAAAGGAAAACGTAATATTGTACACACACTACTTTTATATCCTATTCAATAATACAAAATAATGATTTGCTTAGATAGATCTAATAACATTATGTCTTTGTATAATCTAATACAACGTATTGCTTTTTTTTTTTTTTCTTTTTTTTTTTTTTTTTTAGAATTATCAATTATGTTTAAAAAAATACTCTATCTGAATATGTTTTTTTTTTTCTTCAATAGCTTTTACATGAGTTGCATCTTTTAAATTCTTATTGCAAATTATAGGTAAATTTTTTATTTATTAATTTTTAACCACAATATAGTGTTTTTAATTTTAGTTTTATGCAAAATAGTAAACTGTTTATTAGTAATATTATTTTTATTTTTTAAAATATAAAAAATTAATTAAATGTATTTATAAACTTAAAATGTTTAATTAAACTTACAATGAGCTTCATGACCAACTATTAATATAAACAATTTAAAGTTTTTGTATATATTTAATATAGTAAATTTATAAATAAATTTTATCATTCGAACTAGATGTAGTGAAAATTTAATTGTTTAGTTTTATTATTCTAAGGACTTTTCGGTCGGTCCTGGTCGATCCATCTAGCTAAGCAAATGTGTATGCATAATTGATTGATTGAATATTTAACTAATTAGTTAGTGAATAAATATATTGATAAACGGCGGTTATACGTATATGACTAGTTAATTAATGTTAGTGAATGATGGTTGCTATGTTAAGATTATAGGGGTCAGAAACAGGAATCATAACAGACGGCAGAATTGCTACTAAATATAAAAATATTTGATCAATGTTGTGATTTTTTTCCTATACATTTTTTAATTACTATTTGAAATTATTCTGTTTACTAATTCTTGCATAATTAGCTTCTATATTTTATAGATAAGTATTTTTATTTTATTTAATAACAATGAAACAAATGTGTCTTAAAAATATGAGAAATAAATAGGAGACTAATTAATCTTTATACTATTACTGTTTATTTTTATTTTTTACTGAATTTCGATAAATTGAGCTACATCAATTATCATTTTATTATTGTACCGATGCGGACACAAAAAGTTAATAACAACGGAATTAAAAGGCAACATTTCAATACATTTTGCCAAATCACCTCACCCGCTCTCCACCTTGACCTGTGCTATCTTTGTGGCTATATTCGTCGCCCCAGAATATAATTGTGAAATAAACCACGAGGTTTTGATGCTATTTGAGATCTTATGTACATGTAGCATAAGGTCTATAAAATTGCATCAAATAAACCTCGTGGTTTATTTCACAATTATATTCTGGATGTTGTTACATTTACCATTTTTCCATACAATATATCCAATGCTTCGTCACTTATTATTAAGTTATTATTCTGTCCACAGTGGCACTTTCATATATTTTGTAAGTACATTATTGTTGTAATACGCTAGTTGTAAACTAGTTGCATAGTCTATACTTTGAACTGCCTGGGTATAAGAAAAAATCTTAATTTTTATTCATCTCGCATAGAAAAAAAAAATTTAATTAAATAATAATTTTTCCAATTTACGATCGATTTTTTTAATTTTCAGTTGCAAACTTATCGAGCTAATTCTTTTTAAAATAGAACAACTTTGAATAAACATGAATTGATTAATATAAGTTTGCAACAAAATTAAAAAGAAAAAGAAATCTAAATATATAATTATTAAATTTTAGCTAAAAGAAATTAACACCTATTTAAATTATTGAGACTTTTTGCTACACATTTATGTAATGTAAAGATAAAAAGAAAGAAAAAAATGAATTCAAGAAAGAAAATGAAATGACATTTTATTGGATATAAATGACAAAATAGTATCAAATCTTCTTATAAGCCAGCCGTCTTTAGGGAGAGAAAATTAAATTTCAGGTCGATTGATTCTTCAAAATTACACTTGAGACAAACGTCGATAATCTCGCACTTTTCTTACTAAATGGCATTTCTTTTCGTTGTATGTTACAGAAAACAGAGAAAGAGGGAAAGTTTAGTTTACACACCAAGAAATTATTATGACAGAAAAAAAAAAAAAAAAAAAAAAAATTAAAAACAATTATTACAAATTTTACTTAAAAATAATTTTTAACTTCTTAGCTATTGATTTTTTTTAAAGCTTTTACACGTCACTGTTTTTATTATTATTTCCCTTTTTATATTTCTTGATATTTATAAGCTAAGTCTTCTGGTGGTAATGCTGAAGTATTTTTTTTTCTCTCTTCTTATTCCTCTTTTATCCATGTGACTGAACGTGTTTTCATCTTAAATCAATTTTAAATGAATCAACAGGCCGTATATAAAATAAAAATTTACAGAGTATAAAATACGAGGTATACAAAAACTTTATGCTTTTATATGAAACGAAAAGTAAATGTAAAAAAGAATACTCTATAGGGGTTTGTTTTATACCAATTTTTTAAAAAAGAAGAAGAAGAAAAAAAATCTAACAAAGTATAAAAAAAAACAGTAAAATAAATCAATTAAAGGAATAGACCAGAGAAAAATGTAAGTATTTATATCACAAAACACTTGATGGGATTTACATAAATAACATTATTTTGTCTCAAAACCCAACAGTAGCCCCTTAGCAGTGATCAGAAAATTCGATTTATGCAAACCGCACAACATTTTTATACTAATTCTTGAATGTTTCTGACGTCATAAACATAAACTTCCACGCAAATTGCATACTTTACAGTATTTTCACGCTCTCTCGTGGGGCTACATTAACATTATGGTAAAAATTGTCATCAGTTTTGAAGATCCCATTTCGTGTTTATTCATTAAAAAGCACATGTTGTTTCATGTGGTCTATGGCTTTAAATACTTCTAGATAAAAGGAGAAAGAAGCTTGTATGATTATGATTGTGTTTTTTTTTATTACCAAGACATTAAAAAGTTGTCGTAAAAATGAACACAAAAATGTGGTCAAATTAAGTTTCCGTAAAAATTAACGATTTTTATATTAAATGTTTTTTTTTTTTTCCGTTGTTGAAAATATTATAGTGATCCTCTCTTATTATATATTTTTTAATTAGAAAACAATTAAAAATAATCAAAACTCGGTATTATATTTATATATTCTGAAGCTCTATGGTATATTTGGTACTTTAGCAAAATATGTGAAATGATCATTTTATTGTTATCAAATAATATCATGGCAGCACAGTTGGTATAACAAATTGGTAATTTACATATAAATTGGTACTGCTATCATCACTGAAAGCTTTGTATATTTGTGTTTACCACTAATTTATTACTGATGTGTATAAATCACTGGACGTGTATACTAAAATATTTAATGATGCCACAGCAAAAGTATTTTTTGATTACATTGCAAAATATTTAAATTTTACTATTTTATGTTTTAAATTATTAAAGTTTTGTAAGTTCGTAGGGTAATTGTTTTAATTATGTTTCATTCATGTTAAAGTCGACGCCATAAGTGAGCGCTAAATAACATTGGCCAGTATTGGAAAATGACTCATTTTGCCTGTTTAAAAATACTTTACAATATTTTTGAGAGCATTTATAATGTGGTTAACAGGTTGAATTAGTACCTCAAGTATGCAATAAAAATAAGAATGACCAACAAATAGCTAATTTTCCAAAGAAAATAGCCAAAAGCTATGTTTGTCCTATGCTGAGAAATGTTATTCATTGCTCAAGAAGAGCATCGAAAAGCACTCAGAATGACGTCATGCGAACACACCCTATATATAAAAAATTACAAAAGTATTATATAACCTTAAATATTGAGAAAAGTCATATGACAGAGTGAGTTAATTTTAGTGTAGTTAAAATGTCTATAGATATTTTCTGATTTTTTTTTTTTTTTTTTTTTTTTTACTTACGATTTAATTATGCTCATTTAAATGCATTAGCTTAACTTTATCATGCAAATTGTTATGTAAAGAATTAAAGTATATATAAGTATAATTTTATACAGCAATATATTTACGCTGTAATCTTTTACGAAACAGCAAAGTTGACAAATTATTTATGATATATTTCAAAGCTTACTGCATGATGTTATTATAAACACAGAACTTTTGAAATGCAAAGCAGTGTTTACTGTATTTCTATGTAATTTTGCTTGCTGCACCTTAAATTTTAATATTGCCATATATTATGTAATTATTATTTTATTAGATATTCAAGGCAGTTTACTGTAACATCACATCATAAAAATGTTACACATTATATACATTCCGTCTCTACTATATTACCAATAAAGCTATTAGAACATATACAATTAAAAATAAAAAGTTTACATATTTATTGAATAAATAAAATAATAGAGGTGCCGTTGAGTTGCTATTAATGAACAATTAAGACTCTTATACGTTACAAAATTTGACGTAGAAATTGAAAGCATTGAAGCATAAAAGCGAACATCGAGAGTTAATTTTGTGGTTCATTTAGTCGTATGATGTTTATATTTCTCCCTTCGTGTCATTAAAGACACGCCTTTGACGTCAGTTTACAATATACTTTTAATTTAACTTGTGCTAATTGACTACCCGACTCACTTTCTTATTATTTAAAAAAAAAACTTTTGAATTTAATATTTTTACTTTTTTATTGTTACAATTTTTTTATATAAATATAGTATAATTATTTTTAAATTTAAAGTATATAAGTAATATTAATAATTATATTATTTATTTTATTTTAATTTATAATAAATTCTTATATAATATATATATTTTCCGATTGGTTTTACCACAGTTAAAGAAAATGAAAGTGAATATATTTGAATGTTGAAGATTGAAGACTATAAAATAACTTTTTGTAAAGTTCAATAATAATGACATGCTTGTTATTCAATGGAGGTTAAAGTTTAGCGAATACCGCGCGCCGCGCGGGGAAAAGCGGGGGAAGCTCGGGTCCCCTAATTTAACATTACCCTTATAGGGAAAAAAAAACGTTTTTGCGATATTTGAGAACACTATACTCCACGGATTTAGCAGAAATTTAAATGAGAAATACTAGACATACTTTCACGTGTTTTGAGCTATAGAAATTTTTTAAACCGATAACCTCTATTCTTCAATATTTAATTCAATTCCAATAGAATACAAACATAAATGAACTCAATATGTAGCCCTTATTAAAAATGTATTTAGGGCTTCGTTGTTTTCATTAGATAATTAAAGTTTAAAGTACATATAATAAGATGTCAATTAGTTTATGATGAGTTTTATGTGACTGTTCGTTTTACTATATGTGAAAATGTGAACACTAAATATAAGCAAGATTAGTATAGTAATATTGTGTGATTTGAGGATAACAAAATATACAAGTCAACTAAAGTTTGAAATGCGCGATACTGAGGTGATTCGACTGCGAGTAATTTTAAACATTTTTAAGTTAAATGCAATAAAAAATAAAAACTTTTTTTTTGGCTCACAGATACTATACTTTAAAAATAAAATAAACCCCAAGTATGTAAATTTTCTTCTAAAAAAATGTTATATAAGAAATTTTACTTCCCTAAAACAATTATTGTTTATTTTAATTATTTGAATAATTTCTATTTAAACTTATAGTATGGTCGTTAATTTGTAATAATATAAATAGTTGTGATCATTAAATATCAAATGATAAAATTGGAAATTAGAGTCAAATTTGAATTTCAATAGTAAGAGCCTTCTAACGATAATCCCTCAAAATTTAAAAACTACTCGCTTTGTGTGTTACAGAGGAGAGCAGTGAAGAGAAAAGCGCTGCAGGTGAGAATGGCGAGACTGCTGAGGAAGCTGAGGCTCGCAGACAAGCAGCCATCGCTAAGGGAAGACTGCTCGGCTCTGGACCCTTACTTGCCATGGCGTAAGTAAAATGGTTTACTATGAACTTTACATGTTATGAATTGTATTGATTGTTTTATATAACACGTCAAAAATGTCAAATTCATTCATTCATTCATTCATTCATTCATTCATTCATTCATTCATTCATTCATTCATTCATTCATTCATTCATTCATTCATTCATTCATTCATTCATTCATTCATTCATTCATTCATTCATTCATTCATTCATTCATTCATTCATTCATTCATTCATTCATTCATTCATTCATTCATTCATTCATTCATTCATTCATTCATTCATTCATTCATTCATTCATTAATCCATTCATTCATATCTTGGATTATAATTTATTTTCAATTTTAATTGATTATTAATAAATAATGAATTATTTATAGAATAAAATAAATCAATTTTAATTGCAAAATAATTTTAAACTATTTAAAATTTATAAACTATACATAAAATTTTAACTATTTTGACAAAATACTGATTTTTCCATATAGCCACCACAAAAAAAATATTATGCTTCTCAGTTATTCAAGTATATCCAAAGCTTTCGGCTATAGTGTGTGTGTTACTTTAAAATATTTCAGTAATTCACATCTGTGGCTTCAAGCTAACATTATACCATGCGTATATATACTGCGAATAATCAATAACTGGATACGAGCATATAGACTCGCATTCTTTTAGAGTTTACCATATACTCAATTTTTGTATACATGTATGCTAATAAAAATAATTACCTTTTAATTTAGCTAATTTTTAGAAAAAAGAGTTCTTATTATTATACTGTACATTTTTTTCATATATTCTAAAATGTTTCGACTTCAATTTTTATTTTTTGACATATTATTGTTATTATTTAAAATTATAAGTATTTTAATTATTTTTAAGGCTTCAGAAGGATGCATTAAAATTTGAAAATAACATAGTATTTTTTTTATTGAAACTTTATAAAGATATCAAAATAAATTCACTTATTTTAATTGCAAACTTCTTTTTAAAAAATAAAATAAAAATCTAAAAAAAGCCAGTTTATTCATGCTATTATAATATTTGAACTTTGAAGCTAAAAGGCAATTTCAATTTTATTTACTGTATTTATATTTAAATTATATTAATAACTTTTAATTAATAATATTTATTTATAAAAACAGACACTTGTATGTTTATTTTTTACAGTGACATTTCAACAAGTCAACTTGACTTCTTTAAAATGCTCGATGAAAAAATTGCAAATGTAAGTATAGTAAACATTTAAAAAAAAATGTTTATTATAATTTATTATAATATTTTAATAAGTTTACAATTTATTATTAATTATTAATAATATCGTTTGGTTTTTATAAATTTTATACATATTTATTATTCTATGTCTAAAATTATAAATAAATAGTATAAATAATTATACTTTTGTATATAAATATTATTATTTTTTTATTATTATTTTTAAATAATTATAATTTAAAATTATATTATATTTTGCAACAAATTTAAAGATAAGTGCATTTTTAACACATTCATTTACTGCATTGTTACTAACGTTGATCGGCATGATGGGAGAACAAACATACATTAATTAAGTGTAATTATTTTCAACAATTTTATCTTGCAAACTCGTATCGTTTTATTATTTTTTAATTTATTATCGCAACTTCAATACAAGAAAGAGAGAGAGAACGCATACAAAAATATTATTCAGTAATATTAAATAAACCCTTTTCAAATGCTCTCATCAGCATATTTTTTTTAATGGCTAAAATGGAGGTTATCGGTTTAGCGCGCGGGGTGATGCGGGGAAAGCTAAGGGTCCCCTAATTTAACATTGCGCTTATGGGGGAAAACACGTTTTTTGCGATTTTTGAGAAAACTACTCCTCCGATTTCGGAGAAATTTAAATGAGAAATACTAGACATACTTTTACGTGTTTTAAGCCATAGAAATTTTTTACGAATTTTTTAAACCGATAACCTCCATTAATGACTAAATGCTAAAACTATTATAATTATATGATAACACAAAATTGGGTTTAAAAATACCTTTTCACATCGTTAATGTTATAGTTACACATTTATTTACGCAGTCGGAGATTTACATACAACTATTAGCAACTAGCATATATTAAGGGAGTAGGGTACCGACCGTATATCTAAAAAACTAGAAGTGTTTTGGGTCTAAATTTGGTGTCATTGTGTAGCTAAGAGTCACACCTAGCCATGAAAAAATTTTTAAGATTTTTGACCGTCCTGAAAAAAAGAAAAAAAATATTGAAATCAACATTGGGCCTTATTCCCTTAAAATGTCAAAAAATCACAAAATTAATTTGCACGGTGACCCCCCAAGATTTTTATATATTTGAAATTGTCTCCAGCTGAAGTATCATTGTGCAAAATTTCAGATTTTGTTTGACAAGAAAAGTTTGAGTCTAATGGGCGACGTCGGTCCCCTACTCCCTTAATATTAATTATTGTATATTAATACATGATTAAAATTTGTATAACGGGCTGAGCTGAAAAAGCCTTAACGATGCGATTATAACATTATTTATTTACATCTGTTAACATAACCAGTAGAAATATACTTTTTCATAATTCAGACTTTAGTTACTGCAAAGGTGATTTAAAAGTATATTATTTATAAAATTATATAAACTAATAAATAAATAAAATATTATTAAAAAATTGGAAAAGAAGACAAATAATTATTATTACCTATATCATACTGTATTTTAATATGTAATATTTAAATTTTAATATTTTATTTAAATCATAATAATATAATTATATAAATTAAATTATATATTATATATTATTAATAATAATATAAAAATAATACTTGCTATAGGATCCTATTTAAATTATTAAAAATAATAAAAAGATGAATTATAAAAAATAATAATAATAATTCAATATTAACTTTCTTTATTATAATTTTTATTTTTTACAGGGTGCCGATTATGACTCCTCTGCAGAACCAAGTCGAAATACATCCCCAAGACTTTCTCAGATAACACTTTCAAATTATCCTATCGTACGTTCTCCAAGTCCAGCACTTGCACAGAACGGACATAAACACTGTGCAATGAAATTTACTGCACAGCAACATGTACCCCAAAGTTCTCCAACAAGATCAAAAACCCCAACACCTAAATCTCCAAATAAAGCCAAAGAACGTTTACCAACTTTACAAGCATCACCACCACCTCATGAACCAAATTCTTCTAATAATAATAATATTAGTAAGAAAAATAGTATTAAATTTGGGAATCCTATAAAAACACCGTATAGTATGAAACATAGACCACCAACACAATAATTTTATATTTATGAACAATTAATCATGATTTTTTTTTTTTTTTTTTTTTTGCGTCTTTTTATAAGTATGATGGAAGTGTTTTTATGAAGGATACTTTTAATTGTTTAGTATTATTTAATATCCAATATTTAGTTAAATTCCAAAATAACCCAAAAATACTTATGCTCTATTATTGGGAATTTTTGACTGGATAGAGCATGAATCAAGTCCTAGAAACAAATATAATAAGCAAATAAAAAGAGCATTATATTTCTCATCGTGATTTATTTAAATTTTGAAACATGTTTTTATCATTTAATGGCAAAAGCCCAGACTTATAAAAGAAATTCACCATGTTGTTAAATAATTATTGATATTTGGTTTTTATCACCATCACCAAATGGTTTAATCACCATCAGAAATAATGGGCTCCAAAAAATCTATATAATAATGAAGAAAACAACTAAATAAATTAATGAAAATTGAAGTATTTCAGACTACAAACAAACAAATTCAATAAGACTAAAAGAAGATTGTATTTAATTTTGGATTAAATCAATATATTACGCCAATTTTTTTGGTGTATAATTTTCTTTTAGCAATTATTCTTTTTTTTTTTTCCCCTCAAGAATATGTTTTTCTGAACTCTAATAATATATTAATAACAATTTAAAAAATATATATAAAGTGGTACGCGGCTATTCATGCTTTATCATTTAACAATTATTTAAGTACTATAATTAATTCCTTCATTATTATTATTATTTTCTTATTAGCTAAGATAGCTATATAAGAAGAAAATCCAAATAACTTCTTTTACTTATAAATTGTTTACCGCATTACTAAATATATTTTGTTTACATAAACTGTGTAATTTAAAAGCCCATCAGCCATCAGTATCATTTTTTTTTTTATCGATAATGTTACTAAGATTCCTCTGATTTAAAACATATTATAAAATAATATATATAGATATTTTATTAAAGGGACCCATCATGTATGATAAAACAGATATCAATTTATGACGGCCCGCCTACATTAAAAAATTACCCGTTTTTTATTTGTCGTACAGTGTTTATCCGCATGACGTCATACTGAATACGCTTCGACACCATACTGGAGCAATGAATAACATTGCTCAGCATAATGGTCTTTACTCAGCATAGGGGACAAACGTGGTGTTTGGCTATTTTCTGTGGTAAATTTTAGTTAATTTGTTGGATATTATTATTTTTCTCGCATACTGGAAAATTTAATTGAACCTACGGCATCGAAGCTCTCAAAACTATTGCTAAGGATTTTTAAACTGGCAAAATATGTTATTTTCCCATACCAGCCTATGCTATTTAGTGATCCATCATGGCGTTGACTTTTATATAAATGCATATACCCTATATACTGGTGAAAAAAAAAATACTTTGAAGAAAGAAAATAAGGTTATTGTATTCGCATCATTTGTTTTTTTCTTACCCGCGCATATACGACAAATGTGCTACGTGGATGACATGTCATAGGCAATACTACATATAGCAATATATTGATTGATTTATAGTTTATATCCTAAAGTGCATATCACATCAAAAATATTATAAAATATCATTTTAATGATTAATGATCATATCCAGATCTATTTATATTGATGTGTATTAATAAGTAGAACAGAAAAATAATATATATAAACAATAATTATATAATGTGCAGCTTTAATATGCTATATCAATTTTGTATCATTTATATTGAAATCATAAGTAATAATATTTTATAATTGTGTATAAATGTAATTATTAATTATAAATAAATATGAGGTTCATATGTGCCAATAATTCTCCCCGTAAGCTGCGACGCTAACTAACTAGTTAAACCGTAGTTAAGTTGTTATTTTGATTGTTGCAACAATTAAAAAAAGATAACTAAGGTTTAACTAGAGGTTGCAGCTTACAGCCATTAGTCTCTTTTTTTTTTTTTTTTTTTTTTTTTATAAAAAAAATTATTTAATATAATTTTAAGAAATGTGATATGGTATTTACAGCATATTAAAACAATTGGAGTTTCCCTGGTGACAAGCATTTATGACTATATAGCATTGAAAATTTAATTCCATTTTCTAGGCAAATTTAAAAAAAAAAAAAAAAAAAAGTTTAGTTTTTTTTTTCCTTCTTTTTCAATTTTCAATTTTCAATTTGGATTTCTTTTAATAAATTTTTATTTATTTCATATCTATATTTTGCATGCTTTTTCCTCTTTTTTTTCTACTATTATAAAAATTATACAATTTATGTATTAAATTGAAGAGAAAAAAAAATATAAAAAAAAATTGAAACAATTCGCTAGTGTAATTAGTAATTACAAATAAAGATATAATAATGGTAATAAAACATAAATTGATAAATTTTTACAAATTATTAAAGTAAAAAATTTTAATATTAATTTTCATATCATTTTTCTTTTTAAGCGTTTTTAACTTAGTGGAATTTGATTCCGTAATTTATGCATCATAATACATAATATTATTACAACATATTTAGCTTATTCTCTTCCTTAGAGTCGTGAGAGTTTAATTATTTTCTCTGATGCTTTTTCTTACTTCTTTTACAAAATGCGAAGAGGGAAAAAATAGAAAATAAAATTAAAATTTTAAGCTAACATAATGAAATGTATGTCTGCCGGAAGGTCTTAAAAAATTATCATTCACTAATATTTCTTGTCATAACAATATTTTTTACCTCTTATTTTTACAGCTAGAATAATTACAATATACATACAATAAATATGCAATGCAGGAATAATATAATTATAGCTTAATCAAAAAATATCAAAAAAGAAAACATTAAAAATGCGTTTTGCATTGCGTGCACCTCATATCAATAAAAAAATGTTTTTTTTTTTAACGCTATAGCGTTGTACTGCAATACAACAATAATAAATACAAATAAAATAATATTTATATCCAATTAAATAACAATAATAGTATATTGTAACAATGTGATGCATGTATATGTTATAAATGTGATTTTTCTCTTTATTTTTAAGTTATATTTTTATCTAATATTTGTGTTATGTCTAATATTTGACTCCCCCCTCCCTTTTTCAACGCTAAAGAAATTAATTTATTATTTTAATAGATTCATGTCAATTAAAGTATTATATAATAGTTAAGCGATCAAACTAATTATAGTAATAATAATAAAATTATTTATGTTATTTTATTTACTAATCTCCGAACGTTTTTATTTGTAATGGAAGGTTATCGGTTAAAAAAAAAAAAAAAAAAAATCCTAAAATATTTATATGGCTTAAAACATGTAAAAGTATGTCTAGTTTTTCTCATTTAAATTTCTACTGAATCGGAGAAGTAGTTTTCTCAAACAATCGCAAAAAATATAAAATAATAATAATAAATAAAAGATTAAAAATTAACAAAAAAAATAGTGTTTTTCCTCATAAGCGTAATGTTAAATTAGGGGACCCTTAAGTTTCCCCGCGTGCTAAACCGATAATCTCCATTAAGAAATTATAAAATATTCAAGTTCTTTTCATTATGTAGTCTCAAACAGTTTTTTATTTTATTAAAAACATAATTTAAAAAGTTTTGCCCATTTAACTAATGTATGTAGGCAACCTGTTCATTATGTATGTTGAAAAAGTTGCCTAATGTACAGGGGCTAATAAAATCTCTACTGTGGTAAAATAAATATTTATATTTCATGCATGTCCCTCACATGTCTTCCAATTCCCTATGCTAGCGCGTAGTCCAATAGAAACGACGATGCGCCAATAGTAGTGACATCTGGAACTACAAAGCTTTGTAAGATTAGCATTATAGTTATTCATGTGTCACGTGCGATGGCGCTAGTGTTGCGTGGACTACAAAAAGTGCTCAGAGTTGGCATACATGTGAGGGACATTGCATTTAATGCTTCATGATTCCCTACTATTTTTTTAATATTTGAAAATAATATAATATATATATTTTTTTTGTCTACATATCATTTTCAAACGACAAAAATAATGAAATTGGAAAAGATGGGAGTAATAAAGAAATTTGTTCCTGTTACCATATATTTATACCTAAATATAATTTATACTTTCTTAAATGTAATTATTACATTATACTATAATTTTTTTATGTAAAACATAATTTTAAAAAAATGTATAATGGGTGCTCTAGTCTTTTGAAGTTTGAAAATTTGAAGTCATCGGATACCGATCGGATACACTATATTTTATTATTTACATTTTGTTATTCAGTATTGCAAAGATAATATAACCAAGACATTTCTTCTTCTTTTAATATTATTTTTAAACTAACTTTACTTAATAAATGAAATTAATAATTGCTAAATAAAAAAGTTTTATAATAACGATAACAATATTTTGAACAACTGTTATTTTTTTTTTTAATAAAATATTTTGTATGCATATACATTTTATATTTCAAATTTTCAAATGATCCTAACTACTACAGCTAATAAAGCTGTTCGTAAACCCTGTTCTCTTGCACCAAAAAATGCGCATTCCATTTGAATAACCAAAGGCGATCGTCATTTTAGGAGCATAGAATAGGGTTTACGAACGGCATTAATATATTTTTTTCTTTTATTTTAAAGTTATCCTTGTTATTTAAATTTCTTGCTATATACTTTCTATGTAATAAAAAGCTATGATACCCTTAATGTTGTAATTATAGGTTCCTACTATAATCTTTTTATTTCTAAACCCTTAAAAAAAAGTGTAATTGTTGTAATTAAAAATATGTATGGGTAGATTTATCAATAATAAAAAACATATTTTATGGAAGATTGTTTGTATTATTAATTTTTTTTCAGTAATGAAATATGTAACAGTTATTTTCATTTTGTTTTATATTATGCATTTATCAAATTTATCTTAGGACTTCAGAATTTCATTGTTCTTTTCATTGTTGTATATATGTTTCTCAATGTAAGAACTAAAAACCTATTTTTAGCACTAAAAATAGGTTCTAGCATGACATGTGACTCTTTACTTGCATATTCTGAAAGATTGTTTTTTAAATTACTTTTTTTTTTGTCTATTAATTTTATGATTGAAAAAAAGTTATAGAATTACACAGATAGATAAATTGGGAAAATTGAGATGTTAATTGACAATTGACAGCCCAATTTCACATTCCCCAATTTTTTAAATTTGTGTTATTTTTTATCTTTTTATCAATGCTAGAATCGATTTTTTTTGTTAACTTTTAGGTTGCCATTTTACTAGCACTTTTTTTTTTTTTTTTTTTTTTTTTATACAAAGAAGCTGCAATGTTACAAGTTTAGACAATTGTTACTATTACAGCTTACTATAACTTGATTATTAATCATACAGACTATATAAAAATAACAAATACTTTCAGTGAGAAAAATGGATTAATAATAATAAACACCTTTTAGAATATACAGTAAAAATATTGTATGCTAAAACGTAATTGCTATAATATAGAGGGAGGGGGGGGGGGGGGGGGGGATACATATCACCATATAATTAGAAAAAAAATCATTAAAAATTATGAGTTAATTTAGTTATTGAGAAGCAACAGTTTTCAGGCCGACTTTAAGCGTCACATCCGCTTCTGTTTCGACTTTCTACTCATTGATGTTGTTGCGAGCAATATGTGTAACTCGTTTTTTGTCACTTGAAGCAAAATGTATATCTGTTTTTATGGCACGTGTAACAATATGTGTATTTCGTTTTATGTCAAGCTAAGCAAAATGTGTAATTTGTTTCCGAACAAAATGGAGAACGCGCTCGACTTACACAAATTGCTTCGCGTGACAAAAAACAAGTTACACATATTGTTCACAACAACATCGTCATGCCAAATTGCTTATTGTACTCTATTCAGTGTATGTGAACTTGCTCTCTTGCTGAATAAAGAACTAACATGAAAGTCCACCTCAAATCAGTTGCTTCTTTACTAGTCAATAATGAAGGTTGCTCAATCTACTATAACATAATATTTTATACATAATTTAAACATAAAATTACTTCAGAATAAAATATACAGATAAACAATGGAAGACAAAAACATAATTAAGGTACATGTGCAAGTCTCTTATAGTCAACTTTCTCTAACTGTACGAGAGGTCTCAGTTGCTCTGCAAAACATCTCATATCATCGGCAATGGCATCCTGACCACTGGGGGCCAATACACTTAACTCTACAAGATAACTCTGAGAGATTGGCTCATGTAACAGTTTGGTGTCCTGGGAACTCATCTTGAACACCTGAAACATTTTACAAAGGAAAAAAACAAAATTAGAAAATCTACATTTTTTTAATTGTATTTTAAAAAGCCCTTTTTTTCTTTTTTTTTTTAAAAAATTAAACATAGAGTAAATTAGAAGCACTTTCAAATTTTTTTTTTTTTTTTTTTTTTTGAACACACACAATTGTATTAAAATTAAATAATCAAAGTGTTTGTTTTTGCAGTACAGTAATTGATTGATGATTCTAGCATCCTTTAATCAATTGGGGGAAAAAAAGTAATAAAAAGCACAATAAAAAAATACCTGCATAGAAGCTCTTTAGGAAGTGCACAATGATTTTAATATTTCATAGTAATTAAAAGATTTGATAGAAAAATACATAGATTAGGAAAAATTGGGGAATGGGAGATAGTATGAGCTTAGACTAACAGGGACGCCAAGGTAGAGAACATATTCTAACCCAGGCCGAAAGTAAACTTTATAAGCGTGTGTAAGTGGCTCATATTTCTCCGTAGAAAGCAAACTTCCTAATTATATTAATAAAAGATAAAAAAAAATTGCTTAGGATATTATGTAAAAATAAATTTAAAAAATAAAAAGTTGTTAATGTATTTAATGCATATTAAGGCACCTACTTCTAAAGATTATTCATATTAATAAAAGAACAAAAATCTGATGTAGTAAACACACACTTGCAAAATAATTTAGAAAAAGGAACAAAAGAATAAAGCATGACAAGGAAAATGTTGAATTATTCTGTACTAGAAAACAGAGGGCAGTAGGTCATTCTTTGTTAATATTGACCTTTCACTCTTTTTACCCCTAGAGACTTTAAATGCTAAATAATTATAAATAAAATAAAAATACTGCACATTTACAGCAAAAAAAAAAAAAAAAAAAAAAAAAACTTTAAAATACAAAACAATAATTCAAAAAGAATGAGCTAAACTTTAAAAATGCAAAACACATTATTTGTCTAATTAGGCATTTATATAATTGACTTTTAATTTTATATGATACTTTTGAAAAATATTGTTAATTATGGTTTTTAAACAATTAACTTTTTTTTTTTTTTTTTTTTGAAAATTTTTAATTTCAACAGAAAAAGTTAATTTTCAATTAATGGCACTTAAATAAATATTAACTTGAGAGCAATTTTGAGGTCACCTTCAAGTATCTTATACCACAGGCATCAAATTTTTTCCAGTTTCATCTCCCAAGCTTCATTGATTAAAAATATAATGTTTTTTTAAGGTTTCATTAACAAAAACATATACCATTAATTGTGTGCCACCATTAATTGCATTAAGTATTCTTTGAATACTTTCAATGTAGTCAAAGAGGGATCAATTTGAGTGAACCATTATTTGATGCAATAAAAAAGTAAGATAGAAAGGCCAGCAATCATTAACAACTTTTGGAGATTAATATCTACGTTTTACTTGGTTAACTCTGCAAGTTTTCATGTTACTAACATCAGCATTATTGTATCTGTGAGGTCATAATATTATTTAGCAGCAAATTAAAATTATGGCAAAAGCAAATTTTGATAGGGATTTTGCAAATAACCTTTTGGAATATGTACAATGAAATAACAATAGCAAGAAAAAAATATATATACCACATAAAATAAAAGCATACTAAATAAATTAAAAGAAATAAATATGAAAAAGAATATGATAGTTTCCTCACTTCATTTACCTTAGAGACAGTAATTTTCATTCTGCCTTTACGGAACATGTATCCTTTCACTACAAATTCAAAGTCCATGCGACATCCAAGTTCTGTTAGGAACTCTACTACAGTTGGAGAAGTACCAATATCAATACTGCTGCGGAGAATGGTGGGTCGAGATTTATCACCTATAACAACATTCATTTACAATCTACAGTCAATATTTTTGTATAGTTGCACTTTTCCGTGACATAAATTATTAATATGACGCGTAAATTTGACGCGCATTACAAAGCTGGAGCAATGTAAACAAATGGAGCCGTTCACATTGCATCTGAAAATTTCATGTAAACGGCTCCATTTGTTTACATTGTTCCAGCCTTGTGACCCGCGTCAAGTGAATCATACTTAAAGGTCACATAAAATGACTTGCTGCTTAAAAAGGGGGGGGGGGGGGTTAAAACTGATAGTATATGCACACCAGTTCAACCACTTTCATCACACAGGCTCTTTCTGAAGACTCCCTTCCAAAAAGTACATCTAGCAATGTGCATGGTTACTAAGAAGTCTTTAAGTTAGAGTAACTGTGCCATAATAAGGGCGATTGTTTTGGTGGTTTTTAGGATGGGGGTTAAACTTAAAATAGAAATCGTAAGAGGACCCTGTGCAACATAGGCTGATGAACTAGAGTATAGGTGGCAAGTTTTAGGTTGCATAGGTTCAAAGCTTTGTGAGAGATGACAGCACATCCTTAAGAGCTCATTAAGATACTATATACAAGATAAGGACACGCTCGGCCAATTTGGGCTGCCGCAAAATTCAAAACTAGCGTCTAAGCCAATCAGCGCCCGAGTTGAAGGTCACGTGATTAAAATAAAACAATCACAATGCCGCTAAAATTAACATGAAACCAGTTGGTGTTGCTATCTTGTATGTGGTATCTTGGAGCTCATAGAAGTTTCTTTGAAGCAGAGAGACCTATACATGAACTTTCCCATTTAAAATACATTGAACCTTATGGTACACTCAAAGTCAAAACATTCTTCAACAGAGAGTATGATATGCTCTATGATATCAACTTTTTTAATGACTCACTTATACATACCTAATTCAGGTTGTCCAATGTATCGAAGCTGCCACGGCATATCTGCATGACTATCGAGACATCTTCTAACTCGAAGTAATAAGGGTTGTGGACTGGTACCACCTGCATGTCAAAAAATTGTATATTTGATAATGGTCTATATAACTTTTTTAAAAGAAAGCTAATAAAGATTTAAAAAAAAAAATCAACTTTCGTAATGTACTGTACATTTACATTTTTACAAATGTAATAAAATGATAAAACAAAATGTAAGAAAATCTATGCTACCAGATTATATTTTATTTGCAATAATGCTTTTTTTTTTTAAACAAGGAAATTGAACGAAAATAGTAAAACAGGTGATAATATGATTGTGCCAGTATACTGTACATTGGAATTGACTAATAAAGGAACAACTGTTTTGAGGCCAACTATAAGTGATTCCGATCCTTTCCGCTTCCATTTCGACGTACTGCACATGCGTAGCAAGTAGAAACAGAAGCGGATGTGACTGAAATCTCTTATAGTCGGCCTCAAAACATTTGTTCCTTTATTAGGCAATACAGTACAAAACAAGCGTCATATTGCATTTGATTTTTATGTGCAATGTAATTATCTTTAAAATATGCCCACAGCATCCCTCCCCCCCCCCCCCCCCCCCAGATTTAACAGGTAACAAAATGAATTAATCTTTCATTAATAGTTTTGCTCTTGGTGGGGAGGGGAGGGGGGTGATGGGGCATTAGGAGGGGGGGGGGGTGAGCATTCTGGTTGTCAAGCTACTGTACTGTATTGCTTATTGCCAATGAGGCTTTTGTAAAAAAATCATTATTATGCACGTGTATGTCATACTTACGAATACTAAAGCACATTTCATGATCATGAAAAGTTTCAGGTCCAGTATCAACATTGTCACAAAGTCCACGTAATCGATGTAACAAAACTTCAACTGCAGCATCTAAAATACTACCTTGGAGTAAATATTCTTGATTTGGTATAATATTACTCTTTAAGGCAGCAGATAAACTATCCATAGCAGATCCTATGGGTTGAGCCATCATTTTGAGACTGGAAAAAGATTGAAAATATGTCAGCAAAATATTGATTTCCTAGCAACACCATAGCACACAGCCGGTCTGTGTAAAAATAAAAAGGTGATTTATCTGTCTTTCTCCACGTTATACATAAATTTTTAAGTATACTACAGAAGCTAGAATTTTTATACTATATTTTATATAATTACCTGATAGCTTTTTAACGTCTATAACAGTGAAATTGATAATTAGAACATCAATTTTTACTTTCGTTTTATTTTTATTATTCTTGTTTATTTTCTAAGTTTGCAACGTTGCCAAGTTTAGAACAAGAATTGCATTTTTAACTCTAGTTAATAATCAATTAAATGAAAAATAAAATATTTAAGTATTATTATAATAATAAAATAACTATTTTAATTAGCTTTTTACTAAGAACTGTTTTTCTTTTACAAAAGAAAGAAAACGCCAAAATTCACCATCTCGCAACACTGTCGTGCCACGCCTTCCTGTTTGTTTTGAAAGTGGTGGGGTTAAAAATGTCCAGTGTTTTCTTATTTTAAATAAATTTATCTAATTAATTTACAAGGTAACAGTTGCAATATCATTGTATAATGTGTATTTAAATTATTCACTTGTACTTAAACTATATATATAATCATTCTTTAGCGCACGATATCATAATACTTGTATTTTAATTCTTAATAATGGGCTACTATCGCAAAACGAAGATTGATATCAAAGAAAAATTTAAAGAAAATTGGCTTTTATTTGGTATATTAATTGCCATTATTTTTGCACAAATTGACCCTTCAATTGGAACAAGAGGAGGTAAGCAACTGACAACTTTTCATAATTATAATCAATATTTTCTAATCATATTTATTGTTATGCAGGTTTGCTTCGACCAGAAATCACAGTAAAATATTTTTGTGTTTCTGGTATATTTTTCATCAGTGGACTCTCATTAAAAAGTGAACAGCTTTATAAAGCCGTTAAGCAGGTAAATATGAGAAAAAAAGAATAAATATGTAGGAACGGGTGGAACGTCGTCGGAACAACACCGTTCCATTATTATTAATCACTACGTTCCAGTGCTCCCTACTTCGTGTACTATCAAGCTCGACCGCAGCAGGCGATAGAATACGGTACGGTGTGCGGCGCACTACGCTGGGTGCACACACGATCGCCGCTGACAGAGCGCTGGCTCGCTCGTGCTACGCCTGTCGTTCTCCGGGTGCGTAGCGTTCGCATACCACACTCATGGTGCCACAACGGGCTCTCGTAGTAACAGCATTCCCAAATTGTCGTCTCATGGTTGACGAGGCGCTGACGAGCTCAGATAGTATAAATCAACTGGGTCATTAATACAAGCTGATTTAATATGATATGATATGTTATTATAATATATGACGCAATAAAAAGGCTGTTGTCTAGGGATTTTGTCCCACAGGTAGTTTAATACAAATTAATTTGGCTGTTAGTTTATGGATGAGGTTTTAATAATTGTTTTAATTATACATCGTTGTTTAGTTGGATTTAATTCAAATTGTTTTATTTAGCAAGATTTCACTTTAATTATAATTTGATAATATACGTGGTATAGACCAACTTTAATTACATTCAAAAATACCACGGGGGCTTCCCATCATTCAATGCAAAATGATTATCTTTTACTTATTTACACTAGGTTTCATTCACGCCACCAATATCAAGTATACAGATATAATTTACTTATTTTATCGGAGAATTTATAATAAGAATTTATAATACAAAAGCCAATTTCACTTTAATCAATTTACCAAATCAATTTCCGCGATTACATAGCACAGTTGTCAACAGGAATCTTCACGAGCCTCTCGTTGTGACGTAACCACGTCTCACCCGGCATAGCCCGGAGTATTCGTACCCCGTTAAGAGCTCGTCAAGGGCTGGAATCCTATCCCTACTGGGAGGGATTTCTCAGACACCTTTGTCTATGACGGTTAGTACACTACTGATTTGGCTTTGCGTGCGAGAGAGCCCGCACAGCCAGATTTTACTTAAAAATGATCTGATTGGTTAATAGAAGTCACGTGACTTTAAATAAAATGATTTTGATTGGTTGTTAAAAACTAGGAGAAAACCGAGCAAAAGACGAAGGTCGTCTAGCGCCGCACGTGCCAGGAAGCGAGGGGGTTGGGGAAAGGAAAATTGTGCCCGACTTTGTTGAAACCTGTGCTACGCAATAATAACCATGATTCCATCTGTATACTTTGATGTACAATAAAATTAAGGTGAAATGAAACCAATATTTTTATATACTAAATGAACTCAAAGTATAATGCATATTAAATTAATAATTATATATGAATGAGAAGCCGTAATAATTAATAATATGTTAATTACAGCAAAATTATAACTATAATTTTGTACTATGTTTTTCTAAGATCATACTACAATATTTAAAAGTAACAGACGTGGTACCGTCACATTCACCACCGTTACAAAAAGGAAAAAAAAAACAATAAAAAAAAAAGAAAAAAGTTTTAAGGTTACTCTTAGAAAAACATTGAAACAAAATACTTAAACATAGAAAGTCCTGAAGTTCTTAGCATGTATGGTTCAGTGTGGAACTCCTGTCTGTCAGCCATGGAAATGAGGGCAGCTTACTCATTTTACATCTTTTTCTGTGCTTCGCCAGTTTAGCAGGACTGGCTATTTGTTGGGAATGGGAGGGCACACCTGGTTTGTTGACGTACCAGGGATATGGCTGTGGGAGGGTAAAGGAGTAGCAGGTAAACCTGCAGTTCTTGTAGACAAATATTTTTTTTTTTAAAAATGAAACAAAATTGTCCCTGAACTAGACAATGTGACACTTAAAAAAAAAATATTTGAGATGTTGTTTTGACAAGTTACTGTATTTTAGCTTATAATTTACAGGTCAGTTACATGTCGTCAACAGTTTTTTATCAGCCAAATTTGTAGCTCGCAGAGAAATGAGTTAGCTACGAGGGTGAGAGAAATTCTCTTTGCGTCTATATTTCCATTGAGGATAGTAGACACGAAACCTGAGTTTGTCTTGCAGACATGCACTCACTGTGGTTACGTGTCTGTTCTTGCACTTCTTTGCAATAATGTTAGAGAAGGATTGGAAGCACGTGTTGGTCCATCTGGACAAGAAGCAGTCGCGCCTCCTTACATCACTTCTCTTCTGTGTTTTTATTTTTCTTATCTTTTTGTCAAGTTCATGGTCTGTGAAGTTCAGTTTCAGCAGACGTACGTGTAGTCGAAGTTCAATTAATTTGCAATGATTGTCTTTTATAGTGAATACAGCACTGTTAGTTGTGTTCTTTTTTCTCAGTGTAATTTTACTCAAAGTCTTACGAAGTTTTCTGTTGATCTTAAACTTACGAAGTTTGGTACTGAGTTTCTTTTTCTTCTTGGACTTCTTTTTCATAGGTATTTTTGTCGGTCTCTCGAGCATAGGTGATGTCTTCACGATGTCAGCAGCAGGTGTTGGTGTAGCTTGGTGAATGGAGACTGGTCGTTTGTCATCTTGTTGTGTGACGACATCAATCACAGTGGTTTCCGTTTGATCTGCCTTAAGGGGTGAGCTAGCAGGACTCTTGTTGTTAACAGCGAGAGGTGACGATAACTCAACCGTTGAGACACTTTGTGTTGAATGCTCCACAGGTGATTCAGTTATGGTCTCAAGCACAGGTGGCGTCGTTGGTGATGGAATGTTCGCCGTTGACGTGTCAGCCTCCGCATGCACGATCAAACTTGTAACCTCTTGTTGTGTGGCTATTACTATATAAACAGCAGTAGTACGGACAAAAATATTACTTAAAGATTCTGTGGAACCCCCTGGTGTACCACGATGATCTTCCAGGTCATATTGTGAAAGTGAGATTGGTTTCACGTCAGGTTTAACCTCTTGCTTGCTTTTAGTGGCATCACGCATTGCTAAACTAGGTGGAATGTCACACGAAGACCAGCATGCTTCTTGCGGAGGTACGTTAGATTCTTTCAGTGTAATTTTATCTTCGTATAATTCATTACACCAAGAAGTTTGCTGTGGTATCTCCATTGCTTGCACGACGTTGTGTACTGGAGAACTAGGTGGACTGTCACATGATGACCAGCATGCTTCTTGTGGAGGTACAGATTCTTTCAGTGTAATTTTATCTTCGTATAATTCATTACACCAAGAAGTTTGCTGTGGTATCTCCATTGCTTGCACGACGTTGTGTACTGGAGAACTAGGTGTAGATTCTTTCGGTGGAGCTTCCTCTTCGTATAATTTATGGTCACACAAACAATATTGTACTGTTTGCATCATGTCGTCGCGCTCTTGAGAACTATATGTGTGCCGGCTGCATGAAGGATGTGTGACCCGTGAAACGCGATCCACGTCGTCAGCCCACTCTGGTTCTTTACGTGTAATTACTTCATAATGTAACATATCAAACTCCGAGATATCCTCAGGTACCTCACACTCCCAGTGTCTCATCTTTCTACGTAGCATATGAAGCCTATAACGGTTGATGAAAAAGTCCTCATTAGCATTAGACATAATGATGTGTTTGCAATCGTGATACTCGTAGCCTGTTCTGTTCATAATGCCAATAACTTTAAAATAATACGACTCCATCAATTCAATATTACTTATCACCGATCTTGTGAAAAAATCAAACTCACGCAGTTTATCATGTAATGACGTCACCACTTCTCTGTTATATGGTCCCAAATCTAATGGTTCCAACATTTCTTCAAAATGTAGACATTCTTTGAAAATAAATTTTGCTTGGTTCTTCAGATCATCAAAGTACTTTTCGCGCACCCACCCACGTTCTTGCATATCACATAACACTTGATGGTCATCTTCCATGTTACAAAGATCAAGTAAATGTGTACATTGTAATAAGGTAGTAAAAATCAATCTTCGCCAAACTTTGACTTCAGAAATGAGAGTGCAGTGTTGGTAATAGATATTAACAAGTTGCAGGCGAATACTTCTATCACCATTATCTCTAAATTTGGTTCGTGGCCAAACAACTTCTTTGCTTTCTTTGCGCAAAAATTTTTTGATCCGTTCCGCCATACTCACTACTTCGATCATGATGACTGGATTTTAATACGCAAGTGTGAAACACGTCTGCCTCACACTGCAATAATCAAATTTTGCAGTAACGAAGAGAGCGGAGAGAAGAAAAACGAGATTTTTGATTTGATTTGATTTTTTTTTTTTTTTTTTTTTTTTTAATTCAATTGAGGTTCCAAGTTCACTCACTCACAGGCCCCCATGTAGGAACGGGTGGAACGTCGTCGGAACAACACCGTTCCATTATTATTAATCACTACGTTCCAGTGCTCCCTACTTCGTGTACTATCAAGCTCGACCGCAGCAGGCGATAGAATACGGTACGGTGTGCGGCGCACTACGCTGGGTGCACACACGATCGCCGCTGACAGAGCGCTGGCTCGCTCGTGCTACGCCTGTCGTTCTCCGGGTGCGTAGCGTTCGCATACCACACTCATGGTGCCACAACGGGCTCTCGTAGTAACAGCATTCCCAAATTGTCGTCTCATGGTTGACGAGGCGCTGACGAGCTCAGATAGTATAAATCAACTGGGTCATTAATACAAGCTGATTTAATATGATATGATATGTTATTATAATATATGACGCAATAAAAAGGCTGTTGTCTAGGGATTTTGTCCCACAGGTAGTTTAATACAAATTAATTTGGCTGTTAGTTTATGGATGAGGTTTTAATAATTGTTTTAATTATACATCGTTGTTTAGTTGGATTTAATTCAAATTGTTTTATTTAGCAAGATTTCACTTTAATTATAATTTGATAATATACGTGGTATAGACCAACTTTAATTACATTCAAAAATACCACGGGGGCTTCCCATCATTCAATGCAAAATGATTATCTTTTACTTATTTACACTAGGTTTCATTCACGCCACCAATATCAAGTATACAGATATAATTTACTTATTTTATCGGAGAATTTATAATAAGAATTTATAATACAAAAGCCAATTTCACTTTAATCAATTTACCAAATCAATTTCCGCGATTACATAGCACAGTTGTCAACAGGAATCTTCACGAGCCTCTCGTTGTGACGTAACCACGTCTCACCCGGCATAGCCCGGAGTATTCGTACCCCGTTAAGAGCTCGTCAAGGGCTGGAATCCTATCCCTACTGGGAGGGATTTCTCAGACACCTTTGTCTATGACGGTTAGTACACTACTGATTTGGCTTTGCGTGCGAGAGAGCCCGCACAGCCAGATTTTACTTAAAAATGATCTGATTGGTTAATAGAAGTCACGTGACTTTAAATAAAATGATTTTGATTGGTTGTTAAAAACTAGGAGAAAACCGAGCAAAAGACGAAGGTCGTCTAGCGCCGCACGTGCCAGGAAGCGAGGGGGTTGGGGAAAGGAAAATTGTGCCCGACTTTGTTGAAACCTGTGCTACGCAATAATAACCATGATTCCATCTGTATACTTTGATGTACAATAAAATTAAGGTGAAATGAAACCAATATTTTTATATACTAAATGAACTCAAAGTATAATGCATATTAAATTAATAATTATATATGAATGAGAAGCCGTAATAATTAATAATATGTTAATTACAGCAAAATTATAACTATAATTTTGTACTATGTTTTTCTAAGATCATACTACAATATTTAAAAGTAACAGACGTGGTACCGTCACAAATATGCATATACATACTGTACTCTTCAGGAGATTTTAAATATATAGTATGTAAACGATCGAATAATGGGTGTCCCGATGTGAATAATTTTTATACTTTTGTCTATATCAATATATATTATTGTATATTTTCATAAATTTAAAATCACAATAAAAAAAATAGTAACCCGAAAGGTAAATTACCGTACATAATATCAATCGTACATACATACCTTTCGTGACAATGCAAAAAAAAAAAAAAAAAAAAAAAGAAAAAAAAAATTAAAATTTCTTGGTGTCACTATAGACTATAGAATACTTGAGAATATCTACTTGTATTATCAATATTTTAATAAAAATACATATTATACACCACAGTGTCACATGAAAATAAGCTCTCGCGCCTTTACTTTACTATAATATGTACAGCTCTGGGCAAAAGTTCCCGAACGATTTGCATAGGCAACCCGCAATCACATTATTTTATATTTATGAAAAAATGCAGTGGCCGCTGCTGCCCCGTTCGGGAACTTTTGGCCAGGGCTGTACATCATGTCGATGTCTCAGTAGTCTCTCGGATCTAATTCTAATAGTAGCTAATCCCCATATTACAGCTGTCCTGTATTCCTATTATACATAATATCTATATTATACTACCTACTCAGCACATTCTCTTACACATACCCATCTGGGTTTGTTACATAATCTGTAATACGTTATTAATATTATTTTTTCGTTTCTATGTTTTAGGTTCGGCTTCACACTTTCATTCAAGTTTTTACTCTTTTCCTATTCCCATTGATTGTACAAGTCTGTGTGGTCTTTCTCAACACTTTAGGATTAAATGAGTGGATCATTAAAGGGTAAAAAAATAAATTCTGTTGTTAAAATTTTAGTTACATTCACATGATGTGTAAAAAAAAAAGAAAAAAAAAAGAGAATCAGTTTTGTAATAAATCAACTGAAAATTAAATTTAACACGTTTTAATTATGAGAAATATTGTTAAGATAATTTTTTTTTTTATTTATCAAAATTGAGAAAAAATATCAAACCTGCGTAAGCTGCTATGTATTTCTCTCTTATGTGAATGGTATTTGATGTTAAATTGTAGTACAATAGTTTAGTTCAGGGAACATAATGCCTTGGGATGTTGTAGGGATAAAATGAATGAAAATATTAGATTGTAACTATAACTTCCAGCAAGAATTTTAAAATAAACTTTGCAAAACAAAACATACAAACTAAATAATAATATGTAGTAATCATTTGTTCAGTACCATTTTTGTTTTTACACGAATTGTTAATTATTGTGAAATACTGTAAGGAATTCAGTTGCAGCAATAAAAATGTGAGGTTTGGTTATTTATTTTTAGCCTATTTTTCTCATAAAAAAAATTATTACAGTATAATATAAAAAAAAGACATGAAACTTGTCAAATTTGTGTTTAGCGGGTACTTCTATATAATAAACATTTATTAGTATACATTAAACAAAATTACAAAGATATAATCAAAGTAATTATGTATTTACTTTGTTGTTGTTTGACAGAATAAACAGATTCTAAACAGGTTCGTTCTGTTTTGTTTAAGTTGGCTTAATTATTATGCCAGCTTAAGATTATGTAGTCATGTAATCTACTAATTGAGTCTAATTAAGTATGACCAGTGAGTAGATTACGTAGATTACATACTAATTAATTAGTCTACTTTTTACATTAGGTTGGTGACGGTAAGCTGTATGCCACCTCCTGTATCTTCAGCTGTTATTTTGACACGTGCTGTAGGAGGTAATGAAGCAGCTGCAATCTTCAACTCTGCATTTGGTAGCTTTCTAGGAATCATCATCACTCCTGTTACATTACTATATTTTGTAAGTATACTTCTATGTATATTCAAGTTCATTAGCTTCTGTAGCACATGTTCCTCCCACCTTCTCTTATTTTTACTCATCCCATGAAAATAAGTGGTTTCTTCCTAGGGCAGGAAATGATGTCACCCTAAAACTGCTGCAAGGGGTGCACAAGTGATCCAAGCAAGACATGTAGCTTGTTTCAAACTAAAATAACATATTTGAGAGTACACTCGCGGACATAATAATGATGTTTGTAAACCCTGTTTTCTGCTCCTAAAATGATGATCACTGATCACCTATGGTTATTCCATTGCAATGCTTATTTTTTGGAGTAAGGGAACAGGGTTTACGAACATCATTACATTACTAATATACTGTACTTAACATCAAAGACGATGCCGCTTTCTAAAGAAAAGGGTAGAAAATACATTGCCAGGTAAAAGCAGCATTGCCAAATCATAAATAAATTCTTTAGGAAGCAGCATCGTCTCTCATGTTAACTTTATTAAGTCCAGGATTGTACAAAGTATACTTTTTTATGTTAGAGGTGCAAATTTGTGTAGTTTTCAGTTTCTGCTATTATGCATTGATTGATGTAAACAATTTACTTGCCATAATGTAGTGTTCCTCTTTTTCTTTTCTTTTTTTTTTTTCTTTCTTTGTGCATGGAAAATTACTTAGATTATTAAATTACATATTAAAATTAAAAGAAGAGGAAACCAGCAAGAGTTCTAACCATAGGGGGAAAAAAATTCAATACATTATTATTTCTGTGCTAGCAGTTTTTCACAGAGCAATACGACTCTCTTTGCTATGGTAAAGCCCTTGCTGATTTCCTCTATTGTTTTCTTTTTGATACTGCACTTTTTTTTAAGGTATAATATTTGATATTGTTCTTGTCCAGCTTGGTGTATCAACACTAGTACCCCTAGTATCCACTATGATACAACTTGGTGCCACTGTTTTGCTGCCTCTCATATGTGGTCAACTGGCACGTAAAGTGGCTGGCAATTGGGCTCGTGATAATGCACCATTTCTCGGAGTTTTGAGTCAAGCTGCACTCCTACTCGTCATTTATTCCACGTTTTGTGATACTTTTGCTACAGATACTGGACATATGGCAGCTAGTGATGTGCTTTTAGCTGTATTATTAGGTGGGTTTTCCTTTTTTTTTTTTTTTTTTTTTTTTTTTAATAAATTAAAATTGTGTCATCAAGCTATTACAGTATTTTAGAAACTCAAATCATTAATTTTTTCCTTTTTTTTTTTTTTTTTTCCAGTTTTACTGAAAATTAAAAAGTTTAATAAATAAAATAGCATGTATCATAAAATATATATTTTTGTGTACAGTAAATATAAAATAGCCTAATAATATTCCATATTAAAGATATGCTACTGATAATTTATAATTTCGTAGAGTTATTATTAGGCCTATTATTATTTTTTTTTAAAAAGGCAGTTTTCCTGTAATTACAATTACCTTCAGCTAGTTTATTATTTATGCAATATATTGTTTGTTTGTTGCTAGTTTTTGAATTACTTATGACATTTAAATTTAGACTTTGTAAGTAAGTTTACACATAAAAAAAAAAAAAAAAAAGTTTTTTGTGGTTTAAAATAGCATTTTCTACTATCAAGTATGTTTTGTTATGTGCAGTGAACTTTGTATGTCCTGTTCACAATGACAAGTAAATTCACATAACTTTCATGTAAAAATCAAATTAACATTGATTGTTTTATTTTCACGTACCGGTAACAGTTATGTGAATTTATGAGTCATTGTGTACAGAAGAAATTAAAATAATCTATAAATACATAAAAAAAAACTTTGTTTCAGTGGTGCTACTCCAAATGGTCTTATTGTTCTTGACATTCACAGTAGCTAGTAGAATGAGAAGATGGTTTTCTCCTGCAGACGTGGTAGCCATTCTTTTCTGCTCTACTCATAAATCTCTAACATTAGGTAAGTTGAGTAAAGTCAACTATTTAATATTATAATAAATATACTGTACCTAATTATAATAATAAAAAAATATTAGTTTTGTTTAAAAATATATATTTTGTATATAATAGGATATTTAAAAAGTTTTTAGATTTCCTGGAGGAAAAAAATAGCTAATAAATAATTCTAAGCAACTAATTTTTATGTGTGTGCAGCTCTGGCCAAAAGTTCCCGAACCGGGCAGCGGCGGTCGCTGTGTTTTCTCATAAAGATAACATACGGTGGTTGCGGGCTGCCTATGCAAATCGTTCGGGAACTTTTGGCCAGAGCTGTACACATATACAATATACAAGCACTGAATATTTGAGGAAATATAGAACAATTTTGTTAATATCTTCAAATTATAGTTGTTAAATCTAATCCCTAAAAAACAATAGAAATATCATTAAGGGAGTAGGTTACCAGGTAGCTCACAAACTGAACGATTGCAATATTTAAAATTAACATGAGGTAAAGATGAAATGTATTTGAAAGTATAATTATGTCAAACACATGCAAACGCGATCATATATTGAAGTTATTCCACTATAAAGATAACATGTAAATGTGAAACTTCAAACTGTATCGCCATCATTTTAAATTAAATAATAAACTTTTTTTTTTTAATTAAAAATACTAATAAGACATTCTTCCGAACAAAAACATTTTTTATTAATTCATTCTGGTCTCTGATTGGTCACTGCGGATACAGCTTTTGGTGGGAATGGCTTTGCTTTGACCAGTGGTCAATTCAAAAGCCATCCTTATACTTTTTAGATGTGGAGCGGATATAGCACTTTCTGCCTTAAGATCAATATAACTGTTATTATATAATTTATTGATGAAATTGTAATCTGTGTATTTCTTTTTTCAGGCATTCCAATGCTTCGTATTTTATTTGGAGGCTATTCTCATTTATCTCAAATCTCATTACCACTTTTAGTATATCATCCAACACAGATTTTACTTGGTTCTGTGTTAGCAACACCACTTAAGCAATGGCTTAGAGATTCTCATCATAAAAGGTATAATAAAAATATTCATATGAATCATTCCCTTTTATATTATTTTGGTATGAACGAGAGCACATAATAAGTAAATAGATTTATAATGATTTTGCAAGTAATGCTATATAGTTGCTATGTTGCAATTTAATTTAAATTAAACATTTTGCGTAGGCAAACCTAAAATGTAAAGTAATAATTTATTATTCTGAAAATAAATTGCATTTTACAACTTTTTTCCTCTCCAAATAGTATTGATACATTTAACTCTCAAATTTCAATTATATCAGTAATGTAGCATTAGAGAAAATATAATGTTTATCTCGTTATTTATTATGCAAAGCAAAATGTGTATCTTGCATTTTTTTTCACGGAAAGCAAAATGTGTGACTCTTTTTCAAAGATAATGTAGATGGCGCTCAGAGTTACGTACTGTACACATTTTGCGTGACGTGAAATCAAGATTCACATTTTGCTTCACGTCATAGAAAACGAGACACACATTTTGCTTTACATGATCTAAAAGCGAGATATACATATTTTCCGTACTTCAAGTCAATTTTTAGGTTCTAAAATAAAAAGTAGTACCCATAATTGTTAGAGTTATACTTTTTTAATGGATGTATTATATTCATTACGTAAATCTTTAAAATCTAATACAATCTTATTTTATTCTATAGCTCTCAAAAATGCCAAATTATGATTTGTGAATCATTTCAAAAATAACCAATAATCAGTTTAATAATATTATCTGATTTTTCTTATACACAGAATGGTGCTTAAAAATCACTCGTGAGACCTCATTCAAGTTTGATTGGAGCTTACTACTCATCCAATCATCAATCACAGTTCAAAATATATACGAGTAACTTTTTTTACACGTCGCACTAATTTTTTTGTTTCATTATTACAGCCGTTTTTCTTTGGGAATATAATAAATCATTTTTAAAAGGATCTTCTATATGCCATTGGACAATAATGTTTGGATCTCAAGTATTGAAGCTCTATATTACTCATTCCTGCACTTAAATTTGTAATGGCAAGTGTTGTTTAAATAATTATTATATATAAATAAATTGTTTTTCTCAATTTATGTTCTATACTGTATTTATTTGTTTTATGCCCTGTATTATAATCCTATAAATAAACATATTTTTTCATTTTTTTTTTATATGGAGAATTTTTAATTATGTAAAAAAAAAATGATAAAAGGCTAAGGATCAAAGGCCTCCTATTTCAAGATCTTCATAATCCACTTCAATAAGAAATAAAACGTTGCTAAAATAGCTGATAAGAGAATATAAAATATAGCTGACTCGACAGGAGTGAAATAATAAAATAAAAAATCTTGCGATATCAATTTAAAAATCTGCGCCATAACATCACCAGCTGTTTTGCAAACATGGTCGACGTGACTTTCATTTTGCGAAATTTAACCTAAGTTTTTATTGATTTCCAATGATATTTGTTAAATTTAAAAAGTAAGTAGGTAATAAATATATTATTTATAATATAACTGATAATTTAAAATCAAATGTACATTATTTTCTTACATTTTAAATGAAATAATAATGTTTTAAATTTGTCATTAGAAATCGTTTGTCAAAATATCACATGCTAATTTTTCTAAATTTAGAAGGTCACCCATAATCAAAATAAACAATAAAAGCAATAGAGATTATTGCTAAATAGTATCATCAATATTTCATTTGTCTGATTTGTGACGTATATTATGATTTTAATTTTTTTTAATCTAGCGTATTATTGCTTCAGTTTTGGTCGTGTGTTTAACATTGCGTTTGGATTTAAATTTATTTTTCCTTATATTTTCAGGTTAGAAATCCATCATTATGGGTTTGAAGGCTGCTATGCAAGCTCTCAAGTAAGTAAAATGTCATAAAATGTATTAAAAGACTTATAATATGTACATACTAATTTAGTATGATATGTATAACAGTAGCCTTTGCATTTTATCTGATCATCATAATACTTCGTTACAAATAATAGTTCAATCTATATTGCAATATAGATATGGTGACCGTATAGAATCTATGGTCACAATAAAATTAAAGTAAATGAAGAATATTTCTTATAAAAAACAGCATAGAATTTCTTTTAGCTGAGTGTGTTTTAGTCATTACATAGTATCTTTTAAGTATGTATAGTACGACGTAATTTAAATGGCATGTAATACAAAAACGCCGTGAGACGTTTTATTTATTTATTTTTTTACATATTATATTACATATTTTATATTTATAAGTATACACAATAGAGGTCATATGTGATGAAAAATGAACAAAGGCTTGCAATTTTCTACTAAACCATTATCCTTTAACTGAACCACTGGATAACTTTCGGTTCACAGAATGGTATGCAGTAAATACCCTCTCCTTTCCACTGGCTCAATTATGCTGCAAATATTGTAGCTTTAAAAAGTACATAATGTTACCTACACATTGCCATTACAAAGACAATCAACTTTCAATTGTGTCACTATATTTTTTATCATAGTACCGTAGTGTAACTTTAGACCAGGGGCGTAACTTTGTACCATTTTTTAAATTGCTTTAACTCTGAAACTTTTTCAGTTAAAACAATTATACCCAAATTTCTAAAAGCTCAACTATATGAGCCTTCCAGCATGTTTGGTATTATCATTCAAACTGAAAGAGTTTCAGAGTTAAAGCAATTTAAAAAATGGTACAAATCGTTAAATATTTGTAGTCTCGTTGCAGTAGTTTTCTCGGAAAAAAAAAAAAAAAAAAAAAAAAACGCTATACTAAAGAATAGGAGATTAGAGAACCCAAAGCTTTTCCCAGTGCTTCACTGTATGTACATTACATAGATCAACACTTTGATATAATATTTCATAATTAATTTTGTGTCATATTTTGTTATGACAGGCAAGCAGAAGGCTTGAAGGAGAGAGTGCTAGCAGCCAAAGATCTACTTAACGATAATGAAGCTTGGGAATCACAACACAAACTCCAGGTAATATAATTGGAATACAAAAACTAATGTTTTCATTTTTTTTTAAGTTTTATTTAATTAACTTGTTGCAATTTTAGTAATAATGTTTTGTTTTTTTTTTTAAAAAAATACATACAGTAAGCTATAATTATAAAATTGCCAAAAACACAATTCGAATATTGGAAGTTAAAGGCTTAGAACATGCTGAACAAAAAACTTGTCTTATAACCTAACATACCTGAAAATCAATGTGGATTTGGACAGTCATTGCTTTCTAATTTATTTTCCATTCATGAAATGATGGATGCAGACTATGACAAGCTCGCCTGGTCCACGCACGCTTAAAACAAGTGAGCTGTGATATCATAGTCTGCATACGCTAGTTTGTGAATGTTAAATTAATTAGAAATTGATGAATGGCCAAATCAATGTTGATTTTCAGGTATTTTAGAATATTACCTAGACAAGTTTTTTGTTCAACATGTTCTACGCCTTTATCACATTAACACAAAATAACACATTGTAACAAAAGAGTTATAAAAGATTATTTAAGGGGGGGGGGGGGCGTTAAATACGCATCAAAAAAGCACCACCTATTGAAGGATTTATGAACTTAATTTTGATTTTAACAACAATTCAGCATGAAGGTATTTAAAAATTTTGCTCAAAATTACCCCACTCCAGCGTCTACATCATTGCAAGGCTCCGTAAAAGTTTCAGGAAATTTAAAGGAACCCTGATTGATTTTTTATGTGCAAAAAAAAAAATAAATAAATAAAAAAAAAAAAAAAAATTAAACGCTTTAGGCGCCATCTTGCATCAATTATATGCAATAAAAATCTTTGCAATTTTTAAGGGTTAAACCACCCCTAAAAGTATTTTGATAATATAATAAAAAATTGAGTACAAGGCTGAACCACGTCTGCAGTGTTGGCGACAATTTGGATGTATTAACTCAAATAGTATGGGCACCAAAAATTAATTCTAAACCACCATTGTATCAATTTAACGCCCCTCCTTAAATTGACAAAACAAATGTGATTATTTGTACATTTCCAAGTGTGTATAAAATATTTGACTTGTATGTTAACAGGATTTGTACCAACAAGTTTTGTTACTTGACCTGGAGTTTGCATTAGATCAAAAAGTTGAACAAGAATTGTGGGGCGTGGCTTTCAAACATTTCATCTCTTGCTTGCAAACTGTAGCCAAAGATGCTAATGTAAGTATACAAAAGGTAACAAATTTAATATTTTAAATAAAACTGGTTTCAGAGATCAACGTAAAAAATTAGACTTTTTTTTTTTTTTTTTTTTTACATTTGAAGCCCATTAGATCCCCTGTTAATTTTTCTTTTCTCCTTTACCTGATGGGTGACTGAAAATTTTATCATGAGTAATTGTTACCATAAAATTAAAGAAAAGAGGAGGGGTTAACTACTTTCAAGTAAAGTAATGCTGTACGTAAATCCTGTTCCCTGCTCCTAAAGTGACGATCAACTTTGGTTATTCAAATGCAATGTACATTTTTTGGTGCAAGAAAACAGGGTTTACGAACAACACAAGTGAATTTAGTCTTGTTGGTTGATTATGGCCCAGTTTTCAACAATTATTTACTCTGTAACTAAAACTCATAGAAGAGAAGAGTAAAACAAAAACTATAAGATAGTAAAAAAAAAATAATAATAATAATAATAATAAAAAATAAATAAATTAAGCTTTACTTTAGTTTTTATTATTAGTTTTTAGTTATCCAGCCAAAGTCATCCTACTTAACAGTAATAAAGCATTAATGATGTTCGTAAACCCTGTTTTTCGTGCCCCAAACCACAAAAAAATGACAATCACCTAATGCTTTTTAAATGGCATTGCACATTTCTTGGAGCAAGGGAACAGGGTTTATGAACATCATTATGTAAAGATACGAGAATTTTTACTTCGACCCGTAAACTAATGACATTTTTTTTTTTTAATAATTTCAGAACTTGCAGCGTAATGATGCCCAGGCAATGTTAACATGGTTCTTAGATGCAGCTTCAGGCTTTTATCTCTCTTTACTTCACCAAATCTGTTCTACATTCCATCTAGATCTACCGTTTCGCAGGTACATAAAATATGGACTAGAAAAAAAGCACTGTTTTGAGTCAGACTTTAATCAATTTCAATCACATCTTCTTCTCTTTGTACATACGAATGCAGAGTATGTTCAGAATATATATCAAATAAATTGGGCAATATGTTGAAATTTGTAACAGACATGGATTCAAGCAAAATTACTTGAAGTCCATAGTTTTTTTTTTCTTTTAAATTTTAAAGTTAGCCCCAAAACAGTTTCTTCTTTATAACATGTAAAATTTTGTGGTGCATTTATCAATAATAATTTAAATTTGGTTTTAAGATATTTATGAAAAAAAAATATTGAAATAAAGAGCTCAATTTTTATTTAACTTAAATTTTCAGATGTGTATTTAAAAATAATTTTTCTATTTTTATTGTAATTATTGAACTCCCAATTGATAGCATTAATATGTTTTAAGTATTGACTAGCGATTTTTATTTTCTCTTTTTATAAGTTTAAAAAATAAACACTTAAAAATATTTGCATTACGTACTTGAATAATAATAATATAAAATAATATAGTTAAAAGAAGAAGAAAAAAAAAATCAGGAGAAACCAGCAAAGACCTTACCGTAGTGAAGAGAGTCCCACTAAACTATGGAACTCTCTTCACTATGGCAAGCCTCTTGCTGGTTTCTAAAATTTTCATTACTCTCATAGCTAATGGCAATGGTTTTGTTTTCCTTAATTTCACAAAAAAAAAAAAAAGATAAATTAAGCTCTTTCATTTCATTTCATTTCATTTCATTTCATTTTTTTTTTTTTTTTTTTTTTTTTTTTGCGACGGTAATTAATTATACTTTTATTTTGTACTGTACACTACCAAGATTTTTTATTTTATTTAAATTAATTAATTTAGAGTAATAGTTTTGTTGGTAATATTGTAACAAACGTCAATAACTAAGTATGAAATAGAGGAAAAATAAAAGAATATTAAAAATACATCCATCATAGTTAAAAGTTAAATATGTCAGAGAGTTATTTTATTTGCAAATAGCATTTAATTAATTTCAGTGTTGAATTTTACAATACTATAAATAATGCTACAATTGGAATCTGTCATTGTTCATAAAGGATTATACAAAACATAAATTAATTTGTATAAACAGTACTCTAGTTAAAAATTTCCATGATTTTTGATATGAAAATAGATACCAATAAAAGTAATATATTTATACTCCTATTGACGGATCTTATTATCTCACACACATTGGATTCTTCTTCTTCTTCTTCTCGGCTCGTAGTAATCAGATGACGTGAAATAGTTGGCTATATTAAAGGCGTAGAACATCTTGAACAAAAAAGTTGTTCTAACAAACCTGAAAATCAACGTTGATTTGGCCAAAGTCATTGATTTCTAATTTATTTTCCATTCACAAAATGGTGCGAGCGGTCACTGACGTCACAACTTGCCTGTTTTACACGCGCGTGGACCAGGCAAGCTGTGATGTCAGTGACCGCTCACACCATTTTGTGAATGGAAAATAAATTAGAAATCAATGACTTTGGCCAAATCACCTTTAATTAGAAGAAAAAAAAAATCGGGTTTGAACATATTATCAAAGGATAAAATAGGAGAACCTTTAGTGTAGTTGATAACTAGGTGAAAATGTTTTGTGATAATGTACCAGAAACGATGACTAATTTCAATATGATTTGTGTAATGATATTTCAGACGAGATGCAGTGTATGGTATGGCTACAGTGGAGAAAGAGCAACATGCTCAGCACAGTTCCTGCATGTACATATGTCAACATTGCTTGGTACATCTTGGAGATATTGCCAGATATAGAGGAGCTCAACATAAGCAAGCAGAAGCTTTCTATAGGTAACGTCTGCATACTATAGCTGTTTTGTTAAGTGTGTTGGATGCTTATCTGATGCAATTTTTTTTTCAATTATTTCAAAAATGTTACCAAAATTACTGAAAAAGACATTCACATAAATTATTTTAGTAAACCTACTAATAGTAAAATATTAGAAGTACCATTCTAAAACTAATTTATTAAACTTCCAGGCATGCAATGGTATTAGCCCCCAGCAGTGGACAACCATATAATCAATTAGCATTACTAGCTGCAAGCCGAGGTGACCAACTCTCCACAGTTTTTCACTATGTACGTTCCATCGCTGTACGACATCCTTTCCCTGCAGCTGCTACCAACTTGGAGAGAACACTGAAGCGATGCGCTGATCAATCGTAAGCATTTTCACTGTCACTCGTGTTGTAAACTGAAATGTACCACCTTTGATTTTCAGTATTAATTTAAGCATATTTTGTATCGTTTCAATATTGTTTTTGAGCAATAATTTGTTAGATTGAATATAAACATATAGAAAAACTAATGTCATTGCATAAATTTTTATTAAAATTGTGTATTTGTATTTTGTATACACAATAATATACTTAACTGCTTATAGGTGAATTTTTTATGGTCATAAAAAGGGGAAAAAACTTGATGTACTAATATATTTTAACACTCAAATTCAGATTTCTCTTGTGAGAATAATATTGCAAATTTAGCATCAGTTTTTGAACTATAAAATGTATTTTCACATTCGTGTGTACACAGGACCATGATTTACCTGTCAAAAAGTCACACTAAATTTCAATTGATGTTTTTATGAAAATAAAACGTTGGATTTAAATGATAAAATATATTATTGCGGTCCTGTATACAGTACATAATGTATTTGTATCAATAAAATGACAATTCTTTTAGGTTACTTCTTTTTCTTGATGTGTTCTTACATTAAAATAATCATACTTTGCAGTGTGCAACTAGAAGGCAAATCTCGTGTCTCCGCCTCTGAGTTTGTATCTTTAACGTTGAAGTTACATGGTTTACTACGCTGTCACGATAACATCACCCAAGCTCAAGCGTTAGTGAGAACTATGGCAAGTTCACTCACTGCACTTATTGCTACTCAAGCTCTGTCTGCTTGGAAATTGGTACAGGTAAGAAGCATTCAACTACTTACTATTTGGTCTTTTTCTTTTAACAAAATATTTATGGTAGAGTAACCTACTGTACTGGTGAGTGGGTTGGAGGGTTAGGTATCTTTTTTTTTTTTTTTTTTTTTTTTTCCTCTAAAGGTTTTGAAAGATTCAATTAGAGCTGTCAAAATTAATCCAGATGCTAACCATCCAAATCATAATTGTAGTATTTGATCAGTTTTTTTTTTCTTTTTTCTTTTTCTTGCCATATTGTGTTTTATTAAATTTAGATTCAGATCAAGAATCAGTAAATTTCAGAAAGGAAACTATACAATCTAATCTGATTTTTGGAGCAGTTTTAAAAATTATATTTATCTGGATTATTGTGATTTGGGTTTTGATAATTCATTTTCCATCCAGATGATTTAAACTGGATAAAATGGTATTCATGAAAATTTGATTTGATTTGATTTTTTTTTGATCAGGATAAGCTTTTATGCATAAGTTAGTTTGCAAAAAAAAAAAAAAAAAAAAAAAAAAAAAAAAAAAAAAAAAAACTGATTTTTTTGCAACACATAAAATCTAAAATAATAATAATAGGCTAATAATAATAATAAATAAAAAAAATATAGAAACCTATAAAAAAAAAAAAAAAACGAAATTTGACTAGAAGTTAGTTGTAACCTAGAATAGAATGTAATATTTGTATGTACATACAGCTGCTGATGGTTCATATCTACCTTGCACAAGATGCTACACCACAACAACATACTATCATCATAGAAGTAGTGGCTGCAAGTCTCAATGCTTGTCTCTTACCTGCTTATACTTTATCTCAGCAAGATGCTCTGCTGCAGTACTTTGCTCTACCTGCAAGTAAGTTAACAAGCTTCATAACAAATTACACATAAAACCATACTGAATATTGATGTTGTTGCGAACAAAATGTCTATGTCGCTTTTTGTCAGGCAAAGCAAAAGGTCTATGTTGTCTTTTGTCACGTGAAGCAAAATGTCTATCTCGAGCGCCATCTACATAACGTTTGGGAACGAGATAGACATTTTGCTTCGAGTGACAAAAAAACGAGATAGACATTTTGCTTCACCTGACTAAAAACGAGATAGACATTTTGTTCGCAACAAGATCGATATACAGTACATTGTCCTAGACGCTGCAAGAGGCCTCATCTCCAGAGATTACCATTTCATACAAGGCCCTATCTCCATTGCAAACCTTATGAAATAATCAATGGAGATATAAGGCCTTTTTTGAAATGCTGATCAATGAAGATAAGGCCTTTTGCTGCAACCAGGACTATATGTAAAAGGAAAGCTATAGCAGAGAAAATAATTTTTGACACAGACCAAAAAATACTATCGCTTAATAATACCGGTATGTAGTAACATTTTTTGGCCTGGATAAGATATTATTTTCTCTACCACAGCATTCTTGTAAGTCTAATAAGCTCACACTATCTCCCCCATTCCCCAAGGTTTCTTTGTATCTGTTTATCATTTATTGCATTGCACAGGTGATTTTTCCTTAACAGATATTATGTAAATGTTAAGGCTGTAGTAATAGTTTTTTACACAGTATATATATTTTGTTCTGAAAAATTGCACTTGGGTATTGGGTCCAAAAATCTGTTTTTGTTTTTTGGTTTTTGTTTTTACATTCTATTCTGATAAAACTTAGTTTTTCTTTATTTGATTTTTTCTAAACAATTTGATTATTTGATTGATTATGGATATATCACACATCCTATTAATTTATGACGGAACTACCAAGTTTTTAGGTTCTGATAGTCCTGAAAACTTAGTTCTGATAACTTTTAGTTCTGATAACTAAAAAAAACAAACAAAAAAAAAAAAAAAAAAACTTTGAACTCTTCAAAAATCTGGGAAAAAAATAGATAAACGCAGTGGGAAGTTCCATGAATAGAACATAAAGTATATTTAATTTAAAAAAATTATAAAAATAATAACAACAATAAGGATGTTTTATCCTTTGAATTCAAGATTTTCTTCAATAATATAATTGTCCATATAACATGCTTGCAAAACTATTTTCTTTCCTTATATTTACGTAGAAGTGGCTTTGACTCTTATGGCGGGACTTTAAGGGGAAAAAGAGGGGAAGTTCCATAAGCCCAATGTTAATTAAAATTCTTATGGCGGGACAATTCCCGCCATGTCCTGCCTCACTTCTACCCCTGTAAAAACCTAGTTGTATATAATATCTAAGACTTATATTTGATGATACTACATGATTGTTTCAGTCAAGTTAACTCTACAATGGCTGGTGTTACGTCCTGCACTTATGTTAGAGTCAGGCTTCTCAGAGAAACGTCACATCTGGCCCAGCTTATGTCAGCTACTCAATTCTCTACACACTGCAGTGCAGAACTTTGACCCTGATACATGTAAGTCATGGAGGATACACTCTCGTGTTTTAAATTATACAAGTAAGATTAATGTATAAAAGAAAAGGGTACAGGAAACCAGCAAGGGCCTTACTGAAGAGTGTCCTGAAGTTTTGACAAAAATCTTGCTAGCACAGAAATTAAAAAATTAAAAAAAAAAAAAAAAAAAAAAAAAATGAATAGCTTTTGGCAGTAAACTATAATATTAAATAGAGTATAAAATTGTGCCTTCTTCAATCCTTAGTCCTTACAGATTCAAATTAACTTTGTTATAAGGGAACATTTATATGGTGATTTTTTTTCATGAAGTTAATGTTAATATCGTAACCATATTGAGCAAAATAGATAATAATACTAATTAAAAAAAAATATAAAAAAAGCTAAAGCAAAATATTTTTTATACATATTACATGTACTGTTTACTATTTTTAGTTGTAATAACCAGTTCATTTACGATTTTATAAGAAAATCACTTATGTTTCAGATTCTGAGATTCCGTTACCAGAAGACAAAGATTTACAAGGATTTCTACCTCTTCATAAATTTCTAACACACCTCAGGTAAAGAGATAATAAATTACTGTAGCTTCAAAATTAATATTACTTATCACATGATAAGTAGATTTTTTTTTTTTTAGCAAAAATTAGTGAATTAAATGTCTTTTGTTTGCTCGTTAGATTTGAAGATACTGGCGAAAGTCCCGACATTGCCATGCTTCGTGCCGCACGCCTTGTAAAATTAGGCAAGAAACTGTCAGAGACACAAGAGGGTGCAAGTCTTCTGTTACATCAATCAGGAAACTTCTCTGCTGTTGGGCAATCTCCACATGAGCCTGCTGATATAATAAGAGAACTCGAGGAGCTCAATCTTAATACTGATAATTCAGGTTGGTAACAACTTCTAATTTAGTACTAGACAATAGTTCCTCTATGTTACACTAAAATAAAAGGATAGAAATAGTGTGCGAGAACTTATAGCACTGTGTATTAAAAATTAATGCAAAAAATATAATTATAATTTATTGACTAATAAAAGAACAACTGTTTTGAAGCCGACTATAAGCGATTTCAGGCACCTCCACTTCCGTTTCTACTTGCTACACATGCGCAGTACATCGAAATGGAAGCGGATGTGACTAATATCGCCTATAGTCGGCTTCAAAACAGTTGTTCCTTTATTAGCCAATTTGATTATTTTTTCTGATTCTCTAATTTTGATAGTAAATGGGATGCACTATTTGTATCCTTTTATTTTAGCATCATAAACTGCGATGTTTTTTTCACACATCATATGTTACAGTACCACTGGTATTTAAAAAATTTGATAGAAAAATACATAGATTAAGAAAATTTGGGAATAGAAGATAGTAATGAATGAGCTTAGACTGACAGGGATGCCATGGTTCAGAGAAACTTATTAGAAAAAGTACATAACTTTTTTGGTCTGAGTTACAAATTATTTTCTCTCTACCATGGCATCTCTGACAGTTAGCTATCTTCCATTCTGCAAATTTTAACGATCTGTGTTTTTCTATGGAATCCTAGTTATCAATTACGACATAATCAACGTTTCCTTTTACCTTTTCCTTTCCTTTTTTTTTTTTTTTTTTTTTTTTTTTTTTTTTTTTGCTGCCACAGTTATTAAAAAAAAAAAAATGACCACTTTTTTAGAAAGCAAATTTAGAAAACCTTATGCAAGGACCAATATTCATATTCAGCAATGTTGAATGTATTGCAGGAGGTTGTATCATGCAGACTGCGTCACCTGCTCTATCTGATGCTGGCACAGGCAGTAGCTGGGGCACTGGCAAATCTACACCTGACTCTGGAAACTTGCAGGTAAATATCACCAAGACACATCTTGTACTGGAATGAATCTATCTGCCCTGTTATTTTAATATTTTCTAATATCTAGTATAAACAGCTAGATCACAGCTTCATTTAACTATGACTAATCCAAAGACAGCAATTTATTTGTACGGAATAAGCCACTGGGATTAAAGATATACCTACAGTTACGTAACTCTCGCTTTTTTAAAGTTGAATTTTGTGAATTTCTCAATTTTGTGAAATACTTACTTGTTAGTTGGGTCCGCAGCAGACTTCAATATAAGCATGCTAATGTTAAAGCTCTCCATTTTGTGAAATTGCTATTTTCTGGGTCCCTTGTGATTTTACAATATGGAGAGTGTACTGTATTATGATGTCAAATATAAGTTAACCAGTAGTTCTTTGTTAGAGAGATTAGAGCATGTTATGTTGAAAATTAATGAGGGAGGATTATTATTATTTTTTATTATTAGGCCTATTATTATTTTTTATTAAATTTTTTATTTTTTTATATTTTTTTTAGCATTTAGAAAATTGACACCATGTTCTAAATACAGCTTTTTAATGATTCAAATGTTGTGTTTTTGTAATATACATACCAAGCTATTTCAGTCAGCAATGTAACTTTAGATAGTACATGAAATGCTGTTCGTAAACCCTGTTCTCTGCTCCTAAAATGATGATCAGATGGAATGCACATTTTTTTAGTGCAAGAGAACAGGGTTTACAAACAACACTGTGCTAAGGACTTTTGCCTTGAATTTGAATCTGAATTATGTATGTCTGTTTTTGTAGGGCTCTGCTGTGAACTTTGGTGACTTGTTACTACTGATGGACCCTGTACAGAAATCAAGAGAAGAAGCCTTGTTGATAAATGAGAAAATAGATGTTCCTCTTAGTAAACCTCAAGCTGAGAAACCACCACAAACTTTGTGGACCAATAATGGAGATATACCTCAGGTAATAATAATAGGAAAATAATTTTTAAATTTGGAAAAAAAAAAAAAAAAAAAAAAAAAAAAAACAGTTAGTAGCCAGTAGGGTAGCTAGGATTTTGAGACAGGAGGGGTCCAGCCCTCTAGTAAGCATGGGTAAAGTTATTTAATTTTAATAAGGGTTGTGCAAATAGCCTATTATGAATGGAATAAGATGTAGGATTCAGAAAAAAATAGCATGCAAATACAGTAAAAACTCGATTTTATGACATTTGATTTTATGAATTTCTCGATATTATGAAGTCATTTTTTAGGTCCCAGCCATTAAGTTACATAGGCATTTCAATGTTAATACACTCAATTTTATGAAGTGGTTATTTTTTGGGGCCCTTGCCACTTCATAAAATCGAGTTTTTACTGTAATTATGCCCCCTCTCCATTCTATATAGTTATGTACTTCATATAAAGAAACCAAAGGAAAAATGGTTGAAATTATTCTCTGCCAAATAATTAATACTTCTATATTTTAATTACTGTAATTTTATTATCAGGTTGCAGACAACACGTGGCAAGCCCCTGACTGGCCAGCAGCATCACAAACTCGTCGACGTCAGAATGTAGCCATGCAGGCAATTTTACGTAGCAAAGCAGAAGAGTCTGCTGCTGCTAAACATGAAGCTAAGCAGGTACAGTATTTTAATAAAATAAATATTCTCTCACAAAGTCAACGGTCTTTTTAAACAAAATTGCAACTCGCCTTCCTCAGTTTGTCCGTACTATCTACTGTATGTTCTGTATCCAATCATAAGGCTATCAAGTTGTCCAAATAGAAACCTCGTAGTAGACTTTTTTTGTGATGTGACCTTAAAGGCCCACAGACACCCTGGCTTTTTAGAATCTTTTAGGTATGTACAAAAACAATTTCATAAGTTGTTAAAATCTGATGCGACTATTCCTTCTAATTTAAATATTAAATTTAAGTTTGATCCTTGTTTGGCCAAACAACGATCAGCTGACTTTTACACTTATATTCATGTAAGTTTTTAGCTTTAATCAGCACTCAGCCACATTTTATGGTCAAAATTACAAAACAGGTATTGCCTTGTATGAAGCGGCAATAACTGTTCATGTGATTTTGGCCACCAAAAGTGACCAAATAGCTTGAGACAGTTCTGAAGATACGTGAATCAGAGTATATAAGGGGGCGTGTTAAACTTTGATTTAATTTTTTAATTAAAAGGAAGAGGCGCACCGGCTCCATACAACATATACAATTATTTTCATAAATAGTAGTACTAAATAGTGGATTAAGCACAACTTCATAAAATTTAGTGCCTGTGGCCCTTTAATGCATAACTATATACATCATTGCATTGTATATTTTTTCTTGTTTTAGGTTACTTTCAAAACTCCATCTCCCAGTGTATCTCCAGCAGTTTTACAAACTTCTGATACTTCATTCGATGGCTGGAAATCACCAATGGGTCTTCTATTAAAACCTAGCAACACTGTAACACCTCAACAAGCAACCAATGCATTTTCTTCACCATCTGTCAACCCTGTAATCTTTCCTAATCCAATTCAACCTAACTTTCCTCCAAACTTACCCAATTTTACTGAAACACCAAATTCTGGCAACACTGTAGATTTCTCTAAACCACCACCAGTAATATTAAATCAGAAATCTGGCAATCTTGCAGCAATAAAAATACAACAGAATCCAAATAATTTTCCACCTCAAGCCGCACCAATCACTCTACTCACACAGAAATCTGTTAACGTTGGAACTCCCTCTCAAACTAACATTGTTGCCAGTTCAACAAATCAACAATCTGTTAACTATAACCCTAACAGTGTTGCCAATTTTCTCTCCAATTTCCCCCAAAAAACTGATACTATTACATCATTCTCACAAGCTCCCGGTAGTTTTCCCTCACAAAATACCAATTTTAATCCAAAAATTACACCTCCTGGAGCTAATTTTGTACCTCTACCTAATTTCTCAACTCAAAATCAGACCAATTTGGTATTTCAGTATCCAAGTGTAGAAAATCAGCCTTTGGTTCCTTCATTCCCACCTCCTCCTGTCAGATCTGAGTTGTGGCAACAGAGTGGTTGGCAGAATACTCCTGCGGAAAATAAACAAGAGTGGACAAGTACCAAAGATACGAGGACTGATGATTTGTGGGGTGCAAATAAAAATAGACCACCGAGATTTAACATTTCATCGGAGGTAAGTTTTTGAAAAAAACAAAACAATAATAATAATAAAAAAATATATATCCAGATTAATGATACTAAAATAATAGGATAGAAATAGGGGGAAAGAAATTAGAACACTGTGCATTGAAAGAGAATGCAACACAAAATTCTCTAATTTTGATAGTTTATAGGAGAGGGATTCAAATTAATTCACTAGACATTGCTAGGATGTTTTTGAGGAAAAGAGTTTAATAGGACGAGATATTCTGTGCAAGTTTTTTTTTTTTTTTTCTTCTTCTTCTTCTTCTCCCCTTCCTCTTTTTTTAAATTAGACTTCTCTCCTAGATTTCTAACTGAATCAAAATGTTACAACTAATTTCCTCAAAATAAACCAGAGTGGGAAATCTTTCAATTCAAAACATTTATTAGTGGATTTTCTGTGTGATAAATATGTGATAAAATAACACATACTAGATAGATTTGAAAAATTGGGGAATGGGAAATTGAGCTCTTAGTTGAGTTGCCTTGCATGAGAGAGAACAGGTAAGATGCCTTACCTGATTTTAACAGGTAAACAGAAGTAGGCCTGTGGTTCAGAGCAGAATGACTGTAATTAAAAATGAAGGAATTGAAAATGAATTAAATTAATTGTTATTAAATGTTATAAATTTCTAGAATGCTTCTACATCAGAAGGCAAGAGTTACTCGTTATTTAGTCCACCTCCAGCGTGGTGTCTTGGCCAATCACACTCCGTCACCTCAGATAACAACCAATCAGCTGCTGCTAATGTCACAGAAAACATCCAATCAGCAGCTGTAGGTGCTCCACCTAGGAGTCAGTCACAATTAGAGTGGAACAGTGCTTTACCACAGCCAGCAGCTTTGCAGGTAACTTAAGTAACATTGGTCTGCATTTTTTTATGCTTACTGTGGTTTATTAAAGGCGTAGAACACCTTGAACAAAAAAAAATTGTGTAATATCATAACAAACCTGAAAATACACGTTGCTTTGCCCGGAGTCGTTGATTTTTAATTTATTTTCCATTCACAAAACGGCGCGAGTGGTCATTGACGTCACAGCTCGCTTGTTTTACGAGCGCTTGGACCAGGAGAGCTGTGACGTCATTGACCGCTCGTGCCATTTTGTGAATGGAAAATAAATTAGAAATCAATGACTCCGGACAAATCAACGATCATTTATTTCCATTCTAAAAAAATTCCTGCCTCAAAGAAAATGTTGAGAAAATGTTAACGGTTTCAATTTAAAATGTATACAAATAGAGAAATTAATGAAATAAAGAAAAACATACATTTTTTTTCCAGTCGCTGTGGTCTGGTCCAACTCCACTTGAACGTTTACTTCAACAACAACGTCAACAAAGAGAAGGAGGCACTTGAAATCAGCCTATCAAATAACATCAAAGGATTCAGCTTGGCCAATCACGTTGCTTCGTGGTGGTAACCACTCAATCAGAAGGCAGGAAATTTTCTGCAAATCTAAAAAAAAAAAAAAAAAAAAAAAAATTATCTCCTGATTTACTGAAAAAAAAAAAGAAGTTAATTCTATACTTAATTTATTTACAAAATCGGGAGTTAAATAATATAAAGACAATAGAAAAAGTAAATTCTATTGTGCTTTAAAATAAAAATTAAAATACTGAAATTATTTCAGAATTTTAATTTAAATATAATTACTATATTATAAAAGGAAAATAACACCAAGAAAAAAAATTAAATTCTAGAAGAAACATTACCTTCTTAGAATTTTAAATTTCCCCCTTTAAATTAATCCATTATACTAATAAAAGTCGATAATATAGAGAGTTTAAAAAAAAAAAAGTCAATTTAATAATAATATTAATAATTTGCTTTGATGTAGCTAAAAAAATTAAAATAATAATGAAAATTGCTTTTAAATTTTGCTTTCTAATTGACACTGGAAAAAAAAAGTTAATTTAATGGAAAAAAAATTGTTATATCAATTGCCTTTAATGCTGGATTAATAGTAAATAACTTTAGAAAATTATTCTATTATACATTATATATGGGATTAAAAAAAATATATATATAATATGGGGCTATAGTACTATTACAATATAGCTTAGTAATGCACTTATTGGGGATTTTTAGAATATTGTCAACATTTTTTACAGTTTGTTTCTACGTTTAGTTGCAATCGTAAAGGTATGTGATTTAATAAGCTCTTAGTGAGCGTCATTATATTATATGAGTAAGCAAATATATATACGGTAATACCATTCTTGTTCAAGAAATAAAAGGTAATAATGGTAGAGCAAAGGTGAAAAATAATAATATAAACGGAATGATGTAACAGGAATGATGTATTTAATTTATTAATAATATGAAAATTTTATGTTATGTTGTACACCAAGTGTGTTTATTGAATAAAATGAATAAAAACTTAAATATTGCAATTTATAGAAATTTTGAGTAGCCTAGTAATGTACTAATAACTGTTATAATAAAATAATGTACATGGAAACATTATTTAAAAATGATCAAAAGTTAAAAATAAATATGTGCCTTTGTGATTGCAGTGTAGACATTTCTGTTTTTTATTTTGTTGTCAAAAAATTATAACGTATTAATGTCTGCAATAAGGTAGTTATTTTTATTTTTCGATGTAATATGCAAAATATTTTTAGTTTGTGAACATATTATAATTTCATGGAATAATAAAAGCAAAAAGTAACTTGATATTTTTGTTATGATTTTTCTTTATAATATCCAATAATGAATGGATTTTATCGGTTTAGCGTGCGGGGCAAGCCAAGGGTCCCTAATTTATCATTACACAATTTGGGAAAAAACACTTTATTATTATTTTTATTTACTGTAGGCCTATTATTTATTATTATTATCATTTTTTTTTTTTTGGTGATTTTTGAGAAAACTGCTTCACTGATTCTGGAGAATTAAATGAGAAATGCTAGACATACTTTAACGTGTTGTAAGCCACAGTTTTTTTTTTTTTTTTTTTTTTTTTTTTTTTTTTTTTTTTTTTTTTTTTTTTTTAGAATTGTGATCTGTAGCTGAGCTTGTTATACAGTGGTTTGCACACTGGGTTGACAAGCATGAGATCATGAGTTTGTTTCTCAAATGGTATGCGTGGCTTTTTAAGAGGCCAAAGGCATACACTGAAATCACTATATAGAATACTTTCACATTTTCCGTACATTGATGCGCTTGCATATTACAATTTAAAAGATAGAAAAGGGGTGTTTATTTTTACAGGCCTATTCATATCTCTGGTCAGCCCTAGTAGTGGTGGTACTTGCCCATGCTAAGTTATAGGTATTTTGTGGGACAATTAAGTCACCACTTTAACTCATCTTATAGTAATTTCTATTGAATTACATGTTGCAGGTTTTATCCTCTTGTTGTGGTAAAAAAAAGCTCATTTGAATCATTTTTTTTTTATCGTTTAGCATGTTTACACCTCCTCTCCGTCTCATTAATTATTTAGATGTACTCTGTACAATTTACCTACTTTTTTTAATTTTTGTTTTAAAGTGTCATCCTAAACTTATGCAACTCTTTTAACAACAAAGTACAAAGAGTTGCCTATATCCTTACTTTTCAGGCGCTAAATAAACCAACATAATAAAATATCACTAAATTCCTAACTTTTATTTTTACATTGAATATTTTACCTTTCACTATAGAATTTTGAAAATAACATTAAGAGCCATAATTTATATTACTTTTGATTCAATTTTTAATTTTTAAAAGAAATACCAATGAAAATTATAAATATGAATTTAGGGTAATAACTTTGTTATGTTGGTACACCTGAACAGCTGAAAAAGATAAACACGTGTTTCTTGTTATTAATCGTTTTTTATCTTCAAAATAATAAGATTTTTGGGAAATATACATAATTGATAATTTAAATAACATGTTAAATAGAACATGTGTATTAAATTGATTTATTTTTCTGTATAACCACATCTGATCTATTTAAATTAAGTGAATAAATACGAAGTGAAAATGGTGTCTGCGACAACAGTAGGATTCACACGACGTGAAATTCGTGCTAAAGCTAAAGAATTTGTAGAAAGTAGAAAAAATGCAAACAACTTAGTTGAAATATTAAAATGTATTAAATCTAAACAAAAAAGTAAAACTGCTGTAGCAAGTATTTTAGCTTTAGAAACTATGTTATGTCATGCGATATCAACAAAGCTACCGGTATCATCACCAGCAAAGAAGAAGAAAAATAATGATATAGGTATGTGCATGCAATTTCAATTTTTAAGCTTTATCTTAATTGAGTATTATATTTCACACCTATTTTACGCATTAAAGTGCTCTTTATTTTAAGAAAATGTGAAAAAAAACATGCAAATGTACCGGTAAGATGTTTTTACTGTATGTACACATATGTTATGCATGTGTACAAATTTGGATCCCAGGGATACCAGGTGCTTGGGACCTGAGACACGTCCACAAACATACACCTGTGTAAAAGTACATGTGTATGGTATGGTACTGTAAAGAAACTTATTCCAAAAGGCTAATCCAGGTTTACTCAGTTGCCCCCTTCAAAATAAGTTAGAGAAAAGTACAATACTGTTACTGTACCGTCAAATGTTTAAATGAGGAATACTCGAGACACTTTTTTACAATAGCTTGAAAAAGCTAATAATAATAATAAAACATTATTCTATTCATTCTAATAAAAATATTGCTCAATTATTGTTCACAGATGCAGAATCAGAGTATAACTCCTGGATAGATGGCTTGTATGAAGACACACTGAGTCAACTTCTATCCATGGTATCCTCTCCTAAGCTAGAACAAGCAGCCAGAGAACAAGCACTTGTTACTTATATGAAGTTACTGCAAGCTGATGCTCCTAACGTAACGAATAATAAGGAAATTTCTCTTCACAAACTCAATTTTTATGTAAGAAATATTGTCATGTAGAAATTTTAACAGTTTGACTAGTTTATCATTAACCATGCCTGTAAATAATAGAAATTTAATTTGAAATGTTAAAGCATAATAAAATATAAAGAATGATTTATGTATATATCGATGTTGCAGTAAACAAAAGTCTGTCTCGTCCGTTTATATTTCCGTGGTCTCGTCTTTTGTCACTGTAAGCAAAATGTCTACCTTGCTATTTGTCACCAAAAGCAAAATGTGTAAGTCAACGATCACCATCTATGTACATTACGTTCGCAAACGAGATACACATTCTGCTTCTCCTGACAAAATACAAGATAGCCATTTTATTCGCTACAACATCAATATAGTCAATCATTCACTTTCAAAATCCCAACTATTTCCCATTATTGTATGAACTATTTTTAACAACTTGGTATTTTTTTCAATCTTGTGGAGAAAAGGTGAAGTAGAAACCCGAGGGTTTCTAAATTAATTGTATTTTAATGTGATTAGTTTTTGTAATTTGTTTTAAAGCCGTGTACAGTATTGACTAATAAGCAACTGTTTTGAGGCCTAATTTAATAGATTTTGCTCACATTTGCTTCCGTTTCAATGTTCTTTGCATGTACAGTACAGAAATATATGTACGCATGTAATAATAATAGAATGGTTTTTATTAAGAGGCCACAAAAGGAACAAGCCCACTAGCATATGCATGTATTTAGAAATGGAAGCGAATGTGAGCAAAATCGCTTAAAGTCGCCTTCAAATTAGTTGCTTGTTTATTAGTCAATTGTCAATACACAACTAAAAAAACAGCAATAATTAAAAAAAAAAAAAAAAAAAAAAAAAGGATTCTGTGAGGAATTTTATTTGAAATCTAACTGCTGTAGCTTTTCTTACCCCCAACCCTACCCGTATACTACCACTAAATTTGTGCTGTCACTAAAATTAATCTCTCACATTTTATAGAAACTTCTGCGAATGCTAGCAAAGAAAGGTAACTCGCAACTACTATCCAGATTTCAAGAGTTTTCTGCCTACCATGATGTAGGTATACAAATCTGGTTAAGTACAAGTATGCTAGCCAAGCAGACCAAGGGTCTACTTCCTGAGGAGTACATGAAGAACTTGCTTAGTATTCTCAATCATACAGCAGTCCCTGACACCAAGCTTAGAGTCAAGGAACCAGATATGTTCTTTGTTACTCTTGAAGGTAGGTTCAGTAGCGTTTCCTAAACTTTCTGCCCACTGCATTTTACTTCCTTTTTTCATTTATTTCATTGGATTTTTTTTTATATGTCGTGCTGTAAGGTTATAACTTATAACAGATGGAATAAAAAAATAGCAACTTTAGAAATCAATGTGAAAAAATTATCTTCCTTTTTATTATTATTACTCCCCCCCCCCCCCCCCCCCCCTATTTGAAAGCAGAGATCAAATTTTTCAGCACAGGACTGCCATATAGTGTACCATTGATAATATAAAAAAAAGGAATAAGGAATAAAGAAAACCACCAAGGGCCTTACCATAGTGAAGAGAGTCCCATACTTTGATGAATATCTTGTTTGAACTATGGGACCCTCTTCACTATGGAATGCCCTTGCTGGTTTCCTCTAAAAAAAAAAATAACCAATTTCCCAAAGAAAATAGCCATAAACAAAGCTTATCCTATTCTAAGCACACACCCTGTGCGATTATTTATAATTTTGTTGTATCAATTTTATTAATTATTTATTTATTAAACACCAAGGTGTACTTATACATATTTATATACATATTTATATACATATTTATATAGGTCTACATTTTTGCATATTGACTTAATGATAGGGTCCGAGATGGACAATGAAGTAAGTGGTACCTGGTACATAGGCCACTACATAATACACATACACATTTATCATTACACTCGTGATATTCTTTAATTTGACAGATTACATGGTGGAAACCATGCACCGCATAACGGGTAAAAACATGCCTGTCTGTACAGTTTGGGCCTTTCCACCCATTAATATTAAATGCAGGGGTATTATAGAAGGCCAGGCTGATATCTTCAGTTTTACTTAGTCTATCCTTAACAAATTTAATGTAATTATCTGTTTTTAACAATTTAAATTTCACTTGTAGTTCCGTTACAAATAACTCCTCCCCTGCTAGCTCGTAAACCAGCCTTGACGACGTAAATTTTGACAAGCAAAGTATCCGTTTTAAGTACCGAGACTTAACAGATTCTAGATTTTTGAAGTCTGTTATAGACATAAATGACCAGAAAATTTCAATGCCGTACGAAGCAACTGGAGAGATTTTCAGGTGAAACAGTTTAATAGCTGTTTCCAAAGATAACGAATTTAGATTTGAGATAGCGAATGAAGATGACAATGCATTTCGACAGCGTTCTTTGATATGTTTAGAGAAAGATTTCCCCGTCTGTTGCATAATAACCCCCAGATAATTAAAAGAATTTACAAACTCTATCTTTTCTCCATTACAAGTTATTACATCTGACTTTGCTAAAGGGCCACCTCTCCTGAATTTTACAATTTTTGTTTTCGTAGCATTAATTTTTAATCCATTCAGATTAGCCCATTCAATAAGTTTGTCTAGAATTTTTTGAAGTTTTACAATATTATTACAAATAATAGCGATATCATCTGCATAGATGCTGATAAAGATATCAGGATCATTACAGATAAGGTCAACTAAAATGTCCAAGATGTCATGTGTGAGGAGGTTATATAAGAGGGGGCTACTCGGACCACCCTGTAGAACTCCGTTACTCTGCAAGATTGGGTCAGATAAAACTAAGCCATCGTTGATTATCACAAAATTGACTTCAAGCAACATGGCAATAGAAATTAATAATTCTTTAGGCAGTTTTCTAGTATTGATGAGCTTATGCATTAACAATTTTCTATCCACCATGTCAAATGCTTTCAAGAAATCAATAAAAATTACATAAGCATGGCCTGCTGGAACTGAGACTGCTTTTAGAATATGATCATGCAAGTATCTAACAGCTTGAATTGTGGATTTCCCAGGCATAAACCCAAACTGTACATCAGGGATTAAATTACGAGTTAAATTAAAAACTTTAGTACATGTAAGCTTATCAAACATTTTTAACATAATAAGACAATTAGCAATACCCCTGTATGAATTTGTATCCAAAATATTACCTTTGCCTTTGTATAATACAGATATCAGCGATGTTTTCCATTCTACAGGTAGTTTTCTATTTTGAATACAAAGATTAAACAAGTCTGCAATATATGATGAACTACATTGCATGCTAAACGCTGCAATGTGTTCTTTAGTGATACAATCTGGACCAGGAGACTTATTGTTTTTCATCTTCTTAAGAGTCAGATCCACATCTACATTATTAATAACATCGTATAATGAATTACAAGATATATAGTTTGCATCAACAAATTCACACAAATTAAGGGATTGGGAATTCAAAACATTGTTATTATTGAGAATAGATTTGAAGTGTGTTTCCCATTTATCCATTGGAATTGGACATTGTAATTTTTTAACCCTGTCCTTCTTTAAATAGGTATATGGAGTATTTTCTGCAGCGATGACTAATTTCCTCTCTATTTCTTCTCTATATAATTTAATTTTTGTTTGAATCAAATTTTTATATTCCTTTTTAACAATAGCAAAGTGCTTTAAAAGGTCCTGGTCTCTAAATTTAATTTGCTTTAGTTTGTGTAAAATATACAAGGAGTATTTTTTCAGTTGATATAACTCATGATTGAACCATGGTTTAGACTTTCTACTATATAATTTTTTAGGGACTGCTGAGTATACAATAATTGATTGCAATAACTTATGGATTCCATCGATATTTTGATCTTCAAATAGTTTATTTAACAATATAAAATTTTGTTCATACATAATATTTAATCTCTGAAGATCTAAGATGTTTGAGAGTTTATGTTTATTAGCAATTTGAACAGGTATGTTCTTACCATTACAAGTTAAGTTAAAAATTAAAGGGAGATGTTTACGTAAAGTTGTTGCAGATAAGGATGGAAAAACAACTGATGTATTTTTAAATTTTGACGGGTCATAAAATAATAAATCAATGGTACTGGATCCATTATGAGAAACATAAGTTTTATCTTGAGGCGAGTTAAGTAACACCAGATTAATCGTACCCATCAATTCACTGAGAGCCTTTCCCTTCTCATTCACAATATCCATTCTACAGTTAAAATCACCTAATAATACAATAGTTTTGTCTTTAGGAACTTGACTGAAAGCTGATAATACAATTTCCCAAACATCAATTTCTGAGAGAGTTGGTTTGAGATAGAATGCAATTATAGTGATGTCTTGCAAATTCACAACGACATAATCTTTCTCTACAGCACTATTTATAATTTGTCCAAGAGTGCACTTAATAAAACACGATATACCCCCCGATGGTCTCCCTCTCAGCCCTCTCGTGGCAATTTTATTATGATGTATACTTTTTATTATCATTATCAAATTTGTCCCATTTGACTATGTACTACGTTATATTTTATGTATCGCATCATTTTTCAGAGCGGATCTGGTGTATGAAAGTTATGGATAAGAAAATAAGCAAGTACATAGATGAAGTATGGAGTCATATTAAAATGTGGACTCACAGTAAAGCCACATTACATGTTACTCTTCTCTTACTGCTGGAGAAAATGATGGATCATCTCAGTGAACCTGTTTTTCTTACTGATTTCTTCATGAGTGCTCTTGATAAAGGTAAGGTGATATCTCGCTTCGATAAAAGAGTTATGCATGTATTGATTTAAAAATGTAAAGATTTGCAAAAATTAGCATTACAAAACCTACATCAAATATTTAAAAAAAAAAAAAAAAAAAAAGGTTTCTGCTTTTTTATATCTACTGAAATCTTTTAAGTACAGCTCTGGCCAAAAGTTCCCAAACGATTTGCATAGGCACTCCTCTACCAAACTACGTTAGCTATATGAGAAAACGCAGCAGTTGCCGATGCCATGTTTGGAAGCATTTATCCAGAGCTGTACATGAGATTGTGATTGCATATTTCACTATACAGAACTGTCATTCTAATGTATACATATGCATGCTAAATATGCAATGTTATTCTTATTACATGCAAAATTTGAATGTTTAAATATAGTATTACTATTATCACAAATGTGCATACTTATTTGTAGAGGCCGGATTTTTTTTTTTTTTTTTTTTTTTTTTTTTTGTGAAAATGGCATCTGCACCTGCAAAAATAGTTAGTTATTTACCTGCATCACAACCTACTGTCAGTTTACAGAAATAATATTTCCAAGCTTTTTAGCAGTGAAGTACCAATTTTTCATAAACACACAGTAAATTGTGAAGCAAAGAGCCTAACTATGAAACTTGCAGGTGTAATCGTAATTTTCACCAAAAAAATACTGTCTCTACTTATTTGTATAGAGTTACTGTATTTATTATTTCTGCATTTTTTATGTTTGATACAGGTGGACCTATAAGCTTATTGGCATTACAAGGGACTTTCAATCTCATCCAGAAACATAACATGTAAGTATGAAATATAACTCCATTGTACTATCCTAATATCTACTACATAATATGATTAGCAAACTCCATATAATATGTGTGGGATGCTTTAGAATGTCTTGCATGTTTTCCATTGTTGAAAATGAAGAAATATTTTAGTTCACTTATTTAGCTGCTATATAAATAAAATATTTACGTATTGTAATGCTAGAAAGAAAAGAAATAGGGGGGGGGGGGGGGGGCTAAATGTGCTACAGTATCTATAAAGTATTGTTCACATGCAATGAAAAAGTTACATGTATTTATATGCATCAACAGATAAACAAAGTTGGAAAAATGTAATTAAATGGCGTCAGTCACATCACATGTAATTTTCAAAAACAAAGTGAGGGGCTCCATTTGTTTACATTGTTCCAAGTGTATTTATACGTTGCTGCGCATCACATATGAACTATACATCTTGAATCATAAAGTAAGCAACTGCAGTACTTAAAAAATAAAACAAACAATGAAATCATTGTTTATTTCACAGTAATAAAAATCTATGAGCAAAGTGTACAAGAAAAAAAAAATATTACGTAGTATCATATAATAAAGAATATATATAACTCTAGACCATATGGACGGAATGTCGCCGTTTTTTCTCATCGTGTTTCTGTTCACTGGATGGCAGTAGTTGTACTCATTGTCGCCCTTTTTCTTACTCTCGAAAGGTCTTTTTCAGTATGAAAGAAAAGTTTACAATCTCCCTCCAACGGGGGAGGAGGGGGACGAGGCAACCGGAAGGGTATATAGGGTAGGCACAGCGTGAAATCGCAAGACTAATAAAAATTCAATCGAAATATTAACTTTCTCAAGTATTCATGATAGCCTTAATTTTATCATTTATTAAATAGTTTGATAAAAAAATAAGTTATTTTCTCGTTTCATTCGTGATTCTACGACAATTAGAAGTCAAGTAATGCATTGATATTTTTCACTCCCTCCCAAAAAGGACCGAAAAGGGTAGTCACAGCATGAAACCGCAAGAGTAATAAAAATTCAATCGAAATATTAACTTTCTCAAATATTCATGATAGCCTTAATTTTATCATTTATTACATAGTTTTAGAAAAAAATAACTTATTTTCTCGTTTCATTCGTGATTCTACGACAATTAGAAGTTAAGTAATGCATTGATAGTTTTCACCTCCTCTTGAAAAAGCTCGCGCAAAAGAAAAAAATACATTTATAAGAAAAAGGCAAAATGTTATGTACAAAAGGGAGGGATGAGTGTTCGAATGCATCGTGTGAGGGTGGGTGGGTGGGGTGTTCGCGATGTCAGCCAGAGCCCCCTGGTTGACGAAAACAGCAATATGCTTGAAAACGGAGACACAGTTAACATAGGGTATGAAGTAGCCTGGTAGTATTGACTGATAAAGGAACAACTGTTTTGAGGCCAACTTTAAGTGATTTCGCTTACATCCGTTTCCGTTTTGATATACTGCGCAAGTATGTAGAAACAGAAGTGGATGATAGCAAAATCTCTTAAAGTCCGCTTCAAAACAGTTTTTCCTTTATCAGTTCATTATTCCTATTGTCAATTTGTTCTATTTACAGAGAGTATCCTAATGTATATGGCAAGCTATATTCATTGTTCACCCCACCAATCTTCATGACCAAATACAAAGCAAGATTGTTCTACTTGGCTGATCTCTTTCTATCATCAACGTAAGTATTTTTTATATCACCATATACACCAGGATTCTTTTTTTAAACTGTACAATAATTTATTATAGGCCTAAACTAAAATAATACCAATATCCGTGTTTAGTAATGATTTCAATGCTAGTGTGCAATTTTACTAAAAAAAATTGCTGTAAAGAGGGAAAAGGAGTTCTTTTTTTTTTAATTTTTTTTTTTTTTTTTAATTTTAAATACATACTATACAGTAGGTCTATATAAAAATATTGGTAGAAAAAAAAAAGACAAAAAATTACCAAAGCATGCATTTTTGTGATCATCCATTCCACTGACTCATTGAATCAATATTTTTGTAATTAGCTTAGTATTATTTAGCAACTGTGTGCTAGATTATTCCTGTAATAATGATGTTTTTGTCATTAATATAGCCACTTGCCCGAGGCTATTGTAGCTTCATTCATAAAGCGTCTCTCAAGATTAGCACTTCTAGCTCCTGCTACAGATATACTAATCATCTTACCTTTCATTGGTAACCTGCTTATCAGACATAAGAGCTTACAAATCATGGCACGGCATCCAACTGGAGGAACAGGTAAATTTAATATAGATATACGACAAGCAGGCTAACTAAATGAAGATTGAAATTTTTTGCAAAGTAAATAATCTATTAGGCTCATTAGAGTTATTGGTAGAAGGCAGCGAGGAAGACTAAAAAAAAAAAAAAAAAAAAAAAAAAAAAAAAAAAAATAGGGGGTAATTTTGTTGCAGCATCATATATATATATAGGCTATATATTATTCTTAAAGAGTACATTGTCATGACTCAATAGATATGTGGATTTCTAATCTGTGAGTTCATTAAAAATTTTCAAATTTTGTTTAAAAATACTTAACGAACTCAAAAATTACAAATTTACATATGAATCAATTCAGTATAATGCCTTCTTTTAGAATATTTAAAAAAAAAAAAGTGCCTCTGCATTGTTTTGGCATTCCTCATTATTATATTGACTAATAAAGGAACTAATAAAGGAGTAAAAGAAACTGTGACTGAGAAGTATGAGAACAGTGTATTACGGTGGTTTGGTCATGTTGAGAGAATGGGTGATGAAAGAATAGCAAAGCAGGTATTTCATAGTAGAGTGGATGGAAGGAGAGATAGAGGCAGGCCTAAAACATCATGGTCTGAGGTGGTTGGAAGATGTTTGGAAAATAAGAATGTACGCAGTATGAAATGCAAAAGGAAATGTATTAAACAAGGTATGAGACTGGCGGAAGCAAGTGAAGTATGTCAGGATAGGAAGTTGTGGAGGTCTATCACTGGGTCAGGATAAAACATCTGTGTTGTTGGCTTACCCCGAAAGGGATTTATAGCGTCATGATATGTATGTATGTATGTATGTATAAAGGAACAACTGTTTTGAGGCCGACTACAGTATAAGCACTTTCGCTCACATCAGCTTCTGTTTCGACGTACTGTGCATGCATAGTAAGTAGAAACAGAAGCGGGTGTGACCGAAATCGTTTAACGTCGGCCTCAAAAAAGTTGTTCTTTTATTAATCTTTTTTTTTCTTCTTTTTTTTTTTCAAGTGAAAATTCACATAGTACTTAACCAGTAAGTATTTATCACTGAGAATTTATTGTTATATTAATGTTTCAGTGGATCGTGATCCTTTCTTGGAAAAAGAAAACGATCCCATGCAAACCAAAGCAGTTGAATCTTCACTTTGGGAAGTTAAAAGTCTTCAATCTCATGTTCTACCATCTGTAGCCATTGCTGCAAGATTTATTGATGAAAAATTACCTACAGTAGAGTGGGATCTGGCTGATGTTCTGGAGGGAACATATACACAGGTTAATATACACAGGTTATACGGGGCTCACTTATTTCGCGGACTAGAAAAGTCAAATAAGTGACTAATTTCTATTGAAATATTTTGTATAAGAATAAAGAATACTTGTTTTTAGGGTTAAGTATGATTTTAAGTACTGTTTGAGGCATGTTCCTGGCTTGCACATTTTTGGAAGCAAATGAACTTTGTTTTCATTGTTATTATTTTATAATTATCTTGTAAAAATTAGTAAATTGCATTATAATTCGTACATTTAATTTTTTGTTGCGGGGAAGAATGTTTGTCTTGATACAGCGTTTTAGAAATTTCGAGTTAGATAAGTAGTTACAGTATTTTTGCGCGTGATAATGGGCACGATGAGATAGGAATCTTATTTGTCTTGATTTAATTTTTTGTGTGTATTTTTAGATGTTCCAAAAAGAGATGAATAAGAAAGCCAAGGAGATCACGTTAACTTTCGTCAAACCAGATCCAGTGACGCTGGCACAAGAAAGCTATTGTGAAATACCTATGGAGAAATCATAATCTTGTAATTTTGGTATGATTTTATAATAAATATTTTATTAAAATTTTATAAAAAGAAAAATTATTCTGTACTTTCCGATATCTCTTACTCTCGAATTCTAAAATTTAAAAGCGTATATTATCTTCCCATAAAAACATACGTATTTTTTGATAACTCTGATCATAGCTTTATGAAATTCTAAAACTTAAATTTATATATAAAGAAATTGTATCAAAATGCGTGGCATTTTGTTCATTGTTTAATTTTTATCACTCCTGAAATTTCAAAATTCTGGTGAATTTACCGCTCGTTGACAGATCGACAACTGCCATTTTGAAAACTGAACATCGTTAAGCGTGGCTAATCAATCTAGGAAAAGGTAAGAATCGGGCCTTATTTTTCGTATTTTAACAAATAATTACATTATTTTAAGGTACTTTATGGAAAGAAAATAAGTAAATATTATATTTTAAAGGTTATTTTACCTATAATTTCCACTCAGACGTAAACTGTAAGTTAAAAAGTGCTTTCAAGTGCCGCGTTGCAACTTCATGACCATAAAAATTTTCCGGTCTTCTTTTAGCATTTAATGTAATTAATTCATATTTTCAGTAACATAATTATTGAAATTTATTTCTATGTGTTCCATTTATGTTTTTTTATTACCTTAAATGTGTATATTTAGTGTAATATGCGTTTAAAATGTTACGTAAACATGGTCGCATTAACGCTTGTTATAGCATAGACCGTCCAACACACATATTTTAAAACTTGTTTTCTTTGTTTTATAACGTAAAAAAATGATGTAAATTTATTTTAACGTGTAAATTTTATGTAATTCAACATATTTAAATAAATTATATTTCCAGCGTCGTAGTTCTTTATATTATGAGAATACATTACCGAGCAATTGATGAGACCCCCCTATGCCCAAATTGTTATGTATTGGGTGGGTCAATGTATTAAATGCCCTTTAAGTCCATATTTCACCATTTCTTCTATTAAACTCCTATTTTTAATCATTTTCTAGTTAAATTAGATAATTTTGATTAAAATTTTGCTATTTTATCAATATTTTCACGCGTGAGCTGTGTTAGCAAGACCTTGAAATGTCAAAATTTTTTATTGTTTTGCAATGTTTACATTTTTCAATGCTAGTGAAAGCTCTTTGTCAGGGACATTTTATTAAGTCTATTGATTTTATACATTTACAAGTTCAATACACGTAAATTAAACTCTAATTTTGACCTTGATGTTATTTTTTTGCACCTAGAAGGTTATACATACATACATACGATACTTATATTTGTATTTTTATTTACAGAAAAATGAGCAGTTCTGAAGAAGTTTCATGGATCTCATGGTTCTGTGGTTTAAGAGGAAATGAATTCTTCTGTGAGGTAAGATAAAAATTAATTTTTAAAATGAAGAACTAGAAATTAATAATGTCGGAGAAAAAAAATTGATGGTGGGACCCGAGTGCAATGAAAGGGGGGGGGGGGGGGGGGGGGGGTAATATGATTTATTATGATCATCATATGAAAAATTAATTTCCTAGGTATAAGTTAAATCAACTTAGAAATAAATAAAATACAATGCAATAATTCAATTAATATTCAATATAAAATATCTCCATTTTTTTTTTTATGGAATTAAATTTGAAAATTACTGGTATGCATTTGTACAATATGTACAGTGTACAGTACATAATCTAATAAAATTTTATATAATAACAAATTACAAAAATGCTGAAATAATAGGAGGGTGGATGTTTAAAGAGAAAATAGGTTTTATTTAATACTAAAATATTTTCACATGTTTAGATTTTTAGCATAATAAATTTTTGGGTTATAGTGACTTTAAATGGGTCAAATTTTGCTATGCAAATAGTTGTGCAAAAAATCTGATTATATGAAAACACTTTTATTGTTGATGTCATTCTCTTCTTTAATTTGACAACAGACTTGATTATTCCTTTTATCTATTTGAGTTGAGTGATACCTACACTACTTGAATGTTGTATCAACCTATTATGTATTATAGATTAAACGATTAAACACACTTAAATTGTGACTTACCTTATCTTGAACATAGAAATACATGTTGGATGCACGATTGTCATTATATTTTACCATGTAAATTCAGTGCATATTTTTGTTCTATTTTTACCATTCAATAGTGAATAACATAGAGTCACGTAACAGAGCAACCTCACTATCATACAGTGCTGCAACACAATGCGCAGTAAACGAAAACGTTTACAAACCAGCTACGCAGTACTCAGTGATGGCTCACTTCTTTAAGAAGGTGTTACAAATTGGTGATATCAAAAAGAAGTTACAAAGTTCTGGTGTACCACCACTTCATTGGTAGCATGGTTTAATCAGCTGTTTTCAATGTTGACGGTGCTGTGTTTGGAGTGGTGGTGCTTTAAATTAACTTCTTTTGATGCACCAACATGTAAGCTTCCTCTACGGAAGTGAGCTATCACTGGCAGTACCCAAACTATACGTAATGTAGTGAAGTATCTTTTAGGGGTTGTCGCATCTCTGATAAGGATCTCTAGAATTCCAGTGTTGACAATGCTGCACCAAAGTCTAAACAGTCAAATTGCTAGCACTAGTTTTTGAATGGTACAATATTTAATCACAATTGTGTGTATGTCTAGTGATAAAGTAGAAAATGGGGTGCATCCAATTGTAAAATCAACAACATAATCTCTGATCTTATTTTGGTGTATGTTTATATTGATATCTGATATTTTTTTAGGTGGATGAGGACTACATTCAAGATAAATTCAACTTAACAGGATTAAATGAACAAGTGCCACATTATCGGCAAGCACTAGATATGATCTTAGATCTAGAACCAGGTAAGTAAAATTTTCTATGTTAATATGTAAGTACAGTACATTTGAAAACCAAGTTTTGAAATCAGTATGCGTCATTGGGGTGCTAGCCTAACTCAGTACAGTACAAGAAATGCTTAAGGTCCCTCTAATTTTCTATTCTTTCGCATCGTGGGCCGTTCTTTATTTCTTTATTTTATTTTTTTATTTCCCCCCCCCCCTTTTTCTTAATAAAAACACTGCCAAACTAGTAATATTTAATTTAGGAATATTAGACACACTAATGCTGATCGTAAACCAAACCCTGTTCTTTGCTCCTAAAATGACGATCAGCTATGGTTAATCAAATGAAATGCGCATTTTTTGGTGCAAGAGAACAGCATTACGCACAGCATTTCAGCAGAACAGGTTTACGCACAGCATTACTTCTACATGTTTTGTGTTATTTAATAAAGAATTTATAATGAATATAAATATTCATTGCATTGTTTACATACTGATACCTGGGATAATGTATTCCTAATAGATAAAATTACTCCCATATATGTTATATGAAGCCAAGTAAACTAATAGATGATCTTGATATTATGTACAGATGATGAACTAGATGACAACCCTAACCAATCTGACCTGATTGAACAAGCCGCAGAGATGTTATATGGTTTGATACACTCTCGTTACATTCTCACAAACCGTGGTATAGCTCAGATGATAGAGAAATATCAAGCAGGAGATTTTGGACATTGCCCACGTGTTTATTGTGAGAGTCAACCCATGCTACCCATCGGTATGTATTATTTCTACCTAATCTTCATCCGTACCATAAGATGGGCTGACTTTATCACTCTGTTATTCACCCACTTATTATTACAGATTTTTCATGGTTCTAGAAACTATGGTAAATGGTCTTTATATATAAGAATGATAAGAAAAATAGGATGGCAAAGTTGCCCATAGGGTTAAAGTCATCCCATTTTACAGTACCTTGTTGCATTTTTTTTTTTTTTTTTTTTTTTTTTTTTTTAGTATTATGGTACATAGGTATTAATTAAAAAAAATTGCACCAATAATTGGAATTTTTAATAATTATTTTATGAGGCAATATTATTAAATTTTACGTCATAGTGTAATGTACTAATGCATCTTTTCTTCTTTGTTTACTTGTGATCTAATGAAATGCTTTGTTGTTTTAGGACTGTCTGACGTACCTGGTGAAGCAATGGTCAAGAGTTACTGCCCCAAGTGTATGGACGTATACACACCTAAGAGTTCGCGACATCACCATACAGATGGTGCCTACTTTGGCACTGGATTCCCTCATATGTTGTTCATGGTTCATCCAGAATACAGACCTAAACGACCTGCAAATCAGTTTGTACCTAGGTATGATCATATGTTCCTATATGTGTATTATCAAAGAATTGTACAGGGTAATCAACTAGAACCCTACTACGATAAACTCTAGCTAGGTAAAGAGCATGATGGCATAATGGACATAAATATTTACGTTGATAAAGATGTTTCAAAGGTGACAACCCTCTTCAGTTGCTTAGAGGGTAATGAGACCCAAGTTCTTTAGAGGTGGAGATAAGTGCAGTGGCGAAGGAGTAGAGAAGGAAGAAATTTAGTGAGAGGTTGGTGGGGACGTAGAATTAATAATAGAATTAAAGTGAGTTCACATGGCAATGTGCGGACTAATGCAACCTGTGTAATGCAAACTATAAGTGTTGTTAGAAATTACCCATATAATTTATAGTATTTGAAAATGCAACAGCAATTTTTTGAGTCTTATAAATAACCCATTGTATAAAATCACTAGAAAAGGTTTTAAATTAAGAAAAATAAACCATTGCAGTTGGGTATGGTAATTTAAAAGGAAAGAATAAAGGGCTTTTCCATATAAGAGATACACATGTGGCTTACATGTCAACAGCCGCTCTGTGTTAAAAATCCTCATTCAATTTAACTAATGATACAATAGGCATGACTTCTCACTTGCTTTACTTACGTTGTCGCTAGAGGCGCAGTATGAGCACATGTCCTAGCAGGTGAATGTCATTAGCTTTTACCTGATATGGTTGATAATACTCAAATAATGGTAACAAATTATTATGAAGTCTCAAATAGTATAAAATGTCAAATAGTTGAATGAAAATCATATTCTTGACAGTGATAAGACCCTTGTTGGTTTCCTCTATCCTTTTGATTTATTACAAGAAAATTTGTGATATTTTTGTATTCCCATAAGGAAAAGTTTTTCATATCACTGCCTTTTTTTTTTTTTTTTTTTTTTTTTTTTTTTTTTTTTTTTTTTTTTTTTTATGTAGGCTTATATTGACTAATAACGTGACAACTGTTTGGAGGCCGACTTAAAGCAGTTTCGCTTGCATCCGCTTCTGTTTTAACATTCTGCGCATGCATAGTAAGTAGAAACAAGCAGTTGTGAACAAAATCGCTTAAAGTCGGCCTCAAAACAGTTGTTCCTTAGAGTATCATTCACTTGGAGTGAATTTTCTACGTCCGTCGATGTCTGTCAATGGATATTGACAGAAACTGACGGTTACTCGATTTTGTTTGTTTCACATAAGAAAAAAATTGCATTACTGCGCATGCGCTGAAAACTGATGGATACCGACAGATCGAGCTGCGCTAATATAAACATATCGCCCCTTTCACATGCACTATTGTTGACGGATACTGACAGTTGGAGCTGCGCTTATGTAATCAAATACAACCGTTCACATGCACCCGTCGTTTTGACGGATAACAATGGGTAGAAAAGCTGGGTGTTGCCAGCGTTTCCCATCGGTATCCGTCAGTTTTAAAACCATGTGAAAGGGTTCATTTCACATGCAACCAGGGCCGGCTTGGGGTACGTTGGCCCGGTCTGGCAATCTGGGAATTGGCCCGCACATGCTGGGGGGTCTGGGGGGCGCCAGCCCCCCAGCTTGCGCCGCAGGTGAAAATTTTTTTTAAAAGGGGGCGTGGCACTGGTATTTACACTAATTTTGAATTAAATTTTAATTTTTTCACAATTTTTAAAATAATGTGCAACACTATTATATTGAAAAATAAGTATGTAATTGAACCATAACATTTTTTTGATATACTACGATCTACATGACATGACCTTCGGCCACCTTAAAAAATATATTAGACAAAAATTGATGTATGATAGAAAAAAAAACTATATTGAAGGAATGATTGTTATAATGTAATGGTTTAATTGAAGTATGGGGGAAAAAAAGAAACAAAGGGGGGGGGGGGGCAGAACAGGGATTTGTAAATTTATAATTATAGGAATTTATAGGTGTAGAGAACTTGAAAAATTTTCGAATGGTTTGACTTGAAAGAGCTTGATTTCAAGCTTAAATTTGAAAAAAAAGATCCATAACTTGGGGAAATCAATATTTAGTCCGAAATTCAAAAAGAAAAAAGAAAAAACAAAAAAGCACTTGAACCTGTGTGACAAAAAAAAAAACAAAAAAAAAAAAGCTCATTTCTCATTATATACAAAAATTTATTTTTATTTTGAAGACAAAAGTTGTAAATTATTATTATTTTTAAGTATTAACAATTGATTTTACATTCTATAGAGAATTATAAACATTGAACTGTACTAAAAAAAAAAGTTTTTAGCCTTTTTTTTATCTTGTATTCTTTGCAAATGCTTTTTTTTAACGGGTCATTTACGGGCTCATCTCGAATGTTTAGAAATATATATTTAATAATAAATATATTTTTTATAAATAATTTAAATAAAATATAAATATATGAATTTAATAACTTTCCAAAATATAATATTTTATTTACATACTAGTGCAAGAAGTATTGAAAAAACGCAAATACGACAGCTTAAAAAGAAGGGTTTAATTGAAACTGGTAATTAAAAAAATGATATCACTTCTTTTCAAATAATAAAAAAGTGAGCTTTTTTTCAAAGTACCTTTGAACTTTTTTTAATTAATTTTTTTTCATCAGAACCAAAGGCCCGCAAAAGCAAAGTCCCGATCCAGGAGCCCGCGGACTAACTTGTACGGCCTTATGCCTAGCTGGCCCAAGTGCATAAAAAAAATTTAGTTGGCTTGCAATGATCTCAATGCATTTATTTTTTTTTATATATATTTTTTAGTTACAATAAAAATGCGCATTCCAAGTAATTTGTGTGCATGCATCATAGATTAAGTCATATGATACAAAATTAAATTAAAAAAAATATGCGGGCAAAGGTTTTAAAGTTTGGTTGTTTTTTCTTCTTCTTCTTCTTTTCTTTCTTTTTCTTTCTTTTTTTTCTTTTTTTTTCTGGCCCGCTTGGCCCGCAATGACGTTGGCCCGGTCTGCGATCGCAGACCTCGTCTTATGGCCAAGCCGGCCCTGCATGCAACAATACTTTTTCATTTTTTTTTTTTTTTTACCCGTCGATGTCCTTCAATGGACGTTAGGTTTTCACTCCATGTGAATGATACTTAACTAGTCAATAACTAGTATTCTTACGTATGTTATTTTGTTCCAGGCTGTATGGTTTCAAGATACATCCACTAGCATACCAGATCCAACAACAAGCTGCTGTCAATTTTAAGGCCCCAATCCGAGCACTCAGTTATAATAATGGAAAACGCTGAAACTTGATCTACTGAACCAACTACTCTACTACTAGGCATTTTTGTACATTTAGAGTTAATTTCTAATAAGAATTCTGTCTTTTTTTTAAATGTGTTATTATTATTATTAAAATAAATATATACTTTAAATAAAGGGCTCATTTTAAAGTATATAATAATAATAAAATCTTAATAATAATTTTTATACTATTTAAATTGAAATATTAAGATTTTATTATTTTAATAAAAAAAAAGTGGTTGCTATATATATAATTACTCAACATCTATTAAATAATAATAAAAAAAGACAATTATTTATTGGAAATATTTACTCTAAAAAAATATCTTCTTTAAAATAAAAAAATTATTGCTGAAAAAAAGTTTATTTAATATTTTAATATAATTATTCTTTTTTTCTACTTCAAATAAAGACTTAAAATAAGGTTGTTTAAAATGTATATCAATAACAGTTTTAAGACTTTTTCCATAATTTACAATGTTTTGATAAGTATCTGATATACATTTTAAATAATACTTAACATTAGTAGTAAAAGAAAAAAGCTGAAATTAAAATATTAAATAATAACTTTATAAAACAGATTGGCTTTTTTTTCTTTCTGTCTGTATGTTCCGCATTTTCTTTTTGTTCTTTTGTTTCTTTAATGCATTTCTTGCTCTAGATCTAAGTTAACATGTTTTAAATTTGAAGAATGATTTTTATAAACAGATTTTTAATATAAAATACAGTAACTTTAATCATAAAGATTCATTTACATGCTTATGTAATTTATAATATGATAAAAGTGCAATACATGTAATTACTTAAGCCATATTGTGTGAAAAATGTTGCAGCAAAATATAGTGATGTTTAGCCACTGAACTGTATATCTGAAACTCTAGTAGAGCATTTTTTTTTTTTTTTTTTACTGTTGCAAGTTGCAAGTAGTGAGGATTGAAAAAAGCCTACCTCCCCTCAGATTTCCCGTTCATTGGTATAGGCCAAGGAAGTTTTACATCCTGGTGTATATACTCTCTTCACCAAGGGGTGTAACCAGACCTTGGGATTAACACCAATATGTTGCGAAAGTAGTGCAATTTCTTTATAAAAATGTGACTTTTTGATCCTCGTTACTTTTAACGATCCTCATTAGAAGCAGCGTTATCGCTCCCCTTGCGTTTATCACACAATATCGTCACTGGACATTGTTGCATGATAAAATCACACTGTTTAGTGCACTCAACCAAGAATGAATATTTTTACCATTTAAACTGCACATTTCTCTCTTAATACTAACATTGAGAATTTGGTGCATGAATTGTATAAATTTCATCTCCACTGAGTGTACTTTATATAACTTTTTCTATATAAAGATAAATAACATTTAAAAGCTATTATTTGATTAGGTATACTGTATAAACTGCCATTTTTTGTTGTATTAATCTCTATGAATCATAAAAGCTTCCATAAAAATAGATATTAGGATGATAATGTTGGCATCACAGTAGTAATTTAGTATTATTATATGAAGAACAATAAGCACAACCTGGATATGATACTTTCATCCATTTGCACTAATATAAAAGTAGTTTATGTTATCTTTGTTCAGGTAGCTCTTACTGTTCTACAGGTAGTAATATTAAGATGAATTAATGTGCTGTGAGTGTTTCTTTGCTAATAATCTCAAAGCATCACGATAAAAACGTAGCATGGTCTATTTTTTTTTTTTTTTTTTTTTTATGTTACGTAACTAGAAACGCCATGAGAATATACCTAACTTATTATTGGTATAGTCAAGACCCAGTTGCTGGCAGGTCCCAATTGTTGGCAGGTATGCGTCTCCGCGTTGAAACTTTGATGCTTAAAGTATAGGATTGAACTCAATGGTGGCATCAAAAATTCTTTCGACTCAATATTACTGTTAACAGTTGGAAATTGACTTTTTCCATTCAAATAACCAGTAAAAAGCCATTATGATGCCTCCTCGTCCAAGCGAGCATCTACACTGTCCAGATTTCCGACAAAACAACTTTCCTAGCAGTGCTGTAACTGGACTAGCAGCCATAAGCTTAACATTGCAGATGCTCGGCTGCGAAAAGTGTAGATAGTCATTTTGTCGGAAATCTGGAAAGTGTAGATGCTCGCTTTTGATGCGGAGGCATCTATTAGTATGCTAACAATTGGGTCTCGACCATATTAGTGATTCATATTGTAAAATAGGAGACTTACAAAAGTAAGTGTAGTGAAAGAGAATACCTTTGAGCTCAACGAAAGAGCTAGCAGATGAATTTGTATTCCTATCTCGAAGTATCATACTTACGAGGGAATGAAGCTGCTACAACTCGAAGTTCAATTTCTTTTTCTTGATACTGAAATTTTACTGTAGCTTACAAAGCTACTTGTTTTCATGAATTTCAAGTTGGATAAATAATCAATTGTAACAAATTTGATTGAAATTTAGGAAAACAGTAGCTTTGAAGCTCAGGAAGCTACAGTAAAAATTCCTTCTTCATTCCCAAATAAGAAAGTAAGATAAATAAAGACAGATTCATCTACTAGCACTTCGTTATCGGGCTCTTGATTTTTTAATTAAAAACCCTTACTAATTATTTTATTTGCTGATTTCTTCTAAAAAGCTAAGAAACTGTTGCCTATCTAACTATAATAATAATTTTTTTTGGAAGACTGTTTCCATCAGAGCATACTTAATAATAAAATAAATGAGTTCTGATATTTTTGACGCTGATTCTCATCATTCCTAATATAATTCAGGTTAAAATAGATCTAGAGTAATGCATTAATTATTCAAATAATAATAATAATTTTATTCTTATTTACATATGTATATTGGTCTTGTGTGTGAAGTTTAAAGAAAAAAAAAATATGAAGAAACAAGAAAAAATATTTAGGTCTTAATACCCAAAATAAATTAATAATTGTAATTGTGTAGACCTATACTGTTTTGGGAGAAATTGTTCTAATTAATATTTTAAGTTTTACATAGAAACAATGTAAATAGTGTTTTTTTAATATATATTTTGATTTGTTTCCAAGTATAATGGTTTAAAAGATGGGTCATTGAATATATTTTTTAATGTACTTTAGTTCTGTCATTTAATCATGCGTAGGCACTTGATATTGTGAATTGATGGAAATGGGAAGGAATAAACGGAATGCACTTATAAAAATTAAAATAATGTGCAGGGGAAAAATGTGCAACATCCCCCCCCCCCCTACTTTGTATTTCTATTGTAATTATGTTTTAAATCTTAAATCACAAGACTTAAATTTTTTTATCCATTATGCATCATCCAAATAGGGCAGATTTGTGGGTATAAATTAGCACTTATAAAAATAGTTGCCTGCATCACAGCAGAGTGAGTTTGCTTTATATTTTCTTTTTATTACAGGCACTATTAGGAGAAGTAACATTTTCTTAATGTGTGAAGAAGAAAAAAAAAACATTGTCGGTGTTATTGCCATTTTTACCTAAAAATCTGGTCCCTAACCATCAAATATAGTAAGGCTTGGATTTTTAGATACTGATCCAGCCATTTAGATTTTTAGCCCAGGATTTTTAGATACTCAGCCAATCACAACGCCTTATTTTCTTAAATTAATTTAACATTAAATAAAATAAAACGGCTGCGCGGGCCTTAAATAGGGAACTTCTAACACCAAATCCCATCATAACAGAATTATGCAAAGATAAGGCCAGAAGAATTAGTGTCTTTAATTTCTCAAATCACAATAGTTGAGTGCTAAAAACTGAGTCTAAATTATTATAACTTAAAGCTGCCAGTTTGTCATAAAATCTATATCTATGTAAAACTTAAAATTAAATTTAAAAAAAAAAAAAAAAAAAAAAAAAAAATTATATTGAAATATAAAAATAAATTAATTATAAAAAATAATAATTATTTCGTTTTCTATATATGTAATATAATTACATTCTTATAATATCCCAGTAAAATGAAAAAAATAAATACTATTATTATTCATTTAAAAATGTAAAATATTATTTCTTAAGTTCCAACTTTTAGGATTGTTCTTTTTCTTTTTTTTTTCTTCCTGTTAAAATCAAGATTTTTACAGACTATAATAATCTTGTGTTAAAATAATGATATAATTAAAGAAAATGCTTTTAAGCAAAGAAAAATATATAATACTATTAAGAATGTGAATAAAAGTATCCCTAATCTAAAAAAAGAAAAAAAAATGTGTAGTAGAAATAAATTTATTTCAAATATTATCATATTCAGGAGATTAAAAATTATGTGTAATTGTTTGAACTGATTTAGGAATATCTAATCATATGGAGGGTGTGATGGTATGATGACTAATGTACAGCTCTGGACAAAAGTTTGAGAACGATTTGTATAGGCAACCTGCAACAACACTATGCTATCTTTATGAGAAAATGCAGTTGCCGCATCCCTGTTTGGGAATTTTTGTCCAGAGCTGTACATTTGACCTTGCCCTTTTTTTCTTCTTCTTCTTTTCTCTCTGAAAATGGTTTGAAAAGGAAAAACTCAAAATTAGGCAGTGATCAGGCGATTTTTTTTTTCTAGGTCAACTAGCCGTCAGATACCATCAATTTTCAAGTAATATTCTTGTTTTTGTGAAATTAGAAAGGGACTCATGAAAAAGATAATTCCATGTAAACAGGTAATGAGCATTGTACAAAATTGATGAGAGTTTTCTATAACATATTCCAATTATTTACTATTGTATAAAGGCCAAAAGTTACAATTTACTGATGCTGGAATAAGTAATTTTTTTTTTTTTTTTTTTTTGTTTTTTTGTTTTGTTTTGGATCTTGTATAAGTACAAACACCAATTTATGTTAATATACTATTCTATTGTGTCATGGAAATACAATGCATTCATATGAAAACATGGTATTTTCATAATGCAATTAGCATGAATTTTTATCATAGTTTTTGTAAATCTCATCTTCTTGAAGTTTTAGGAAGTCTGTACATTAAAATCCCCCTCCCCCCAAACTTAATAGCAAGTTGTTTATTGATTGCTTCTGGATAAACAAATTTGATGCATGTCTACATTTGCATCTTCCAGTTGTAAGCATTGAGTCGTCCACAGTTCATCTACATTAAAGTAAACATAAAGAAATGTTATAAAAAAACATAATATTATATAAAAATCAAAAACTACTCTCAGTATAAAAATAAGTTTTCAATTTTGCTATACTTCATATTTCAGCTTTTTGTTATAAGTAAAATTTTTTATATATTATATAACTAACAATTTTTAGGATTGTAATTTTCTATGTTGCAAATTTTTAGTGAATCAAGCTTTCTCAAGATGCATTTGCTTGTTTATATATTTCTGTATCTTTGTGCAGAAAAACATTGGAACAACAAAGCTATTTAACCTGTTGACGACGGAGCACGTCATATTACGTGCTAGCGCTGCTGGGCTCTTGCGCTGACATACGTAATATCACGTTCTGAGTTCTGGCGCTTATGCGCTAGCATTTTACTCCGCCCATAGCATATGCAAAGGGCACCGTCGTGAACAGGTTAAAGTGCATTTACATTTTTTTCCTCTGCAACTTTACGCAGTAAAATAATTATTCCAATTCAAAACAACGTTATGTAATGCATTGCTGCACAAAGCTACAGTTTTATTTATATCATTATTATTTAAGAATACTGCACTAATAATATCTGATGTCCACTTCATCTAGAAAAGTATTTTTAGCTACTAATTATCTAAAATTAAAAATAATCCAATATTTGGCGTTTTTTTTTTTTTTTTTTTTTTTTTAATTTTTTAATTTTTTTTATGTACTGTAACAGTTAAAGTGGACATGGATATTCTAATATGAGAGTACCACTAAATGATATGCTGCACAAAGTTACAGAAAAATATTGAATATGTGCATGCACCAATCAAATAAAAATATTGATTTTTATCTATTTGCAACAAAGAAAGTTATATAATAAAATTTAATTATAGAAGCCATATATTATATTTTAAAAAATAAATTTATTTCTACTACTTTTTTATTCATCCTATTGATGAATGTTTAAAAACAAAATAATAAAATTGATTCAGTATATAGAATTTGGAAAAATATTCTAAATTTTTTATATAAATTGTTTTATTATAATTTTTAAAACAATTTATATTGAAGACATTTAAATGTGTAGAAAAAAATTTATATGTACTTTTGTTTTGCCCTGTAAACAAAAAAAATATAAAAGAAATTAAAATTAAAATATTTATGCGAAAGGTGAAATTTCGGGGCTGTAATATGTATAATATTTTAAGGAAATAAAACAATTTTTTTTCCAAAAGAAAAAAAAATGCCCTTTTTTTATTTATTTCTATTTAAAATACACTTCGGAATGACTAAAATACAAAAAATTCCCCCAGTATTTTCATACATAATATAATATTCATTTGGGTAAAAATAGTGGCATAATTTTTATGTAAAATAAAAAAAAGCCCAAAAAATCTTAACATAAAATATAAAAATTTATATAAAAAATTCTAAGTAAGCAAAAAAACACATTCTACTGCCATTTTTAATTTATTTTAAAACAGAAAGCACCATATTTTTTTTTATACTGCCATCTTAATAAATTATTCTAACATTATTATGTATGTATTACATATTTTAAAATAACTTTTTTATTTATTTATTATTATTTTTTTTAGCTCTTGAATTATTATTATTATTTTAAATTTCAGCAGAAGGTGATGAAAATCGTCTGCCAATACTTTTTTTTTAGCATGATAGTTTTTATTGCGTATCATATATGGCGTACAAAATATCCACATTCAAAATTTCTTTTTTAAAAATAGTATACTTGATTTTAAAACTTTGAAAACTTTGAATATATTTATATAGGTATATAGTGCAAAGAAAATAAATAAAGCTCTTTTAGAATATGCAATAAATTATTTCTTTTATGCTAGGACTCAATAGTTTCTGACAAAGGCAAGAAAAGTACAACCAAATTGTTTTGAGATACAGTAACATAGATACAGTAAATGATGTTAGTACTTAGAAAGAAAACTTCATAAATAATGCACCATTTACGACTGGCATTGATTTTTTTTCATTGTTTAAAATTTAGAAACCAAATTGTTTAAGTTTCTTTTATTTTTTATTTTATTATTATTATTTTTTTTTACTTCAAAAACATTATTATTTTAACCTCAGAATACAAATTTGTTAAATCTTTCCAAACATTTATTAGAATAAATATTTTATATACTTTTTTTGTGCGCATAAAATAAAAATTCTACTTTATAATTTTCAATTAACTATTTCAGATGACAGTTTTCTAAATCTAAAAACATAACATAAAAAAAAAATCTATGTATATTGAACTGGCTTGTATTATAATTATGAGCTCGATCATTTATATGGTTTTAAATATACATAACAATGCTTTCTTCTTATTTATACTATGTAATTATACATGTCTGTCTTTTTTGTTTATATATAGCACCAATATAAAATACCATGCATTACAGGTTTGTTTGTAAAATATACTCCCAATTAAGAGGGAGAAAAAAATAAAAAATAAAAAACTAGAAATATTGAGTTAGCCGATTGAAAAAAAAGTTCTACTTTATTGGGTCCATTCTTTTACTTTGAGTGATACTTTGGATAAACCCAGAAAAATAATAAATTTGAGTTACTTCATCGTTTAAAGGAGATGATGCTTTAAAAAAAAAAAAGAGGCTCAAAGTTTAGTGCCATGTTACTTTTTTATATTTCGTTTTGCAAAATCAAAACAAAAATTATACAGGTGTTTTGCGAGCTATCAATACAGCACTTACCTGCTCCTACTTTTTTGTTCAAGGCGTTCTACGCTTTTCAAACTTTTCTTTTCAAAGAGCCATCTCCTTTTTTTTTATTCAATCTCTATGGATCACCGATATTATTACTTACTAGGATTTAAAATATTAGAACTTCTTTTTTTCTTTTAATTTCACTGGCAACTTAACTTGATTTTGTTTTTTTACATTAAGTAGTTGATACAAAAAGATTTAGAATATAAAAATCTAATTATCTCCTGACGTAACGGTTATATATAATTTTATTAGTTATTATTTAATGTTCTGGAATAGAATTTACAAATAATCCTATTAAATACAGCTCTGTACATTTAATTATTTAGTATTAGTGACATGCAAAGAAAAGAAAAAGCACAATTATTATTATTATTACATTTTCAGTTTGTCATATTTTGAAATTTAACATTGCATTTTGATTGAAATGTGTGAAGTATGAAATCTATATGATAATAAACTTATGCATTACAATTTTGTTTTTAATTCTGTTGGCTTGAATAAAAAATACTTTTTTTAACAACGTAGTAAAATCCTATGTAAGCTACATAAAAAAAAAATAAAAAAAATAAAAAAAAAAAAAAAAAAAAAAAAAAAAAAAACGGAAACAACATAAGCGAAAACCAAATGACATTGAAATACAGTGGGAGTAGTTCTGTTGATGTTTTTTTTGTGGGGGGGGGGGGGGGGGTTACATGTAAATAAAAAATGAGCATAGACTTTCTCCACCACATCTTATCATCACGTGGTTTATATTTCCAAAAAAATGAGCTGCAAAAAAAAAAAATAATAATAATAAAAAAAAAAACAAAAAAAAAACGGAAACACTGAAGGCAAAAACCAAGTGACAGGGAAATTCAGTGGAAGTAGTTCTGTTATTTGGTTACATATAAATAAGAAATGAGCGCAGGTTTTCTTCCCCTACACCTTATTGTCACACATTATTTCTGACAGTTCCGTTTCTGTTTTTGATAGTTCACATTAAAAATTCCAATATATAGGATATTTTTTACAACAATTCAAATTTGTAATGTAAGTTTATTAAAATAAAGTTTCAAACATAAAATGCTGTGATATCTAGAAACAAAAAAGTGCTGTAATGAGGACAGACATGGTATTTGCGGTGATGTGTGTATATAGTGTTTTTTTCTTTTTCTTTTCTTATATATATATTTTTCTTATTTACTTTCCCTGTACAAGGTAAAAGCGATAGATGATTGTTGCTACGATGCCAAGGGTAACTGGAATCAGCCAAGAGCGCCACGAACTATAAAAAAAAATATTTCCATAAAAATGTAGTTAGTTTTATTTAATAATACAGTTAAAAATTTATTATTATTAATTAGGGATAACTAGCCTATTTATTTACTATTAACTCTATTTGTTCCATGAAATATGAAAGGCTAAGTGGCATTTAATTACTTCTGCAAAGTTTGCATGCACACTATTGAAACATATTGAGGGCTACACGATATTTCGGTACTATTGCGATCTCTGCGAGTGCAATTTTGGAACATCTGCATTCTACGCGCCTTGAAATATCTTTATACACTTAAGGTCCACACAGCCGTCTTTATTTTATTTAATATTAAATTAATTTAAGAATATAATATTAAATAAAATAAGACGGCTGCGCGGGCCTTTAGACTGCACAGGTGTACCAATAGTAGGCATGGCAAAGATTGCACATTGCACATGTACCAAAATTGCAGCCGCAGATTTTGCTGAAGTACCGCATAGCCCTCGATATATCGTCTCTATCGCGGTAATTTGTTTCAAGTGAAATTATCACGAGCGTGCCAAACGTTCCATCTGACACAGTAAACCCTATGTAGATGGAACGTTTGGCGAGCTCGTAATAATTTCACTAGGAATGTTTTGACCCGATAGAGACGATATGTATTCTCTGCGCTCCTTACCATTGAAACTTTGACATTATTCACCACACCTGCTATTGGTATGCATAAGTCAATTAAGATGTTACACCTGGCAAAATTATAAATGTTTCAATAGTAAGGAACATGAAAGCTACACATGTTTTAATAGTGTGTGTGTGTGTGTGTGTGTGCAAACTTTGTAGAAGAATCAAAATACCAAGTAGCCCTCGATTTATAGAATGATAAGTTAACTGGTAGTATTTGAGACACACTACAGGTCATGTTCTTAAAAGAGTTACAGGCCATGGTATGGGTTATACTTTTAGTATTATAAAAACTAGGTTCACAATCCTGTAAAAAAAAATATAAAAAAGTAAAAAAAACTAAAGTCCCTTATTTAAATAACAAAGTGGCTGTGAAAACATTCATTGCTATTTTACTTCTGCTCTGTGAACCATGTATTATTGAAATAACCTCAGAAATGACCAAAGAGTGTTTCAAAGTCATCCACCAATTAAAATACCACTTACAGTTTCCTAATTTCATTAAGACATAAGTACTACTAGCTACCATCAAAACTAAGATACTAAATAAAAATCATTATACATTTCTAAGGAAAGAGGGAAAACCAGCAAGCAAGCACCTTATCATAATGAAGTCTGTAGTTACTTAGAGATCTTGATGGCACAGTTAACATATATATTGATGGCTATGCGGAAAACTGAACTATCTATAGTCTCCGCGCGCTTCAAATTTGGAACATCTGCGCTCTCTGCCTCTCCTAAAATTAAAGCATCTGTAATGGAGCGCTGGTAAGAGATGCTTCAAATTTGGGAGAGGCGGAGAGCACAGATGTGCCAAATTTGAGGCGTGCGGAGACTATAGATGGTTCAGTTTTCTGCAGAGCCATCGATATATTTACATTGATAAATATGTTTTGTGGTCTACAACTCTCTTCTTCAGTGGCTTAGAGAGTAATGTAATAGTTGTACTCTTAGCAACTGAGAAAGAGAGTCGTTATGTAAATATAAATGTTAAATATGCCATTAAAATTTTCACCTAGCTACAGACTTTATCGTGGTAAGGCGTTTGTAGGTTTCCCTGTTCTGTTCTTTAATAATACAGCCAACCCAAACCAAAATAATTTTTTTTTCATTCATTCAGTTTTATGATTTTGTAACTTATGTTTTCAAACTGTTACAACATTTAGTAATGACAAGTTGTTGTTTTCATGAAAAAAACTATCATGATCACCAAAATAGCAACAGTTTATAAAATCAAAACTACAAAAGTTTGTAATTTACTATTATATAACAATACTTCTAGTACTACCACTACAATATTAATTATTTGAAAATTTAACAAAGGATTATGCATTAAATAGACCACTAAATCATGCTTTTTAAACAATTAGCAAATGAGGAAGGTGAATTCTTTTTAACCCCCACTTTTTACGACATTTTTGAAAAGAGCGTTAAAAAATTTTGAGGCGCTATTTTTTCTTAGAACGATTGGAGCATGGGAAGTATTTTTAATTAATATTTGAAAATTGACCTAAAAAGCCTGTGATGTCATCAATTGGGCATTTATTTTGGAATGTATTGACCGTAGAAGGTTCAGTAGCCAGTTTTTTTGAAATCCTGAGGACGAGCTGATTTCATTAAACTGGTTACTGAACCTCGAACGATTAGTATTTGCCAAGAAACAACTGGACTGATGACGTCACAGGCTTTCTAGACCGATTTTCACAAATTAATTAAAAATACTTTGCATGCTCCAATCGTCCTAAGAAAAAATAGCGTCTCAAAAATTTTTAAAGCACTTTCCAAAAATGTAATAAACTACAAGAAATTTTCAATTCACCTTCCTCATTATAGCTTTAAAAAAAAGGTAAGTTACCCTAATTATACACAAAAGAAAAAGTCATCTTTATAATTTATCAACTGTCAAAATAATTTAATGAACTGTCAGTTTAATTTAATTTTCTTATTAAACAAAGCTTCCTTGCCATTTAAAAATATTTCCATTGCATTTTGAAAATTTTGATATAAAAACATATATTGTATTCTGGCTGCTATTGGGATTCCACTTTTTAGTGCAAAATTTCTCAAAAATAACATCTTTATCTAATCTATCATCTTTACCAATCTACCTATAATTTCATGACTAAATTTTTTTTACTATTGAGGTCATATGTTTTTATTTATTTTCTATGAGGTGTTCCGGTATAAAAGTTGAAGATTGTTCCGCGCATTCTGACAGCATGAAAAAAGAAAAGAAATATAGAGAAATGAATGAAGTGAAATTGAATTAATTAACCACAAAGAGACGGACAAACTGAAAATGTTGCTTTTTGTATTAGTTGTGCAGCAAAATATAAATATAGGCCTAAGTCAAGGTGAAAAATATATTTTAATTTGCACTTAAAGAAAATTAAAAAGAATAAAATGCAATGCAAAAGCGTGCAAATTAAATTATTAAAGCAAAAAAAAAAAAAAAAAAAAAAAAAAAAGGAATGCTTTACTCTCTCTCTCTCTCTCTCTCTCTCTCTCTCTCTCTCTCTTCTCTCTCTCTTTCATAAACACATGCGCACACAAACACACACACAAGGCATCCCTGCTGTCTCTCTTTTCCAAATTTTCAAATATATCCATGTCTTTTCCTATCAAATCTCTAACTTATCAAGTATATCTCAAAGTCAATTTCATTTTTAATTAACATCAAATTAATATCACCAAAGCACATTTAATTATTAAAAGTATTAGCAAAATACATTCACCAATATAATATATAAAAATAGCTTCCATCCTATCAACAAAAAATAAAAATAATAGGCCTAATAATAGAATAATAAAAAAATTCTTTCAAACGTGCTAGAAGCTACAGTATAACAAGTATTAAAAAAATATACAAATAACAAGATAATAATTTTATAGCATTAGAATACAATATTTTTAAATTAAATATTTAACATAGATATACTTTTTATATATATAAGTAATTTTTAAGTATTATTTGATATGTTAATTTGGTTGTAAAATTTGTTATTAAAATAGCATCTTTTACGATATAGTAATTCAGCATATATATAAATGTTATAGTATTAGTATTATATAAAAAATATTTTTTTGGATTATAAGAGCAATTCAGGTCATGTGCATACCATTAAGATAAAATGGCAAGGATCAAAGATTAGTCTTGATTAATATAATTTTTTAAAAAGCACATTGAATTTGACGTTTTAAACATTTGATTAAATTCATATAAAAATATAATGAGCTCTTGATTTTCTTAGGGTAAAAGAATGGAGAAATTTATTATTTCTTTTTATTAGGTCCTTGAAACATAAATTTTGAAATCTACCTGATAGCCAATTTATTAATCTGCTAATTTAAAATTGCTTTAAATTATTTAATTATTTATTTTCTTTTGAAATATCTTGAAATATGAATAACAGTGATTAAGAATTTAGTCAAACTTTTAAATTTAAATTGTTAAGAGGCATTATAAAAATCAACTTCCGTGAGGTTTTCAACTTTATTTGCCCCATTCAAAACCTACAGTAAACTTATCTGCAGCGTAAAGGTTACATGAGAGAGAAAAAAAAAGCCAGTGCTCAAAACTGCGTTCAGTTACATGCTTTGTTGCCAGCTCTAAATTTGTACCACCTTTGCAAACTTCTTGTAACTTATAAAAAATACTGTTTATAAAAAAAAAAAACATGCAGGTGTTGCATTGCAGTGTTGCGAGAGCAGAGCTATGGGAATCTAGCACTTAGTATTGAGCGCCTTTCTTTTGAAAGCAGCATCTTCTCTCAAGAAATTTTGCTACTGCAATATGCTGTAATATAGTCAAAATTGCTTCAGAATTCCATGATTGAGAAAATATATTTTTAAAATTATTCTATTCGCCAGTGTAGACTTCAAAATTAATGATAGGACCTAATTGATATGCTAAACATTAAGAAATAAGACATGACAAAGCAAATTCTACAAAATTGTATGTTAAGTGAGTCAGCGTATTAATATTAACAACAAACACACCTATTTCCTTGCTCATCATTGGAGTCCCATCCACGGTTCTCTTTGCTAGGTGTTGCTTTACGATCCTCCTGTAAACAAAAATTAAATTATAATTTACATTCGTAATTGATATTTGATTTCAATTGCTCATTAATTATAATATTATAAAAATAGATGACAAAAACTTTTTAATAGGGATAATATTTTTTAAATAATATTTTCTTGTTATTATAATTATGTGTAGACATATTGAGGGTGTTCCGCTATAATGTATAAAGTCCATTTGACCTTGAAAAATCTTTTTTGCTGCAAATGACCTGAAATGGATAAATCCAAAATTTGGGGTCTATCAGACAATTTTTTATTTTTCAAGGTCAAGTGGTCACATTATAGCGGAGCACCCTCGATATACTTTTTTTTCCTTTTTTTTTTTTTTTTTTTAATTTCTTCATTATTATTATTTTATAAGCTAATATTACCAATATTATTATTGCAAGCATCAAAATTATGTCCCTTCATCATTCAAATAGGGTGTATGCACATGAGGTCATATTTAATTTGCCTATGATGCCATACTGGAGCAATGCTCCACAGAGGACAAATGTGATTTTTTTTAGCTATTTCCCTTGGAAAACTTTTTTTTCTTGCATTATTGAAAACATAATTCAACTTGTTAACAGCATCAAAAAAAAAAAAAAAAAAAAAAAAAAAAAAAAAAAAAAAAAAAAAAAAAAGTAAAAAAGTGTCATTTTTCTATACCAGCCCATGTTATTAAGTGCTTACATATGGCATCAACTTACTTTCATATGAATATACATTTAAAGTTAAAATTTTATTTTTGTAACATGAACACATTGTAAATTGTTAATTTGAGACTATATACCTGGCACATTTTGGAGGTATCATTTCATAATAATACCTAATAATAAAACACAACTGAAGTCTAAATTTTTAACTCTATATTAAGACAAAATTGAATTCATTATTGAAACTATAATAATAAATTAATTACATATTAACAAATAATTATATAAAAATGCAGAATATTATTTTGCTCTATTTATAAATGACCTCCATAAAGCAATATAAATACAGATAAGAAAGTATAGTACTATAAATGTGTTTTTCATGCATAAATTATTTTATGTTTAACAATGCATGAGAAATGACTTGTTGAATCATGCTAACACATTAACATTTTTCACACAAATGATATTAAATTTAATTTTAATGATAATTTTTACTCACTTATGGCGCGAAAAAAAAAAAAAGAAAAGAAAAAAAAAAGTGAATTTCAGCATAGCAACATCGTAATTAGGACATTTAAGTCAAATTTTACCCAATTCAAAAAAATTACTATATATAGGGTGAAGGGTCTATGCATTCATGTTAAAGTTGACGCCATGTTGGATCACTCAATAACATGAGCAGTATAGGACAATGATTCATTTTAGCAATTTAAAACTACTTTAGAAATATTTTTGAAATCATTGATGCTTTAATAGGTCGAATGAGAGAAAAAGAGAGAGAGAGAGAATAAAAAATGACTTGATTTCCCAAAGAAACTAGCAAAAAAAAAACAAAAAGTTTGTCCTATGCTGAGCAATGTTATTCATTACTCCAGTACGGCGTCTAAGCGCACTTAATATGACGTCATGCGCATACACCTTATATTTTACAATAAAATAAGCATTTGATAATTAAATGATTTGATGTAAAAAAAAAATAATAATAATAATAATTTAGGAAAAATTGGGGAATGGAAAATAGTAATAAACCTAGACTCATGACAGGGATGCCGTAGAAAAGAAAATAATTTCTAAATCAGGCTAAAATATATCACTTCGTAAACCATTACAGGCGTTTTGATAATTTATTTCTTATCATTTTTAAATTTTTCTTTGTTCATGGTATTTAATTTAGTATTTCAGATAAAACTCATATTAAAATATCACAAGTACAGTGTCCATCAAATTATTTCCCTTCTCTTAATTAACAGCAAACTACATACCAAATGCCTAGTTGAGATTTTTAGGTACAATATATTGTAATTATTTTTACATTTTTTTATATGTATATATATATATATATGAGCAAGGAGTGAAAGTACTCTTTTATAACTTTATAAAAAATGCTTGTCAAAACTTTAGTTCATGGTAAAGTGGTTTTATGTTATGTTTATAGGGCATGTAAAATATCACTTTCAAATTATATAAAAAAAAAGTTTAAAAGGTGATAAAATAAAATATTATATACCTCTAGTGTATGCAATATAAATAATTTATATTACAACCAAGCCATCCTTTTTCCTTAGGATGCCGTCATACAACCTTATTCAAATTTGGTTTATCAATTTTGCCATTGATCACATTTTAAGTGTAATTCCTTTAGATTGATCTCTCAATATATTAATAATTATATTTTACCTTACGGACAATAATTTTTTATAAATCCTAATAATAATAATAATAAAATAAATAAATAAAAAACTCCCCTTATATATACTACAAATTATAAAGGCTCTCATCAGAGAAAAATCTGTTACCAAGTTTCTTAATACAAGGACTTACAGAGGTAGTCAACAATAGGATTTTTAATAGTGATCATCATGTTGTTAAACCTCCCAAAAACGCGATCTCAAAATTTTAATTAATAACATGCTGAGAGCAAAAGCCATGTCACATACGTCACAGCTACAACTTGGTCTCATGGTAGTTTGACGCTAGCGTGAGTTACTCATATATTTGCTCTTGCTACTTGACAAAATATATTTATGTATATAAAATTTTCTTACAGCTACAGATATGTAGTAAAATAATTTATGCAAAGTTAAGAGTAACTCCAGCTTGCACGCAAGTTGAGAGCAAGTTCGGGGTCGCTAAAAGGCTTTTGCTCTCAGCGCGTTGTTAAATAAAAATTGAGATTGTGTTGTTGGGAGGTTTAATAACACAATGATCACTAATAAAAAAGCCATTGTTGACTATTCCTTTAGGTCGGTTATTAAAAAATATAAAATATACAGTAATACTAAAATATATATAATGAGAGAACCCCCATCACTCGGGAACTTCAAAGAGGTCTAAGTCCTTCCTTGGGGCGATTTTTAAATTTAATGCAGGTTCCTCCTTTTCAAAATTGCGAATAATGTTACGGAACTACTGAACTGGAAATTTACTTTCAATAGGTATACAGTACAATGCACAACAAGAGGCAAGTAAAGGCTCTAGAAGATACCAAGTAACTCTGACCAAATAAATTGTTGAAAATCTCACTAAAATAACATTTATCTAAATGGCAATTGTGAACTCTCAACAATGATAAAAGTTATAAAATTTCTTGTGGGGCTTGAATACTTGGGAATTTCCACTGTAAGTTAAAGGCAAGTAAATACAACACTACAGCAATTGTATTGTGATCTGATCTAGTGTGAGCTAAAATCATCATTGAGGCTTGCTATAAATGTGCTTCAGACATGTCTCGGAGTTGTCCTTGTAAATCTTAAGCCAGGACTTTCACTATTATCATTGAAATATCATAGATTAACTTTTTTCTGAACATGCATGCCCTGCACATTCATAAGATTTGACGGAACTGCAAGTTCTAAGATTAAATCCATATCAAAGTCTGTGAAGCATCGTCACCCTTTCATTCGAAGAAAAATGTCAACATTGTCATGAGGTTAAATGTACATTTTAAATGGAACTTCTGTGCTTTCGTTCTGGGCTCATTACTCGGCCCCTGGTAGGTCTATCAACTTCAAGAAAACTTCTATGAGGTCGAACGGAAGTGATGACCTTGGTCACAAAATTTAGGAGCCACATGAATAGATAGCGAGCGTAGAGAGACCACAAAACAATGACCCGACCAAGAGGGTGACTTGTCCGAGAGGGTGAACCGATACCATATGCATACATTACTATATGTAATGAATATATTAAAATGCCACTATAGTATTTTACAAGACGCAGTAGTAAACCTAGTTGAATGTGGTAAAATGGTAAATACATAATGCATATTTACCTCTACGAGTTCGCCAATTTTGTATTTCTTCATAAGGTCTCTTGCATCGGTGGAATGGCCAACATCTTCAAATGATTCCGTAGCATCTTTCCCTGCTTGTTCAAGGAGTACCTCTTCACCTCCAGGGTGCTGAAATATTAAAAATCACAAACAAATATTAAAAATCGTGATATAATGAAAAAACAATAGACATAATAACAATACAAAAATGATTGACCTAATTAAAAAATGTAAATACACACATACATACTTAACTTTTAAGTAAAATAGGTTCATCTATTGAAAATATAAATTGAAAGTATGCAATAAAAATTATGCACATAATTACCTCGTTTAAAAATGGAGTAACATCATACACAGAATTATGGACAACAATCCAAGTTTTCTTGCTATCATTATGTTTAGCCACCTCAGCAAGTCTAAATGTTTTCGTTTCAGCCATATTAATACAATTTATTCGTTGATTTTGTTAAATTAAGCACTTTTAAGAAAAAAATAATTATACAATTTTAGTTCTTTGGCAAAAAAAAATGCACCTGTAATATAAAATTACAAGCAATAAATTACGATTACGAAGCAAAAAATTTTATCGCGTAAAAATTTAGTGACCTGCCCACTTTTCCACTGCTTTTTCTGAACACCTGTAGATAGTAAACTTAATAAAGTAATATTACTAAATTTAGTGAAAAATGTAAATATTTATTTTTCAGTTTTCGATGTAGCAGTGTTTATTTTTGCACTTGTATATTTTATTTTTTATATTTTATAGTTTGAGTTAGTAATAATTCTATACTGGAATTCTAAAGAACGAATATAAGAATATTATTTTAGGACAATTATTTTATCATAAACTTTCATAAGTTGTTGAAAGTTAAAAGAAGCGTGCGCAATCCGCCATCTTGTGTTCGTGAATGTGACGTCATAATTGTTGATTTTATTCAGAAGCAATCAAGTTGGCTTGTCCATATGTATTTTTGCCTAATTTCAAGGCTCATTAATTAAATATTTAGTATCAAGTTTATTATATTAATTATTATAAATTCCTTCATCAGTTAATCAAATAAAATCAACCGTGGAAATGACGGAGGAACATACAGAAGTGGTAAGATATATCAACACTCCATGCTTTGTGCATTAGCATGAAAATTTCATAATCGCATTATTGCATTTTTTTTTTCTACGTTCTACATATTTCAGTTGCGAATAATCCTACATGCAAGCATGGTATAATCACTCACGAATACACATAGTTACTTAATACAGCCCCGTTATTATATAATTATGCTTAATCATTGTATTGTATCATACTTTGATATGTATTATGATAAAATGATAAGATAATATCATAATTATCATTATCAACAACTAAATTTTATCTGTATATAAATTCCCTCAGAAATATAGAATTCACTTTCTTTTGCATAGATATTCATATTGCATTATCAAAAGGTTATATAGTAATAATTATAACCAACAACTTTTATTGGGTGAAATGAACCACATAAATAATAAAATATGATTGCAAATTATGTACAGTACCGGTATGCACACATATATAATACTTGCATAATATATATTTCATAAAATGTGTATACATATATCATATTTATTGGTAAAACAATCTGTTTATCAATACTCAAGCTTGTTCAAAAATACATTTTTAAAGATTTTCTGCAAGCTGGTCACCTCTCCATCCCCCACCCCCACCCCCAATTTAGCTCGTCAAATTCGCGACTTGCTCTTACAGCGCCACCATGGTCCGTGGCGAAAAATAGGCCCACAAATTAACATGTAAGGTATAGGCCAATACGGCTAGTTCTGCTATAATTCTTGCCCCTAGGAAAACAATTTCTTAATAAAAAAGATGCACAAAGCCCTCAAACTGACTATTCAGTAAAAAAAATTACAGGATTTAACCATTGAGACAGAAAAAATAGCGAAAATAGCTGGATTGGCCTATACCTTACATGTTAACTTGTGGCCCTATTTTTTGCCACGGACCATGGTGGCGCTGTATGAGCAAGTCGAGAAATTCCTTTGTATCAAAAGAGATTTTGTTTTTGAAACTGATTCAGAACCAAAGTTTAGATTGCATCACTTATATCAGTATGTTTAAATTGTGTACTTATACAGTACCTATAATATGTAATGCAATGAGTATGCACAGCTCTGGTCAATATTTCCCGAAGAATTTGTATGGGCAACTCGCTACCACACTATGCTATATTTATGAGATAACGCAGAGTTGCGCTGCTCCATTCGGGAACTTTTGTCCAGAGCTGTACCTACTGCGTAAAATTTAACATGAATGTATATTTATATTTTAAAAATGTGAAAACACCTTTATAAAATTATGAGATACTGTAATATTATTATTACACTAGGTACCACTTACTTCATTGTCCATCTCGGACCCTATCATTAAGTCAATATGCCAAAATGTAGACGTATGTATAGTTTGCAATGTAAATATATATGTATAAGTACACCTTGGTGTTTAATAAATAAAATAATAATAAATAGTAATATTATTATTATTAGAATTTTAAAAATACTATAATACTGTTACTAATTTTACCAAACCTTTAGCTCTTTCTGGCAGTATTTTTTTTCTGTGGCGGGGGGGGGGGGGGGGGGGGGGGGGGTCACAATTCTAAAAGATAGGAAATCAGGGAACGCAAAGCTTTTCCCACGCAATCTAAAAATCTGCATTTATTATTTTTTATAGTTAATTTTTACCATTATACTACAACTTAGCTAAAACAAGATTAAAATTTTTTTACCCAGATGCACCCATTTTCCTCTAACAATGAGGAAGTCTACACGAAGTTAACCCCTATGTTTGAATACGTCATTAGAAAGAGAAAAAGTAGTAGATAAACTTAGCATAGGCAATTACCTGCAAAATTGGCATTTTATTTAATAAAAGAAGAAATAAAAAAATTCAATTCCCAACCCTTTGCCGACTGTGACGTCATTTGTTTACATCCGATTTTCAATTGTTTTCTGGATTTCATGCAACTGCTATAAATTCAAAAAATTTAACGGCCAACGGCCGCCTTTCAACAATGGGGTCGTTTGAAATCCAGAAGACAATTGAAAATCGGATGTAAACAAATGATGTCATAGTCGGCAAAGGGTTGGGAATTGAATTTTTTTATTTCTTCTTGTATTAAATAAAATGCCAATTTTGCAGGTAATTGCCTATGCTAAGTTTACCTACTACTTTTTCTCTTTCTAATGACGTATTCAAACATAGGGGTTAACTTCGTGTAGACTTCCTCATTCTCCCCATATAAACACTAAAACTGTACAGGTGATCAATGAAATAATGTAATTATGATATAGGTATAATATAAGAAAAAACCATTACGGTTTAAAATGTAAATCAAAGAAAATGAATTGATAATTACCGGTACAGTATATAATTAAAGCACGCTATATTGAAAGCTATATTACACGAAAATCTTTAATTAAATAGGTACAAAAAAGGGAGACGCAAAATTGCAAGCACAAGGCTGCTAATGAGAGAAATATTGTAATCAATACCTATGTGTTAAATTTTATTCCTATCAACTTGATTAAAATCTGAGAAAAAGGGTTGCTTCCCGTTAAAATAACCTCTCTTCGTGTTATGGCAATGGTTTAGTAGTTCTTTGATTATAATACATGATTGTAATGTTGGTTTTTTATTGACAGGAGTGGGAGAGTGAGAAGTTAAAACGAGCTCACAAGATCGTTTTGGAAAGCAATCACTATGATATGGAAGCATGGAGCTTGTTGATCAGAGAAGCACAAGGAAGATGGATTGGCGATGTTCGACCTTTTTTTGAGCAACTTGTCAACACTTTTCCGACTACTGGTAGATATTGGAAAATCTACATTGAACAAGAGGTAATTATTTCAACATCACTACCAAAAATGTTATTTTAAATCAAATAATTTGTATTTAAAAACCAAAAGTTTCAAATTTTGTGATTTCAATGCTTTTAGGATCAATAAAAAAAAAAAATTGAATAACCAGCAAGGTCCTTACCACAGTAGAAGTTCTATGGAGAGGTCGAGGTCTCGCGTGGCACAGTATTTTGTTATAAAAAAGTTAATTTTATAACAGAGCTTTTGTCATAATATATATTAATGACATTATCAATCAAAGAAGAGATTTACTTGAGCACAAGACAAGACACTGCTCAGGGATGTGGTCAAGTAAATTTCGTCGTTGATTGATAATGTCATTAACATATGACGAAAGCTCTCAGTTATAAAATCAACTTTTTGTATAACGAAATACTGTGCCACGCAAGACCTCGACCTCTCCATAGAACTTATACTGTGGTAAGTAAGGCAATTGCTGGTAATTCTATCTTTTTCTTTATTATTGATCCTAGACGCGATGTTTTTTTTCCTTAAATTGATTACAATGGTTTTGTCATTTTTATGGTGTTTTTCTCATAAAATCTTTATCTTTGCAAATATTTATTAATGTGTCTGATATTAATGCTATTTAAGATTTTGCTTATTTTCTTTATTATTGAACCTAACTGTAATGTTTTTGTTTTTTCCTTAAATTGACATTGCAAAATTATGTATAAAAAAAGATCTTTAAAAAAAAAAAAAAAAAAAAAAAAAAAAAAAAACTAAAATACAGTACTTAATTTTCAAGCGCATTCAGATTACTAAGATACTAAGGAAAATAAACCATTTCAGTTATATATTATATTTAAAGAACGGAAACCATTAAGGGGCTACTATAGCTTACCTAGAGCTTGGGGAAAGTCTTGCTAGCCCAGAGATAAGAAACACATGTCGGATAGCTTTCAACACTAAACTCTAAGAGAAATGACGTATGTGTGTGTGTGTGCCTCCATCAGTCGTTAGTGCCTTACAGACTTGGAAAGAAACTTGGATCATATGTTCTTTAAGTCTTTCAAGCCCTTGTCAAATAATTTTTTTAACATTTAGAATACAGTACTAGATTGATTATTACCATACCTTATTATCCATGAATAAGACACCACAATTATTTTTATTTATTTTCATTTTGATGGTTATTTCACGCATCTGATGTCACAATGTACTGCCGCCAATCACAGTCACCGCTCTGGCCACAAGATAAATTTAGCCCCCCCCCCCCCCCCCCCCTCTCAAGTTCTTTACCCCTAAGGAATTTATATTAAACAGGTAATCCAAAGAGAAGCTCCGCCCACAAAACAGGAAACAGCTGGGGCATCAAACACTCGCTTAGTCAATTTGTGTATTTATTATCAGTTTTAATATTAAATGTTTATTTCTTACCTTATATATTGGTTAATTCATAGCATTAATTTTTGTTATTTATCCATGTAATTAAAAAAATTTATGATACCAAAAAGTTGTGATAAGAGAAAATATATGATTTCGAAGTGTTTGTTGCCTATTTTTCATTGGTCAGTCAGGCAACAAATTCAAAAAATATGCGCGATAATAAGTGATAAAAAATGCGTTTTTTGCATCACCTCTCATTTAAATTTGATAATCCCCAAATTCTAGAGCATAGCACTAAAATGTGAGCACTGAATTGAAGTTTGTTACAATATCACTTATATGAGACCAAAGTCCACCATTCACTTACACAAGAGCTGTAAACTTTACTTGATTTACATTAGTTTTTATGGCTCTAAAAACAGAGGCATCAAACAATCGATACATGTAATTCACCGGAAGTGCATTTTCGCGCTTTGGATTACCTATTTAATACAAATACCTTATTTACCCCTATCACGGCCCCATTGGTACATTGTGACGTCAGATACGTGAAATAACAGTTGAAAATAAATACAAAACCAACGTGTTGGTGTCTAATTCATAGATAATAAGGTATGGTAATTATCAATCTAGTATTCTAAATGATAAAAAAAAAAGTAAGTTGACAAGGAATTTAAGAATCAACAAAAGCTCACACATGCTCCATTTCTCCTGAAGTTGAGTGCTGAAAGCTATTCAATATGTGTTTGGGTTTGGATGCTATATGATTCTATATAGGATTGATAGGCTAAGTGTGGTTTCCTTTGTCATTTTCTTTTTAGTTACTTGTCTGATACATTCAGAATAACGTTAATTCATATGCAAAAATATCACTAGAAATAGAGGGGGGGGGGGGGGGGGGAGCAATATACAATACAGTCAACCAGGATAAAATTGAAACTCCAATCATGTGCAAGCTTTCACTTTTCCCTATCTCACTAGACACAGGGCAATCTGAAAGCGGGTCTGTGATTGGCTTTCAATTTCACCCCGGTTGACTGTATCCCCTTTGTTACTTTCAAAGTAAACAACATAATAATAAAAATATTTTTTTATGTTTGTTTCAGTTAAAGGCAAGAAACTTGGAAAGAGTAGAAAAGGTAAGGTGCAATAAAATAAGACTCAAAATTATTTTTAGTTTATGGTATCAAATATACACTGTAATAATTAAAAATAATATATATCTATAAAATTTGAGGTACTAATTTCTTAGTAAAAGAATGGGTTGCTGTTATCCATTTTTTTGTACTAAAATTTTGAAATTTTTATATCTTTTATTTTTTTACAAAAAAAAAAAAAAAAAAAAAAAAACTTTAAAAAAAAAGTTAAATAAAATTATAGAGATTTCAAATAATATCTGTTAAAACAAAATAGTATCCTCAAGTTACAAAATAGGTAGGTTTTAAAACTAAAATGACATAAAAAATAAAGTTGGAAGTATTTCTGCTGGCGCACTGCATTTATTTCTAGTCCTGTGTTATAAAGCATTGGAGAAAAGTTAGCAGGATGTTGACAAAAATACACTTTTAAGTTTATCCTACCAGCTTTTTTTCTTTGCTATTTTTCCTGTGTGTTTGGCTACAAAATTCTTGAAAAATAAAAATAACTCGTGTTAATTTTTTTTTTAAATATTTACATCCGAGTTTTTTGTAGAGAGTGTAAGGATAAAATGGTTGAATGTTGTTTACATGGAGTTTGGATTGTTTAGATTGATGTTTTTAATTATTAGATGTGATGCTACTTGGAAAAAAACTACTTTCAAAAGTAAAAACAAGGCAATTATTATGAATCAATCGCAATGGTTTTGTCCGATCAATCACAGACAAATTTATTAGGTGTTATTTTTATTAATTATCAAAATAATAATTACGTTTTATTAAATTTTGAAATTTTACCTTCATTGGGGGAGGGGGGAGGAAGTGTTAAACGCATTTAAGGTATTTCCACATAATCGAATTTTTTCTTTACATAGCCTAATAGTTAATGTATCTAAATGGGCTAAATTTTGTCTTGCAGAAAAATTGAAGAACAGGATGTATGTTTAAAAAAAAAAAAATAAATAAACTAAATGAGTAAGAGCATCATTTATTAGGCCTATTATTATTATTATTTTTTTTTACTTATTAAATATAATTTTCATCATTCCAAGCAATCCTAACTCACTGTTGTCTTTATTTATTTTTTCTTCCCCCCTATTTTAAAAACAAATATGACTAAAAAGAAAAATAAACATAATTATACAAAAACAACAAAATGAGGTGGCTTTCACTTGTTTTCTTTAGTATTTAAGGTTTTAGGGAATACAATTATTTAAAAAAAAAAAAAAAAAAAAAAAACGTGTGCGGATTACAAAAAAGATGAATAAGTAAAAGTGCTTATTTTTAATTCAATTTTTTTATTGGTTGTTTCTAAAATTGAAGTAATATGATTTATTTGTATAAATATTTTATATATTTAAATAAAATTTGCAGTAAATATGTATGATATATTTAAAAAACAAAACATTATTAAATATTGATGTTTGATTTTGCACATGTAAATTTTTCTTATATAATTCAATGGTAATTTTACTACCATTATTATATTCGTGTCTCGTTAGAGTTTTTGAACCAAGAAAGTGTTGTATGAAGAAGAGAGATAAGATTTACAAACAAAAACAAAGGTGAGTACTGTATAATGTAATCATTATCCATAAATTATTATTATTTTTACAGTAAACTTTTGATTTTGGAGAAATTTGAAAGTCACTAAAAATCTTCAACTTCGTAAAAAAAAACTATAATAATCAATAAATTAGTAAATGGTTGCTGCCTGCTGTGGAACACATTACTGCAGTATGACCTGTTCACATGTAACAATTTTTACTCAAAACAATTGATTAATAAAATAAACACTGTTTTGAGGCTAACTTTAAGCGATTTCGCTCACATACGTATCTACTTACTATGTATGCACAGTACATCAAAATGGTAGCAGATGTGAGCAAAAGCGCTTAAAATCAGCCTCAAAACAGTTGTTCCTTTCTTAGTCAATAGAATTTATTGCATGGTTTTAAATAAAAATTGCACGTGGAAAAATGTTGCTCCATATCAGCATGAGAGGAATTTTACAAAATTCTAGAGTTTACTCTGATTGATTTTATATTTATATGAACAATGATTCTTTTATTACATTTCTTAAATCTTAATATTTTTCTTTTTGTAGGCTTGCTGTGATGTAAAAGCTGCAATGACGGAAGAATTTTATTTAATGTGCTCAATTAATTAGGCCCTACATAAAAAAAAAGAAAAAAAGAAAACTAAAAAAATGCTTAATTTTGATATAATCTAAAATTTTATATATTTATTATTATTATTATTATTTTAGATTTTCAATTTAAGAAAAAAGACCACCGCGATTAGGATCAAAATTAAAGAAAAAATATAGAAATACCAGCAAGAGCCTTATTACAGTAGAAGTTCTATGGAGTGCTCAAGATCTGACGTTGCACAGAGTAATATTGTTTTTAAAACCCAAGAGCTTTTGTCGTTGTAAAGACATTATCAATCAAAGAAGAAAATTACATGAGCACATCACAGAGTAGTGTGTAGTTCTGTACAATTGCTCAAGTAATTTTCTTTTTTGATTGTGCCACGTGAGACCTCTCCATAGAACTTCTACTGTGGTAGGAACCTTGCTGGTGTGTTAATATGTTTCTTTATTATTAACCTAACCACAATGGTTTTTCCTTAAATTGATTTTAGGACCTGATTAATATTTATTATAAAACGTCTTCTCATTTCTCTTTACAACATTTTAACAATTGTGTAAATCTTGTAAATAGTTTTGAGTTCTCTTTGTATTTAAAAAATGCTTATAATTATCAATGTAGCTTTTAAATTTTTAAATAAAGTGAATCCAAAAAAATACCTAAAGTTTCAACATTGAAAAAATAAATTAAAATATTTAAACAGCAGTGTTTTATTTTTTGTGTTAATCTTTATTTTTTTTTAAACTTAAAATATAACCTTATTTCCTTTTCTTATTGTCATTTAAAAAAAAAGTCTTATATTTTAAACTTTTGTTGTATTTAAAAGAGAGAAAAAAAAATATATATATATATTGAATAAAAATGTTTTCGTTTTTAATTGTTTTAAAACTGCTGGTAGGGTTGATTTCTTGGGCGGGTACAAAAAGTTGAGACAATGTTGAATTTTGGTAACCATATGTTGTGTTTTATTGTGTGTTGTGTGTGTGTGTGTGCTATTAAAAATAAATAAAATCTACGATAAAATTTTTATAAGCAACAATTAATCTTTTATTATTTTCCTAAAATCCTATTTATATAATTTCTTCATTGATACAGAAATGAAAGCTTTTTAATTATAATGTGAGCCTTATTTATTGTTACTTGAAATTTATACACAATATGAGAAAGAGAGAAAAGCAGTTTAAAAAATTCCAGAAAGAATTTGAAGAAATTAAAGGGAGATGTAAACACAAATTTGTGTTTAATAAAGAAATTAAAATTATTTATACATTTCTGTTTTATTATCAAAGAAAGTTAAATACTTTAAATAGAAAAATAAATTGTTTTGCTTATATGTGCATGTATAATATGAATGAGTTATTGAAAACTTTTGATTCAAAAGAACTTTAGTCCCTTTGCATGGGCAAAGAGAAATAATGAGAAGGATGAAAATAAATACGTAAAAATTATGCTAGTTAATTTTCAGCACAATTTGTTCAGTATAGTATATCAATGTTGCGAACAAAATGAGAATCTCGCTTTTTATCACGGTAAGCAAAATGTCTAACTCATTATTTGTCACGAAAAGCATAATGTCTATCTCGTTTTTTGTCACGAGAAGCAATATGTGTAAGTCGAGCGCTATTTACATTGCATTGAGAAACGACGTACTCATTATGCTTCCTGTCACAAAAAAGTGAGATACACCTATTAGCCTATTACCTATCGTTTGCACCAACATCTACATAAAATAAGCTATTGCCTCCTCTTCAGTCCCCAACTTTTTAAAAAATTATTTCACTGTTGCAAAATTTAACCACGTTTTTGTTCAGCTCTCAGAATGACAAAAATATGCTTTTTTTTTTTTTTGTCAAAAGGGGGTTTGTTGCTTTTGCGGACCCCCTAACCACTCTAGAATGCTCAAAATAGCTTTAAAAATCGCGTAAATTCAGGGGCATTTTCTGGTCCAATTTTTATATTTTTATCTCAATTTTTTTATTGAATTATCTGATGGCCACTATATTGTATACTGGAACTGAAGAGGATAGTAACTATTACAAAGCATAAATATTATCTTCTAGAGCATAATTATTTATGTTCTAATTTAGCATCATTTATGCTATAATGACAAAAAACATAAATTATGTATTTTTTTTTTTCTTTCTGTGCTTATAAAAAATTAGTACTTTCATTCTTTCATAGAAAAAGAAATATGAATTTATTCTTGATATGGTTAAATTATATTTTCAAAAGTTTTCAATATATTATGTATGAATGTTATTGCAAAAATGAATAATTAAAGTACTTTGGGAACATTATGCCACATAAACAATATTATTATTAGAGATTATATAAATAGGCCTTCAAAGAAGTGCTGCTAAAATTACATATTATAAAAGGTACGAAATTTGTTCTCTGAATACATAATAATTTATTACTAATATAACAAGCTATAAGATTTGTGAAGATTAAATTTTGCAAGAAATTATAAAAAATTATAGAAAAAAAAGTAAGAGTGCCAAATTCATAGCTCAAATAATTGGTTTGATTTGTTTCCACCTAGAGATTGTTTTTACTTTTTCTTGTAAAATAACTTCACATTTCTTTATGAAGAATTAGCAGGTACACTTATTTTTATTTTATATTTTGATAAAAGTATAATATATAGCTAATGAAATAAGCTAGGATGATCACTCATAATTTCAAATTTTGCCTGAAATTAAATTATTTGCTTCTAAAAAGCCAATAGTTATCAATAGATCCTAGCATAATAACTTTATTGCTTACACTGGCGTTGAAACTGCATTTTTTATTGATATATTTTATTATTATAAAATTATTTACTATAGTATCAGAATTTTAAAATCAATGGTATTTTAAAAATAATATTTTGCACATCATAGAAATATCGTATTAAAGCCATATACCACATAAAGTAACATGTGCTTTTTAATGAATAAACACGAAATTATTTATTTATTAAACACCAAGGTGTACTTATACACGAAATGGGATCTTCAAAACTGATGATAATATTTACCAGAATGTTAATGTAACCCCACGAGAGAGCTAAAATACTGTAAAGTAAGCAATTTGTGTGACTATTCATGTTTCTGGAGTCAGAAACATGCAAAAATTAGTAAACAATGTTGTTAAGGCTGCATAAATTGAAATTTTCTGATCACTGGTACGGAGCAGCAGTTGGTTTTTGAGACAAACTAAAGTTATTAATGTAAGTCCCATCAAGTATTTTGTGATGTAAAATGCTTATGTTTTATTCTGGTCTATTCCTTTGAGCATTGGGTAGATGATTAAATAGCTGCTTCATTGATACAACATAAAATTTAAGTATAAAATACTTTACAATCTGCCAAAATAAGCAAAGGGCAAAAAAATCCAGTTTTTGCAAATGCAATAAAACATTTTATGCTAGGACCTACTTTTAACTAAATCAGAATTGCACAACATCCTATCTATATACACTTTTAAATTATTTTCCCTTTCATAAAATAATGTATCTTAAAATTTCTTAGATGAGAAATAAATACATAAAAAAATTATGTTATGTTTTAATAAACTATTATGATCTGATGCTTGTTTTGTTATTTAGCTGTTTCAACGATGCCTCATCAAAGTTCTAAATATTGAACTATGGAAACTGTATCTAACCTATGTCAAGGAGACCAAAGCTTTGCTACCTACTTACAAGTAAGTTCAGTATATAGAAACAAATGTACAAAACATGGCCTGCCATCGTGGTGGTCTTCAAAAACTTAAAGGCCTAGAACATCTTGAACAAAAAAAAAAATTGCTTAATATCCTAACATACCCAAATATCAACATTATTTTGGTCGGAGTCATTGATTTCTAATTTATTTTCCATTTACAAAATGTCAGTTGCGGGTTTACTACGTCACAGCTCGCCTGGTCCATGCGCGCGGAAACAGGCAAGCTGTGACGTAGTAAACCCGCAACTGACATTTTGTAAATGGAAAATAAATTAGAAATCAATTACTCCGGCCAAAATAATGTTGATATTTAGGTATTTTAGGATATTAGGCAAGTTTTTTGTTCAAGGTGTTCGACGTCTTTAATATTTAAAAACTTTGAAAAGAGAGAGGCTGAACATTGAGTTACGCTATAAGTGCTATAATATAGTGTGCCATACTTTTTTTTCTTCTTCTTCTTTCCCTCCTTCTCAAAGCAAAAATATTAATTTATACAAGTGCTATACACAAGCTGGCAACATATTGATGGCTCTGCAGAAAACTGAACTATGTATAGTCTCCATGCACATCATATTTGGAACATTGCGCTCTCCGCCTCTCCCGAATTTGAAGCATGTCTTACCAGCTCACAGATGCTCTAATTTTGGGAGAGGTGGAGAGCGCAGATGTTCCACATTTAAGGCGCGCGGAGATAGTTCAGTTTTCCGCAGAACCATCGATATAACACTTGACTTAACTCAATTTTCAACCTAGGTTGGGCACTTTCTTTAACATCTCTCCTTTGAAGTTAAAGTCCCTATAAACTACCAAGTACTGTCACCAAAACAGTTGAAAAACTCACTAAAATAACATGTATAATTAAATAGCAATTGGCCTCTCAACCATGAAAAAACTATTAAGAATTCTTAAGTTTTGAAGACATTGCATGCACCACAGAATAGGATATCCATAATTATATTGGCATACATATTTCATTAGTTAAGTTAATTATTATTAAGATACATTTAAGAAAGTGAAGTATCGCAGTTGGATATGATGAAATTAAAAGGAAAGGAAAGAGAAAATCAGCATAAACATTCACCATTGTGAGGATATCTGCGTAGTTAGGTGAAATGCTAGTACAGAGAAGCTTTTTGGTACATGATGTATTGTGCCTAAAGCTAACATTGTGTTAATTTATTATGTCGGCAAGCTTTCCACCTAAAGGCCCATGCAGCCGTCTTATTTTATTTAGTACTAAATTAATTTAAGAAAATAAACCGCTGTGATTGGCTGAGAGTTGACTTATTTTTTTAAAATTAATTTAATATTAAATCAAATAAGACGGCTTTACTTGTAGGACATCTATTTACAATAGTAAGGATGGTTTCAACTATCCTTTCAGTGGTACCATAAGTTATATTATTAATTTAATGCTCTGTAATAATAAGAAAAAATAATAATAGTGTAAATACAGTATATATTGTAGTATACTATAAAAAGTAATCTGTAATGTTGTCCAGCACATTTGCCAGACCTCCTAGTGGTAGATTACGGGCAACGCTGTTTTGGCCCATGAGGCGTTTCTTGCATCAGGAAATACGGCTCATGGGAAAGATAGCAACTATTCTGTAAAACAGTGGCTAAGATGGTACCAAGTCTGGACCGCTGTGCATGAAGCCTAGTAAGCTTCATCACATAAACAAAATTACTAAAAAACAACAAAAACCTGCCTCGGACAGGCAGCGTTATGGTGAGCAACGGTGTCTGAAATCGGACGGCTCACCAGCAGGACTTGACTTGGCGCGATCTTGGTTAATTGGTACATGGAATGTGAGAGGAGTCAGTGGTAAGGAGCAAGAGTTGGTGAGTGTGATGTGTGAAAGAGGATTAGATGTATTGTGTGTAACTGAGACAAAGAGGAAAGGGAAAGATGTGAGTAATATTCGTGCACTTGGTAGTGGTAGAGAGAAGGATGTGAGTGGAATGGATGACGGGTTTTTAGCATTATGGTCTGGGGTGGGTTCAGATGAGCATGGAAGTCAAGGGGTTGGGATAATTTTAAGTAACAGAGTAAAAAGTATGATGAGAAATTATGAATGTGTGTCCCCAAGGTTGATGTGGATGAGAATGAAAGTGGGTATTACTAGGGTTGTGTTTGTGGTATGTTATGCACCAGTGGATGGAGAGGATGATGATGTAAAGGATGAGTTTTGGAGGCAGTTGAGTACTGTCCTAAGTGAATGTGAAAAGGGAGAGCGAATTATTGTGTTAGGAGATATGAATGGTTGGGTGGGTAGGAAAAGAAGTGGATTGGAAGATGTGGTTGGTAGATTTGGTGACTCTAGAGTGAATGGTAATGGTGAAAGTATCGTAAATTTCTGTGTGGAACATGAGTTGTTTGTATCGAATACATGGTTTAAGCATAAAAGAATACATGAGTACACATGGGTGCGCAATGAGCAGAAAAGTATGATTGACTTAATTCTGTATGATAACAGACTGAAAGGAAAGGTGAAAGATACAAGAGTGTGTAGAGGAAGTGAATGTGGTACAGATCATTTTTTGGTTGTGTCTAGAGTAGATCTAGGAAATAAATGGATTGAGCATAAGAAGGTAAAAGTGGTACAAAAGAGAATAAAAGTGGAAAAATTACAGGAGGTGGAGGAGAGAAGGATGTATACAAAGGGGATGAACGAGAGGTTATTTCTGGTAACAAAAGAGTGGGAGAAAAAGGTTATGACTGACTATGATGTTGAATGGGGGTATAAGGTAATTAAAGAAGCTTGTGTGGAGACTGCAAGGAAAGTATGTGGTGAGGCTGTGGTTGGTCGTATAGCTGGGGATGCATGGTGGAATGATGAGGTACGAGAGGCTATTGAGGAGAAAAAGAGAGCATATTTGAAGATGATTGATGCAAAAAATGAATTAGAAAAAAAGGAGTTATTTATAGTGTATAAAAAGAAAAGAATGAATGCAAAAAAGAGTGTGCTAGAGAGTAAGTTGAATGCAAGGAGAGAATTTGAAGAGAAAATGCAAAGTGAATTTATGGGTAATAGAAAAATGTACTGGAAGATGGTGAATCAAGTGAGAAAAGGAAGTAATAGTAAAAGTGCAGGCGGAGTAAAGAATGAAAGAGGAGAAATTGTGTGGGATGAAGAGAAGGGGAGAGAATGTTGGCGAAAGTATTTTATGAATCTGTTTTTGGATGGAGGGGAAAGGGAAGAAAGAATGGAGGAGGAAAAGGAGAATGAATCAAACGGAGTAAATGAGGAGATGATTGAGTTTCGATTGAATGATTTAAAGAATACTGTAAAAAAGTTAAAAAATGGCAAGGCAGCTGGAGTAGATGGAGTAACAAGTGAAATGGTAAAGTATGGAGGAGCGTCTCTGGAAGTAAAAATGTTACAGTTATTTAATATGTGTTACAAATGTGGTAGAGTACCTGAAGACTGGGTATGTGCTGTGATTGTTCCGTTATATAAGGGGAAAGGGGATAAGTATGACTGTAAAAATCATCGTGGAATTAGTTTGTTAAGTATACCTGGTAAAATGTACGGAGGGATGGTGATTGATAAGGTGCAAAAGGTTACACAGGGTCATATCTCAGAAGTGCAATGTGGTTTTATGCCCGGCAGGGGCTGCACTGATCAGATTTTCACTGTGCAGCAGTTGATTGAGAAATGTATGGACGCAAGAAAGAAAGTATTTGCTGTGTTTGTAGATCTAGAGAAAGCATATGATCGAGTGAACAGAAGTATGATGTGGAGTGTATTAGATGAATATGGGGTGAGAGGGAAGTTACTTGAGGGTGTGAAAGCCATGTATGCAGGTAGTAAGGCATGTGTGAGAGTAAACGGAAAGTTGAGTGAGTGGTTTAAAGTGGGTAGAGGCGTTAGGCAAGGATGTGTGATGTCGCCGTGGTTATTCAATATTTTCATGGATAAATGTATAAAGTTGGCTGAAAAGTATGGAAGTGGAGTAAACGTAGGTTTGTTAATGGTGTGGATGTTGTTGTACGCTGATGATGCGTTGATGGTGGCTGAGAGTGAGGAAGAATTGCAAGAGATGATTGATAGGTTGGAAGAAAGCACAGAACAAATGGATCTGAGAATAAATGTTGGGAAAACTAAAGTAATGGTATTTGGTGGAGAAAATGATGATGGAAATGAATTCACACTGAATGGAGAAAAGCTGGAAAGAGTGAAAGAGTTTGTATATTTGGGAAGATTATATCAAGAGAATGGAAGTATAGATGGGGAGATTGAGAGGAGAGTGGCGGCAGGTAGGAAAGTAGTTGGCAGCATGGCAGGATTGGCCAAGAGTGATGCTTTATCAAACAAAGCAAAACTTACAGTGTACAATTCTGTCTTACTCCCAACTATCTTATATGGTTCTGAATCATGGGTATGTCAGAGTAGGCATATGAGTAGGGTGAATGCTGTTGGTATGAGTTTTCTTAGAAGTATGTGTGGTAAAACAAGATTAGATAGGGTAAGGAATACTTGGGTGTTGGAGAAATGTGGAGTAAAAGAAACTGTAACTGAGAAGTATGAGAACAGTGTATTACGGTGGTTTGGTCATGTTGAGAGAATGGGTGATGAAAGAATAGCAAAGCAGGTATTTCATAGTAGAGTGGGTGGAAGGAGAGATAGAGGCAGGCCTAAAACATCATGGTCTGAGGTGGTTGGAAGATGTTTGAAAAATAAGAATGTACGCAGTATGAAATGCAAAAGGAAATGTATGAAACAAGGTATGAGACTGGCGGAAGCAAGTGAAGTATGTCAGGATAGGAAGTTGTGGAGGTCTATCACTGGGTCAGGATAAAACATCTGTGTTGTTGGCTTACCCCGAAAGGGATTTATAGCGTCATGATATGTATGTATGTATGTACTATAAAAAGCTATTTTTGAATACAGAAAAAAAAAATATAGATTATATTATAAAGTAGTAAAAAGCATCTTCTGGTATTAATAATATCATTTTTAGGGAGAAAATGGCACAAGCTTACGATTTTACCCTGGAGAAAGTTGGTTTAGACATCCAATCATATTCCATCTGGAACGACTACGTCAGCTTTCTGAAAGGAGTAGAGGCAGTTGGATCTTATGCTGAAAATCAGAGAATCAGCGCTGTTCGTAAGGTAAGACTAATTGACAAGAACTAGGTAGGAAAGGGAATGTATGAAGTAAATTATGAGTATAAGGAACCTATGCTAGAATAAAACATTGTAGAGATCAATTACTAGGCCAAAAAGAAGTGCTGAATGGGTTGTACTGATGAGATGTATGGGGGTATATGTATGTGTGCATTTTTAATTTGTACTTGTTAATGTGTATAAAATTGCAAGGATGCAATAAAGGAAATACAGTAAGGAAACTAGAATAATTATTTTTAAAGTTTTTTTTTTTTTTTTTTTTTTTTTTTCATGCATACAGTAATTTTTAATTTTAGGGGAAAAAATTGCAGTTAGGATCAATATTATATAGAAAATGGTGGAAATACAAGCATAGGGCCTTGCTACAGTAAAATTTATATGCATAGGTTGAGGTCTTATGTGGCACAAAGTTTTATAAATATTATTATAATTATGCCATGTGAGACCTCTCCTACTGTGGTAGGCTGGTATTTCTAGGCATACAGTAATAATAATTTATATAATAAATTAAACATGCACATATTTTATGAGTGGCTTGTCACATAATGTTTTATAATGCTGCATGCATTTTGTTTTGATCTGGTTTGGAAATTATTCTCTCTCACTCCAGCTGTCAGCTTTATCCATTTTTTCTTATTAATTTATCTATGTATATGTTTTCTAACTAAGTTTTAATGATCAATTAAATCTACACAGGTATATCAACGAGGTGTAGTAAATCCTATGACTAACATAGAACAACTATGGAAAGACTACATTGCATTTGAGCAAGGCATCAATCCCATCATTGCTGAGAAGATGGGAATGGAACGAAGTAGAGATTACATGAATGCTAGACGTGTAGCTAAAGAATTTGAAGCAGCTACTAGAGGAATTAATAGAAATACACCAAGTGTCCCTCCTGTTGGTATAACAGATGAAATTAAACAGGTATAAGACAAACTAATTGATGCAAGTCACGTCATTGCAATATAAATGCTAATAGTGTTGTTCATAAACCCTGTTTTCTTGCACCAAAAAATGTGCATTCCATTTGGATAACCAAAGTTGATTGTCATCTTAGGAGCAGAGAACAGGGTTTACACAGACAGCATTATAGTTTCCTATTCCATGTTTGCTATATCTTTAACAATAAAAATAACAATTGTTGCCCCAGGTTGAGATGTGGAAGAAGTACATAGCGTGGGAGAAAAGTAACCCCCTCCGTACTGAAGACCAGACTACGATAACCAGGCGAGTGATGTTTGCTTACGAGCAGTGTCTCTTATGTATGGGACACCATCCTGATATCTGGTACGAAGCAGCTCAGTTCCTTGAACTGTCTTCTAAACTGCTGACTGAGAAAGGAGTAAGTTCATCTATAAATTGTTTTTGTATGGTTCATAATAAAAATTTGTTACTAGCTTTGTAGTTGTATTAATATTTTTTGTTTGTAAAAAATGAGGGGGGGGGGGGAGCAATTGCTAACGGTAGAACATTTGATCCCAAGTCCTATATAAATTGGTGAATCTTCACGTTTCATTAACTTTCAACTCAATGTGCTCTAAATCTCTCTTTGTTATTATTATTATTTGTAATTATGTATTTTAGCGCGCTATTTTTTCATGATAAATAAATTGGCAGCAACAAAAATTGCAGTGTTACTTGTTATTTTATTATTTTTAAATTTGGAAAATTAAATGAGCAATAATGCAAACTCTTCTCTAAATACAATGGTGCTTGTTTGTGATGCTTGCTAGTGTATAACAATTGGTGCAAAAAATGGAAAGGGACTTTTAATTTGGTTGCATTTAGGCATTGAGGAACTCTGTTTTATTTTCTACTTTCTTTTTAGATTTCTTTTTCTTTCCAGATTTTTTTTTTCAAACTTTAAATTAAATTAGCTCCTATGAAATTAAGTCAATATACTTTGCTGTTAAAACATTGAAAATTGAAACACATATAAAGTTATGTTATCATACACTTCTTTTATTAAAAGAAATTGCGGTTAAAGAGAGAATAAAAAATGAAAAAGTTGATTTATTTATTAAAATTCAATTTATTTTACACCATTAAAAAGCTGGATTGTATTAATATTTTTATTATAAACATAACTGATACTTTTTTTTTTTTTTTTTTTTTTTTTAGCACTTACTACAATAGCAAAATATTTGGGAATTTTTATCTGTGCTAATCACAACATAATTAATCATGATATTTAAAAATATTTACAATACTCATCAATAGAAATCTAATGTGTTAATGGAAAAATCAAACTAATCTTTGTTTTTACTTTGATAATTAAAAATTTTGATAGAAACACATAGATATATTATTAAAAATTGGGGAATGGGAGATAGTATGAGTTTACACTTACAACTCGCATTCCCCAATTTTTTCCTAATTTATGTGTGTCCTAATTTATTTATTTATTCTTGTAGACGCATAGACGACTTTTTCCTGATGTTTTTTTTTTCTTTGTTGCTTTTTTAATCCTACAATTTATTAATAGTAACTATAATTTTGTTCTATTTTGTTGTTATAGGATGTGAACTCTTCTAAACTATTCAGTGATGAGGCAGGCAGTATTTATGAACGAGCCATCACTGGAATACTACAGCGCAACATGTTACTCTACTTTGCCTACTCTGATTTTGAAGAGGGACGTATGAAATATGAGAAAGTACATCAGATATATACAAGACTTCTAGAAATTGAAGATATCGATCCCTCATTGGTGAGATTTATTTACTGCTTTGGATTTTTTTTTTTTTTTTTTAAATCAAGATTTTTACTAAAGTGACACTCTTTTCATGATATGTTAAGGCCCTTACTGGTTTTCCACTATCCTTTTTTTTTTTTTTTTTTTTTTTTCATATCGATCATTACAGATAGTAAACGGCCGCAAGGATTGTTAACAATTAAAAATTGAAAATTAAAAACTTGAAACATTTATTGTCCGATATGTGCACATTACAAGGGTGTTGGCCTTAATTTTTTTTTCCAAATTTGTACTGTGGTGATATTACGATGTAAGTTTGAACAATACAAAAATGCTGGCAGCCATTTACTATCCGTGATAGTCGATATTTACCATACCTAACCGTGATGGTTTATTTGCCTTAATATCTTTAATCTCAGCCTTGTTAATTCTATTGTATATTATATACAGACATACCTTACCTAACTATGTTAATTTCTATATAATATGCCCATAGGCTTACATTCAATACATGAAATTCGCAAGAAGAGCAGAAGGAATAAAATCTGCACGTACAATATTTAAGAAAGCTCGTGAGGATGCTCGCTCAAGTTTTCACGTTTACGTATCTGCTGCCTTGATGGAATATTACTGTAGCAAAGATAAGAATATTGCATTTAGAATCTTTGAATTAGGTCTCAAGAAATTTGGAGATACTCCAGATTATATCGTATCATACATTGATTACTTGTCTCATCTCAACGAAGATAATAATACTAGAGTACTGTTTGAGAGAGTGTTGACTTCAGGGACTTTGGAGGCAGAAAAATCTGTGTAAGTAAAAATATACATTTATTTGTATTGGGAAAAAAAAAAAAAAAAAAAGGTTAACGTAATATTGTGCGAAATTTTTCATCATTTGAAATAGAGCTTGCATTGAAAATATTGCTCAGCATAAAAATGACATTTTTGTATACATGTAGGTTAATGGAAGTTTTCGGTTTAAAAAAATGCTTAAAAAGGGCTATGGCTTAAAACATATAAAAAGTATGTCTAGTATTTGTCATTTAAATTTCTGGTGGATTAGTTTTCTCAAAAATCGCAAAAAAAAATAATTGTTTTTCCCCATAAACATAATGTTAAATTAGGGGACCCTTAGCTTTCCCCGCGTCTCCCCGCACGCTAAACCGATAACCTCCATTGAGAAATTTTAAATACATAGGTATATTTTAAATTTTAAATCACTAGTGAATAATTGGCAATTGATTGTATAAGTCAAAATCAATTTATATATTTGTGAAGTATAGTGGTCAAGATTATATATTGCAGCTAATGTTTTTGGCATAACATTGCACTATTTAGATACACTGGCTAAACATTGTCGCACGATATAGTGTACTTTAGTTTAATTTCAATGTTAAGTGTTTTTACTTTTTGCAATTTTATTATTATTATTAGCCTATTATTATTTTTTTTTTCTCATTAGATTTGCTTGAAAAATCAATATTTTACTAGCAAAATTTTTAATTGTGATTTTACTAATTGTGTTGACAGAGAGATCTGGAATAGATTCCTTGAGTTTGAGTCCAATGTTGGAGACCTTGCCAGTATTGTTAAAGTCGAGAAACGAAGAAGTGCAGTCCTGGAAAAGGTAAAATACTTCTTGGTATCATTTTTGTGCAAGAATATAGAGGTAAAGGAAAATATAGCAACTTGGGAATATTATTCGTTTACTGTATTAAATTGTATGTGATTTATGTTAAAAATATGCTATAAAAAAATAGCAAATACATTTATGTTTAAAAAATATACATCTAAATAAATAAATTTATAATTCATTTAATCTTTAATTGTACTTCTAAATCAATAATTAAAAAAATGAAAGAAAAAATAATAATAAACCAAAAAATCTTAATTTTTATTAAGAATAAAATTAAAATAATAATAAAAAAGAAGAAGTGTCATATCTTCATATAAAATAACTGAAAAAAAAAAAAAAAAAAGAAAAAAAAAAAAAAAAAGAAAGTAAGAAAAAAGAAAAAAAAGTATCATTTCAAAGTTTTGAACCAACTTTTGTTTTTTTATTTTTAGTGTGAAATAATAAAACTTCCAAATCTACAAAATAATTTGGTAATTATGAACTTGTTTACTGTGCTGTTAAACGATGTGTATTGTTATGAAAAATGTTAAAGGTGTTATTAAAAAAAAAAAAAAAAAAAAAAAAAAAATCACAAACTTATTATGACCACTTATTAATGCCACTTTTCTTTTTGTTATTGCTAGATAATAACTTTTCTTCCATTAAAACTTCCATAACATGGTAAATCTTGCTAATTTACAATAATTAAGAGAAATAAATAAATAATAATACGATAATTTACAACAACATTTAAAATAAATCAATGAAGAGCAATCTTGATATTATATTAGGTCTATTATTATTATCTCAAATGAAATTTCCAATAAAACTGTTATTTATTTTTTACTTTACTTATTTTAGGTTTAATAAAAAATATGTTTCTGGTATTTAGTCAATTTAAGGGGAAAAAATCATGCAGTTAGAATTCATATTAAAGAGAAGGATAGAAATGCCAGCTAGGGCCTTACCTCAGTATAAGTTCTATGGAGAGGTCTCATGTGGCACAGTTTTAGTTATAATTATTATTAAAACAGCTCCGTTGTGCCATGTGAGACCTCAACCTCTCCATAGAATTTCTACTGTGGTAAGGCTCTTACTAGGATTAATTTCCTTTCCTTTAATATTTCTCATATTTAGCCTTATTTATGATTCCTATGTATTCTCTATTTTTTTGTTCTCCTAAACAGTTGAAAGAGTTTGAAGACAAAGAGACAGCTCAGCTGGTTGACAGATATAAATTCATGGATCTTTACCCTTGTTCTCCTGCTGAGCTGAGAGCTATTGGATATACACAATCTAATAGAGGACCACATAAAGGTATCATAGCAATCAGTTAACTACAGTATTCATAGTTTTATTTGCTGGTGTTTTTAAAAGCATCATAATGCACCAAAAATCACGATCGTCTATGGTTATTCAAATGGAATGCGCATTTTTTGGTGCAAGAGAACAGGGTTTATGAACAGCATTCAGTGTTTTATACAAAACTGTTAGTTTTCACTTCCAGCAGTTCTGTAGAAAATAGAAGTATTTAGAAAAGTAAAATGGTAAAGGCTTGAAATGAGGTTCTTCGGTAATTTAATACTTTAACTCAAAAGTTAGAGGAGCAGTTTTTTTTTTTTTTTTTTTTTTTTTAATGGGTAGTTGTTGCTACTAACTTTTTAATAACAAAAAATACATGTTGGTGTTGTAGTGTAGTAGAAAATTTGTGTATCTCTTTTTTTATCGCATGAAGTAAAATGTGTACATACCTCATTTTTTGCCACTTCAAGCAAAATCAAGATACTAGATATACAAGGACACCAACTGCTGGTTCCATGTTAATCTTAGCACAGTTGTTATTGGTCTATTTTGATCATGTGACATTAAACTTGGGCGCTAATTGGCTTAGACCCTCATTTTGAATTTCACAGCAACCCAACTTGGCCGAGCATGTCCTTATCTTGCATGTAGTATCTTGGCAAAATGTGTAACTTGTGCGCCATCTACAATATGTCTGAAAACAAGACACACATTTTGCTCCCTGTGACAATATAACAAGATACACATTTTGCTTCTCCTGGTAAAAAACAAACAAGATACACATATTTTCCGCTACAACATCAATACATAGGCCTATATACAAAATATTCAAAATTTGAATTTCAGGTATATGGGCCTTCTAACAACTACCATTAATCTATTTTCTATTTTAAAATAATGAGACATGTTTTATTTTGTGTTTAGGTCTGATGTCAGTTGGAGTAGTTGAAGAAGTTGAGGAAGTCCAGAACATCCCCAGACCTGACTTTGCTCAGATGATTCCATACAAACCTAAGGCTAAACCAATACCTGGAGAACATCCTGTAACTGGTGGTGCGTTCCCCTTCCCTCCAGCTGCGGCACATCTGTGTACCTTGCTACCCCCACCCTCATCATTCAGAGGACCATTCGTCTCTATTGATCACCTCATGGATGTCTTCAGTAAAATCCAATTGCCTGATAATGGTAAGTACAAGAGTTCATATTGTATTTTTAACATAAAATATTAATGAGCAATCAGCATTGTGATGATTAGAAATAAGATTTATTATAATTATTAATGACTCAGGCAGGTCATATAGATTGATTGACTCATATAAAAGATTTGATAACACCGATAGTATCAATTACTAACCAATCTACCCCGTACTCCCACCTCTAAAAATAGACTAATGAATATGAGCAGCTATACTGTAGTGTATAGTTAACTGGTCCCAGAAAAATCTGACCAATTACGTTAAAAGTTTACTAATATTTATATTATTCAGAGATTTAGACACGTGTTTTCAGCTTTTCTAAATTCAAAGTGTTCAGATATTGTCTTAAAATAAAATATTAAATTTTAATTGGTATAAAATATAAGTTGAGGAAACGATTAAATCAATACAGTAATTATTATTATTATTTTTTTTTTTTAGTCTTGTTTTTAGTAGTAAAAAAAAAATGAATAAATCTGAATACAAATTGTATAAAATTGTGATCTAATTATCCAGGTTGAATTTATTTTGACCTTATGTTATTGTTTGTTTTGTTAACAGTTCCTGCTCCTCCAACTGACAATGGTGCTGATAGTAAATTATTTGACCTTGCCAAATCTGTTCACTGGATTGTAGAAGAAGAAAATGGTAATCCTAAAAGACGTAAGCGCCAACTATTGGGAGCTAATGAAGATAGCGAAGATGAAGATTTTAGTGGAGCACCGCCAATTAATGATATATATCGTCAACGTCAACAGAAAAGAGTCAAGTAAAATAATAGATCTCAACACACACACAAACAAGTATATACTTTTAAAAGAGGAAAGGTGTCCTATAGTATAAAAAAGTAATAATCATCATAATTTGAAGGAAAAGAAAAAAAAAGGTTATTTTGGAGAAAAGCTAGAACTAAAACTGTTGTTGTTATAGATGCTCCCCTACAGTACATTGTAGTAGGTAGGACCTTACCTGAGTTTAACAGGTAACAGGAAGTTATCTGATGGTTCAGGTAACACAATAATGGTAAACCATTTGATTGGCAAGTAATGTCTGGGGTAACTTTCAACATTAATTCCTATTACATATTAATTATACTTCCAGTGCTTTAACAAATATACAGGGAAAAAAAGTATAGGCTATAAAAAGTTAACTTATTTCAGAAAATGCAATATTTAATTTTAATGTTAGGACCTACACTCGTCTCAAAAAGCCTGAGCTACCTGCCGTTTGACCTTTTACCGTATCGCCTAGTCGCCCCCCTGTGAAATGAGCACGAGAAAATGGGCAATACATTAGTGGTAAAACGATAAATCGCCTGAGGTTTTTTGAGTCGAGTATATCTGGCATCCCTGTAAAGCATTTACTTTGATATTTTGTTTTATCATTTTTTTTTTTCCTGAAAATTTAATGCAAAATTTGCACAATGACAAGAATATATTAGTATTGTTCGTAAATGCTGTTTCCTTGCAACAAAAAAATGAGTGTTTCATTTGAATAACCATAATTGTTCATCATTTTAGTGGCAGAAAACAGTGTTTACAAACAGCATGAGTTTTAAAATATTTTGGCTTTCTTTTTTTTAAATGTATATACCAACCAAGGCACTTTTGTATCCAGATAGCAAATGGTTCATTAATAATTTAATGACATTGCTGTTATCAATTAAATTTAACATTTAACTCATAACCATTATGATGAGTGATGACTTAATATTAAAATTAAAAAATATATATATAAAAAAAAAAATAAGCATCGTCAAAAAAAAATATAATAAACTAGATATTCCAATCAAATAAGTTGATTTGAAAAAAAAAAAATTATAATAATAGGGACTGTAAATAAATGCCGAATTATATGATAAATATATATGGATTAAATAATGAAAGTAAAGTGTAATGCCCGATTACAATTTTTTTTTTTTTTTTATGTTTAAAAAAAAAAAAAAAAAAAAAGTAACTTTAATATAACATTGTTCAACTTTTGGTGTTGTAAATATTTAATAATGTTTTATATTATTTTAAAAAAATTATGAGCCATAGAACAATGCTCTGAAAGCCCCCCCCCCCCCCCCCCCCTTATTTCCCAGCTCAAAACATTTAATTAATGTACATGTGTTTCATCTTATTTTAAAAATCAAAAGAAAAAAAATGTAAACTTAAATGTGTGTGTTTCAAATAGCATTGTAATTTTATTTCAATTATTTTGGTTTAATATCATAAAATTTTCCAATGTACCGCACTGCATTAATTTAAGAATTAACGTTTTATTAAAAATTAAATATGTATAGGACTATATGAATAGTTAGAATAATTATTTTAAAAAATATGTTATGAATAACAATAGTATATTTTTATGTAACTTTCACATCATATGCATGATTTGCTTACTAAAAATTTAAAATTTTATTGTTATAAAATTTTAATTTCATAATTGAAAATTTTGTTTTTTGTTCAAAGTATACTAGTATTTAATATATCGATGTTGTTGTGAACAAAACAACTATCGTTTTTGTGTCATTAGAAGCAAAATGTGTAACCTTTTTTTTTTTTTGTCAGCACTTAAACAAAATATCTATCTCGCTTTTTATTTTTATCCCAAGAAGCAAAATGTCTAACTCAAGCGCCATCTACGTAACGTTCGGAAACAATATAGACATTTTACTTCTCATGACAAACAAACAAACAAAAACAAAAAAGATATAGATAGACACTTTGTTTGCAACAACATTGATATTGAATACTAGAAAAAATCAAATCTAATTCAAAGCAAACAAGAATAATGAAGTGTACATATTATATGTAGCATAAAGTTTGAGACTTTAATTTTATATATAGTAGAAATGTTTATTTTTAAATTTGGATCATAATAAATTGTATGTAAATAATATGACAGTAAATGGTATAATTTTACATCATTCACTTTTTAATAATAAATGTCTAAGAAAGAGGTACTGTTTTATGTGCGCATTTTAAATGTATTATGTTAATACACTTTTTGTTTCCCCTATAGTAAATGTATATGGATTAAATAAATTATAAGTTTTTAACAATAAAATAAATGTGACTAAAATAAAATGTGTCATTCGTAAACGCAAGTATGATCCTGAGAGATTAAAATAATCTCGCAGAGCAATTTTATTAAACAATTTTATTTATTTATTATTTTTTTTTATTGTTATTATTTTTATTTATTTATTTTTTTTTCATTTTTGCTATTTATTTGATTTGTCAATGTAAATTTAATTTATTATTATCAATTTTTTATAAATTTCTTGTATACTTTATGTATTATTCTGCAGTTTTTTTTTTTAATCATAAATAATTTATATTAAAAAATATAAATTTATATTTTTGAATATAATTTATTTATGATTTTCAAATTTTATTATTTCTAAAATAATTTTTAATTCCAGCTTTAATTTTTAATTTTTATTTTTATTTTTTTTTTTTTATTATTTTTTTTTTTATTAAATTTTGTATGTTATGTTATAATATTTATTGTGAAAAAAAATCAGTGTCATTCCATTTCGCAACACTTTTTCAACTCTCCCTTTGCTGCCTCGATTCGCTGCTATCATAAAATATTTTACGCGCGCAACTTTTATTTTTCCCCTGGGGCTAAAATATATCTGGGATAATATGTTTTAACTTTTTTCCTCTTTATTCTCAATGGGCCAACTTTTTGTCATTATTACTTTTGAAAAGTCTATTTTAAAGCTGAGAAAATCCCTTTATTTATTGATCCTGTTGATTTATTGATTAGCTACTTTTAAAAGCGTTTGAGGGGAAATGACAAAATAGGGGAAATTTTTTAAGGTGGGCGTTAACCTAAACAACATTTTAGCAGCTGATATTTGAAAAAGAAGCGAAAAAGTTTGTTAATTTTTTATTCATGAAGTTTTTGACGCGGGAGAGGAGAGAATAAAAAGAGAGAAGAAGAGATTTATGATGAATAAAAAAGTTTAGTTTATAAAGTATCAAAATGAGTGAAAGTAGTGAAGAAAAATTAAAAGCTGAAGCTAAAATAAACGAGAAAGGAAAAAAGCACAAAGGTGGTGATGTTTTAACAAGGGATGATTTCGATGCTGGACCTACAAATTATGATATTATTGAACCAGGTCTTTTACTTGGTAAGTTATGAATACGCATGCTTTTCTTATTCGTTTTAATATTTAATACTTACTTTTATGTGTAATGTATATGTACATAAGAAATGACTTTTAACGATCCGTGAGTTTTGTAAGATAAAAAATGTATGTATACATAAAATTTTGAATTTTTAAACTTAACTTTTCCTTCAATTTATGCATACAGTTTCTATTAACTTTATTTTTCATTCCTGCATGTATATATTTCAGATGATTATGTATATTATTGGAAAGTTATCATGTAAATAATGGTAAAAATACAGTTTCCTAGTATGCGTTTACTTCAATGCATCGGATATCGGATCATATCACATATGCACCGAATAAGAAAATATGTACATTTACCCTCTTTCGTTAGTATTATTATAATTTATTATATTTTCTTTCACATCAATGTATGTATTATTTTTTGTAAATAGTAAGGGGGGGGGAGAGAGAAGGATAAAATGTTTTGAGGGCAAGCTCCGAAACATCATTTTGTTGTTTTTATATGTAAACACCATATTTCACCACCACCCCTTCTTATGTGAAAAAGAAATTTGTGTAAATGTAGCCTACCGTACAATTTGTTACAGCTATAATTATGTATCCATACAACGTACAACCCCCCCCCCCCCCCCACACACACTGATATGGAAGTTTTTGTTTCACTCTTAACTCAAAATTAGAGTAATTAACTCACCAATTCAGGGAAGTGTTTTTGGGGTCTGGACCCACTCCGTCAGGTCTAAAAAAGCATTGGCAAAGGGGGTGGTATCCCCCTTTTATGCATGCTGGACCCCTCCCGTTGCAAAATACTAGCTACGCCACTGCACCAATTATATATTTTTTTTTCAGTGTTTAGAACTAAAAAAATTGCATGGTCAAGTACAGTATAATACATGTACTGTACAATGCTGCTTATAAATTGAATACTTCCCAAAAAAAAAATACAAACTTAAGGAGATGATACAAGTTGGTGTGAGTGCGACGTAACAAGAACAAAAATCAGTTCTTTAGGAAATCAGACAGAACAAATTGTTTCACAAAATTAAAAATGTTTGAATTCGATGGTGATTAGATATTGCAGGTCAGCAAGTGAACGTCCTTTGAAAACTGAGATTCAACTATAATTTTTTCTAACTTTAATTTTTTCTCTGTTTTACGTACATAGGTAATTTGACAGCAGCGATGGATATTGAGACTCTTGAACTTCATGGAGTTAGTCATATTCTCACCATAGACTCTGTACCTCTACCTAGATCTATTACCCAATTATCTACTGTTACTAACAAATTTATACAAGGTATACATTGCGCTCGCTTAAAATTAATTTTAAAAATATTAAATTTTTATTTTCATTTATTATTATTGGGTATATTATACTAATTTATTTTCTTTTTTCACTACATACTTTTAACTATTTGTTGGGCTATATTTAACCAAAGTGACAATTAAATTTGCATGCTAACACTAAAAAGAAAAAATATATAGGGGGGATTATATATCATTTGATACTTCGTCGGGTTAGAGCACAAACCGTGTAGCTACAAAAGCAGCAAAGTCGAAACTCTTATCTTTTTGTATAATGTTCTGAACCTTGTTGCTTTTGTAGATACACAGTTTAAAAAAGAGAGAGAGAGAGAGAGAGAGAGATAATAAATCATGAAAAATAGGTAGGTATATGTTAGAAAATTTAATGAAAAATCAAGGTTCATTATATTTAATATTTTGTTTATAAAAAAGGAGACCTATGATTTAGTTTCCAGAAAATAATAGTGTCATGCATTCACTTTTAAAAGACAAAATTATAAAATTTTAAATAAACACCTCTTTGATCATATTTTTTGTTCTATTGTCTTATGAAAATGTCATGCATGTATAGGATAACTTTCAATAAAAAAATAATAATAATATAAAAAATAAAAAAAAAGTTTTATGTAGTACAATAAAATAATGCAAATTCCTGGATTTAACACACAAAAATTTTTAATGTTATTTGCAGTTACTGACAACCCCAGAGAAGATTTACTTGTACAATTTGATGATGCTGTGGATTTCATAGTAAGAGGCATGGAAAATGGAGTTGTACTTGTGCATTGGTGAGTTTTATAAAATTGTGATTATGGTCTGATTTTTTTTTTTTTTTTTTTTTTTCCAGTTGCACAAGCTAAATATAAAATTTTCCTGTAAAACTACATACCATACCATAAATTTTGTGCCCTCCCCCCCCCCCCCCCCCCCAAATCAAATTCAGCTCATAAACCAATATTAAAAACAGTATGTTAATAATTGTGCATAAAATAAATATAAAGACGATAGCTTTATTATTGTTATTTTTTTTATGACAATGTAAGTAAAACTAATTCTTATATACCTTTCTTTCTATCTTTCTTTCTTTGACAGCTACTTTGGTGTATCGAGAAGTGCTACCCTAGTATTGGCATACCTCATGAAAAAATACTCATTAAATTATGACGAAGCAATGGAAAGGTTAGTTTTCTTTTATAATTTTGAAGTTAATTTTGATATAAACCTCTAAAGTTGTAACTTTTGTGAATAATAATTAATTATTTATAAACAAAAAATAATAATTTTGTGCACTTAATTCTTTTGGATCAATGCGCTACATTATTTTTCCTCTTTTTAGTGTAATTAATATTTTAAACTTAAAACTATGCATATCAATAAGTATCTACTTAATTAGCATTACTATTAATTATCAATATAACCATTACTTTTTTTTTTATTGTGAGGCCTATTCAAGTAAAATATTTTACACAATAAAAAATAATAATAATAAATGAATAAAACGAACATATTTTTCCTTATTTTATTATTAATTTATTATTTTCTCTATTCTTACTAGGATACTTGAAAAGCGCAAGTTCATTGGTCCTAATCCTGGTTTTGAAGCTCAACTTCGACTCTACTGTGAAATGGGCTGGGTTATAGATAAAAATAATCCTAGATTCAAATATTTTAGATTGTCCGTGGCTTCGGATAAATTTCGTAAAGGTAAATATTTATCTTTCTTTTTTTTATGTAATAAAGTAAATTAAATTACATTTAAAATTTTCAGTTTTATTTGTAATCATGTTTACTTTTGACTAGCATTGATGTGTCAACTTGTTTATATATTTTTTAAAGGTGCAACTTGACTTGCTTTGTACAGTATTTATCTGTATTTAAGTAACTTTGATGATATAAAATTAAGTTATAACTCATATAGGTAACATGTTAGTGTTACACACAATTATAAATTTGGGACTGGTCTTGAATTATAGACATAAAAACATTTTTAAATGAATAATTTTAAAGAATGAAGGAAAATAAACCATTAGGTTAGGTATGCTAAATTGGGGGGGGGGGGGGGGGGGGGGAATAGGAGAAACCAGCAAAGGGCCTTACTATAGCCTATAGTAAAGAGAGTCCCATTTTTTTATACCTGTGCTAGCAAGATTTTCACCAAACTATGGTAAGCTCCTTGCTGGTTTCTATTCCTATTCTTTCAAATTTATGTACAAAGATTGTACAATGCAGTTAGCATGAACTATAAACAAAATATAATCTTATGGGTAACTCCTATCATTAAGAGATATATATTTTTAAAAACATTTTCAATACATGTTTTCTTTGTTATTATTATTATTTAAATAAAGCTAAACAACAATAAATTGTTACTTATACTTCTTAACATGGTAGTTCTAATGTAATTCATTCCAGTGTTAGTCAATTTCAAATTTATCCTTTTATTAAATAGTTCAAAGTCTTAATAAAATACTGTACTAATAATAAATTTATTTTTATTGTAAATGTTTACAGCCAAGATTTTGCCACAAGATTGTCAGGATGTTATTAAGCCTGATCCTTCTCTTACATCAGTCAACCCTGAACCTTTGGTTTACAGATGTAGGCATTGCAGGTCAGTACAGTCTTCTTTATTTTAGAGTCACATTTCTGCTTTTTTTTTTTTTTTTAATTAGGCCTATTATTATTATTATTTTACACAGTATATAATTTATATAATGTGTAATAGGAAAGAAAAGCAGTTTTTACTAACTGAATTACTAATATTAATTTATGAATATACTGTTTATACCAATGTAAAAGGAGGAGGTCCGGGAGGGGAGTGTTATAGTTTAAATTAAATATAATGATGAAAAAATAATTTTACACAAATATGATACATAGAAAAGTTAGAGCACGTTTAATTGAAAATGTATGAAGAAATGCAACAAGTCTCTAATTTACATAAAAAAAAAAATGGGTCCTGTTTTCTAGCATAGATACTGCTATACATTTTTTTTATATAGGGTGTGTGTGCGCATGACGTCATTCTGAGTGCTTTTCGATGCTCTTCTTGAGAAATGAATAACATTTCTTGTCAGTATAGGACAAGCGTAGTTTTTGGCTATTTTCTTTGAAAAATTAGCTTTATTATTATTTTTTTTTTCTTGCATACTTGAAAAACTAACGTTAACAGCATCAATGCTCTCAAAAAAAATTGTAAAGTATTATTAAACTGGCAAAATGTGCCATTTTCTTATACCTGCCAATGTAATTTAGTACTCACTTATGACGTCGACTTTAACATGAATGAAACCACCCTATACTGTAATATAGAGTAGATAATGCTTTTCATAAATTTTCAACGACATGTTATAATTTAATTGTTGTTTACACAGTATTGGGTTTTTCCTTTTTTTTTTTTTTTTTTTAATAATAATAATTTATTAAATTAATAACAGGCTTATATGATACTAGTTAAGTGCAATGGCTAATTGCAAAACAGCATAGAAAAAAAGTGTGCTAATTTCTTATGCTTTAGTATATTATCCTCTGCATTTTTAATTTATTTTTTTAATTGCACTGTAACAAGTTTCTAAAATATTATATAGGCCTAATGAAAGTTGATAGATATGCGTTGATGTGCTTTAAACCTCTCAAAAAATGTGAACAACATTTTTCATCAGTAACATCTATTGATAGAATCTAACAAACTAAAGGAAGTGCAAACGTACCTGAAAATACTGTATATTTTTTATTAATGCTACTTTTATTTCCATTATTTTCTTTTGCTTAAATAATTTTAGGGGGAAAAAAACAATTAAAAAACATTAACTATTTTTTATTTGCATATTATATATTTTTTATTATTATTTATTGATTTAATAACAAAAGGTCGTCAAATTTCTATAACATATTAATTCTCTATTTTAAATGATAAGCTATCTTTTTAGTTACGACTGTAGAACTGTATCTATAAATTAAAATAATAATAAAAAAGTTATTGCACTTTTTTTTTATTAATTACTGACAATTATCAATTAGCATTAATATAAGATTAATGAGTATACAATTAAAAGAAGGAATGCATTAAAGAAAATTGTGATTTTTTAGCTTTAGCATTATTAAATTTTTCTTTATGTTTTTTTTTTTTTTTTTTTTTTTTTTTTTTATAATATATTTTCCATTTAAAAACATATTTATTATTAAAAACTCATACAAAAAGCTATCTCACTCTATACAGACCAACTTTATATTGAAAACATTGCAGACAAAAGACAAAAATATATGAAGCAAATATTGATTATAAAAAAATGCTTTTGTTGTAACATTAAAGAGAAAATGCTGCTATTTTTAGACATATAAAATGAAAAGAGAGATTAGTTTTTAATTCTTCTTCAAAGCAAAATTTAATTACTTTATAAACTTTGTGTTTTATTGAAATAAGTTTTTACTTTAAAACTAAAATGTAAATATTTATATTGTTGCATTATATAAAATATTAAATTAAAAATAATGAAAATGTAAAAATTAATTCTTCTTATAATCGTCTTTTATTTATTTATTATTATTATTTTCAAATTTGTAATTTAATCGACAATTTTTGCACATTAGTCATTAGAGGTTTTTTTTTTTTTTTTTTTTTTTTTTTAGTTTTATATAATGTTTTGTGGGTTTTAAAGAAATTGTTTTTAAGACTTTTAGAATATAACAATCAAATTAAAAAAAAAAAAAAAAAAAGTAAAATGCCAATATTTACTTTTCAAATTTTATGAAAAATGTCGTAGTAAAAAAAAAAATAATTTAAGTATTAGGACATTTACAAATATTTGCAGCAGTGAAAATTTCATATTATATTTTATATATTTTTAATTAGTTTTATACAAAATTGCAGAAATTTAAAAAGCAATTAAGTAATGAAAAACTATTTCTGTGCCAAAGAATGTATGGAAATGCTGTATATATATTAGTAATTTTAGACAATATTTTGTAATAATTAATTTAAACATTACTATACGATGTAGTATAGTGCGTTATAAAGGAGATTCGCGAATGGAAGAGTAGTTAAAATTCAGTTTTCAGGAGAGTTCCCATAAGAGATTGAGAGAATCATCTGCAACATAAAATTTAATCATAAGTAACAAATCATTTGTCCGCTTATGATAGTGTATGACTTTATTTTGATAGGCATATATGTCTGCATTTATTAAATTTACGTGTAAATACGTGAATTTTAAAATATTTGTATTCCGTATTTGCGAAACAGTGAATGAGAGTGAATGTTTCCCATTGATCAATCTCCGGTAATGTTCTACTTTTTTTTATTATTAATTATTTATTATATAGTATTAACATGTAAATTCATCACGTTAAAGTGGGTGTGTAGTGTATAGTGGGAGGTGGGATATTTAGTGTCACAAAAGCTTTTATAAATAAAACAAAAAACGCTGCTGTTTTTCTCCTCGCGCGTGATATATTATTGATGTGTATATGATATTATTTTATACAAACAATTAAACAATATAGTTCGAACAAAATTTAAATGTTTTAAATATAGAGATCAATAGTTATGATTACAAATTGTCAGATTTACCATATTTTACTCAAAAATAATAATCAATGAAATTTTGAACTAAATATATCATAAAATTAAAAAATTACTAATTACCCCTGCGACACCGACTCGACACCGGCTCACGTGTCCACAATTAACAACTGAAAAAAGTGGTGCATATTGATAATCAGAGAGTGAATGACATATAGTTGAAATATTATATTTAAATAATTATGTCATTATAATCTTTATACATTAATTATTATGATATCATATACATTTTTAGCGTAAATTTTACGTTTATTATATATATATATATATATATATATATATATATATATATATATATATATATATATATATATATATATATATATATTTTAATTTTTTACGTCGATTATGGGTATTCTTATTTACATACTCTTGTTTATAACACACGTGCGTATTAAATTTTGTTAAGGATTATCAATGTTTAATGGAATAAAAGTAATTAATATATATAATAAAATTAAAACCGCGCGCAAAAAAAAAAAAAAAAAAAAAAAAAACTTGCCACTTGAAAAGTACAAAATAGGATGCATTCAAGGATGAAATTCTTCTTTACTTTCCACATACTTTCCATCTTCACTTGGAAAATGTCCTCGTATGTAACCAACTACACATGCTGGTACAGTATCAACACGTTTTTTTGTTTCTCCATTTCCAAAGTTTACTTCAGAACGAACCCATTTAATAAACATTTTTCTTGATAAATATCTCCACAACAAATTACTTTCTTTAAAAATGGATTTTTCTTCTTCTTCATCATAATAATTATCAGAATCGTCATTATAATATTTTACAATCTCACTTTCTATAATTTTCAATACAACTTTATCATTTATACATTTAATATCTTCATGATCACAGATACAGATAATATTTTTACCAATTTTCATTGGTTTTAAATATTTGAGTTCTGTACAACAGATACAAGACATGTCTTTAGAAATTGGAATACACTTTCCACCACATTCACACCAATTTAATACACAAGTTGATCGTCCTTTTCGTTGGTTTTTAATTTTCTCGTGTTCTTCTACACGTTTTAAGTAAATTTCTTTTTCTGCTGGCGTAAAGCGAGGTGAATACAAACTCCAATGAGACATGGTGACAAATATAAATCGCGAGTACACTTGTTAGCAGCAAGGAAACTTGTTTTGTACGATTCTCGAATCTCAAATGCGTCCTACAGGAATGATCCCCTCTTTTACCTCCATTTAGAGGGGAATAGATACCAAAGGAAATCTCCTTGGAGGGGGTTCTGGCCCGCCATAATTCACTTTTTTTTCTCGATTTATTTAGTTTAATTTTTTTCTGGCAGTTGTTTTTATAGTCGAAGAGTATTTTTGGTATTTTTTTTTATTGCATGTCACTTAAAATATGCAGTTGTTAGATATCTGCATAAGATTTTCACAATAACTATTTTTATAGTAAAATATTGTTATAATAATAGCTTTCCTTTTTTTTTTTTTTTTTTATTATTATTTTTTTTTTTTATTAAAATTATTACTTTTCTTTTCTTGTTACTAATAAGTAATATGAGTATATATATTTAATAATTATTATTTATATGATCAATGATCATAATGATATTAATAATTATAAATATGTCCTTGGCAAATAAGAAATTAGCGTGATTTTTTTTTTTTTTTTTTTTCATGCTGCCTGTGATTGTGTGGGGTATAGCCTCTTCTGCTAACTGAACCACTGGCCAACTTCTGATTACCTGTTAATATCCTAGTAAAGCTCTACTTTCTAAAATATTAAACAAGTGAACCTCTATAATAATAGCATATTAGCAATAAAAAAAAATACATTGAAATTATTTGTTTGTTTCCAGACGAGTGATCGCTTCAGCATCTAATGTATTCCCTCACGCAGTTGGTGGTGGATGTGTGGGGTGGCAAGCCAGACGAAGCATGAGACGTCCTCAAAACTCCACGCAGACCGTAGTACAGCAAGGGGAACAACAAGGAGAAGAGACCAGTAGAACATGCGGAGCGTCGTTGTTTGTGGAACCTTTGGCCTGGATGACGCCTCTCATTATACATGAACAACAGGGGAAATTACATTGTCCCAAGTGTAAATCTAAACTGGGGGCATTCTCTTGGGTGTCAGGTAATATCATTATAATGGTTTTTATCTCTCTTTTTTTTTTAACTTTTTATTATTACATAAATTATTGTTATATCGCGTTTTTATTGTGACAGCGATAGTAAACTAGCTATGATTGGCTAGTGGGAACCCTCTAGCCAATCAGAGAGCTAGTTTTCTATTGCTGTCACAATAAAAACGCGATATTTTTACCACGGTCTCTACCTTTATAAGCTAATAATAATGTTTATTTTTTTATGTTTTATAAGATTACAATGCCTATTTATTCTATGAGAGCTTTTATTTATTTATTTATTTATTTTTAGTAGTTGTTGAGACAGCTAATTATTAAGAGTGTAATTAACATAATATGTGTATCTAGCGACAAAATGAAGCTTCTTTGCTTAACAAATTTCCATAGAATGACTAATTTACACTTTACAAATTTGCGGCTAACTAGAACATTCACACCTGTTTTATATAGCAGAAGCTCGAGGCAGCCACAACTTTGTAAAGTGTAGATTGGGCATTTTTTTTTTTTTTTTTTTTTTTTTTTTTTTTGGAAATTTGTAAAGTGTAGAAGCTTCATTTTGATGTGGGAAGGTCGATATGTATCAATACTTTTAATGTAAATACCAAGTAGGCATTTTAAGTAGTTTTCACCAACACTTCAGCAGAGAGAGAGAGAGAGAGAGAGAGAGAGAGAGAGAGAGAGAGAGAGAGAGAGAGAGAGAGAGAGAGAGAGAAGAGACTTTAAATTTTTGAATAATTGAATTAAAAAAAAAAAGCATACATTTTGCATGCTAGACAATTATAATAATAATTATTGCCATCAGCAACTTATTATAGGCTCATCTTATTATTTAAATATTTTTTAATTAACTGAAAAAAGTGCATATTATGACTTTCTTGACATTGTTCTATTAATTTTTTATGATACAGTAGTATAATAATTTTCACTATTAGCTAACGTTAAAAATTCTGCTAACAATCATAAATAGATGCTAGTACAACAACAACAACAACAAAACTTTTTCTAATTTTTTTTTAATTGTATTTCATAAAAGCAAAATAAAGTAATATTGTTTCTATTGTCCCCAGGATGCCAGTGTGCTTGTGGTACCAAACAATCTCCAGCATTTTACCTTGTTCCCTCAAGAGTAGATTGGTGCACCGTAGTGCAAAACTTACAGATGACTGTTTAACAAAAGTGCAAGCTAAATATTATGTACATTGTGTCAATCTTCAAATATATGTGACACTGTAACTCAAATTGCATGAAATCAAATATTATTATATTTATTGGTTTTCTACTTTAGGTCATGGCGTACGTTTTTTAAATATATATTCTGAAAGAACTTCTGCATTTTTTTTTTTTTTTTTTTTTTTTTTTTTAATTTTTTTAAGTTACACGTTGTGACAGTAAAAATTCTGTGCCAATGCTAATAATCTGTTCACAAGATTGTGCAAAATATAAAAATATTGTAAAATTGGTTTTTATAGTAAAAAAAATATATATCGAGGGCTGCGCGGCAATTTGGAACTTGTGCAGCCTCCGCGCGCGCAAGATTGAAACATATGGATTCTCCGCGCACCTACTTTTTGGCACACATGCAGCCTCGGTGGCCGCTAATATTGAAACATGTGTAATCTCCGCGGACGCTGCGAATGAAACATATGTACATTCCGCGCGTACGAAAAGTGACACATCTGAATAATTTGCAGAGTTTTATGATTACAAATTTTAAGTACAAGTTTTTAATAATTTCTCTGATGCAAAACTACACGCTTTAATGATTTAATGATGTAAATAAAATTTAAATCAGATATAATAGATAATCTTACAATAAAATTATATTATCATTACTTTTTTTAAAATTAATATGCTAATAATGTTTTAAAAACAAAGTTTTTATTTTAAATGGAAAATACTTTTCAAAGCTCAGATTTTTTTTATAATAGAATTTTCTTGTGATTCATTTTATGAATTTTAAAGCTACCCTACCTCAAGTCAACTTATGAATGATCAGCTAGAGTATTTTCTTATCATACATACACTTCAAAGGTCAAAATTGTAAACATCCTGTCTAGTTGACTATTGCTGGTAAATGTTTCAGTTTTCATTCTGCTTGTGGAGAGTGTAGTTGTATTTTTAGTTATTCCTTATAAATTTTACGAGTGATTTTTTCAAAAAATTATATTATTTAATATAATTAATAATAATTGCAGTGAATAAAAAAAAAAGCAGAGCATTTGTGAAGTGTGTAATTTCATAGTAGTGTTGATTAGATTATTATTTATTAAAAAAATTAAAGAAGAGTCTTAAAAATTTAAGGTAGGTTTCTTTATATGTGTTATTTTAGGTGATATAGTTTAAATTCTTTAAGTTAGTAGAGAAGGTGTTAAAATATTTTGATGAGGAAAACATTTCAAATTTTACTGTTAAAAGTATGATTTTATTTCTTTTGAACATATGCATTTACTGTTCATTGCTTGTTTATTATTATTTTTTTTTTTTTATTTATTTCATTGATTCATTTACCTATTTATAAATAAATTTATTTATCTATTGATTTATTTATTTATATGATCATTTATTTATTAATTATATATAATTTATTTTTTTAATTAGCTTTTTTTTTATAATTAACCTATTAATTTTTTTAAATACAATTTTAAATTTATTATCCGATGATATTATATCATCCTCATGTAAATTTTATCTGTAAATGCAATTCATATCGGTAGGTATAGCTTTCTTCAGATGTGCCAAAATATCATTCTTCAGATGTGTCACTTTTCGTACGCGCGGAATGTACATATGTTTCATTCGTAGCGTCCGCGGAGATTACACATGTTTCAATATTAGCGGCCGCGGAGGCTGCATATGTGCCAAAAAGTAGGTGCGCGGAGAATCCATATGTTTCAATCTTGCGCGCGCGGAGGCTGCACAAGTTCCGAATTGCCGCGTAGCCCTCGATATATAAAGTAGTTATAGAGCAAAAAAAGCTGACGTTCTTTTAGAATATGCAATAAAAAATACGCTAGGACTTGATTCAGCATAGTATATTAAAGATAAAAGAGTACCGAAACGAAATGAATAACTTTCAATTTTAGTAATGCATTTCAGTGTATAGTTGTGAAATTTTATGATTTCGTTGCGGTACATATTGATGCCTCTGCGTCAAAAGCGATCATCTACATACTTTCCAGATTTCTGACGAAACGACTATCTACACTTTTCGAGCAGCGCTGTAACTTGACTAGCTGCCATAAGCTTAACATTGCAGATGCTCTGTGGCGGAAAGTGTAGATAGTCGTTTTGTCGGAAATCTGGAAAGTGCAGATGCTCGCTTTTGACGCGGAGGCATCGATATAATGTATTAAATAATAATAAAAGAATAAAATTGCAAAAATATTGGGGATGAATAATAGAGAGAAAGCATCAATTTCTATGTTTATATTAATTGTGTGTAAATCAAAGGGGAAAAAAAAGTTTAGCAATTAAAGTACATCACATTGAGAATTATATTACAAAGGGAAAAAGTGCAGAATAAATTACTGTTTTCTTTCCTTTGTCAATTTAAGGGAAAAAAACTATTGCAGTTAAGATCAGTTATAATAAAGAACAGGATAGAATTACCAGCTAGGGTCTTACCACAGTAGAAGTTCTATGGAGAGGTCGACGTCTAATGGCACAGAGTTTTTGTTTTAAAAATGTTCTTTACTAAAACTGTGCCATGTGAAACCTCGACCTCTCCATAGAACTTCTCCTTGCTGGAAATTCTATCATTTTTTTTTTTTTTTTTTTCCCCTTTTAATTGACATTTTCTTTAAATGCAATTGTTTTTGTTCTGCAATGTATGTTTACTATAAATTTTTACACAACATTCAAATATAAAATGAGTAGCAGAAATATAGCCAAATAAGAAAAATGTAAATTATTAAAATTAAAATTGCTGTGTTTATCATGACAAACTTGAGATGTGTTCATTAATTGAACATATAGGGTGTGTACGCATGTTGTCATTCTGAGTGCTTTTTGATGCTCTACTTGAGCAATCAATAACATTGCTCAGCATAGAACAAACGTAGCTTTGGGCTATTTTCTTTGGAAAATTAGCTATTTTTTGGTCATTATTATTTTTCTTGCATATTTGAGGTACTAATTCAACCTGTTAACAGCATCAATGCTCTCAAAAATATTGCTAAGTATTTTTAAACTGGCAAAATGTGCCATTTTCCTATACCGGCCAATGTTATTTAATACTCACTTATGACGTCGACTTTAACATGAATGAAACCACCCTATAGTATTCCAATCAAACTTCCCAATTTTTCATTGTTTATTAGTTAAAAAGATAAAATTGTTCCTTCATTTTTAATATGAAATTATATATATATACCGGTACTTAAAATTTGAATATATTGTTAATAAAATATTATAGTAATATTGAAAAATGTATAAGATAAAATTTATAATGTTGATGTTTTGTATCTAATAATGGGATGCTTCTTTTTATGTCTTTTATTTGGGCAAAATAAGACACACAGATCTCTCAATGTAACTTTGCTTCAGGATTTATTACTTACATTTCTATTTATGATAAAGAATAATAATAGTAAATAAAAGCATCTCTAATATATTAAAAGTGCTTATTGTGTTTTGTAAACGAGGCAGTATTTTAATTGGTTACTGTATACCCATTGACGGTATACTATAGGTCATTTTTTTACTTTTATGTCCCTTTAAGGCTAAAGGCACGCGCAGCCGTCTTATTTTATTTAATATTAAATTAATTTAAAAAATAAGCCGCTGCAATTGGCTGAGAGTCGACTCTAAATCAAATAAGACGGCTGCACGGGTCTTAAACCAAAAGCTAAAATCAAGCATGACTTAAAGTATGTTTACTGTATTTAGAAATGATATTTGCAGCATTTATATGGATCAAAAAAATATATATACGAGAGTGGGTGGTGGGTTATCTTCCATCACAATCTTAAAGAGAGATGAGAAGAAATGAGAAATCTTTGTCACCTGGATTGGTAGACTGTTTGCAGTTTACTGCATTGTAATGCAATGACAATGACTACTAAAGGAAACAACTGTTTTTAAGTAATTTTGCTTACATCCACTTCCGTTTCTACTTACTACGCATGGTGCAGTACGTTGAAATGGAAGTGGGTGTGAGCAAAATCACTTAAAGTCAGCTTTAAAACAGTTATTTCTTTTTATTAGTCAAATGCAAGGTCAGTGTGTCGCATGATAGGAGCTGCCTGCCTGCAACATTCAGGCAAACAAGTAGAAAGAAAATCAAACTTTCATTGGTCTGTGGCTCGACAGTGACAAAGATTTCTCTTCTCAACTTGAGTTTTTGGTCAGAAACAACGCATTCACCATCCACTGATATAATTATGTGTTTGTTTTTTTTTCATATAAATGCTGCTAGTTTTATATCCAAATACTGTAACGTTTTTTTATATTATTATTATTATTATTTATTTATTATTATTATTATTATTATTATTTTATTTTATTTTTTTTTTGTTCTTTCCAGATACAAATTTGAGTAAATGCGAGGATGGAAGGAATCATAAAAATCACATTGCATTATATTTATACCACCCTTATCACCTCCCTTGGCTACCACTGTAAAATCGTGATTAACCTCCATCCAACTCCTCTATAATGTGTATATAACTTGTTTATTTTAACTAATTTTTAAACAAATATTAGTATGCAAATGTATGGTAGTCCCACAGTAGATGATACAGTAGTCCATCTCCTATACTGAGAATGTCAGATCAATGCGCGCCATAATTCCGACTGGGTGAAGCGGGCTGAACTAGACGCGTAACGTTACTTCAGTTACTTTTAGTTCAGCCCGCTTCACCCAGTCGGAATTATGGCGCATTTTGTGATCTGACATTCCCAGTATAGGAGATGGACTACTGTATCATTTACTGTGTGGTAGTCCATTTTGAAGTTATATAAGATCTTTAAATAAGCATTTCATTGTTTGTTTGTTTGTTTGTCTTTTTATTATTATTATTATTTTAAATATTGCATCCAATTGGTGTTTTAAATCTTGTTAAAATGAAGAATAATTTCTAAAAATTATCGTGTGCTCAGGAAGACACAAAATGTTTAAAAAAATAAAAATTAAAAAATTATAAAAGTGTTCCATGTTCAAGTCAATATAACTTAAAGGTTATAAAAAAATAAAATTAGTAATTTTAGATTCTAATTCTAAAGTTAGATACTTTTTTTTTAATTAATAAATTTGTATATGTTATTAAGAAATACATATTAGGGAAAAAAATTGTCTTTGCGATATTTGATAATTATAAAAGATTTGATAGAAAAACATTTAGAAAAACATAATAGATAAATTAGGAAAAATTGGGGAATGAGTATAAGCTTCTACTTGCAGGGATGAGAGGTAGAGAAAATAATAAAAATATTCTAACTCAGGCCAAAAATTAAATTTATGAGCCATTTACATACGCTTATAGTTTTAATTTCGGCCTGGGGTAGAATATTTTCTCTACCTCGCTTCCCTGTAAGTGTAAAGCTTCTCCCATTCCCCAATTTTTTTACTATGTGTTTTTCTATCAAATCTTTTATAATTATTAAGAAATACAATTAGAATTATATTGTTTTTATTTAAAATGAAAGTAAGAAGGAAAAAAAAAATGAAACATCACAATTTAACTCTAAAATCTTGCTATGAAGCCTTTCAGATTTGAAATATTTTGAAACAGAATAATTAATTTAAGTATAACAATATATTGTAATTATAGCCAGATACTGTAGATTTAATTAGAGTATCTTTATTCTCAATAGTTATACAGTTTGCAAAAACCTGGTACAATATTCAAATTTCTGTCATAAAATGTGTTGCACTTCTATCACCCTGCACAAAAATAAAAAATAACTACAACAATTTTTATGTATGCAGTTATAGGGTGTGTACGCATGCCGTCATTCTAAGTGCTTTTCGATGCTCTTCTTGAGCAATGAATAACATTGCTCAGCATAGGACAAACGTAGTTTTTGGCTATTTTCTTTGGAAAATTAGCTATTTTTTGATCATTTTTATGGTACTAATTCAACCTCTTAACAGCATCAATGCTCTCAAAACTATTTAAAAGTATTTTTAAACTGGCAAAATGAGTCATTTTCCTATACTGGCTCATGTTATTTAACGCTCACTTATGGCGTCGACTTTAATATGAATGAAACCACCCTATAAAATCATGCAAAATTGTAAGTTTCAGAAATATCTTTGTTGGATCAAAAATAATTCTCTCCCAAATGGTTGCTGATTTTCTCTTATTATTTTTAATTATGGGGGAGATTTTGTTCATTTTGCCAACAATATATTATGGGTATTGCAAATTGTCTTATAATATGTAAAACTTGAAAAAAAAAATTGTTAGAAGTATATTTATAGTTAAGAATAGTTTAATTTCTGCAGCATTGAAAATGTAAAATTTCTACCTAATTTTTAAAGCTATATAATTTTAACTTTTTGCTAAAATAAAGATAATTTTTCTGTGATATTTACAATATTTTTAAGTTGTATGACTTAATTCATAGCTCTATATAGTTTTTATTGCTTAATTGTCATACACATGGATTTTTTTTCATCGCTTTTTTAAAAGTGGTTAATTTTTCTTCATCATCCATTTATTTATAATCAATAATCATAAGCAATAAATTTTCAGCGAAAGGCGATTCCGATATATTTATTCCGATGTCTTCTATTTTTGTGTAGAGTAAAACATAAAATTGGCATTTTATTAATATGTGATATTTTTTTCTTTATTTAAAAAATAATAATAATAATAATTTTTAGTATTGATTCTTGAGGATCCTCTAGTATAAGAATTATTTCATTATAAATATGTGCTTGTATAATAATATGTTACTTGTATATCTGTGTAATAATATATTCATAAAAATTATAATTACAAAATAATGTTAAAAAACACTGTTCAAAAATACAAAATATTTGCCTAAATGAGCTTCCCGATTTTGTGAATGTTATACTATGCGTGTATATTTATGCAAATTTGTTCTTAATAAATTACAATTCATTTTCATTACTTATTTTTACTTATTTATTATAAATTATTATAATGAATTAATGATTAAGGAATATAAAAAAAAAAAAAATAGAAAAATAAAACAGAAATAAAATTTTAAAAGTTTTTTTTCCGCGCTCTATATTCTCCACTCTTTTGATTGGAAGAAGCGAACGGTGGCCGGCGGTGGCAGCACTATCCAATGCCATAGCAGTTTGCGGTAAAAATATTTTAATGGCGTCCACACATCCTTTGTGAAATTTTCTGGAAGAGATTTTTATTTCTAGAAGGTAAAAAGAATGCTTTTATATTATGTTTTAAGTAAATTTGTAAACAATAATTAATATTCTTCAATTTTACAGCTCTTGTTCTCTAGAAGTCGCATTTGATGCTCCATAGTTTACGTTTTTTGTGAATGGTACCAAACTCCATCACGTGTCTCTATGATGGTGGAAAGAGGAAGTTGAATGAGAAAGTCGGAGAGTGAAGATTATAGACGTGATTTACGTTTACCGGAAGATTTTACGACATTTAATGTTAGCCCTGTTTAGTAGTTAGAACTGGTAAGATTTTTAGGCTTTCATTTTTTGGAAATATGCAAATGAGGACTCAAAAAGAAACGTTTCAATCCAGCCAACGCATGGACGGCATGGTCGTTTGCATGGCTGGAACAAAATTTAAGTTACTAGATTGTTTTGGGTTTGGCACATATTGATACATGTTGATTAATAGACTGAATTTATGAATTATGTGTTTTGTATACATCAATCGCATCAATGTCTTCTCTGGTTATATGCATATATTTAAACCTCGTTTTTGTACGTTTTGATGATATGTACACGAACGAACTGAAAATTTATTTGCATCTATTCATGTTATTCAATTTTGATACAAGTACATGATACATACAACATATAGTAATGCTGTTTGTAAACCCTGTTTTCTTGCACCAAAAAATGCGCATTCCATTTAAATAACCAGAGGCGATCGTCATTTTAGGAGCAGAGAACAGGGTTTACGAACAGCATTAGTATGATATAGTACACACTAAGGTTGTTCGTAAACCCTGTTTTCTTGCACCAAAAAATGCGCATTCCATTTGAATAACCAAAGTTGATCGTCATTTTAAGAGCAGAGAACAGGGTTTACGAACAGCATGCCGATGCTGTTCGTGAACCCTGTTCTCTGCTCCTAAAATGACGATCAACTTTGGTTATTCAAATGGAATGCGCATTTTTTGGTTCAAGAGAACAGGAATAATGCTGTTCGTAACCCCTGTTCTCTTGCACCAAAAAATGCGCATTCCTTTTGAATACATTGGCGATCGTCATTTTTGGTGCAGAGAACAGGGTTTACGAACAAAATTAATGCAAGAAAAATAATAGTGTTGTTCGTAAACCCTGTTTTCTTGCACCAAAAAATGCGCATTCCATTTAAATAACCAAAGGCGATCGTCATTTTAAGAGCAGAGAACAGGGTTTACGAACAGCATTAATAGCTGTTCGTAAACCCTGTTCTCTGCTCCTAAAATGACGATCGCCTTTGGTTATTCAAATGGAGTGCGCATTTTTTGGTGCAAGAGAACAGGATCGACAGGGTTTACAAACAGCATTAATATATAATAATGCTGTTCGTAAACCCTGTTCTCTGCACCAAAAATGACGATCGCCTATGGTTATTCAAATGGAATGCGCATTTTTTGGTGCAAGAGAACGGTTTACGAACAGCATTATTAATAACAATAAAAATAGCTAAGTTTCAAAAAAAAAAAAAAAAAAAAAAAACTACAACAAAGAAGAGCATCGAAAAGCCTTCAGAATGATGTCATGGGCACACACCCTATTATGCAACACAGACTATCTTTCCCTTTAATTGTAACAATAAGTTTATTATTTTCCACAGATGATCTCGTACGTCTCTCTTGTACTGCTGATTTCTTCGTAACGACACAACGCAAAGTCATCATCAAACATCTAAAGGTAACAAGTGTTGTAAAAGAAAACTTCAAAAATGTCTGGTACTGTACAAGTGTACGATATTGAAAATGCTAAACCACCATCAATGTTATGGTTACAAAATACAAATATAATTCCAATTCATTTACCTAGAAATTCAGCAGAAAAAGGTATATTTTCTGCTATAAACACGCAACCTTATAATGAAAATTTATGGAAATTATTTCAATTTTCATATCCACCTCTATTCTCAAATAAATATCATAAAATTGAATTAAATCCATATTTAAATGAATTTAATGATAACAAACGTTTATCAATTGCTTCTAGTATATTTATATGGAATGAAAGTATGGGTTTACCTGTATTAAATTTAATTAATAAAAATCATATAATTAAACCAGAATTAAGAAAAAATCATAGTAAAAATCAAAAACCTACCAAAACATCTAATAATAGTAGCTTTTGGATTAAACAATGCAAAGAATCAATTAATTTTATTAATTTTGTATTATATAGTGATGAAAAAGTACCGTTAAGTGATGCTGATTTTTGTAATAATCCATCTGAAATCTTGTTAGAACCTTGTATTATAATGCAAATACCTACCAAAACTGCATTATTCCATCAATGGCTTGTATTAGCATTATCACAAGTTCTGGTATTTGAAGCAGAATGTACAGAATTGAAACACTGGGCTATACGAGATGATATAGTACCAATGGTTAAAAATCTACTCAGCTTAATACGTGAATTGAAAGATAGGATCATGTTAGGATTTGCCATACTCAATCAACAAGTTGCCACTTATCCTACCATTGTACATCAACACTCAGAATATATAATGGATATCATTATCTTACCTTCATTACCTACGTTGCAGTTCTTGCTCCAAGGAACTGCATTAAAATACGTAAATATATTAAAATCGTATGGTTTTAATATTCAAAACAATGACTCTTCATATATACCTTATGAATCATTTTATTTAGATACACAATTAGCAAAATTACATTCAAATTTTGCATATAATTTCCATACATGGAGCGTAGAAAGTATACCAAATTTATTTCCAACATGTTTAGAAGATATTAATAAAATTGCATCAAGAATTAAATCAAATAAACCATTAGTACCAATGTATGAAAAACCTATATTTGATATAAAAACTAAAAATATGAGTAATGATGAAAAAAAATTATTTTCACTTGTAGAAAAAATATCTAAAACATCAAAAATTAGTGCTGAAGAAAAAATTAATATAACTGTAAAAGTTATTACAGAAAAAGTTATCTGTAAATTGGATAGAGTTACTTCAGAAGATGTGAAAAATAAATTTGCTCCATGGAAAAAACAGGCAAATGAAATTTTTGATGAGAGAAAAATAGATATCGTACATCATGCTATTCGTCAAGCATTAATGTATAATGAAGCTTATAAAATGTTGATCGGTTGTGAGAAAGAAACAAGTGTAGCAGCTCAAATTATATCACAACAACTTCATATCCTAGAAAAAGAACAATTAGCAAGACTTATAAATACATGTTCGTTATTATTTAAAACTAATATCGTAAATGTAGATCAAAAACAAGTAGAAACTGATACAATAATTAAAATAATGACAAAATTACAAGAAATTGAAGAAAAAATTAAAAATCAAAATCGTAAACTATTTTGGACTGAATTTTCAAAAAAATGGCAAGTACCATTTGAAATTAATCAAGAATTTCTTACTACAGAACCATTGACAGTAACTGATACTGATGGTTTTTGTGAAATGATGATTGATATTATAGGACAAATTTGTTTCCATGCTGCAAAAGAAAGTTTAAATTCACTTAAATTTAGAGATAATACGTACTTTAAAGAATGGGGTTTTGTACATTATATCTTGCCTAGCTTATTATATTCATTAAAATATGAATGTAAAATCAATTTTCAGAATACTAAATTCTTTGAATTGATGATGGCATTAATTAAATATTACCAAGATTCTTATTGCAAATACATTGGAATCGTTCATTCCCCTGAATATCAGTCAACACAAGTGAGTGCTGCAGATAATAGAAAATTAATAAAAGCAGAAAAGAGCTTTTTGCACAATTTCAGACTCTTAAACGACTTATCATTGCTGTCCTCAAAAATCACACGAGATGTCATTCGTCTCTTCTCTAGCTACCTCATCCTTCAACCTAATGCAAGATTTAGATTCAAATTTGAATTCCTTATTAAAGATCTTAGATTTTATTATTTATATTCAATAATTACTAAACATGATTTCTTATTTACTGAAATGTATCATATCTTATATAAATGGAGTCAAATTGATTTTCAAATCATCACTGCTATTTATCATGAATCTATTAGAGTATTAAATGTATTTGAACCAGGTAAAATTTTACCATCAAATCCTAAATTGAGTGAATTCTATTATACTATTACCGTATTAGTAGAATTTTTTAATATCTTCGGAATTGAAACCTTGGATAAAGAAATGGAGGATGATATTGCAATGGACGCTGACATTGATGCAAATTTACAAACTATTCATTCTACTGCACATTCAAGTATCATCTTTGAACAACATGGAGTACCACAAGATAAAACAGAATATATGAAATCATCAGTTGATTATCTTTACGAATTATATAATAGATATAAAAAATTCAGAAAAATTAATGGAAAAATTAAAAGACCAGTAATTCATCTCTTCCCTAATAAAGCTATATATCCAGAAGTTAATAAAGCTATTGAATATTTCATTGAAGGTAATTTCAATGGTTTAGATGGACTTATGACTTTCTTTAATGATAAAATGAAATCAGTAAGAGAAAAGGTTGAGAATGAAGAGAAGAAATGTAGGAAATGTGGTAAACCTGAGTCAATTCGTAAATTGATTGCTTGTGAGAAATGTGTGAAGGCTAAGATGACTGATGTTCATTATTATTGTGGTAGAAGATGTCAGGATATGTTGTGGAAATCTGATCATATGGCTGAACATTTAGAATTTGAGTTGAATCTTGTTTAAGATATCTATTTTGTGAACTTGTTATAGAGATTTAACTCTATAGATAAAAAAAAAAGTACTATACTTTATTTTGTGGGGGTGGGGGTGAAAAATTTGAATTTACCTGACTATAATATAGTACATAGTTACTGGAAGTACACTCAGGGCTTTGAAAATATTTACTATCTAAATTACTTAACAATACAATATTAAAATTAAAAAAAAAAAAAAAAAAAAAAACTATAGGACAAAAATATCATCTTTCATTCACATTGATTTATATTCTGTTTCTGCCAACTAATTTAAATTGCATATGTTTTAAAAATAATAATAATAATTAATAATCTATACTTGCTTACGTTTTAATGACATATTTTTATTGTGTTTTTTTGCCTGTTCAAAACATTTTGTAATAAAATGTGTATCAACATTTTTAAGTATTTTTGTAACATGAAACATGATAACAAAACTATTTATTGATGGTGTTAATGTCATCTAACTCTATTCAAGTACAACATCTGTTATTTCATGTTTCGATGTTGTTGCGAACAAAATGTCTATCTCGTTTTTTGTCACGTGAAAGCAAAATATTTATCTCGTTCCCAAACGTAATGTAGATGACCCTCGAGTTACACATTTTGCTTTGCGTGACAAAAAACGAGATATACATTTTGCTTCCCGTGGTTAAAAACTTGATAGACATATTGATGCTTAAACGTTGAAGTGAACGTACTACACTTAACAAATTTGGTGAAAAATGAAAGATTTACACTTTACAAATTCCAAAAGTTCACCCATCTAGTTCTCATGTTAAAACGCGTAGAAGCGCGAAACGCAGATCGTTCATTTTGAATTTTGAAAGACATTTGTAAAGTGTCACAGTAGATGGTACAGTAGTCCATCTCCTATAGCGGGAATGTCAGATCGAATGCGCGCCATAATTCCGACTGGGTGAAGGTGACAGAACTAGAAGCCGTAATTTGAAGTAATGTTACGTGTAGTTCTGACAACTTCACCCAGTCGGAATTATGGCGCGCTTTCGATCTGACATTCCCGCTATAGGAGATGGACTACTGTATAATATACTGTGGTAAAGTGTAAAGTGTTCACTTTGACGGGTAAACATCGATATTGTTCGCAACAACATCAATTTATACTATAATGATTTTAAAACTTTGATCGGTAGTAAATTATTGATAGTAATGACAGTAGTAATTGGTAGTATTGACAGCAATGATCGATAGTAAATTAATTGATGCTGTAATTTTGATCTTCCAAAATTATAGAGTTTATTATTTGAAAAAGAAAATTTTATCTATAACAATTAAATACATAAAACAATATTTTGTGCTTGTGTAAATATTTTATAATATACATTTGTACTTTTAGATTTATTCTAAATATTATTACTGTACTATATCTATAATCTGTTTGATTCATTTTAATGGTGAGTTGAGGAAAGTTTTATAAATATGATGATAATACATATTGTGTATATATAGTAAATGGTTGATTATTTAATCAATAGTTCGTGGCTATTTTATGGGGTGTAATTTTAGGTTTCAAACCTCTTAATTTAACCCAACTGTTTTACAGTACAGTCAGTTACAATTTTTAATTTAAACAAATTATAAGTTCATTATGTTAATTAACAATTAAAATATTAATTTCTAAGAAATGCATTATTGATATATTTTTTAATTTTCGTAATAAAGGTATTTACGTACAAGTAAATTTTCAGCACCAAATGTTTTGTTAAAAAAAATAAATAATAATAATAGTAACATAATATATTATTATTACAACTAATGGTTAATGTGTATTTAAATATGTAAAACCTGAAAGTGTAAAAGCACTCTTGAAAAATGTTTATTATTGTAAAGACAGTGAGTTCTTCAACATTTCTTTTTAAGAAAGCTTGGAATTAATTAAAAATATATTATGTATAGGAAAAAAGAAGAGAAAAACATGTTACTTTTGTGTGCAAAATTTGTGGGGGGGGGGGGGGGGGGGGTTGAATAACCATTTTAATTATCATTAAAAGGTTAAAAAAAAATTAGTCCTGTATTTGCTGACATTTTTTTTTTTTTTTTTTTTTTTTTTTTTTTTTAATATATCATTAAAAATAACATGTGGGCCTATATCTAAAACTGATATTATTTGTATTTCTAGCACTCGTAGTCGTAATAATTTTAACTGCATTACAAAATAGTTATGTGTGAAAATTTGAGATGTTGCTTGTTGAAGAATATACAGTTCAATGTGTTGTTTGCATATCCAGTTTTCTTGCTACCAAAAAAAATTAATAAAAAAATAAAATCATTTGAATAACGATAGTTGATTGTCATTTTAGTAGCAGAAAACAAGAGAGTTTACAAACAGCATTAATAATTATTATTAACTGATTTTATTGTCCAAAATACTATGGCAAACCTCTCAATTTGGCCCAACTGTTTTACAGTACATGTCAGTTACAATTTTAAATTGATACATACAAAATTTTCATAATGTTAATAATTTATGATTATAGTATTAAAAAAAAAAGGCATATAGATAGATAATTTTTAAAATAATTATAGTTTGTAAGTTAACTATAAATTTATTAAACAACTCATTTTTAAGTGAAAAAATGTTTCCACAATAAAATTGTAAAATTAAATAAATGATTATTAACAAATCTAATACTTTAATTTTATTTACTAACACTTCCTTTTCATCCACCACAAAATAGAAGTATAATCGACTCTTAAATCTAAATTAAAAATATTGATGGTTTTGCAAAATGAAGTCCATTGATTGAATTCAAATTATATAGGATTTAAATTAAATACTTATAGATAATTAAAAATTACTTAAAAGCTTTCATATAATTATTTAAAAATATATTTGAAATAAATTTTTAACTAGAGAGATAAAAAGCTTATTTAATTTTGAGTGAAAAAACGTTCATTATTTATTAGTATTGCTGATGCTAACATTTGCCCCTAGAATATAGGCAGCCAACTTTACATAGATGTGCTGCGGATTGCCGACAGTAAGCAATACAAAGTCACCAAATAGAAAGTGCAATAAAATCTGAATTTAAGGGTTGAAATTAAAAATTAACCCTCATTCCATGATCTAAAAGGTTCCTGCTATCAATTCAGATAATATAAATTTCAATTTTTTTGATGTTGTTTTTCATTATCATTAATAACTTCTTAATTTAAGGGTGGGTTGGGGTTTTGACTCCGGATATGTGATCAGCAGGTCAAGGACTTTCTGACTGTGATTTATTAAGATTCGCGACCAAAGCGTTCAAGGTTATGTTTCGAGCCCCTGTAGATTTTGCAGCCTCAACCTGTATAACACAAAAGTACAAAAAGTTGCATAACCATTCAGGCGTTATTGAAACAAAAAGTACAAAAAAGCAAAACAAAAAAAGCATGTTTGTTTCTTTTTTATTACAACAATACATAAACCATGCATAAATATGTATCTTATATTTAATAATTTATTTATTTGATTACTTATATTAAAATAAATTTATTGACATTTCTTGGAGAAAAGTAATAAAATTAATTAAAAAATTAATACTAAATAAAATACAAGAATTTTAAATTAGCGCACAATTGCTTTCTCTGTAATTTTTTGCATGCTAGTGACATCTTACGGGGAAAATAATTTAATTTTCATTCTAGCCATCTATTAGCAAAAACATAAAACTAAAAATATAAAAGGCGGTAATTTGTTTGGTTTTAAGTAACCATAGAAACGAAATAAAATGTATAAAATATTATTATTTTAGAACGTGTAGAAATTTAGTGTATATATAAAAATGGATTTAATTTATGTATTTATGCTGATTTTTAAATTAATTTTAGCAATATGTCTTCCAGTTTGTAATTCTAAATATATTGAAGGGGATTTAAGAACTTTAGAGGTAAGTATTCTTATGTAAAATTTAAAAATAAATAATAATATATAGTTTGTTTTGTATAATTGTATTATTTTTGTCTTATTATTGATTCTAATTTTCAGTTACGTGTCTAAAAAGCACTAATAATACTTTTTTTTAATCTTTTAGACATCTCATATTTGATAAAGAAAAATGAAACTTTGTATTTTTTTTCTTTTTAAGAAAAGTTTTTATATATACGCTATACAATATAATTTTAAAAAAGTTCACAGAGTTGTTATTTTTTTTTTTTTGTAGGTCATCTATTTTTGGAAATTTTTGAAATATAGGCTATTTCCTATAGCAATCAGACTATTATTATTATATATTGGAAATATATTGTTACTATATATAAGAAATAATATGAGATATCTTTTTCTTTCACACAAAAGTATAAAGTATGCAAATAATAAATCATTTTTTAAAAATGAAAAATTGTAAATCTAATACAATAAATGATAAAAAAAAATTAGAAAAACCAAAAACCTAAAATTTAAATCATTAACGATATATATTGAAAATATTAATCAGAATAAACAATTAACACTAATTTTATTTTTTTCCCCCCTATTGTTATTGTTCAGATTATTAGTATTTTTATATATATATATTTATTTACAAAAAGACAAGTTGATATATAGCTTTATTATTTCAAATAATAATGATAATGTAAAATCAAATTGGTAGTAGTATAGTAGTAGTAATAAAAGAGATTATATAAGTTAAGAAAAAAGAAATTAAATATCGAGTTAAAAATGTACAGCAATTACATTTTTTTTAAGTATGAAACTAAATGTATAAACTAATGACACAAATGAAATCATTTTATGTTTTTTTTTCTCTATTTTAAATTATATAGTAAAATATCTTTATGGTATTAAGTCATTCATTCATTCATTCATTCATTCATTCATTCATTCATTCATTCATTCATTCATTCATTCATTCATTCATTCATTCATTCATTCATTCATTCATTCATTCATTCATTCATTCATTCATTCATTCATTCATTCATTCATTCATTCATTCATTCATTCATCTTTTCATTAATTTATCATTATTAATTAATAATTAATCTATTATTAATTAATTATTATTTTTTCAGAATTGGGCTTTCGTTGCAAGATTTTGCTTTCTTTCTGAAGAAGGTAGATTTCAATACACCATAGAATATCCCAAGGTAAATAGTATAGTTTATAATAAATAAATAAAAAGTGAATTAATTATTTGTTGAAGTGACACAGTGATCAATATTTCACTGAATTATTAATGTACTTTGATAAATGTGTGTGTTGTTACATTTTTTTTTTTTTTTTTTTTTACAAGAGCTTTTAGTAATTTTGCTATTACAAAATCAATAAATCATTATGTTTGTACTATAAAGTAAAAATAAATATATATATAAAAAAAAAGAAAAAGTAAAGTGAAGGAAGGATTAAAAAAGTTTTTAAGCAAAGTATTGACTAGTAAAGGAATAACTGTTTTGAAGCTGACTATAAGTAATTTTGCTCACATCCGCTTCCGTTTTGACTTACTGCGCATGCGTAGTAAGGAGAAACGGAAGCGGATGTGACCGAAATAGCCTATAGTCAGCCTCAAAACCGTTGTTCCTTTACTAGTCATTCATCTAATATTAATTTAATACGCAAGAAAACAAAAACTATAATATGTAGATAACAGATATTTAGGTCAAAATGACGGTTACGCCTGCACATTTTATAGTTAGGCTTTTTGCTTCACAATCTTCTGTAAATTTTTATTACTAACAAAAATTAAAAATAGTATTTCACAGCTCTATCAATATTATTTCAGTTACAAATAAAATATTAATAAAAAATATACAATGTGGACGAATAAAAAAAAAATTAGGGGTAATTTTATTGCATATATTCTGAAAGAGTACATTGCCATTGCCCTGAAGTGATACATATGTAATTTTTTTCATTTTTGAGTTCATTAAGTATTTCAGTAAGTATTGAAAAATTAATTAAAAATACTAAATGAACTCAAAAATAGAAAATCACATATGTATCGATTAAGGGCGGGCAATGTCCTGTTTTAGAATATGAAATAAAATTACCCAACTAAAATATTTTGTAGTCTACCTCTCATTGCTGAAAGTAAACAAGTTTCAAAATTTCCAGAGGTAAAAACATACTATTTTTGCCTAAATATCTGGCCTCTGGTAATTATTATGTTATGATTGTAAACTAATTTGATTTTGATTTGATTTGAATTATGATTAATTATTAGATTATTATTATTTGTATTATTGTAGTATTGAATTGATTGCATTTAGAGTTTACAGATTGAATACCTTAAAATTTTATAGATATTTTTGCTATATAAAAATACTCATAAATGTAAATTATTTTTTCCTTGCTGCAATAAACCATAAAATTAAATGGCAGAAAATTTTGTGATTTTATAAAATATTAGTGTGCAAGAGACAGATGAAAAATAAAGTTAGAAAATAATGTATTGTAGCAATGCAGATATTTTTTTATCTGCATAGATTTCCAATATAGGTTGTGTAAATCATTTTATTTATTCTTTTTTTCTTTCTTTAATTCAAATCCAAAAGCAAAATGAAAATGAAAAAAAAAAAAAAATTGTCGAGAGTTGAGAGTAGAATAACTTTTTTGTTTTACTTAAAATTAGTATAATAGTAGTATTTAGAATGAAAATACTTTAATAAAATTAGAAAATAAGTTGTTGTTTTATTTACACACTATATAAAATTAAAGGAATAGACCAGAGAAAAACATAAGCATTTATATCACAAAACACTTAAGAAACATAAATAACATTAGTTTTTTCAAAACCCAATTGTAGCCCCGTAGCAGTGATCAGAAAAGTCGATTTATGCAATCCACACAACATTTTCATACTAATTTTTGCATGCTTCTGACGTCATAAACATGAATATTCACGCAAATTGCATACTTTACAGTTTTTTACGCTCTCTCGTGGGGCTACATTAACATTCTGGTAAAAAATTGTCATCAGTTTTGAAGATCCCATTTCGTGTTTATTCTTTAAAAGCACGTGTTGTTTTATGTGGGCTATGGTTTTAATTGTCATATAATTATTTTTAATTATTTATAGGAGTTTGCTACACAAAATCTTCTACTTTACTACGATACGGATAGTCAGTGGCCTGCAGTTTATAAAACAAATAAGGTAAATTTATGGGGTTTAAAATGAGATGCACAGATTCTGAGGTAATTTATTGCCAAAAAAAAAAAAAAAAAAAAAAAAAAGAAAAGAAAGATAAATCATGAGATGGGACTCTTTCATAGTACTTCATTACTCTGATTCATAAACTGTAAAACGCAAAAGTAAGCAATCCACATTTTAATTGTAGATCTGGAATTCGTGACGTTATATGAATTCCTATAAAGTTCCCTATATACTTAACATTTTTTTTACCCCAGTTTGTGAGGCTACAGAAGAGTTTGAAAGACATTAAATACAGTACATATGTGTATGAATGATTTGGTCCAACCTCATGAATTACAGGTTTTTTATTTTAATTTTTAATTACCCAGTATTTAATAAGTAAATGTTGTAGAGATACTGTTGTTACTGTTGCGACAGTCGATATATTCATGATTTAGTTCATAAGTCCCGTTGCCGCAGAAAACGTCCAAGCGCACCCGAAAAAGGCAAAAAAAAAAATATAAATAATAAAATAACAAAATATTTATTTTAATCAAATTTTATATATATATATAACAAAGATATATTTTTCTGCAAGATTTTAATTAACTAATTTTTTTCAGACATGTCGTGAACGTGAAGCAGTGATGCACGCGGGACAAAACCAAGTGGTTTCACTTTCACCTCGAAGTCCCTTCTTATCAGGTTGTTCTGAAGAAGACGATGGACATTTTAAATGTCAAAATGAACGAAGATTTCGATCAGCAAGAGAAAGATGGTGGTTTTTAGCAATTAGTAACTGCAATGCTAGTAAGGTAACAGTAAGTTATCTGAAATTTTTATGTTCTATGTGTGCTAAACAGTATAACATATATTTCAGTAAAGAAATAAGTTAAATAACAATTTTGCATATAAGTTAATATACGATGAAAGAGTAAAACACAAACAAAAAATATAAAATTAATTTAGTGAATGTCATATATTTTACTTAAATTTACATAAAATTGTAAGGTACAGTAATATTTTATTTAATTAATCAACATAAATTCAAATGTGTGCAACTTTTATTTTTGAAATAGTATTACATGCAAAACTTATAGCCAAGATATTTTATGATACTTTAAAATTTTTGTTTGGATACATGCAGCTTAATCTTTAAATATAAACCATAACTTTATTTATTTATTTTTAAATTATAGCCAGCATCAATAAGGAATTCGAATCTAAAAAAAAAACAAAAAAAAATCATAATCTAAAAGAGAACAATGTCCCAAATTTTAGAAAATTGAAAATTGACGTTATGTTTGATAAATTTTATATGTCTGGGCATAGAAAAAAGCTGCCAATCACTGTGAGGTCTTTTTGCGTCTTTTAAAAATTAATTAAAAATACTAAATGAACTAAAAATTAAAAAATGCACATATTTATAGATTTAGGACAATATGTATCCTCTTTCATATAGAATGTTTTTATGAAAACTACCCATTAAAATTTCTTGGTATTCCTCTTTGTTCTGTAATAGGTAACAGCTTAATATTTTTTCTTCCACTATATAATCTCTCTCTCTTTCTTTTCTTTTCTTTCTTTCTTTTTTCTTTTTTTCTCTCTCTCTCTATTTTTTTTTTTTTTTTTTTTTGACACGATCGTTAATATTTTTTGTATAATATGAATTATATATTTCAGTCAATGTTGCATAATTATACTTTGTAATGTCTCGTAGATAAAAAAAAAAAAAAAAAAAAAAAAGAGAAATCTTAAAGGTTGAATACTGGAAAATAAATTAACCTAGGTTTGTGAAGGTGCTGAGATAAGAGAATAGTTCATATATATAGTTCTTGGGCAATGAAATAAGTAAATATAGTAAATAATAAATCGCAATTACACCATTCACGTATTATTGATGAGACCAGGGGGGCCCGGTCAGGAATTCCTGGCCAACTTAAATGACCAGTCCGACCCTGAATACACATATGAAAATGCTAGGGTTTTACGCAATTTACTTTAGGTCACCTACGTTTCTCTGACAATTCTTTTTCCTCCATGTAGATCTGAATTCTGAATGCATTTCTCTATTATTAACACATTACAGCCCTAGTACTGACGTTAGATATATATAATTTGTTTATCAAAATTAATTATTATAAGTAACTGATTCATATACGATATGCATTACATTTCGTTCAAAGTTCAAACGCTATTATAAATCTGATACAAACTGATAGTACTAGGAAAACCTACACATTGCATAATTAATTATATATTTAATGTTATATAGCAAAATGTGGAAAATATTTAATTTATAACTAATTTTTTACATTAAAATAAATTTATAAATAATAAAAATTATTAAATAGACATAATTTAAAAAATAAAAATACATATTATTGAAATATTTATTTTATATTAATGTTTTATAATTAAAATTATTTAACTTATATTTTTATAACTTTTATTGTAATATTTATACAAAACCAGAAATGAAGATATTATTTTTAATTTTGAAAGGTATTTTTTGTACATCCTATTGAGGTTGATGGAAATGTAGGCAGTTTTTTTTCCTTCTTTCGTAATTAAAAAAAAAAAAGAAGAAGAAGAAAAAGAAGAGGGAAATTTAATATAGACATTATTGAAAAATCAATTTGTCAGAAAATATAATGTAATTATTTAATTGTATTATCTAATTCTTAATAAGAAAAGTATAGTTTTGTGTTAAAATTCATTTAAATAAAATGCGGTAATCAATGTTTAAAATAATAATAGAGTAAGTTTTTTTTTTTTTTTTTTTTTTTTTTTTTAAATATTAATTTGCAAAAAACAAGACTGATTTTAATAAATTACAAATTTTTTTGTTTTTCTTACCAGGGTCTTAGTTTACGATACAGATTTCTTATGACCAATGGACCACCTGAAGATTATTGGAGGCACCATTTTTCAGCTGATGAATTTTGTAAGTGGATTTTTTTTTTAAATTTATGAAGTGATATAACATTAAAATTTTATTTTATCAAACGTGAAATGTACCCATCTCTATGGAAAACATTTAAACTTAATTTCTGTCAGTTAAAAAAAAAGAAAAAAAAAAAGTAAAAAATGCAACCCTCAACTTTTAACTTAATTGCACAATGATCACCAAAAAAAGAGGGGGAAAAATTATATATGTAGCGTAATAAGTATTCACTATATAGTGCATAATTACTTATACAGTTGTATATTTTTCTTGCATTTTTCTAATATTATATAGGTTCTAAAAATAAAAAAAGGTTAAATATAACCTATACCTTTATGTACTGGAAAATAAATATTTAACGGATAAATTCAATTATTCAATGTAAGCTGAATTTATGTCATGTGGACATAATTGTTGCTATTTTAAAATTGCACAAATTACTGTGTTAAACAGCACATTATCTGATTTGCTGTGCAAATAATTAATAATTATTATCCAAAATTAAATTATTATTTAGTTGGTAAAATTGGGCTAATGTTAGTAATAACATTTTTATTTTTGGAGGAGAGAGAGAGAGAGAGAGAGAGATGGTAAGGATTATTCACTAGAAATAATGAAAATATGATAAGTTTCATTTTTTGAATCGTATATAATCGAAATGACTTTTAAACTTTACAATTTATAATTAATTTTGAGAATATTATGTGAATTTTGGGGGTATCTTTTCTTATTTCTAATTCCTTGTTCTTATATCATTCAAATTTTATTTTAAAGATCCCTAAATCATTTCTTAATGAACATAAAAGTAATGCATAAATTGAGTAACTTTGATTTTATGCAACAGACAAACTATATTGATTAACGTAAAATCTTAAAAACGTATAGTACATTGTGAAATCAACTTAATACTTTTTTTTTATGGAAAAATTAAAACTTTTAATAATCCTCATTAGAGATAAATTATTTACTAATGAACATAGATAATGTTTAGGGTTTAGTTCCAAATACAACTTAGTAATGAGGAAGGTGAATTCTTTTTAACCCGCACTTTTTATGACATTTTTGAAAAGAGCGTTAAAAATTATTGATGAGCAATTTTTTCTTATAGAGCGATTGAAGCATGTGAAGTATTTTTAATTAATTTTTGAAAATCGACCTAAAAAACCTGTGACGTCATCAATCGGGTATTTATTTCAGAAAGTATTGACCGTAGAAGGTTCAGCAGCCAGTTTTTTGAAATCCTGAGAACGAGCTGATTTCATTAAACTGGTTACTGAACCTCGAACAATTAGTATTTGCCGTGAAAAAAGTGGACTGATGATGTCACAGGATTTCTAAGCCGATTTTCAAAAATTATTTAAAAATACTTCACATGCTCCAATCGTCCTAAGAAAAAATAGCACCTCAAAATTTTTTGAAGCGCTTTCCAAACATATTATAAACTCAACAAAAATTATTGAATTCACCTTCCTCATTCTGTTCTTACAATTACTACATACTGCATATGATCATGAATCGTGATATATATTGCAAATCTTTATTACACTTTTATGGCGTGTTCACACTAATCCACTAATGTCAGTTTGCAATAGATTTGACTGCATGTAAATTTTATGATTTTTATGCAATGTAGATCATAATATGCAATCCAATTTATTACTCATTTAAAATATTACATTTGTGCAACACACATATTTCAATAACTGTTACTATATGTGATCAGTATTTTGTTATTTATCTGTATTCCAAACGTTTCAGATATCCTACCACTTTTAATGGCATTTTTATTCGTATACATCATTCTTCTATTTGCTGTATTAATTTTTGCTGGTAAGTTAATTTCAATTGTCGAATAATATCTTTCTATTTCTTAAGTTATTATAACATGCATCTTCAAATATTAGTATTTTGTAATCCAAACTGCTCAAAGTATTGTTTCGAATCTTATACTGTATCTGTATGATTTATTTGAGTGAGAGTTTTTTTAGATGTTGCATTTTCAGTTTTCATATAATTACAGTGCTACAATGTTTAATTAATATTAATTTTTACTAAAAATATGAATAAAAATATTAATAATTAAGACTCTACTTAAAAAAATACAATGAAATATAAAAAATTTAATACATTATTATTATTTTATTAATATTAAAATAATTTAAATAAATTGATGCTATAAAATCATTTGTTATTAAAATTTTATTTAATATTGTGTATTAATTGTTTATATCTTAAAAAAAATTAATATATCAACCTGCAAAGTAAAATAAAAATGTTCGAAATTTAATGTTTTAATAAAAATTATTATTCCTTTGAAGAATTAATGCTTTTACATGAATAAACACGAAATGGGATCTTAAAAACTGTTGACAATTTTTACCAGAATCTTAATATAGCCCCACGAGAGAGCGTAGAAATACTGTAAAGTATGCAATTTGCATGACTATTCATGTTTATGATGTCAGAAATATTAGTATGAAAATGTTGTGCGGGTTGCATAAATTGAAATTTCTGATCACTGCTACGGAGCTACAGTTCGGTTTTGAGACAAACTAAAGTTATTTATGTAAGTCCCATCAAGTGTTTTGTGATATAAATGCTAATGTTTTTCTCTGGTCTATTCCTTTAAACAAAGCATAATATATGTATATGCTTTACTTATATAAGCTATATAATGATTTGCAAAATTAAATTATTTTAAATTGCAATACTTGATTATTAATGTTATAGGTCTTATAACTTAAAAAATAAATATTGCATTTTATTAATTAATTTATAGAGATCGTATTTGTATTAATTATTTTATAATTTGGAATGATGAAATTAATAATAACGTTCAATAATTTTTCGTGATAGAGTGCTTAAGTTGAAGTCCCGTTTTTAAGTTGCTTGATTGCTTCTTTCTTTGGTACATATATTATAGTATTTTGCGATGAGGTATAACTATAAATGTGACAAATATGACATCACATCGAATGCGCTTCGACGCCATACTGGAGCAATGAATAACATTTCTAAGCATAGGCTATGGTTTTTGGCTATTTTATTTTCTTTGGAAAATTGGTTAATTTTTTTTTGTATTATTATTATTTTGTTCTCGGATACTTAAAAATCTTAATTCAACCTGTTAACAGCATCAATGCTGTCAAAAATATCACCAAGTTTTTTTAAATTGGCCAAATGTGTTATTTTCCAATGTTATTTGGTGCTCACATATGGCGTCGACTTTAATATGAATGCAACAATTCTATTGAACATGCAAGAATATACTCAAATATTGTTTTTTATGATAACATTACACATTATAATATAGTAAATAATAGTATAATAATATTATATTAAATAAAGTCGGAAACATTAAAATAATAATAATAAAAAAAAAAAAAAATCACAATATAAACTTTTTTATGCTAAGATCTAATATGATTAATTTAATATACATATAATTGAATAATTTGTTTTTAAGTATTGTAACCTACATAATTTGTATATATATTTTTCAGTTGAACTTCGAGCTCGACAGTTACTTCACACCACCTACAAACAGTTTGCGGTGTCAGTGGGTTTACAAACAGCCGGCATTGCCATCCAGGGTATCGCATATGCTAGATTTGCAGGTGACGGTATAGGCCTACCAGCTTTCAAAACTCTCGGTAAGTTCTTCTAAATTAAAATGAGCGTGGGTCAATTATAATAACTTACATTATTTGTATATATACACACAAAAATGAGTATAGTTAGTGAGTATGTGGACACAATAAATTACGTAATTTATGATGCATTTATTTGTATCATTTTTGCATAAATAATTAGAGCTTATTGGTTTAGTACGCAGGGAAATCTAAGGGTCCCCTAATTTAACACTTAATGCGATTAAGAGGAGAAACACTTTTTTTTTGTGATTTTTTAGAGAACCACTGTACCATTTCCGGAGATATTTAAATGAGAGATACTATATAGACATACTTTTACGTGTTTTAGGACAGAAAACTTTTAAGATATTTTATACCCGAAAACCTCTATTAGAACAAAACAAATAATTATGCAGAACATATAATACTTATTCTTTATTACAACATAACATACATATTGTGAAGTACTTTGCTGTTTTGCACAAATTGTGCGTTTATTTTTGTCCGTGAGTGATTATTTTAAATAAGCAAATGATTGCTAAATAATAGAATTTTATAAATAATTAATTAATTATAGTATGTTATGAAACGAATAATATTTATATTTTGTACAGCAAAATTATTATACTGCGTAACTGTCTCATATATATGAATACTGATATATAAATAGCATATTAGTTATTTTATCAGTTTTATTAATTATTTTAATGTTCAATCAGACATCATTTCACCAGCGTTCGCCAGTCTATAAAACATAAGCAATATAGATTACTACAACTCTACAAAACAACACTCAATGTTGATAATTTTATTTTCTATTCGTAAGAAACACTGGTATATGAAAAATAATGAGCAATAATACGAAATAATGATGGCGAACAATTTGGTTTCCATGGCTTATGGTAATTAATTGACAAGCTTCTTTTATATCTGTCTAAAAGTTGTTCTCAGTTTTATTCGTTTCCGTGCAAGACTTGACAAAGTGCAGTTTTTATTTTATAAATTCATAGTTTATATACGAAGCATTTTTTTTTCTTATTATGTATATTTTTTATTTAATAGGAAAATATCTGGGGGGAAAACTACGTCCGCAAAACAAGATTTCATAACATAAAGTTTGATGTTTTTAAATTAAAATTCATCCTAAATCTGATCCATTTCAAGCTGTTACATTACAATATATTATAGGAATTCAATATTCTTGAAAGTAAACCATTCCAGTTCTTAATACCATCTTATTGGTTGTGTATACGTTTTATGTTTTCTTGGAGCATGTTGACTTCAGGTCCAGCATTAGGGCTCAGCTATAAGTATATAATTGGTATAACATATTACAATAAACATTATATTATTTATAATTATTCATTTAGACATATTACATAAGACACTATGCTATAGTTTATAAATTTAATTTTTATATTTTTGTTAATTATATAAAAAATTTATATAAATTAATTTTTAAGTTTAAAATAATATTCCTAGAAATTAATGCACTTATTATTTTATTAAAAAATAAACATAAATACTATATGTTGTTAAGCTCGTAACTTCTGTATACCAATAAGTTAATAAGAAAGAATGTAAAATATATTTTAGGCATTTATATAATTTAAGATTATACATAAAATGTAGAATCTTCAATATAAGTATATTGTATCAGTAAGGCATATTTATTAATTTTAACTAGCGTGTGTGCAACAAACGAATTATTTTTAATATTTTGGAATATGAACCACAAAGCTCCTACACCTCCAATTTTTGTATGAAATTTAGTATTTCGTTTGTGCTATAGTGCTAATAACTTGTCATTTGTATATAAATCAAAGCTATTTATTGAACAATTTGCTCTATTAAATTTTAACAAAGTAATGCATATATATTATATATACACACACAGAAGATATTGTCCTGAAGATGAGCAAATTTTAAACAATTTTAGTTAAGTATTTTTAATTAATTTTTAAAGCTTCAAGATGATGTCTTGGCTGGTAACTTTTTCTATACCCACATGCATAAGTTACCGACCGTTACGTAATATTCAAATTTTCAAAAATTAATTAAAAGTTCTCCATTGACTAAAATAATAATAATAATTCGCTTATATCAATCGATTCAAGACAATGCCCTCTTTTAAGAAAATGAAATAAAATTACCACCTTAAAATATAGTATTGGTGCTCCTAATTGTTATTTTAATTCCAGGTCGCTTGATGGAGAGTGCTAGTGAGACGGTATTTCTATTGTTACTATTGTTGCTAGCACAAGGTTATACCGTGACACGGGGCAGGTTAAAGTTGGGAGCAGCAGTTCGTCTCACCGCATTTATGTGTCTATACTGTGCCGTTCAAATGGCACTTTATGCTTGGGAAAGTCAGGTATGAACTCGTATCTTTACAGTATACAAGTCAGACATTGAAATTTTATTAAACGTATATTAGACGTTTATCAATATTTCTTATGACTTTAAACTAAAGGAATATAGACCAGAAAAAAACATAAGTATTTACATCACAAAACACTTGATGAAACTTAAAAAATAACATTAGTTTATCTTAAAAACCAACTGTAGCGCCGTAGCATTTACAGTAATCAGAAAATTTATAGACTAATGCAACCCTCACAACATTTTTAAATTAACTTTTGCATGTTTCTGAAGTTAGAAACAGAAATAGTCACGCAAATAGCATACTTATCAATATTTTTACACTCTCTTGTGAGGTCTATATTTACATTCTGGTATAAAAATTATCATTAGTTTTGGAGATCCTAAAGAAGCACGTTGTTTCATTATAAATCTACGGCTTTAAAGCCATAGACATAAACAACAAGTGCTTTTTAATGAATAAACACGAAATGGGATCTTCCAAACTGTTGACAAATTTTACCAGAATCAGAATGTTAATGTAGCCCCACGAAAGAGCGTGAAAATACTGTAAAGTATGCCATTTAGGTGCCTCTACATGTTTATGCCGTCAGAAACATGCAAAAATTAGTATGAAAATGTTGTGCGGGTTGCATAAATCTAAATTTCGGATCACTGCTATATACGGAACTACAGTTGGGTTATGAGACAAACTAAAGTTATTTATGTAAGTCTCATCAAGTGTTTTGTGATATAAATGCTTATATTTTTCTCTGGTCTATTCCTTCAAGATAAATTTTTTACATGTTAAAAATTACATTTGCATAATTGTATGTAATTAATTGAGTAAAGTTGTTGATGGATATTGAGACCAAATAATTTCTTGTTCAAAGTTTTAACGATTTTTAATGTGATTTTTAATATATGTACTGTACTACAATAATTTCATGATAATTAAGTAATTCAATCACACGATCAATCAATCAAAGCAGTAGTATAGTTTCATTATTAATAAAGTGTTTCTGTGTGTACCCCGCATGCTATATAGTTATTCGACCCAGGAGAGGTGCTATATTTGTATGAGTCCCCAGTGGGTCACGGTTTAGCTGGACTGCGGATGATTGCATGGGCTAGAGCTTTGATATCTACAGCACAAACCCTATCTAGAGGACCTGAGAGTAAAGCCAGGTTTTACAAGAGATTTGCAGTGTTAGCTGCACTATGGTAAGTTATTATAGTAAAAAAAGAAATAAATATAATACTAAAAAAAATCTACTGTACGTCTCATAATATTTTTAAGGACAATAAGATTTCATTTCTTTGCAATTAACCATAATACATAATAATATACATAATAAAATACAAAATTGAATGTCTTAGATTTTATAACGATTTAATTTTTAAGCCATTCTTGATTTTATCTTCAATTTTAGTTTTATTATTATCTCAATTCAATTACTTAACTAATTTTAAAATTAACCATCATTATATTGTTTTCATCATATTCAATTAAATATATCTCTTTAGAGAATGAACCAGAATGAACTGTCACCATTGTAGAACACGAACTATAAATTTTAGTGAAATTTAGTTGCTTTTAAAGAAATTTAATTCATTAAATAAAATTTTATATAAAAATAAATTAGATTTATGTACTACATAAATATTTGTTAGTATTTAAATATTTATAAGTAATTTTGTTTCATATATTAACAATAAAATAAATTAATTAAAATTGTAAAAAAATACATAAATAGTATAATATATCAATTATACATATTTCTAATGTTTAGATTAAATATTAATTATTAAAATAGTAACATATTTTTACGTGTATTTATATAGGGTCTATGCATTCATGTTAAAGTTGACGCCATGTTGGATAACGGATAACTCAATAACATGGGTGGCATAGGAAATAAAATCATTTTGCCCGTTTAAAACCACTATGCAATATTTTTGAGAGCATTGATGCTGTAAATATGTTGAATTAGTATCTCAAGTATGTGAGAAAAATAGCAATAACAAAAAATTAACCGATTTCCCGAAGAAAATTAGCTTAAATGAAGTTAGTCCTATGCTGAGCAATGTTATGTACTACTCCAGTATGGCCTCAAAGCGCAATAAATATGACGTCATCCGCATACACCCTATAAATTATTTCAATTTTTAAACTGTAATTGTTTATAATATACTTAATGTTCGTCTTACGAAGAACATAATTTGATAACGATTTTGCAAAAATGAAAGAAATTAAAGAAAAAAATAATGCTTTTTTTTTTTTAAGGTTTATTTCAAGTCCTATTCTGGTTTTGGCTGCCAGTTTATGGGTAGACAAATGGGTGAGAGAGACCGTAGTTTGTGGAGCTACACACGCCATTGCACTAGTCGGCCATCTTTCCTTTTGCGTAAGTAATTTTGAGTTTCTATAATGTAAAATACAATATAAGAAATCAAATTTGCAATAAAATTAAAAATTTATCCAATTTAACCTAATTATACTATATATTAATAGTGTATAATAATAATAATAATTATGTGAGCACACATTGTAATATTTATTAAATTTGGACTATCTTACTATTTGAATATATTAAAAATTAATAAGATTTCAATAATTTATTTTGTACAACAATAATCTGCATGATAAGAAACTCCACATATAGACTAAAAATGAATTTATCCATTTTATCCATTTATCCATATGGGTGTGATTTTTTCTTCTTCTATTTTTCTGTTGAAATTCAAATATATACAGTATAGTATACATTATTTTATACTTTGTACAAAATATATTCACAGTATTGTTGCTTAAAAATGTTAAAATTTTTAAACATTGTTATAAATTTGCTTAAAATAATTTATTTTATTCTATTTTCTATTCCATATTTTCTTTTTGTGTTTAATTTAAAATTAGAGAAATTTGACGAGACGCATGTAGTGTAACATATAATATGATAATATATATTGATATGTGAGGTTACTATAAGCTAATGTCTAATAAAATAAAATAAAATAAAAATAAATAAATATTAATTAAATGATTTTTCTTGACTCGAAATGTATAATGAAGATCAAAAAAAGAAATATAAAGGGTTAATAAAGTAGAGTTTCAGGAATGAATTTAAAAATTAAAGTATAATAGCTATAATTTTAATGCTTATATATAGTATGAGAGGGTTTAATAATTTTTTTTATAAAATTATTACTTTTATGATAAATTTCTAAGTATTTAATAATGAAAAGTTTGAATTATTTTTGTAACACTTCTTAAATTTCAGATAGACCTTAATTTGAAATTTTAATTAATCATTGTAGTTTAATTTCTTTTTGTTAGATGCTGACAAGACCATCTCGAGCCAACGCAAATTTTCCATATCACGTCAGAACCTCACAGGTAATTAAGATTCATTAGTCAAGTGAAAATATACTCAAGAAATGGATGCTCTACTTCAGTTACGAATCCTAAATCCTAACTTATTTGAGATAAAAACTTTGAGTCATTTTGAGCAGCTAAAATAATGCATTTTATCAAATTATTAACAATCGGATTTAAGTTGCTTTGAGTTTTTTTCCGTTTTGTTGTTGTTGTTGTTGTTGTTGTTGTTGCTGTTGCTGTTCTTGTTGTTGTTGCTGTTTTAAGTGAAAATAGCTATATTGTTATAATTGGCTAAAATTCATTATTTTAGCTTCTCATAATTACTCAAAAGTGTTTATCTCATGTATGAATTAAGGTTCCATCTCTTGAATTTGATATATATATAATTTTTATAAGACCTGTGGCCCTTTAATTTAATAATGTAATTGATTAACCCCCGTAAGCTGCGACGCTAACTAACTACATAAAGTTGTTATTTTGATTGTTGCAACAATTAAAAAAAAAAACAACAACTAAGGTTTAACTAGAGGTTGCAGCTTACAGCCCAAAATTAATTTAATTTTGTAATTGTATAGTTATTTTCAGTACAAATTTGAGTTGTACATAGCTGGAAATACCATTGTACATGTGTGTGTGTGTTTGTGTGTGCGTGCGTGTATTTTTTATGTTACAGTTTCAGTATATTCATTATTTGGTGTAAAATATTTTTAATTATATAGTAATTTGAACTACCTTATAATAAGTTATATAAGTTAAATAAGTAAAATACTTATACTACGATATTCTTTTTCTCCACTGAAGTTGATATTATAGTTTATGATAATATTTTTGCTATAGGTTGGGGTAATGGCACCTACAGTAAGTGAAGACTCCGATTGTAGTTTTACTGAACATGTATACGCACCAAGTGCATTAGCAGCAGGGACCATGATGTCTGCAGCAATGTCAGGGGCTGCATTTGCAAGACCTAAAGTAACAAGATCACATAGTTCTCATGGAGATTGGGCAAGCCATGTTCCTGTAGGACTTTTTACTGTTAGTCATGCTATCAGTCAGGTGAGTGGGAAATAATATATTTGATAATAATATAGTAATTAGGGAAAAAAGTAAGAGAGACTGCACGCTGGAAAAAATTACTATAATACAGTATATCACACTCAAAAAATTCATGCGCATCACTTTAGTTACGAATCCGAACTTATTTAAGATATTCCTTTTTAAAAGTCATTATGAGTAGCTAAAAAATAATGCATTTTAGCAAATTATTAACAATATAGCTATTTTAACTTAAAATAGCTTTAACAAACTTACTAACACCTTAAAACAACATTAAACACATGGAAAAATGTTAAATGTAGCAACATAGCCACAAAGATAGCACAGGTGAAGGTAGAGAGCGGGTGCGGTGGGTGGCAATGGCAATATACTGAATATATATATATATATATATAATGTACATACAGTAAGTATAATATTGAAATGTTGCCTTTTATATACTTCCTTTGTTTGAACCTTTTTTTGAAGCGCTTCGTACAGTTACAGCTATACGCAGCATAATTATGTAAATTGCAATAGGTACACATTAACCTGGAATAGGTATTGGTATACTACAATACAAAGTCACCAAATGTGTTAAAACTTTATTGTATAGTAGTATGTTCCACCTGCGTTAGGTGATATTGAAGTATCAATATACCTGTTTTAGGCTAAGAGTATTACCTATATTGCAATTTACAAATAGTTATTTTTTTCGTGTGTATATACGAATATAGAGTTATGTTATTATAACTATAGGGTGTGTGCGCATGACGTCATTCTGAATGCTTTTCGATGCTCTTCTTGAGTAATGAATAACATAGAACAAACGTAGTTTTTGGCAATTTTCTTTGAGAAATTAGCTATTTTCTGGTTATTATTATTTTTCTTGAATACTTGAAAATTTAATTCAACCTATTCAATGCTCTCAAAAATATTGCGAAGTATTTTTAAACTGGCCAAATGGGTCATTTTCCCATACTGGCCCATGTTATTTAGCACTCACTTATGACGTCAACTTTAACATGAATGAAACCACTATAGGGTGGTTGCAATTATATGGTCAACATCATATGTGAGTACTAAATAACATGCTGCATGAGGCATATAGGAAAATGACACATTTACTCTCATTGCTCATTCTCATTATACTCTCATTAATACTTACAGGTATTATAAAAGTTTACCTGCTAATGATCAAACAGTTATTTTATATAATTTTTGTTCATAAATAATATAAATTTTACCATTATTGACAACTTTTTGCTTTTGACTCAAAATGCTCAAAACTGAATTTCACTGTTTTTATAAAGTTAAGCTATAATAAACTGATTTTGCTGTTTTTGAAAACTGATTATATGCAAAAAAAAAAAAAAAAAAAAAAAAACTGAACTTAATTCAGTGCTGAAAATGAAATTATTTTTTCCAAAACTGAAAATCCGGTCCCTAATTATTATACATCAAGTAAAAATTTTATTATTAGGTTTATTATTAAAGAAAAATTAGCATTTACTGTAACAGCTTGACAAATTATAATTATATACTTTCAAATTTTATAAGTTAACAATCAAATACTGTATAATATTACTTTTCTGCCTATCTATGGAGATAAAAATAAATAAATTATACTAATTATGCTAAATCTCGTATTTATATTAAAAATTTTGATAAAACGTACAAAATATAAGTTTTGAAGATTCTTAAAAAATAAAATTTTAGCTTAAAAAAAATTATCTATAGTAGTTTAATACTTTTTAGTTATTAAATTTGGACTTAACATTTTTATTAATTACTTATACTAAATAAATATACAGTTTTATTTAAAATATATTTAAATAATTAAACAAATAAATAAATCCATCTGTTATTAAAGTTTAACTCGTGTAATTCCAAAATACGCTTTAGTGTAACTCTCTCGATACTAGTCTCATAATGAAGAAAATAAGATATGTGATTGAAACTGCATTGAAAAATTATTATGTTTACTCTACAAAATACGATATAAAACACAAACATAACTGATCATTTAACTAGTATGTGTGGAATAATCAATGTGCATTTAGCAATTAAATCATTATTGTTATGCAATGTTGCTGCATAAAGCTATAGCATAATTATTATGTTTCGGACCGTGTATGTGGTGATGAATAAATGAGAAATTGAAATTGGGCTAGCATAAATTATTGTGTATTGCTTCTACAATGGAGCTTATCGATATATAGCGTGCGGGGAAAATTAAGGGTCCCCTAATTTAAAGTTTAGCTTGGAGAGAAACTCGATTTTTGAGAAAACTACTGCACTGATTCCAGAGCTATTTAAGGGAGTAGGGTATAGACCTTATATCTTAAAAACTAGAAGTGTTTTGGGTCTAAATTTGGTGTCATTGTGTAGCTAAGGGCACCTAGCCATGATAAAAATTTCATGATGTTTGACCGTCCCGAAAAAAAGAAAAAAATTATTGAAATTAACATTGAGTCTTATGGGTTTAAAATTTCCAAAAATCATATAAAATTAATTTGCACGGTGACCCCCTAAAATTTTTATATATTTGAAAATGTCTCAAGCTGAAGTATCATTGTGCAAAATTTCAGATTTATTTGACGATAAAAGTTTGAGTATAATGGCCGACGTCGGTCCCCTATTCCCTTAATAAATAATGAGGAATACTAGAAATACTTTTATACGTGTTTAGACAGAAAATTTTTAAGAATTTTTCATTGCCGATAATCTGTATTTTTTTTTTTTTTTTTTTTTTTTTTACTTAATTTTTAACTTTTTTTGTTACAGATGAGTGAGACCACCCCGGCTGCAGCTGATGCAGGCAATATAACCCCACAACGTGGAGACCAAGAAATTGAAAACCCTAGGACCATTGATTGACGTTTTATTAATATACTAATTTATAAATAATAATGTCACGTTTTTGGCAAAAAGTTGTGCTGTATAATAATAAAAGCTATTATTTATAAATTGTTGCATTTTTTGTTTTTGTTTACTTCGTATATATTTATAGTTTGCATTAAAACAATAAGAAAATTTATAAAAATATACTTATTTTAAAATCATAAAACTGGCAAATTTTGAATATTTCAACATTACGCTAAAATTTATTAATTATGCAAAAATCTATACACACAATTTAAGATTTCAAATATATAATACATTATGTTTTCTTTTGCAATAAAAAAAAAAAAAAGATTATATCTTAATTATGACTCACACATTTTTAAATTTTTTTTTTTTTATTATTATTATTTTATTTGACTGCACACGAATAAAAAAAACTCTTCATATAATTAATACAATGTTTCGATTTCAGCTTCAATAAAGTTGATTTTAAACTACATTATTTAGAGAATAATAATAAAAAGTTAATATATAATTGACTAAAATACATACCTCGAGTGCAAAATGATAAATAGTGCTTCATCATACCACTTTGTTACGTCCCCTAATGACCTATAATGACCTTTAAGGCCTAAATGCATTGATGAAAAACAAACAAAATCATGATTATTCCCTATTTTATATAAAATTAAATTTTAATTAAAGAAGGTGAGAGGGTTAAAAATGGTTTTTAATTTTAATAGTATAATATATATAAATTTATCAACATATAATACATGTTGATAAATTGCATTATAATAATTGCAATTATCTGTTTCTGATTTGTTCTGTATTAAAAATATCACTTACAATAAATTTATGATATTTTGCATCTTACTGTACATACAAGTGATATAAAAATAAAATATTGAAATAAAAAAAGTGCATGCGGCATAAGTTGGAACCGGTCTAAAAGATATTATATATATAATGCACTCATGTTGAATGCATTTTTTTTTATATAATGCACTGAGTAGGGAATTATATATCAGCTGCACTATATATAACTGCAATATAATTTAAACAACGTAAGTTTCATCTATTTTAATACTTTACATTTTTGCTTCTTAAGTATAATTATTTTAGTAATACTTGAAAATTGACTAATTTCTTCGCATTAGTTTTAAGTTTAATATTGATGTATTATCTTAGAACTGGTAACACAATAATTTCTAAAAGCTTTACATTTGATGCTAAATTTATGTTTACTGTCATTTATAATTAAATACTTGCATACATACGCTAACAATATTTAATTTATAAATATAAAAAATATATCCAAATATTTAAATATATTTTATATTTATTTATATAATTAAATATATTAAAAAATAAAAGTATTAGGTTACAAAATATTAACTGTAAAAATTTACTTTTTTTTTATATAAAATTTTATAACATACATGGTGCAATTCATATGATAATATTTTACAATTTATTTTAATCCTACTTTAAACGGTTGCACTTGAGTTTTTCTAGACTATATAGCAATGCAAATGCAAATAATATAACGACATCCACAATCTCCCCTATACATAATAATGCACATGTACCTATTTTTTATCATAATGAACCTGTTTTTTCTCTATATAACCAATTTTTTTTAAATCATTTTACTCATAACTATGATATAAAAATATTTTATTCATAATATAGTAGAAAAAAATATTTTCAGTTCAAACGGTAAAAATTATTTTTCTATAAGGACTACTGTATATAATTTTTTTATTATTATTATTTATATACATTATATTATATACACTGCAAGCTTTTAAAACCATATTTCAAGTTTTAATTTTTTTCTTTCTTTTTAAAGTTTTGAAAAATATCCGTTATTAGCTGTATATGTTTTTAAAAGAAGAAATTTATAATTTTTAATAAAATAATGTATGGAAAGACGGGTAATTTTATTTAATTTTTTTAAATATTAAAGCATACTGGTAATTTTTGTTAAAAATATAATTTTCCCAACGGCTATCGTGTGACTATATATAATTTAAATCTGAACTCTTTGAAATTGAATTAAATATTATACAATGTATATATTTTTTGTTTGTCCTTAAATTTCCATTTACACTATCTATTTGTTAAAACTATTCTATAGTTCAGCCGTGGTTCAAACGATGAATAATGATTAAGGGAGTAGGGGGCACTGAGGGACCGACGTCGGCCTTCATTAGACTCAAACCTTTCTCGTCAAAAAAAAATCTGAAATTTTGCACAATGATACTTCAGCTTGAGACAATTTCAAGTATATATATATAAATTTTGGGGGTTACCCTGCAACTTAATTTTATATGATTTTTTGAAATTTTAAGCCAATAAGACCCAATGTTAATTTCAATAATGTTTTTCTTCTTTTCGGGTCGGTGAAACATCATGAAATTTTTATCACAGATAGGTGTGACCCTTAACTACACAATGACACCAAATTTAGACCCAAAACATTTCTTTTCTTCATTATTATTATTATTATTTCTCCATCGTACTTATAAAGGAATAGACCAGAGAAAAACATAAGCATTTATATCACAAAACACTTACATAAATAACTTTACTTTGTCTCAAAACCCAACTGTAGCTCTATAGCAGTGATCGGAAATTTCGATTTATGCAACCCGCACAACATTTTCTTACTAATTTTTGCATGTTTCTGACGTCTTAAACATGTTTAGTCACGCAAATTGCATACTTAACAGTATTTTCACACTCTCTCGTGGGGCTAAATTAACATTCTGGTAAAAATTATAAACAGTTTTGAAGATCCCATTTCGTGTTAATTCATTAAAAAGCACATTTTTGTTGTTTTATGAGGTCTATGGCTTTAATGTGTAATAATAATAATGGTGGAAGGGTGGATCACGTTGATAAATTATGAAACTTTTTTGAAATTTTAATCTTACAAGAAATTAAATTCAATACCTATAAATTCATGCAAGTTAATTTTTATTATAAATATGTAATTTTATTCAAATTTCTTTACTGAATATGGAACTAAAACAAATTTAATAAATGAAAATAGTGATAAAAATTAAACGAATTTATCCAATTTTTTTAATACACTAAACGTATTAAATATACGATAATTAGGCCTCGACATTATGGCAAGGGTCATTAGTCATTAGATCGATCACTGGCAATGGTCATTATTATAGTTTTATGTTAATTTTGGGCTGTTGTATACTGTATATTATAGGGCTTACCAATGTAAAATTGACATACTTAAAATTTCAATTGCTCACTTTAGAATCTTTAAAGCATTTGTCAACATAGATTAACTGATTAATTAATCTTACATCAACATAAAGTATAAAAGCGCAACTAAGGAAGTATTAAGTAAATGTGATCAAACTTTGAAATTAACAAAACAAGGTGAAATAAGTGCGTGCAAAGTTGACTCTATACACTTAAAATCTGGGAACGCCAAAAAACTAAACATATTGATAAAAAATAATTCATGAAGGGAGTAGGGTACCGACGTCGGCCATTAAACTCAAACTTTTCTCGTCAAAAAAATCTGAAATTTTGCACAATGATACTTCAGCTTGAGACAATTTCAAATACTCGTATATAAAAATTTTGCGTGCTCACCGTGCAATTTAATTTTATATGATTTTTTGAAATTTTAAGCCCATAAGGCCCAATGTTAATTTCAATATTTTTTTTTTTCGGGACGGTCAAACATCTTGAAATTTTTATCACGGCTAGTTGTAACCCTTAGCTACACAATGACACCAAATTTAGACCCAAAACACTTCTAGTTTTTGAGATATAAGGTCGGTCCCCTACTCTCTTACCACTATATATTATTATTTATTAAATGGCTATTTTTTTGTTATTTTGATTGATGATGATAGTGCATTTTATATTGACAAATATATTATGCACATGAGTAATAAAGCCAAGCCTGCATATCTATATATAGGACCAGCAATTACGATGAGGATGTATCCGGATGGCGTCATATTTAATGAGCTTTGGACGCCATACTGGAGTATTGAATAACATTGCTCAGCATATAGGACAAACCTCGGTTTTTGGCTATTTTCTTTGGGAGCTCAGTTAATTTTTTTGTAAATTATTTTTCTCACATACTTAAGATACTAATTCAACCTATTGCAAGTAGCAATGTTAAAAAATATTTCTCAGTACTTTTAAACTGGCAAAGTCATTCATTTTTCCTATACGCCAGCTATGTTATTGAGTGATCCAACATGACGTCGATTTTAAAATGAATGCAGACACCCTTTCAGAACCCTTGACGATCAGATATGAGAGAAAATAAGTATTGAAATTAACATGGGCTCTTATGGGACTAAAACTTCAAAAAATCATAATTTAAAATCTATTTGTTGACCTCCCAAATTTTTTTACATTTTTGAAGTTACCTTATCCTAATGTATCAACGTAAAAAATTTCAGATTTTTCTTTGTTTAAAGATTTTTTAGTCCAATCCCGTAGTAGCTGATTTCACGCCTTAAAAGAAAGCTATCACATCATTTGAAACTAGGATTTAACAATTAACACTAATTATGTATTGTTTAGAAATTAATAATTAAATAAATTTATAAAATAATTTTAACACAACAATTTTTTTCATATTTATAGAAACTATTTATTGCACTTAATAATTTTTATTTCTATACATTTGTTTTAACAATATGTATTACTATCCTTACTAGCAATATAAGTAAATTGACTGCTGGTGGTTAAATGTTAAATTTATTTTCACCATGTCTGGCTCTTAGAGGAGGTCCAATATACGTATACCTTATCGTGGGGGTCTCGGGTTCATAACCCCGCGTTATACATATACTATATACTTCAAACAAAGAAAACTATAAATATAGAATTCGACAGTGACTTGTTATATATATTTTTATGTCTTTATTTATAGTATGTCTGATACGCTCTGCTAACTTAAAATAAAAATAGATAACTAGACGTGAAAAATGAATTTCAATATTTTATATAGCACATATTTTTTAATATATTGTTTAAACTATACTATATAGCTCAGGGAAAAAACACGTATAATAATTATACTATATATAGCTCAATGCGGTAACATGTATGCATAATATAATATATAGCATACAGCATAAGATGTTCAGTATATTAATTACTTACTTTATTATAAAATAGTATAACATAGGTGCTCTCCGTGCTCTATATACAATAATATAGCTAATTGCTCAATGCAGCATATTTTACGTAATTTATTTTTAGGTGCAAACTTGCATAATTGCATAATCAATTTTGGTGAAACAATTAAATTTTTATTAGATTTATTGAATTATTTTATTCTTCTTCTTATTTTTTTCCATTGTTAACTGCAAACAATTTCAATGTATTTTTGAAAACAATTTATTTCGCATATTCTATAATGCCTGTATATGATGAGTTGCCTTATTGTTATTTATTATTTTATTTCTGGAAGTGAAACTGTGAAATTAAATGTATCTATATAAATAAATATATGCATTATATTATACGTACCGTAGAAAAATAATGCTGTTTTTAAGAAATAAAATTACACTTTTTTTTTTTTTTTTTTTTTAGATATTAACAGGCAACTTCAGATAATTATAAGGATATGTCACTGGCAAGACTCATTAAGTCAATCACTGGCAAGGTTTATTATTATTGTTTAATTTTAGCCTAGGTACCGAGCTTACCATGTTAAATTGAGGATTTTAGATTTTGAATTGTTCACTTCAAAAATGTTAAAACACTTTAAATTGCACATCATCATAAAAAAAAAGCACAACTCACGTGAACGAGCCTCATAGGAATACGAAAGTGAAAATTTTGCACAAGTTGACTCTATAGATGAGGGTCTGGGTTCTGCCTAAAATTTCAGTTTCTAACAGTTGACCTGTCATATATGGCAATAAAATATCATTTTCATCAATGCTTTTAAAATTCAGCTTTAAGACAAACTGCAATTTTTAGCGCCACTTTACACCTATATAAAATCTCTCTCTCTCTCTCTCTCTCTCTCTCTCTCTCTCTTGTATATTATTTTAAACTTCAAAATTTGAACGACTCATATAAAACATCATAAAATATTGTATCTATTGCTACTTTCTATATATAATAGAAAATAAATGCAAATAAATAAATGCATAAATTTAAAAATCTTCATACCGATTTTGTTTGTATATAACAATAATTATATAGAATGTATAATCTAATTTTATTTGACGATAATATAGCGATATATACAAATTATGATCTATAATATGATTATTTTCTTTTTTTGTGGTATTTGTAAATGTTTTTTCTGGCTACGTATAGTATTATTATTTCCCTCCTATTATAATTTTGTATATATGTAATCAAAAAATTTCATGGATGTTTTCTGTTCATGGGGTTAGGTGTAAGAGTGGTCCAGACATGAAAGACCCCGCCCTTTCAAAAATGTGTATTTTTTTTCCTATGCATTTTTTTAAATAGACGATTATTTATTTATTTAGGCACAATTTAAATCGCACGCCTTATTTTAGTATACAATTCCAATAACTTGATTTTAAATAATATATTAAGTGTGTGAAGTGACTATAACTTTCAAATGTTATTGTGCTTTGATTTTATATTAATATTTCTTTTCTCTGCTGTTTTTGTTTGTTTTGTACTTTACTATATAATATACTCAGTGTATGTGGACATGCTCTGTTGCTAAATAAAGAACTATTTTTATTATTTTTTGCTTGCCATATTGTTATTGTGCTACACCCATCCCAGGCAAGATATTGTCTTATCGACAGGTAAGTACTTTCCATTCAATGGAAAACCTATTTGTATAGACTTAATTTAATAAATGTTCACTATTTAAATTTTTTAATAATCTTCTTAACGTGGCACACATCAATTATTAAATATTAGTACTAGTAACAGTTTCAGGAGTTGATTTGCACAGAATTTCTCACCAGGTATTGTGTTATAACTATGAACAGACTATGAACATTAAGATTTTGGAATAATTTATTAAAAAAACATTTTTTATAAAATTATAATACAAAATTAATATAAATATAATTTATAAATTTACTTAATATTAAAAATAAAGTTTCAATTATTTATTACAAAATTAAAAACATAATTAATAACAATTAATTCATTGTTATATAAGGTATATATCTTTTTTTTTTTTTTTTTTTTTTTTTTTTTATTATTTCAAACACACAAATATACAAAGTCCAACCAAGGCATAGCCTTATCGGTTGGTTCATTTATTGTTACACAATCATGTCTTATTATATTATATTACTACATATACATATTTTTTATTATATATATTTCAAAAGCAAATAAAGTACGTATTTACACAAAAACATTTTTTTTTTTTTTTTTTTTTTTTTTTTTTTTTTTTTTTTTTTTTTCATTTAAGAGAAGTATTTTTATAATACAAGAAGCAAAAATTAATCATCATTAATCAATACAAACAGCAAAAAATTGTTCAACATTTTATAAATTATCAAGAAAGAATTTTTTCATATTAAATTTCGTTTCATTTTTATTTGCAAAACTTTTTAATTCTGATGGAATTTGATTCCATAATTTAGGAAGTAAAAATTTTTTTGTCCTTTCAGTGAATCTATTTACAATTTTTGGTACAAATAAAGGATTGGTCACTGCTGTTCTGGTACTATAAATATGAGTTCTCGGTATACCATGAGAATTTTCAAAATAATTTTCACAAATAAAAGAACATTTAAACATTTCTTCTATTGGCAATATCTTAAAGTACTTAAAATATTCAAGATCACTTTTTAGCTTATTTCCTTTTTTTAAAATTTTTAATATTCTTATTTGCATTTTTTTCAATTCCCATAATTTACCTGATTTAGTACAACCATAAGATAATAAACCGTATAATATATGTGGATGTACAAAAGAAAAATATAATTGTCTCATCGTCTGTTCATTCACATATGATCTTACTGTTTTTAATTTAAAAATTGCAGATCTCAATTTATTTAACAGTTGCATAATATGCAAATCCCAATCAAATGTTTGATCAATAATAGCTCCTAAGTAATTATAATTATTTACTTGTTCTACAAACTCACAATTACAATTTAAAGTAAAATTATGTAAACACTTATTAGTATGAGCTCTTAATTGAATATTTTGCATAGTATATGTATACTTATTAAAAATGTGCATAACTTTTGTTTTTTTCCTATTAATTAATATTTTCCTATCATGCGACCATTCCAAAACTGAATCAAAATCATTTTGTAACATTTTATTTGCAACTTCAAAGTTACTATGAGCCGCTATCATAAGTAAATCATCGGCAAACATTTTTGCTTTACAATATTTTAGTAAATTAAAAATTTTGTTAACATAAATTATAAAGAATTTAGCACTTAAGACCCCTCCTTGTATTATACCGCATTTTATTATTTTAATTTCACTTACAATATTTTTAATTTTGACAGCAACTTGTCTATTTTTTATAATATTCGCAATTAACATTAATGTTGGTCCTCGTATTCCAATTTCTTCTAAATCTTTTAACAATAAGTCATGGTCTATAGTGTCAAATGCTTTGGAATAATCAACAAATAAACAAAGAACATGATGCCCTTTTTCTAATTCTTCATTTATAAAATTGGAAACATCATATAGACATTTTGCTGTACCCTTTTTTTTTTGATAGGCATATTGATTTTTATTTATAATATTGAATTCTTCTAAATAATCAGACAATAATAATTCAATATGTTTTTGTATAAATTTATCAACAAAAGCAGATACAGCAACTGGTCTAAAATTATTATATAGTTTATGATCCCCACCTTTATAAATTGGCCTTATCAATGATAATTTTAGATTATCAGGATATACTGAGCTTTCAATACACATATTTGTTAATCTTATTAAATATTGAATTAATGATTCGCCACCAAATAAAATATCCTGAACACCCATATTATCATGACCTGGTCCTTTTTTCTTACTTAATAAATTAATAATATAAACTGCTCGTTTCTCATTTAATTTTGGTAGATACATTGATTGTAAATTACTATTAAGTTTAAGCGAATTTTCACTTAATATTAAATTACAATTAATCTTTACATCTTCAATTGAATTTACAAAATGATTTACAAAATTATTAGCAATATCTTTGATAGAACTTACATCAGACATATATTTAATAATAATATTATCAATATTAAGATTTTCTTTCCCTAATATTTGATTAATAAAACACCAAGATTTTCTTATATCACCAGCAATTTCAACAAATTTAGAATGATAATAATTATTTTTTTCTTTATTTATTAAAAAATTTATTTTGTTTCTTAATTTTTTATATCTAATTCTATATTCAGGCATATGTAATGAGTTTTTAAATTTTTGAAAATATTTGTCTCTATCTTTCATAAGAAATTTTATTTCATCAGTACACCACACATTATTTAATCTTCTATTCTTGCTATTTAATAATTTTTCACTTTCACATTTATCACTTATATTTCGAAAAACTGTTACAATATGATTATATAATTCATTTGGACAATTAATATTATTACATATACTCCAATCATAATTACAAATCATATTTCTGAATTTTTTTAAATTTTTAATTTTTACTTTTTCATTACAATTATTATTAATTAAATTAGTACTCAATATACAACCAGTCATATAATGATCGGTGATTTTACTTTTAATTATAAAACTATTATCAATTTCAAACAAATTATTTAATTTAACAAAAATATGATCAATACAAGTAGCTGAATAATTTCCTAGTATTGTACATTCCTCCCTTGTAACATCATTAACAATTTTTAGATAACCATATTTTGCCATTTTATTTTCATATTTTTGTACAATATTATCATTTTGATCTAACAAATTTAAATTTATATCACCTAAAATCACACAATTACTTTCATTATTTTTTAAAATACAATCTTTTAATTCTTTTATGAATAAAAGTTTGTTAGAACCTGGAGGTCTATAAATATTATACAGCATTAAATTATTATTCAACTTTAGACTTAAAACCTCCGCATTAATAAATTTTATATCAATAATTTTAGCATCAAATTTCTTATTAACAAACACTAAAACACCACCACCTTTATTTTCTTCTCTACTTTTTACAAATTTATCAAAATTAATTAAATTATAAACCTTTATTTCATGATCAAAAATATAAATTTCAGTCAACACAATAATATCAATATTCTCAACATTTTTATTAACATAAGCTAAAAAATTATTAAAATTTTTTCTTATAGAACTGTGCTGCCATATTGTAGGAGTGGTTTAATATTAAGTACCCGCCTCTTACCCTTTCAACCCCTTCACCCCCTCGCTATAAAGTATTCTGGGGTCGCAACCCTTTTATGACTGGTTACATTGCTATACTCTATATAAACTTGTATAATATAATACATAAGTAAATAAATAAAAATAAATATCACGACGAAAACATTTTTAATATGATTTGTTGTTCATTGCTGTAAACTCGATGGATTTAGAGCATGTTATCTGCAGTTTTTATGACCTATATATTTTATAAGTACATTTCATGTTTCATATAATTATTAATTTTATTATTTAACATAATGAAATTAATTTATACTATATAAAATAAAATTTATCATCAAGAATACGTTAATGCGAAATCGGAGGAAAAAAATTCTTAATGTATAGGCTATTGAATAATAATAGAAAAAGCATATTTTTACACAAGTAATATGCTTTAGGCTTATATATAGACAAATTCAAATATATTGGCGAGAAAGCATACTAAATTTTTATATAAGAGTATATTGGAATTTTAAATTTTCCCCTCTATTTATTAAGGGTTAAATTTGAGCGCTGCAAAGTAAGCAACTCCTCGTCCTTAATAAATTCCTTAAAAAAAAAAAAAAAAAAAAAAAAAAATTCTTCCTTTTTTCCTTTCCTTTCTTTTTCCATTATGAAATGTATTACATTTTTTCTTGCTATATATACCAATGCTTTTTTTTTGCACTATTATATATTATTATTTCATTGTTTTTCAGTTTTATAATCGCCAATGCTTTGTATTGATTATTATTACTCTAACCATGTTTGGGTTAGGTGTAAGAATAGGCCAAACATTTTGTAAACTTTGCCCTTTATTATTATTATTTTTCTATTATTAGCATTATTATTATTTTCAAATATTATAGGAATAATATGAATATTTATATTTATACAATCCTAAGGAGATGTAGGCATGTAGATTAAAGACCCTTAACAGAAATTTAATATAGATGCTCCAGTCAATTTATTAAAAAGCAAAATAAATGAAAGGATAATATATGATTCAATGTTTTTGTCTTTTCAGTGATTACATCACTTGCTGATGTTCCTATTTACATTAAACTTAATTGAATTAAATAAAAAAAAGTATCAGAGGAACTATTGAATTTAAGAAAGTATGGTACAGACCTTATATCTCAAAAACCAGAAGTGTTTTGGATCCAAATTTGGTGTCATTGTGTAGCTAAGGGTCACACCTAGCCGTGATTAAAATTTCATGATGTTTGACCGTCCCGAAAAAAATGAAAAGAAAATATTGAAGGGCCTTATGGGCTTAAAATTTCAAAAAATCATATAAAATTAATTTGCACGGTGATCACGCAAAATTTTTATATTTGAAATTGTCTCAAGCTGAAGTATCATTGTGCAAAAATTCCAGATTTTTTTGAAAAGAAAAGTTTGAGTCCAATGGCCGACGTCGGTACCCTACTCCCTTAAATAATGAAACATGATCTGAATTCTGCATGATGAATCTTACAGTACATCTCTTTCTTTAATAATTATTTCATAGTAGATTTGCTAGTACGTTGCTTTCATATCATTTATCCAAATGACCAATCTTAAAATATTTAGTTATAACATTAATTTCGTTTTGTCTCGATTATACTAAATAGTGCATTGTTAAAAATTTGAATATTATTTCCCGTTACGGATAACAAGCAAATATTACATCATTGCTGTTTCAATAGATCTTAAGAAGTTTTCGATTCAATATATAGAATAAAATACTAAAAAATATGTGTTTTAATATATATATATATATTGATATATATATTAATATATATATATTATATATATTAATATATTAAAATATTTTTTTTTTTTTGGAAAAATATTTTTTTACATAATATATTTTAAAAAATATTAATTTTATTACAACGTTTAATTTACTTTTACTTTTAAAATAATAAAAAATTTAATGTAGTTTTTATGTTTTTTTATTAATAAACTTTAATTAATTTAAAGATCTGTTTTAAATAGCGCACATATCTATCATTGTTCATGATATTCTTTGTTGCCATTACCAGATAGATTAATAAATATGTAAAAATCTAAATTTTTGCATTAAGAAACGATGTACTTAAAAATTATATAGGGGATTGCATTCATATAAAAGTTGACGCCATATGTGAGCACTAAATAACATGTAGACTGTTATGGGAAAATGACACATTTTGTCATTTTAAAAATACTTCGAAATATTTTTGAGAGAATTGATGTTGTTATTAGGTTAAATTATAGGTTTTCAAGTGTACGAGAAAAATAAAAATATATTATAAAAAAACTAATTTGCCTTACAAAATAGTATAAAACCTCGTTGGTCCTACGCTTATAAGCAATGTTATTCATTGCTCCGGTATGGCATTCAAGCGTATTCAGTATGACGTCATGTGCATACACCCTATATAATGTAAAAATAATAATATGGGAGGCCTTGCACCTTGCAAACTTTTTAAACAAATATCCTTATAGTGTTAATATTAAAATTTGCGTTTTCATTTTAAGTCTCAGGTCTCAGTCTTTTATTTTATTTTATTTATATATATATATTTTTTTATTTATTTATTTTTTTTTTTGCTTGTGAGAATATAATGTGTCTTATGGTTTATCACTGATTTCAATGACTTTTTTTTAAAGGCTACAGTATACATACCATAATATTTTAGGTATAGCAAAATATAAGAATTATAATAATGTTCAGTAGTCACACTTATGCAATAAAATTATTGCATTTTATATCCCATGCTCTTTTTAAATTGCTTTTGCATACAATATGAATAGTGTATTATATTTTAACACTATTTAGGAAATAATGCTTGGAAATTTTTTTTTAAAATTATGACACAAATTTATATTATAAAGTGTCATTTGCATAGATGTAATGAACTTGAACGCAATACTGGAGTAATAAAATAACATTGCTCAGCATAGGACAGTTTATGGCTATTTTCTTATAATCGTTTAATTTTTTGATATTATTATTTTTCTCAAATACTGCTCACATACTTGAGATACCAATTCAACCTATCAGTATCACAGCATCAATGCTGTCAAAAATATTGCGTAGTATTTTTAAATTATGGCAAAATGTAACGATTTCTATGCAGCCCATGCACTATCATAAGTGATTCACTTATAATATACTAAGAGAATAGTTGGCCGACTGATATCTCGTAAACTATAGACGGTCACGAATTATAATATTATCACAAAGTAAAGAGGAAATGGTATTTAAAAGTTTAGCCACGTCAAACATTCAAAACACGATCAAATATTTAAAATATTCCACTTTAAAAATTATACATGTAATTGTGGAAATTCAAAGTTTCGTCAAATAAAAAACTTTTTTTTAAATTAAAAATGTTAATAAAACTTTTTTCGGAACTGAAAAACTTGTTTTAATTTGCTTGCTTGAATTTTACCAATTATAGTTTTTGTTGTGCTGGAATTAAAGTATATGTACGTAAGTACGTACAAAGAATTGCTCTGCAAATATACTGCAGTTCCTCTTTTAACGATTTCCGGTCCAGTTCCGGTCCAAATCGGTTTCCCTCTTTCCTTTATAGGTATAGTGTGGATACAATTCAGGTTTAATTAAAGAATAATAAAATTACTTAATAATATATTTAATTTGATATTTGTATACAATAATTATAAAGATTTTTTTTTAATATTTGTATAAGTTTTTTTGTTTGTTTTTTTTTAAAAACGAAAATATTTATTATATATTTTTTGATAAATAATATATTGAAAAAACATTATTAAAATATATTAAATATATTTTGTTTTACATAAATTTTTATATTAATTAATAATATTCTAATAGTATTACAATGATCTATAACTATAAATCCAAGTGGTAGATGTCTGGAACCTGTCTGTGTCTGAGTCTAACCTTTAAATATAAATGTTGTTGTTGGTAATGTGTAATGTTACATTAAAATTAAAAGTATAAAATTAAAAAGTATTGACAAGAAGAAAACATGATATTATTATCACAAAACACTTGTTTGGACTTAAGTAAATTATTTCAGTTGGTCCTATATAAACCAACAAAGAGAATCGCAGTAGTGATCAGGAAATTGAAGTTTATGCAACCCGTATTACATTTTTTTTTTTTTTTTCGTTTTTACTAATTTTTACCTGTTTAATACATTATAAATTTGTAATGTGTATTTCTGAATAAAGCCAATTTTGAATTGAATTGAACAGAAATAATCACGCAAATTGCATACTTTACAGTTTTTTTCACGCTTTCTTGTGGGGTTACATTGTCACATTTAAATTCTGGTAACAATTAACATATCAGTTTTGTAGATCACATTTTATCATTTAAAAAACATGTTGTTTCTCACTGTCCATGGCTATTGTCGGAGCAATTTTGTAATTCAATAAATTTGCAAAACTAATAAGGTTTATAATATATAGTTAGTTTGAAAATAGACAAACCCAGATCAGACTAACAAACTAAAAGTGTCATGACATAGAAATTTTTGTGTGCATGTCTCACATTCAATTCTTTCTTATATAGGGTGGTTTCATTCATGTTACAGTGAGTACTAAATAACATTGACCGGTATAGGAAAATAGCACATTTTGCCAGTTTAAAAATACCTCGCATTTTTTTGGAGAGCATTGATGCTGTTAACAGGTTGAATTAGTGTTTCAAAAGTATGCAAAAAAATTAATAACAACAACAAAAAAAAAATGCTTATTTTCCAAAGTAAATAACAAAAAACTACGTTTATCCCCTATGCTGAGCAATGTTATTCATTGCTCAAGAAGAGCATCGAAAAGCACTCAGAATGACGTCATGTGTACACACTCTATAAAAGGCATGAAATAAGCATGCTATATAACTTGAGTTTCAATAATTTTTCTTGACATTAAAATTTTTGTACCACAGATCTCAAACACTGATTTATCTATAAATTTTCAAATATTTGAAATTTGGAAAAAAATTATTTAAAACTAATTAATTATTAAATTAAGTTTAACTGCGTAATCACTAATAAGATTGCTTGTAATTAAGAAAAACAACCGTATAAATACAGTAAATATTTTAATATTGTATAAGAGAGAGCCATTCTCATTCTCCTGTAAGAAAGCATGCTTTCTTATCATGCATGTTAATAAATCAAAATTAAATCAAAATTCTGTTTGTATAGTATTGTGGGGTCCTAGATTTATTATTTTTTTTTTCTAAACCCGACACCTCTATTCAAGTTTTTTTTTTTATTGATGACATAAAACTTAAGAGAAAAACATAAACATTTATATATCACAAAACACTTAATGGGACTTACATAAATAACTTCAGTTTGTCTCAAAACCCAACTGTATAGCTCCGTAACAGTGATCAGAAATTTCGATTTATGCAACCCGCACAACACTTTCATACTAATTTTTGCATATTTTTGACGTCATAAACATATTCTGGTAAATATTGTCAACAGTTTTGATGATCCCATATCGTGTTTATGCATTAAAAAGCACATGTTGTTTTATGTGGTCTATAGCTTTAAATGAATTCGAATAACCTTTTTTAACATGGCACTAATATTATTGCATGTTGAAAATATGGCGCCTTGTGAACAAACCATGCATATTTGACAACGTCATAATAATAATTTTAAGATAAAGTATTTGACCCACTGCGCCCAGGAAAGGACCTAAACCCAGAAGACTTTGTCCCAAATAACATCAAATTATAGCCCTCCAGCTATAGCCACAAAACGGGGTGGTGGTAGGGTGCATGCAAGTAAAAACTGCTGAAATACTGAGCTGGTGCTGTAAGTGCATGCGGAAGCCTTCCACATAAAAATACAGTGGTCTTATAGAAAAACAAATAAAGAAAAGAAATATAGTAAAGAATTTTTACAAGTGATATAAATTTGTTATGAATTATATAAATATGTGAATAATATAAATATTTTATAAATAATATGTTATAAACATTGTATAATATAATTTTGTATGATTTAAAAGACTATATAATACTTATGTCATTTTATGTCTCCCAAATACGAGTATTATATTATGTATTAAAAATTAACTACAGAATATATTTTTCTTATGTGATTTTTCTTTGATAATTATGTATATAATGTATTTATATGTAATAAATAAATACTCTGGCTATTGCAAATTGTTTTTAAGAGACCCATGTAAGTGGGTCTCTTTTTTTGGCCTCTAATAAAATCCATTTATTATTTTATTATTAAATAATAATATTAACAAACATCAAGTTGGTGTATAGGTTAAGACATTTTCCAATCTAATGACACTTTATTAAATTGAAGGGGTTGCTGGGGTTGTATTATATAGTCTTGTATATCCAACAGAGTCAGGAGCTAACATCATCCTTATTATTATTATTATTTTTTTTTTATTAATGTTGTTATAATGCTTATATAAATTATGACAACAATTTCACAACTCATAACCATCACAAAAGGGAACAAAAATATTAAAATTAAAATAGCTTCTAAGATATTTAAATTTTAAGGGATGCTGGCATTAAAATATTAAACCAAAAAATTTAAATTCGTGAGATGTATAACCGTTTCTCTATGGTATAACCATGATTCATACGCATATTATGTCCCTAGTTCCTTTAGCAAACATTTTTTATCCTTACAAACTGGGGTTAAAAAAACTATATATAAAGTAGCCAGCATTTACAGGAACAGGAATTCATGAATTTCAGGTCTACAATAGAAATTGCAGCGCGGGTTACCTACTTTTCAAGTTTTCTCCCCAGCTTGTGAGAATATAATGTGTCCCATGGTTTATCATTGATTTAATTGACTTTTATTTTAGGGCTATACTATAGATAGAGTTTAATAATATCTTTAATCTAAAAAAGTTTCTAATTTGACTAAAATTTGACGCTTAAATTTGAATTTCCACATTTGCATGTTATCTTTAAAATGGAATGAATAACTTATATATTTAATCGTTTTTTCACGTTTGACGTAGCTTAACTTCTGGGTACCATTTCTTCTTTATTATGTGTTAATAGTTAATATTATACTTCGCGACTGTCTATAGTTAGCCAGATACAGTCGGTCACCTACCCATTTAAGTCATCATGAAGTCAACTCAATTGAGTTCTCATGATTGTATAACAATCAGATTAAAGTTATATTTCAGTTCATAATTAACATATGATGATGAAATACTTAAATAATATTATTAACAAAAATACTATAAATAAATAAAGTAAAACATATTATATTTTTCATAACTAATACAATAAAAAAATAATAATAATAATAAATATTTTTAACTTAATTTATAAAATATATATAAAATAATAAACAATAAATTTTATGGTTATAATATAATATAAAAACATTTAAACAAGAAAATGATTTGTAAAACAAAAATATAAAAAAAATGCCAGAATTAAAAAATTGCTGATTCAAATAGAAGACAAATGATCGTTAAAATATATTTTATAAAATCAACTTATTAATAATTATTGATATTTTTCAACGGTTCCTATAGAATACAATAAAAAGGTGTGGTATAATAATAATATTAATAATATTAAAGCCCCAATAAGTATTTTAAGTTATTATGCATAATCTGTAACTAATATTTAATGTAAGTGCACGTATATATTTTAATTTAAATAATTGATTATATGATCTGAGTGTCCCGCCAATAATGCTGTTCGTAAACCTTGTTTTCTTATAAACAAAAATGTCGATCAACTATATATGGTTAAAGGGCCCTGGCCTCAAAAACAAATTTCCTCTCAATTATAAATCATGAGATAGGATTATTATAAATACACATATTTTGTGCCTTAACCCTTCAGTACTCTTGCAAACTGGGAAGAAAACTTGTAAAGTAGGCAACCCGCGCTACAATTTCTATTGTAGACCCGAAATTGTTGATGTCATGAATTCCTAAAGTTGCCTAATTTACAATTTTTCAACCCCAGTTTGTAAGGCTATAAGGGTTGAAGGATATAATATGTGTATGAATGATGCTCCCATCTTTTGATTTTTACGTTTTTGATTCAATTGTTTGAGGCCTGGAGCCCTTTAAGCAAAAAATGCAATGCGCATTTTTTGGTGATGTGTATGCAAGAAAACGGTTTATGAACATTACTAATGTATCGGTCTCATAAGCCTGTTTTTGGTTGACAATAAATAAATATATACAATGAATATTGTTTTTAGAAAAAACAAATATTGAAATTGGAATCCAATTATTTCAATTTATGGGAGGCTATAATGCCTATAATATTATAGACACTCTTTATGAAGTTTAGTAATTGATTAGTAAGAGTGGGCCAGACATTTAGTCAGGCATAAACCTCGCCCTTTCAAAAATTGTATTTTCTTTTATGCTTTTTTTTTTTTTTTAATAAAGACGATTATTTATTTAGTTATAACATATGGAAATGAAAACTAGTGCTTTCAAGATTTAAATGTATTTTATAAAATAATAGCAACATTCTCATTTTATATTTCTGTGTAGTACGATAAACGATATCACATAATTGCATATTATAAGTTATAAGTTAAAATAAATATTAAATAATATAATAGGATTGATAAATTTACTGCGATTTTTGCTTTTTTTAAGTGTATATAACAGAATAATTTTATGACAGTTAAAACCCATGTATTAGTCAATAAATAATGAAGAATAAAATTTCGATGAATAACGAGAATTTTTTCATTAATGCAAACTTCGTGATAAAATTCGTTTTTCCATAAGAAAAGCATTATATAAGTAAAAAAAAAAAAAAAAAAAAGGATCCACTCGTTTTGGAACAATGAAAAAAATCTATTAAAATCTGCAAGTCGTGAATTATAAGATGTTGAAAGTGACACGAAAATATATTTAGATGCATTGGTCTACAATATAAAAAATATTACGACTAAAATTGTGGTCTCTTGGTCATAGTGTAATAGATAATCAGGTGTGTGTGTGTGTGTGTGTTTGTGTAATCTAAGTGTGCATTCAATTCTTTTTTGTATAATACAAATGATGAAACAAATAATTTAAAGTAAAAAAAAACTAATATAATTTTAGTAATAGAAAACTAAAATATACAATAACTAAAATAGTAATACGTTGAGACAGTTATATGAATATAATGAAACGTGTTAATTTATGCATAAATAAAGTAAATAATTATCTACTATTTTTATTTGTATTGCTGTTAAATCACATAAACGCGTTTTTTTTTTTTTTTTTTTTTTTTTTCCCCTCATCATCGAGTAATATGTCATAATTGTCAGGCCAAGGCTCATATCTCTGAAATTCAAAATTTGACCGTCCCTCGTTTGAAAGTCAATGCGGTAACAACTACCTATATTATTAAAATTCCAGAATCTGTCACCATCAGCAAAGATTAAAATATAAAATTAACATATATTATGCAGTGTTATAAATATGGAGCATAAAAGTTAAAAAAAATCGCAGGTTACAATTCCCCATTCCCCCAAAATCTCCATATTTGGAGTTGTTTTGTCCTTGATTGACATTGAGTTTTGTTTTTGTTTTTTTCGAATAAATTTTTTTATCATATGAATCATAAAGCTACATGATAAAAAAATATTTGTGTATATCAATTTTTTTATTTTTGTCATATTCTTTTTGGGGGAAACTAAGGTATAAGGTAAAACATGTGAAATTTATCTTTTTATGTTAGGAAAGTTATTTTATAATTGTTTATAAAACAGTTAATAACTTAAATTAGTTATTATTTTGCTATAGAAAAAGCATAACTATAATATACCTATGAGATATTTATAATTGCAAATATTCTGTTCTTTACTTTACATAATGTTAAATAAACTAGTTACATCAAATAGGAAACGATCAAAAATCTTCCCAATTTTATATTCAACTGTAATCAATAATCATTATTCATTATAGTTACGATTAGAATGTCCATATTTACAAAATATTTTATTGTGTTAAGTATATTTATGGCTTACATGGATGGTCCACGATTATACAGTTAATCTTAATCTTTTCAACTTCTATTATTAGATCTCACTCATATAACTACCATTACGGAAACATTATACTACAAAGTATGTATTTAATTTAAAAAATAAATATTTTAAATATAAATATATTTTAAAAAATAATTAAATAAATTTATTAATAAAAAATTTAAATAATATAATTTACTAATATTTAAAGTAAAATTAATAATATATATTAGTATTAAATTTATTTAAAAATTGAGCAGGAAATTTTTATAGAATTTTCACGTTCGTATTATTTATTATTTTTATTGCTAAAACTTCTAGAACTTTTTGTTTTCTTTTTCTACATTTGAGGAAACTATCATGACACCAAGAACAGAAATATTTCAAAACATACAAACAATACTTTTACTTATACAATGAATAAGCTTATAAAAAATTGGAGTATTTTTCATTAAAGATAACCTTCATTACGAGATGTTCTGATACTAGAGCTCCGAAGATATTTTTCTATACCGTAGAAGTTTTTCCAAAAGAAGTTAAAAAAATCTAGTTACTTTAAAAAAAAATCACGCAGTGAAAAGGAGGGAAAATAAACAAGCACGTTTAACAGAACAGTGATAAAATTACCCTACTACAAACTAGACATAAGAATGATGTTTATTTGGCTATATTTATTTCATCGATTTACGAAATATTATATTATAGATTATGCGTAAAAGAGACAAACAAAATAAAGCCATGTTATCTGCAACTCACTATAACATTATTTTAAATAATTTTTCATCTACCGCTTAACTTTAGTAGTGTATCATAAGACCACTAGATGGCAAAAGCTACCATATTAATATTTTTTATTTTATTTTAATATTTTTTTTTTTTTTTTTTTTTTTTGCACACTGCGAACCTGTTTGGTAAAAAGAAAGAAAAAACGTTTCTAAACGAAAGATCGCGAGATAGTGAAATGTTGCGGGCGATAGGATGATCAATATTAGCATTTTGTTCAATTTTTTGAACTTCAAAAATCTTTTATTTGTAAAAAACATTTTTATACTGCGTTTTTATATTCAAGTTAAAGATTATACTTGTATATACTTAATTCAAAAAATAAAAATTCGCCCAACTGTCAATTTTAGGCTTGAATGACGGTTTGCCATATGGTGTACGTATGTAGTAATTTTTTTTTTTTAATGAAAGTAATACCTTTTCACTTGAAGTATGTAATATTTAAAATTATTATGCAGGGGAATAATAATATAAGCAGTTGGTAATTTTTGATATATTCAAGTAACTGACAAAATAATATATTTATTCCTCCTCTCTTTACATATAAATATATTTGACTTATTTAAAATAACGAGTAACTATATAGTGAGTATTAAATATTTAAAAATAGAAAGGTGTTTGAAGGGAAAAAAGGATATTACGATTTTATATTACTTATTCGCTTAGTAACAGAGGTAGTTCATATTATGTAAGTGTGTCTGATGTGTATGTGTATGTGTATGTGTGTGTGTGTGTGTGTGTGTGTGTGTGTGTGTGTGTGTGTGTGTGTGTGTGTGTGTGTGTGTGTGTGTGTGTGTGTGTGTGTGTGTGTGTAACATTTTTCTTATATCATAGTATATAATTTAATTAGTTTGTCTTTTTCATATAATTAACAATTGAGAATACATTTTAATAAGGCCCAAATTTTAATTACCTACTTTTAAATGACATAACTTCTCATATATATATATATATATATATATATATATATATATATATATATATATGTCCCCATAATGGTGTTTATCGGTTTATATATATATATATATATATATATATATATATATATATATATATATATATATATATATATATATATACCTAACCTATATATATGCGGGAACGTGTCATACCATCAACAGACAGGAAAAGATAGAAGTACTCCTAATTTAATATATATATATACATTTATACTTTAGCTTCCTGGGTACGATTATACCTAATTTTAGAACTTTTAGAAGAAGAAGAATAAAATACTACTGATCGAGTCCAAGAAAATTGCAATGAATTCTTAATTATGGAAGTATATTATGCATAATGGTATGATAATGGAAGTTTTATATAGTAATGAAAAGTGTTTCAATATATTATATTACTCAATAACATTCATTTATAGAACAATTAATAATTTGATAAGAATTTATTTCTGAAAAGTGTAATTTTTATTTTTAATTTATTTTTGAAAGTATATTCAAAACTAAAAATTACTTAAAAATTATAAAGAAGGAAAAAAAATCCGATATAATATAATAAACATTAAAATACAAGTTTCAATCTCATGCGAAGCATTTTATTATTATTATCATCATATTATTGCCATAAGAAATATTCCATGATTATAATATATATAATAGTCTCATTGTATTAAGAGCTCATATACATCAAATAACATAATTTTAGTGCCAAATTAAAAATTGGTACTGTTCAATTAAAAATACTGACGATTTGAAAAATATAACTGACAATTTTTTTAATAGTGTGCGTAGAAAAGCACATAATGTGATGCTTCCTATTGATGGAGCAATGAATTTGGACGTTTTGGTATTATGCGGCTATTTTCTTTTTAAAAAATGTGGGTTACTTTTTTAGTTGTTATTATTTTTCTTGAATACTTGTACACCTAATTCAACTATATTAGTCAGGATAATAAATATTGGCTTAGTATTTTTAAACTGGTAAAATAAGTCATTTTCCCATACCAGCCCAAGCTTATACATGGTGTCCACTTTTATATGAATGCAACCACCATAAGGAAAAAAAAATGTTAAAGGCTCGTATTTATATTTCTGAAGAATTACGCGTAATTGATTAAAATAGAAAAAAAAAATAGCACCCACGATGAACAATTTTTGTTTATAAATAATAATAAAAAATATATGTTGTTAAAACATCGGTAGAGCAAAAATACGTTACCACTTTTCAAATATTTTACTACAAAATTGTCACTTTTTGAATGCAAAAATATATTATATAATAGTGCTTAAATTTTCTATATTAAATAGCAAAAATAAAGGAATATTACAGACACAAAAACCTATAGATTGCCACATTTAAAAATATATTACTTATATAATAAAGCAATTTTAAAAGTATACAGATTATAATTGATATTAGAAACTATATAGCATCAAAAAAAAAAAAAAAAAAAAAAAAAAAAAAAAAAAAGGGCAATATTAAACATCGAATATTAAAAAATAACAACGCACTCCTAATGGGGGTTGCATGAAATTGCAGCAGATTTTATATAAAATACATTGCCCAGCTTAGGACAAAAACTTTTTTTTTTTTTTTCATATGGGGAAATTAATGTGTTTCTATATAAATGTAATTTGTTTTTCTCATACACAGAACACTTTAACTACTGAAAAACAGCATTAATTCATGTATGGTTTGCAAGTGATATTTGATATTTTTTAATATATATACTGTATATATGCCAAAACAAACAAATTAAGTAATTATAATAAAAATAATAAAAACTATTCATACTAATGTTTCATTTTACCATTCAAATATTTTTTTTATGAGAAATACAAAAGCACTGTATTTAAATGTATATTATACATAATTGTGTATCTACTGTTCAAGCATGGCCTCGAAGCGCAAGTTTAAGCCGCAGTGTTTATATCATGAATTAAAATAATAATAATAATAATAAATGGTAATATTTTTGGTTGTTAGAGCCATTGTTTAACATTTCATTTAGAAATTTGCCTTTATTTTCTGTTTAGATTTCTCCGTCTTAATACCTATATGATGAAAATATTAAAAATATTTAAAGAAAATGATATAATAATTACAAAACAAGATAATAATAAAAAAAAAAACTTCCAAATCAAGATATATAACTTATACTAAACAATATTGTTAATATTATGACGAAGTTAAAAGACACAATATATTGTTAAAAATAGCAAATAAGGTATAACAAAGTACGTGCATATTACAAAACAATGATTCTACATTACATTATATTGAATAAGTACACCTTCTATATTATATTTACGTAAAAGAGTAAAGAGGCCAGAAATAGGGTTTCAAAGTACAGATGTTAGTTTTTTTAACACAATTACAATAACCAATATGGCGGTTAAACGTACTGAACATCCGGTTATATTTAGATTTCAAAATAATTTTTTTTAAGCTCGTAACGATTTTGATCTAATTCCATTTGAATGTTTTTTTTAATATAATAATGCATAACAACAAAAACGTATAGCGAAGTAAAAAAATGGTTTTATATAATTATACAATTTACTTTAAGGTTTCTATTATAATTAAAAATTAATCAAGAAGCTATTTTAATATTTAATTTTTTTATTATACTTTATTTTACTTTTATACTAATCTAATTTTATAAAAAAATTGTTTCTGTAAAATCAAGTATATATGGATCAAATCATTAAATTATCTATTATAATTTCATAAATAACAAATTTGCTTTTTACCGGTAAAAAAAATTTTGTTTAGTTATTTTTAGCTTAAAACTTATATGAATAAAAAAGTGCATCTTGTAAGCGTCATTTAAATTTCTCGGTCCTATAACTGCAGTAGTTTTTCTCAAAAATTGCTATAAATAAATAGTACCGCAAAATGTTAAGGGATAGGAAGGCTCCTCTGCACTGTATTCCTCTCCGTTTATACTGATTAGTGGTAACCATACGACCATACCAATATTGGTTTATATTGTAACCACCGGTAGCAAGAATCAATGCTTCTTTCCAAATATGAAAATTTATAAATAATGTAATATTGGCTTAAAACACGTTAAAGTATGCCTAATGTCTCTCATTTACAATTTTCCGGAATTAATGCAGTAATTTTCCTTAAAAAAAAGTATTTAAAAAAAATGTTTCTCTCATAAGTTAAATTAGAGGGGTCCCGCTCCTTTTTGTTGCAAGCCTCTTATTGGTGTTACCTCATCGCCGGTATTAAGCATTATTATAAGCTTATAAACATGTCTTAAATGTCATTTGAATTTCTTAGATTATATTGAAGCGTTTAATCAATCATATTTATTATTATTTCATTTATTGAACTGTAAATAAAATCATATAGCGCTCTGGGACAATACTCAACATATACGTATAGACAAAAAAAAAATAATAATAATAAATTGAGTATTATAAGGTTTAATGGAGCTTATCGGTTTAGCGCGCGGGGAAACACGGGGCCCGGGGGAAGCTATATAAGGGTCCCCTACTAATTTAAGTTCATTTAACATTGTGCTTGGGGAAAAAAAACTTTTTTTTTTTTTTTTTTTTTTTTTTTTACAATTTTGGAGAAAACTACTCCACCGATTCCGGAGGTATTTATGTTAGCAACAAAACCCGAAATTGACCCAAACTAGGTATTTTTGCTCATTTCGGCTTTTGGTTCGTCGGTTTTTGCCAAAACCCGGAATGCCAGTTTATTTCGGCTTTTGGTCACGAAATTTTGATCCATACTAGTTTTGAGCATTTTGCAAAAAGCAAAACCCGGTGTAAACATTTACATCTAGTTTTGGTCTTTGAATTTTGACCAGAACTAGTTGTGGTCAAAATAGAAAAAACAAAAGCCGAAAAATGAACATTTCTCAACTCAGAATTTTATGCAATAATAAAAGACTATAATTATATTATAAATGCATGATGTTTTGGTATTATATAATTTAGACGTGAAAACAATATATTATTTTATTATTTTACTTGAAATGCAAAATATATGGTCCTAAAGATTAATTTGATTAGAATGCGCTGATTATAATCTCTAAATCTTATGGCTATAGATACGGAATATAAATTGAGACAAAATATGAAAAATAAACTTACTGTTTGACCTAGCAATTGACCACTTGCAATGAGCGAACTTTTTAAAATAATTTGACATTGTCTTAAAATGCATTTCTTAGAAGAAAAAAATCATTTTCCCTTGTTGCAACAATTACAAACATTTTATTGCAAGTGGTCCATTCAGTAATAGTAGTAATAGAGTAAATTATTATTATTTTAAGGGGCTACTTACGATTAAATGTAAATTAAGAGCTATATGTATAAAACCACTAACCATGTTCACTTATAATTTGCGCACCAACAATGTACGTGTGTTGTGAACTTTTTAAATTCAAACACTTTCTTATCCTGTTTCTAACGAATATTATGAAATTATAAACCATGTTTTCAGCACAGAGACAAACAGTCAACTGAATATATACGCACAAGAAATATTTTAAAATAAATCGTAATCACTGGATAAAGTAAGGTGGACTTGAACTTTGAACCAATATAAGGGAAATTAGTCATAATATATATCACTCTTATTGTAAATTAAAATAAATATTTTTCCTTTTTTTATATAGCGTGTCGTGTTATCTCTCTCTCTCTCTCTCTCTCTCTCTCTCTCTCTCTCTCTTATTCTTATATCAAATAATTGAGTTGAGAAATGTTCATTTTTCGGCTTTTGTTTTTTCTATTTTGACCACAACTAGTTCTGGTCAAAATTCAAAGACCAAAACTAGATGTAAATGTTTACACCGGGTTTTGCTTTTTGCGAAATGCTCAAAACTAGTATGGATCAAAATTTCGTGACCAAAAGCCGAAATAAACTGGCATTCCGGGTTTTGGCAAAAACCGACGAACCAAAAGCCGAAATGAACAAAAATACCTAGTTTGGGTCAATTTCGGGTTTTGATGCTAACATTTATATGAGAAATAATAGACATATACTTTTACGTGTTTTAAGTTTTAAGCCATAAAGAAATTTTTTGAGAATTTTTTAAACCGATAACTTCCTATACTGCAGAAATTACTCGTTCTGCACAGCAGGGTTGACTTGCACCATTATTATAAGAAGTTAAGCACAACAGCAAAATTACTCTGTTGTATTATCACTTTGAAACAAAATATTTTAAGTTTGTTATATAAAGAAATGGAATATGCACACAGCATATCTGTATAATATTTTCTTTCATATTTCATTGCAATACAAGAATATACACTTATCTTACGTATAAAACTAAAACGAAGTATTGTCTCAATTAATTGGTTATATTTTAAGAATAAAAAAATTAAAAAATTTTAACATATTTTGCAAACCTATATGAGTATAATTATAGATTCTGCTCATGCAATTGACTAAAATTTATATATATATATATATATATATATATATATATATATATATATATATATATATATATATATATATATATATATATATATATATATATATATATATATATATATATATATATATATATATATATATATATATATATATATATATATATATATATATATATATATATATATATATATATATACGTAGAATTGATACCATTTAAAGTTTTGCAGATTTTATTTTGATCACCTATTCACAAATAATATTAGTATATAATACTTTTAAATTCATTGTGTCAATGTAAATATATACTGTATAAAACATATTAGTTTTTTAATTACTTATCAAGTCTTTTGAAATTGGCCTTTCCATAACTTCGTACTATAATACTTCAACTCGAATACTCAGATTTGATTTAGCAATTTGTGTTTGTTATAAGATTCATATATAGTTCACAGAAAGTAGGATGTTATTAAACACCATCAAATAACTTACTAAAAATGTTACTTTATAAAAAATTTTATTAAAAACATTTATAAAGTTATAGTAATAAAATGTAAAAAAATTCAGTAGTTGCCTTGTTTTATACTATAAAAATTAATATAAATTAAAACTACAAAATATATTTTAAAAACTACAAAAAGTGATTCCATAGTATAATAAAACATATTACTTTGTTAACTTGATATTTTTAACACAATATATTGTTCAATTATATAATAATCAATGAAAATTTTAATTATAAATTTTTATGTAATAAGAGAATAAGAGAAAAAAAATGCACGTACATACATAATGTATAATTAAATATTAAAATTACAAAACGCACTTTTATGTTATATGTCACACAAAAGTATCTAATTAGTGTTTTTAAAATAAGTAAAGCATGTCAATATTTTGTTATGTTCATAATTGTATAATATCTCATTATTTGCACTCGCATGATGACAGTTCATGAGCTTTCTACCATTATTATAAATTTTGTTGGATATATTATGCAGTATGTTAAAAATTTATGCATTTTTTTTTCTTCTTTCAATAACGTTCTATAGCTGTGTACTGTTAACAGTACATGTGTGTACTTTTTTCTACACACGTTTTCAACCCTCTCTGTTTTACATTTTCTATTTCTTACGTAACAATAATAATAATATACGGCAACTTTTTGCACATATAATCAGGACATGTCACTATAGCAACGGTCATTAAGTCGATCACTGTATGGCAAGGCTAATTATTAATTTTATGTTAAAGCGGGAAATCAGCTACGGGAGTTGTCTAAAAAGTTGTGAAGAAAGAAAAATATAAAATGTAAATACAAAGTGATGATTTAGGATAAGGTACTTTCAAAATTTGTGACCATGCTAGATTTTAAATTATGCATTTTTGAAGTTTGTAGTCCCATAAGAGCCCTATTAATTTCAATAATTAGTTTCTCTCTCTAAATCTGATGGTTATACAGGTTCTGAAAATTTTATCTTAAATATAGCTGTTATTATTAACTTTTCAAATAGCATCATAATAAAGTTTCAAAGTTTTGTTTTTTTAGATTTTGAAATACAAGCCTTCTAAATACAATCCTTATCCACTTGTAATATGATAATTATGCAATTATGATAATGATTTTTCAATATAAGAAATGCATTAAGGATGTTTAAATATATAGTTTGTTCATTATCAAGTAGACCATTTAAGCTTTGCAATGCCATTTTTTTCAGCTTTCTTCAGTTTTTTTTTTTTTTTTTTTTTTTTTTTTTTTTTAATATTAAACTTTCAATCACATCACCATAAAGTAAAAATACTGCAACTGCAAAATAGTATTTAGGACATGAAAGAGCCCATATTATGTGAAACAGGGTTCAAAAAACGTGGTGTAAATTCTACTCCAAATACGGAGTTTCAATGCTGAAAATTTAGTTGCTAATTATTTATATACCTTTTATATAATGGTATAATAAAATGTTATTTTGATTCGATGATTTGAAATTGTATGAATAATTATTTATGCTGGACTTATTGTTTTTAACATATAAAACGTGTAAAGAATAGTCTGGAAAATAAATTATTTTGTTTAAATAAATATTGCTATAGAATTGAGCTATATAGCTTAATAATAATTATTATTTGTTTTTTTCCGTAAAAGGAAATATGCTGTTTATCCTCTTTAGTTGCATTATATACACAAATCAGATAATTCAATAAAAAATCGAAACACGTATATCAAACTGAGATAAAAATATGAAAATTGGACCAGAAAACAATAAAATTATTTTAAACTATATTTGCTAATAATATGGGCTTTATATAATTAATATAAGTTGTTAAAACTAGCAGCATGAGCTTTTTTTTTTTTTTTTTTTTTTTACTAATTTAAAAATATATTTTACATGCACATACTACAAGAGCAAGTATTTAATTTTTCTACTTGTCTAATGTATTTATGTTGCTATTTTAGATTAATATTTATGCTGTAAAATAAAGAAATAAACGTCTATTAAAATATATACAATAATTAAAAATTTAAATAATTCAATAAAAAAATAAATAAAATAAACACGTCAGGCTCACTCTTATGCTCAACATGGTCAACATATTTACGCAACAACATATTTCTTACATTGTGCAGAAGAATCTATATTATGCAATTTTGCATAAATTGGTGTTTGTTAAATACGTGATGCAGAAATTGTGATACTTTTATATGTGTATCTATCTTTGCAGTCCTTGCATCAATAATGCATCTATAGTGCGTCCTATAGGGTGGTTTCATTCATGTTAAAGTCGACGCCATAAGTGAGCGTTAAATAACATGGGCCAGTATGGGAAAATGACTCATTTTACCAGTTTAAAAATACTTGGCAATTTTTTTGAGAGCATTGATGCTGTTAACAGGTTGAATTAGTTTTCAAGTATATGCAAGAAAAATAATAATATACCAAAAAAATAGCTAATTTTCCAAAGAAAATAGCCAAAAACTATGTTTGTCCTATGCTGAACAATGTTATTCATTGCTCAAAAAGAGCATTGAAAAAGCATTCAGAATGACGTCATGCGCACACACCCTTATAGGTGCTATATGGCGCAATTGACAACTACTCGTTAAATCAATTTAATACATTCTCTTTCTCTTTCTCTCTCTCTCTCTCTCTCTCTCTCTCTCTCTCTCTCTCTCTCTCAAAAGAATGTGATTTACCTAAAATAAAATTCCTTTTATAAAAATATAATTTTAATTTTTTTCTTCGACATTTGAATGTCTATATAATATACAACGCTAAATTTTAAATTTAATTTTATATATTTCTTTCTCTTCTATAGATATAAGGTTAATTTCAATATGAAACTATTGGAGTCTATATTAGATATAAAAACCGCTTCCTACCTTTTTAATACCAGATATTGATAAAAAAAAATCAACTTTATTGAAATTGTATAAGAAGCGGTTTTTGAAACTATAAGACTTTTAAATTTATTTGTTGCTTTTTCTATGTAATATAGAAAATATTATACTCATAATACTTATAATAGTTCAAAGTCATTCATAGAAACCATTAAAGTTAATTATTATGATAAGACATATATATTTAAAAGTTAAAATGTAATTTTACTTCTATTTTTCTTTTGAAATATTTTGCTTGTAGACATAAAAATCGTAAAATTTTAATTAAAAAATATGTACAAAATAAAAAGTTACAAAGTATATACCAAGAAATGCTTTGCCGCTTCTTAACTTAACTCAAAGGAACCTATAATTATACTAAGACAAAATAAGTAAAGTTACAAAAAACAGTGGAAAAAAAAAAAAAAAAAAAAAAAAAAACTATTGAACTCATTACAAAGAATGCACGTGCACGTATTGGAGATTTTTTTTTTTTTTGTCGGAACATTTTCAAAGTTAGTCACACGTACCTAAAATATTACATCTTATACACAAATATATTTTTACAGATTTTAAAACAATTTTCTTTGTAACACCATGTTTTTAATTATACCCCAAACGCAAATTGAAGTTATTATTATATATTAAACTGAAATATAATTGGCATGTTTCAAATAATTAAATAAAAAAGTGTTTTCTTATTGCATAGAAAAATATTTGTAATATAGTTTTTGTAAAATATATTGTGAGGAAAAATAAGAGACAAAGTGTTCATGGTTATTAAAAAAATTATTACATGAGTCATGGTCATGAGTCACCAATATCTTTTATGGTGCTGAATCTTATTTTATAAGACTTTTTAGCGTTCATTTTTTTTTTTTTTTTTTTTTTTTTTTTTTTTTTAAGGTACAAGCAGACTAAATTTCAGTGTCCATATATATAGATTTTTTTAAAATTATTTCAAAAGATTCTCACTAATTCCTGAGGTCATATACAGCTCCTCCCACAAAAACTGCTTCGTTTATGCATGCTATAGTATGCACTTACGTATCAAATTTTGTGAAAAGAGGTGTATAGGGTGATTGCATTGATAGGAAAGTCAACGCCATGGCATATGAATATTTGATATTTGAGCACAAAATAACGGGCTGATATGTGGAAATGACACATTTGCCAGTTTATAAATAATACTTCGCAGTACTTTTGTTAGCATTGATGTTGTTAAAATAGATTGAATTAAGTTTTTAAGTATATGAGAGAAAAATAATATAATATTAAACTAATTTTTTAAAGAAAATAGCCAAAAACCTAAAACCTGGCGTATAAGCGCATTTAGTATGACGTCATGTGCATACACCCTTTAAAGTTTTTTTTTTCTTTAAGTTTTGTTTTGTTGCTATTTAGCATCATTATAAGTATTATAAATTAGTTCAACTTTTTAACCACTTAATTGTTAATGTTATGTTTTATAGCAAATGACTTTGATTATTTTGCTGTATGATATTTTACGTCATATATTTTTTTTCTAAAATAGTTAATACCTGTAAAAAAAAAAAATCCACCGGGTTTTTTGTTTCTGAAATAATTTTAAAATGCGCTGGTGCCACGAATGACTTCATTTTTTACGTTTATACAAAAATTTGTATTTTTGAAACTTATAAAAGCGATCTCACACGATGAAATAAAACTATATGACTATACATTTTTGAGTTGCAAAATATTTCATGAGACAATTTTTTATGATAAATTTTCATATCAGAATTAAGTTTCATTCAGAGCCTTTAATGTTGTAAAATACTTTCTTTTATTTTTTATTTCTTTATTATTATTATTTTTGCCATGCAGCATTTGGCGGATATTTTGTTTATGAGGGGAAAAAAATACAGTGCATAAAGAAGATTTGAAATGCACAGAATGGTTACAGCATTATATAGTTAAAGCTACTCTCCAGGCCTAACAACATGCACTTTTATTTCAATTAATACAAAATGGGACACTAAGAAACATTATCGAATTTCATTATTACCCAAATGTAACTCTGCAAAAGAGCTCTAAAAATTGTAAAGTAGGCAAAAACACATTCACTATTTCTGACGTCATGACTAGTGATGTTAATAGAAAAAGTGTTGCGGGTTGCATAAGTGGAAAATTTTCTTTTACATTTAAAGCATCACGATTGGGTTCTTGGAGAAAATAACTGTATTTTTGGGAATTCCCATTAAGTGTTTATTGAAATAAAAGGACATGTTGTCTGGTCTGGAGAGTCGCTTTAAATATATCAGACAATGAGGAAGACTAAAAAAAAGTTTTAGGTGGTATTTTATTTGATATTCTAAAAGAGAGCATTGTCCTGAATAGATTGCTACGTAAATTTCTAATTTTTCAGTTTATTAATTATTTTTAATTAATATTTTTGAAAATTGAAAAATGAAGTCACATGTGTTCATAAGAAAAAGTTAACACTCATGATGTCATTTTATATGAATTTCAAATATTAATTAAAAATAGTTAATGAACTCAAAAATTAGAAATTCACATAACTATCGATTTAAGACAATGCCCTCTTATAGAATATGAAATAAAATTAGTCTCCAAAAATTTTATCAAGTCATTTCCTTTCTTAAAAATAATAATGTGTATATGAATCTCAATATGTATTGAAATTTTGTACCAATCTTTTAACGTTGAATACAGTTTTAAAATCTTCATATTTATTATACAAGATTTTTCACAGTGAAAATGCCTATAGGTATTAAATAACTATAATTATACTAGTATAATAATTGACATGTAAAAACGTACATTATAATATGGTTTCTGATAAATCTCAATATAGATGACAATATTTGGTTTAAAAAATTTACGCTATATAATATTATATGTATAAAGTCAAACTTAGGTTATATTTATCACTGCCTATATCCGCACTTGTTACATCTTTATTCAATGAATATAAAATATTTACAAATATAGAAAAGTCTACCATTTATATACAGTATTATATAATTATTTTGTAAGAGATGTTAAAAGCCATGCAAAGTATGCAGTAAAAAGCCATAACAATATACAAAGAATTGAGATAGATGCTGATATTTCATCGTAAACATGATTGTGATGTATTTTTACCATTTTCATACTTCTTTTTCTATACTCTCATAAGATTAACATTACATATTTAAAGCAAGTTTTTGAATGGTATAAAATACATAATCGCATACAAATGTATGAAGTATAACATCGAAATCAATTTTATTAAATTGGAATTTTTTTGAATAAGAATAAAAAATTTTTTTAGTAAAAAGAAAAATATTTTTCAATATTTTTATTTATTATTTATGCTCCTTATATAACTTGTAACAATGAAAATTATGTATTTTTAAATAGTAATGAGTATTTCAAACTGCCTAATTTTAGATCCTAAACCATCAGTAATCTTGTTCCTAATTTTTTTTTAATTAGATTTTTCTTTTAACTAAGGTAGATATTTTTAGAGCACCATATAGAAATATATTATTTGTGACTTTAATTTTTAGAATTACGAGGAGAGGCGATAAGAATGGTATTTATTATCATATGGTATTCGTATATACGAATAACGAATAAAAAGATAATATATGATGTGCAAAATAGAATTGATTTTTTTTCTTTTGATATCTAGTTAGCCTTATCAATATCATCAATCATCAGTATTATTATTATTATTTGCATACAGGTTGGGGAACACAACATTTATGCTGCATTATACATACATACATATATTATATATATATATATATATATATATATATATATATATATATATATATATATATATATATAATAAATATCCTAAATGGAGTTATTACATATATTTATAAATAGGCCTATGTAAAAAAAAATAATAATTACCTTGATACTTCGTTTTATGCAAAGTAGTCTTGTGAAAAAAAACTATCATTTTATATATTTTTTTTAAATTTACTGTCATTATTATTATTGATTTAAATCATTGATTTTCTGCACCAAAAACATAAATGCACGCATCACACAAATACGTTATTATCAATTGCTTTGTTCTCTCCTTAAATCACTAAAAATAAAAAAAATTACTATAAATCTCTATATAATTATTGCAATATATTATTATACAATAATGTTATTAAATAATTATTGCAAATACAAAAACTTTAGAAACACATGCACACACTTCACTCTCTTATATGAAACTGGAATTTCAGTTCTCCGCCCTCTTCAAAAAAATGTGTGTGCATGATAACAATCAAACAGGAATCGGTGACTATAAATTGAACTTTGCTATGAGTTATAAATATATTATGTTTCATATATGTCTATTGGTATAAAGGTAGACAGTTTAGAATTAACCGTAAAAAAATAGTTTTTTTATTATTATATTATTTCTTTTAAGATGAAATATACTTTGCAGTTTTTATATTATTGTTTAATTATCAATTAATAATTTATGAAAAGATTTCTTTATGATATAAAATTAGGGCAATAAAAATTTCGTTAATAGTTAGCATTTTTTAAGTCAATAAAATATAATGAAATTTTTGGAAAAAGTAGAACCTCCACGAGATAGTAATATGGAAAGTGTAGTAACTTCACGGGCCGCGGTGGCGGAAAGTGTAAATACTCCACTGAAAAGATTTCTGGAAAGTCCACTTGCTTCACTCGCGGGGCGTACGGAATGTGCAGTAACTCCGAAATGCCGCGGGACCATCGATATATATATATAATATATATATATATATGAGAGCGAATGTTGCTTTGAAATATATCAAAAGACCTGCAATAAACTCGACATTTTTTAGCCCAAGCTGAATTTTTTTTAAAGCCCGGTTTGACTTGAAACCCGGGTTTCGCTTGAAATCGAGGTTTAACTAAAAAATGGAGCCAAAGCTCGGAAAGCTCGATATATGAGCTGAAGTTTGAAAACGAGCTTTCGAACCTATGAAGAATAAAGCTTGATTATTAATTATCATTATGAAAAGTTTGTTTGTGAAGGTGAAGGATAAAAGTCATAAGTGAAATAATTTTAAACTTTTTTTTTAACAGCTTATTAATTTGCATGATAGAATATTAAAAACATCATAATTAAGAGGAACAATTAAACAAAAAAAAAATCATTGGTTTCTTTAAAAATTGTTCTTAAGTTCGATTAAACTCGTTTTCGAGCTTAAAGCTCGAAACCCGGGTTGAACATTTTCATAAAAATGAGCACCCGAGAATTTAGGTCCGAGCGAGTGCTCGAAACGGGTTAAATTTACGGTTATTATACAAAAGTAATCATGCTGGAGATGGTAACTTTTTCCTGTGGAATAATCGCTAAAATAAAGTAAGTTGTGTTCGGGGATTAATTTTTGCTTTATTGAGATAATTCAAAATATTAGATATTGTCTTTAATCTTTGGTCAAGTAACTGTATCAATAACGAGAATGGATTGTTTCTATAATTCTATATTACTATACATACATAACCTATTGAAATATAATAATACATTATAATAATAAATTTATGTTAAATATTAAATTTAAACAATATTTGAATTACAAAATTTAATACAATTTAAAAAATACTAAAAATTAAATTTATATTAATTATATACTTTTATTCTCTCTATATATATTCTGCATCACTTATCACATTTTATTGCTACATTCGTTTATATTTGAAAATTAATCTTACCTCATATTCACCCGACTTATATCTTCATAACTTTTTAACTTATATAATATATTGCATAAAAATTAATATACATTTAGCCCAAGATATATAATTTGTAAATTACAAAAAAAAAAAAAAAAAAAAAAAAAAAATTATTCATAGTAATTCATACTATGTACAGTTATAAAGAAAACTATAAGCTGTAGTTGTTACTTAAAATATTACAAATTGAAATTTAATACTCATGTATTTGAAAATAGTTCTTGCTGATTTTTTAATCTATATTATATATTATTATTATTATTTTGTATAAAATGTACATATTATGGCACAATGAATAAAAATATATATTACAAAATTAAATGAAAGTTTACCATAAGCTATTACCAATAAACACAATGTTTTGAATTATAGTCTATGCATTCATGTTAAAGTCAACGCTATATTGGAACACTCAATAACATGGGTGGCATAGGAAAAGAACTCATTTTACCAGTTTAAAAACACTATGCAATATTTTTGAGAGCATGGATGCTGTAAATATGTTGAATTAGCATCTCAAGTATATATGTGAGAAAAATAACAATAATAAAAAATTGACAGAACTTCCAAAGAAAATTGCCTATAAAACGAAATTTGCCCTATGCCCAGCAATGTTGTTCACTACTCCAGTATGGCCTCCAAGCGAATTAAATATGACGTCATCCACATACACCCTTTAACAGCACGGTATTTTTACATAGGAAAACATCAGCTGGTCTCCAATTTGTCTCAACGATTCTATATAGGTATAAGGTAGGACACGCTAATATCAATTGTCAATTTTTTGGCGAATTAACCTATCTTTTAACATTGAACAAATGACACGCGAAATTTTAAAAGTCCTATACTGTACCGAATCATTGATTAGGCTGAATTTTTCTTATGATATTTTCATTGTGCTGCAATCTACTAAAGACGCAGCAAAATTAAACAAGGAATGATGGTCACTGTAAGCATCTGCCTTCTTGCGAGGTAAACTTCATCGATTATTATCTGTATTTTTAAGGATGTAGGGGAGCGTAGATGGCAGCACGGTATTTTTACATAGGAAAACATCAGCTGTTATCCAATATTGCCGATTTTTTTCTTATTTGAATTTCCCTGTGCTGCCATCTACGGTCCTATTAAATACAAATTTTACTCAAAAAATGGTGATATCAATGTACACTTACTTGTTAGTTTGGTGGTAAAATAAATAAAACAACCCTGGTTTTACCTGACATTGTATTTTATATATATATATATATATATATATATATAGAAAGTGGCATCGTCTTTAATGTTAGATTAACCACCAAGCTAAGTGCATAATCTAAAGTATTGAATTGATTTATTTATAACGTGGTTCCGGTCTCATTCACCGGCGCGAGAGTACACAAAATTTTAAAATGCTCTTCAGTACTTATACTGAGAATTAAAACTGTCGTCCATCAGGAATAATAAACATTTGATGCAGCTTTGAACCTTATATCTTCTTAAAGGAGTAGGGGACCGACGTCGGCCATTAGACTCAAACTTTTCTCGTCAAAAAAATCAGAACTTTTGCACAATGATACTTCAGCTTGAGACAATTACAAATATATACAAATTTTGGGGGGTCACTGTGCAATTTTATTTTATATGATTTTTTAAAAATTTAAGCCCATAAGGTCCAACGTTAATTTCAATATTTTTTTCTTCTTTTTTTTTTCGGGACGGTCAAACATTATGAAATTTTTATCACGGCTAGGTGTGACCCTTAGCTACACAATAACATCAAATTTAGACCCCAAACACTTCTAGTTTTTGAGATATAAGGTTGGTACTCTACTCCCTTAATATAGAACTAAAGATTTTATTATTATTATTTTGTATACATTACGATACACTAATAAAGTACTTATATTTTTATAATTTTAGCTGAAACGAAATAAAATGTTTTTTAACATAACATTAACCTCCTCTTTATATTAATATAAGAAAGTATACCTTCTGAAAAGTACTTGCATTGTATTATATTTATATAAATATTATTATTATCATGCAGTATGGAAAAATGAAAGTATACGTAATTTATGCTGCATTTTTGTCGTCATAGTATAATAATGCTATATAATCAGAACAGCATAAAAAATAATACTATACAATTAATATTTATGCTACGACAGATAGTTATTATGCAGTATACTTGTATATAGTGTATGAATTATGTTGTATTAAAACAATGTTGCTATGGAAATGTACTTTAGCATAATTGTTATATACGAAGTTAATATATATATATATATATATATATATATATATATATATATATATATATATATATATATATATATATAAAATACTCTAATCTGGAGCAAAATACTGCAGACTTTTCTCTAGCTCTCTAGATTATCGATCTGTAACACAGATAAACTCCTATGTGTGCTTGTCTTTTGCCACATATACCTTTGCGCAACCGTTATATAGCAACAAAACTTATACTATATGATATATTATTATGGCAGAGAGTCTCAATTTAATGGAAAAAATATTGTGAAATAAATATATTGATTAGAAATATATCAACGAAATTATGCAACTTATTTTGCTTTTTTTTTTTTCCTTTTCTCATAAATAAGCTCCATTCCAAAAAAATATATTATTTTTATGCATGATGTAATTTTTAATACTTTGATATAAATTTAAAAGCTTCTTCTTCCTTTTTTTTTTTTTTTTTTTTTTTTTTCAAATGACAAAATGATTGAAAAATTGTGTGGGAGTTAATTCAAATATCACCTAAATTAGCACAAATAATAATAATAATAATAAAAAGAGGCAACTTAAAAGTTTTCAAACCTTTATTTGCCATTTAAAAATCTATTGTTGTAGAATAAATAAGTCACAGTAAAATTTGCCTAAAATACCAATGAATAAAAATGAAACATATTGGCAGAAAAATGAAGAACTATTAATTCATAATGTTAAATTAAATAGACGCAATGTTTGATAACTTTTTTATGCACACAATTAAGTAAAAGGATAATACAATACTTTATATAAAACATCTCAACGATGTAAATTTAAAATTTTAGTTCAAACTTTTGCATTTCCTGAAATATATTTATATCCTTTTTATTTGGATATTTGACTATTTTGACTATTTCTTTTCTATTTTTCTTTTCATTATATTATTGCAATATATTTATGTTGGGGGTCTACATATTTTTAATGGAGCTTATAGGTTTAGCGCGCGGGGAGACGCAGGGAAAGCTAAGGGTCCCCTAATTTAGCATTACGCTTATGGAGGAAAACAAGTTTTTTGCAATTTTTGAGAATCCACCTATTTCGGAGAAATTTAAAATATGAGAAATGCTAGACATACTTTTACGTGTTTTAAGCCCTAGAAAATTTTTAACAATTTTTTTAACCGATAACCTACAAATATTTGTAATAATAATAAAATAATAACTGGATTTTATTTAGAGGCTATACAGAAGGTAAAATAGTGTTTCAAATTAACTATAATATCCTATATAGTATATACTGTAGTATGTATATAGTAGTGTATGTATGTGTATCCATATACTCTTTATATATAATTATCATTATATAAGATAGAAGATTAGTGGGAAGAGACATATGACTGCAAAATTCCTTTGGCGCTATTTTTATTTTATTTATTTTACTGAGAAAACACTCACCATTAATGGCAATGTGGAAATGTTCATATAGAGAGTATACGCACAATTTGTTTTGATGGGTACATGAGTTGGATTTGAAATAAACTCATCAGTCTAGATATAGGGTCTATGCATTCATGTTAAAGTCGACGCCATGTTGGATAACTCAATAACATGGGTGGCATAGGAAAATAAGTCATTTTGCCAGTTTAAAACCACTATGCAATATTTTTGAGAGCATTGATGCTGTAAATATGTTGAATTAGTATCTCAAGTATGTAAGAAAAATAACATGAACAAAAAAGTAACCGATTTTCCAAAGAAACTTGGCTTAAATGAAGTTTGTCCTATGCTGAGCAATGTTAGTCACTACTCCAGTATGGCCTCCAAGCGCAATAAATATGACGTCATCTGCATACACCCTATAGCACTTTAACCATAATAAGAGATAACACATGAAATGTTTGCTCATTGTTGCTCGTTACATAGATAAGTCAACTGTAACATAAATGCTTATACCTACAAAATATCTATATATTTTGTTCTTTATGTTAACTATATACTTCAGCAAGAAACATTGGTGTGATGAGTCGAGTTACTATACAGATACTCCCTCTAAAACTGCTCCATTCATCTATGCTATAATATGCACATACGTATTAATTGTTGTGAAAAGAGCTGTAGTTTGTTCTGTAAAGTATAGTAAATATCATTTACAGTGATTGGCTGACCAACAAAATAAGACATATTCATTGGTTGATCTTGTTTTTTTGAGCCGATAAAAGTGAGTCGCATGTTGAGCATGGAACCTTTTTTTTTTTATTATTATTAAGTTTCTTTCATTTTTATCAGGTCTTAAGTTCTATACGAGAAATAACAATGATAAACAATATAAAAAACGTAGTTAACAGGCAATGACGTCATGATCAGATGTTTTTAACAAAGGAACATTTTCGAAGCTGGCTCAGTATTTGTGTGTAGTTTATAGAACGAGCTTATACCAACAAGTTTGGATAATATTACTATTGACTAATAAAGGACAAGGTCCATATATAAGAGGTTAGATGCTCTGGGAAAAGTTTTGGCCAAGGTCGCGCAGCTTAATAAAGGAATTCACCAAAGACTCCATTTCACTACTTGAAACTTTGTTCACCTTATCAGTGACGTAACTGGTGAACGGCATCGTATTGGCTTAGAACCAAGTACAATCCATCGCAAAATAGAATCAAATGCGCGAGTTTTTTGCTGCGCTCAACCTCTTTATTATATGAACCTTGAATAAAGGATCAACTGTTTTGAGGACGACTTTAAGCGATTTCGGTCACATCCGGATGTGAGCGAAATCGCTTATAGTCAGCGTTAAAACAGTTCTTCCTTTACTAGTCATATTTTTAATTTTTCCTTTATGATAACAACTTACATGCATACTATGTACCAAATTGAAATCTAAATCTTGCAATACATTAGGCTTTTGAAAAAATCGTAAATATGGCAACATTGTCATATAGATTACACAGGCCAAGATATAGAGCGGGTGCGGTGGGCAGCAAAGGATGCATTGAAATGTTGGCATTTACTCCCATTGTTGTGCAAGCTCATTTCCTTCGGGTACATACATACGAGGGACATTAAATAATTTCAATATCTCAACAAAATTTACTTCTCTCACTGTAGTATAGTTTAATCCATCATGATTATACATGTCAACATCAAAAATAAAAAAGGAAATGTTAAAATATTTGCGGGGTGTAAATAAAAATATTCGAGGAAGAAACCAACTTAAGTACTTTAAAAGTTTGACATTAATTATGTAATTAAACTTTTTCAGCGTTTTTTTTTTTTTTTTTTTTTTTTTTTTTAATCTCTTCCTTAGTTTATTATTTGAAAATAATTCTGATGCCATAGCACCACTTTGTAAAATATGGTGATGCGATAAAGCACCTTTTTTTTAAATTACGGTAAGAAGTTAATCATTACAAAATATAAAAACTTTATTAAAAGTTTGTATTTTACAAATTCAAAACTAATTTCATCAAGAACAGCAAAAAATTAAAATATACTAATATTTTGAAGCAGTATAAAAAAATATTATAAATATTAAAAGATGACAGTAAAAATAATTTGATATAACATTAAAAAATAAAGCACGTATTTTTCATAATATACAATATTGTTCCTATATTAGACTAATGAATAAAAATTCAAGAACAGATAAAGTTGTTCGCCATAATGCAAGCCTGACTCTTGTGTCTAACAGGGTTTATTTTTCTCTTACATATTTATAAGGATGAAAAAAAAAAAAAAAAAAAAAGTTTAGTTTGCATGCAGCTATATTCTGGTCTGCCACGTAGGTCGTATACTATTTATTTGTTTATTACACTTCATGAAAGAACTCTATTTTTCATTAATATATCCCGATTTTATTAAAAAAAAAAAAAAAAAAAAAAAAACTATATAATTTTAATAAAATTTTGATTGAAGAAATTTTGAACACCCTGTAATTGCACGTACTTGTAGTTACGCAATATTAAAACTACCATATTTTGAGCATTGACAAGCGAATTATATAACCTATACTGTATAATCATCTATTAAAAATAATTAAAAGATTCATTACTTAAAGGCATAGAACATGTTGAACAAAAATACTTGTCAAACATCCCAAGATAACATACAAATTGATATCGGCCAAATCAACGTTAATTTGGCCGGAGTCATTGATTTCTTATTTATTTTACATCATTCACGAAATTGTACATGCGGTTTTATGATGTCACTGGTCACTTGTGTCAGCACGGTTGGAACAAAAATGACACGAAAAGTATGTCAAACACATACGATGCAAAATTAAACATAATATTTTATATATTATGTATATATGTTATATATAATATACATATTATTCTATAAAAAATATATAATATCATAATTAAAAATTGTACTCCACCTGTTAATTTGCGATACGTGCTCCATATATAACCGATTGGATATTTTTTGGTTAAAATTCTGTGTTGAGAGGTTATATTATTCTATCGATTTGTGTTTGTAGTTCTCTCTCTCTCTCTCTCTCTCTCTCTCTCTCTCTCTCTCTCGTTCGTTCGTTTTGCTCTAACTCTGTCTTGCTGCATTGATCGTTAGCTCTCTCTCTCTCTCTCTCTCTCTCTCTCTCTCTCTCTCTCTCTCTCTCTCTCTCTCTCTCTCTCTCTATCACACACACTAAACTCTCTCGCTCTCTCGTATATGTGTATGGTATGGTGTGATTCTATATAGCCCTACACGTGGGTTTTATATCGTTCAAGTCTACTGAGCTTTAGTTTTCTTCTCTCAGTCTTCTCGTCTCCCCGTCTCTATATAGCTAACTTTATTCACATATTTTATAACTCTTCTCTCGTCTCTCGTCTTACACATTTTATCATTCTCTTTTTACATTATACCATATTTTCTCTCATTGACACTTTTAAAAGTATGTACTTTTAAAACTTTTTTTATTAAAAAAAGAAATATATAAAATTAAATGTGAGTTAAATTAAAAAAAAAAAAAAAAAAAAAAAACGATATATTTTATAATATAGTTTATATTTGTATGTGAAATTATATACATACAAATTAATTATGTTCTTAACTCATAATTATGTAATATTTAATGTAATTTTAAAAATTAACAATTGTCTTTTGTTTCTATTTATCTAATAATTGGCAGCATTTAAAATATAACATAATTTACGCACTTTCGTTCGTTTCTAGATAATTTGGATGATTTGCCCAATTTACTAAGATTTTAACATTTATTATCATTATACATTGCTCTCAAAATCCGTAATAAGCAATCTTTATTTTTGGACATAGTATTTCCATTTACAGCATAATAGGTTCAATATACAGCAAAATTAAAAAATAATAATTTAATAATATAATAAGAAAAGGAACTTTTCGTAGTGGGATAGCTCCAAAAATCAGACTCAAAGAACCATGTTATCCGGATCTTTTATTTATCTGTGTCCCTTTTATCCGGATCAAATAATCGGGATATAAATTCGGGTAAAGAGGAAATTACTCCTTTTTTTTTACAGTTCTAGAATACAAACCCACTGGCTCCATTAAACCTGTCTACAAACTCCTAACATAATTTATATGATGGTGATGAAACTGAATGATGATATGAGGCGACAGAAACTTTGGTTATTCTTATCCAATATTAGAAAGCATCGCATAATAATACTTTATTAATTCGTTTTATAAATTATACCTTATTGGACGTAATATATATTATAATAATATTTTTTTTTTTTTTTTTTTTTTTTTTTTTTGTAGTTTAGTTTATTTTGAAAATTTGGATTTCATTTAGAGTATACATAATATTATTATATAATACTCTCTTAAAAACCAAAGATCCAGCAACTCTAACTTGAAATGTATTCAAATTATATAAGACTTCCAAAATATGATAACGAAATATCCAAAAATTAGATTCATTATGCATTTAGAATTAGTTTTTTTTTTTTTTTTTTTTTTTTTCCCTTCCCGAAGCGATTGGCATTCTTTGTCTGAAAGAGCTTTTTTTTTTTTTTTTTTTTTTCCAAAACAAATTTATTCGATTTTTCGTTCAGATTTTTCGGAACATTGAAAGATTTTTTCGTAGTTTTTATTTAATATATCGAAAGGTATATTAAAAAATTTCCTGTAAATATAGACTAGCTAGCCAAGGATGTTTGATACTTCACAATCATTTATTTAACCCGTTTATTTAAACCAAAAATAAAATGGGCAATATCTAAGAGCGATAATGCAAACACAAAATTTCATATATCTATATAACATGATAGTTCTCTCATAAGTTAATATGATGTGCATGTAAGTATCATCATTTTTAAAAAAATATATTGAATGGTATTATAGTTGTTTTTAAAAATTCACAAGAAAAAAAAATCAACAAAAAATCATTATTATTATTATCTTTTTTTACACCTCACCTAATTATACTGATGTAACTCTGATTTTGAAATATTACAAAATATTATCTGAATACCAGATTAAAAGCATTATTAGTGCCAGAAACAAAAAATGTAGAAATCAGAGTTTTTTTTTTTTTTTTTTTGATCGTTTGCATGTGATAAAGAAAAAAAAGTATAAGCTCATGATTCACGCCTTTAAATAAAATTACGTAAAAAGAAACAAACAATTACTTACGTGAATATAATATAAATGTACTTTTTTTTTTGTAGCTTACGTCCGATCACCCATACCTGAGAGACTAGCCTGTGAGATAGATTCTCGTCACAAGTTAGGGTCTCAGGGAACGGGGGAAAGGCGCATCATTAATGTTTTTTTGTTTTTTTATTCTCACCATCAGTTTATCTGAAATCAGAACACAAAAATTTTATTAGTATTTGTTTCATTGCATACTTACAAAAAAAAAAATATTATTTTATCTAAAAATAAATATAGAATTATAAATAAATAACAAATAATAATATAACAAATAAAATTATTAACTTTTAATATAAATCATTTTTATTAAAATTAACTTTATTTGAATAATTATTCCACAACAATTATTATCTGTCAAATTTTAAAAGAAAATCTGAAATACATACAGTAAACAGTAATACGTTAGGATAGGGTATCTTCAATTTTTTTTTTTTTTTGGGGTCATTATGTTAGATTTTAAATTATAATTATTTGAAGTTAAGACACATAAATGCCCATGTTAATTTCATTAATTATTTTCTTTTATCTGATGGTCATGAGACATGAATTCTAAAAATTTTAACATATAGGTAGCTGCTACTATTAACTTTCAAATAACATCATAAAGTTTGGAAGTTTTCTTTTTAGATTTTGAGTTACAAGCCATCTGAATACAACCCTTAAGAACATAATATGTAAAATGTAGAATACATATTGGAAATATTGCACCGTGAATGAATATTAATTATGGAGTCCAGCTTACATTTTATTTTTTATTACGATGACGTTACCAATTGATGTAGGTAGTGTGATTACGGTTTCACATTTTGAACTTTCATGCGATGCATTTGAAAATGTTTTATCAATTACATATATTTGCTGTAAGGTTTTATATTAAATTTTATTTTTTAATTTATAATTTTATTAAATGAATAAAAATGGTTATATTTTAACAAGTTTCCAAGTGTTTCATAAATATTTTAGCACAACTATCCAATTTTCGAAGGTGCATTATAATACTTTGTATAATACAATATAAAATTTCATTATATAATAATTCTCATATTTATACTTAAAAAAACAAACAAAAAACAAAAAATGCCAATTTTAGCTTTAAATTATTTGTCAGCATGGTCAGCATTATACAAAGTTGTTTTTTAGAACAACAAATTGAAATTTTGCTTTTTCGAAGTCACTTACTTTATCAGTATATTTAATTAAATTATTATAGTATTTTTATTGAAAAGCATTAGTAAATTTGTACACTTGAATCTCTCTGTTTAATACTGTGTTTTCTCTCTATATACTTAATTTGTTCCATTAATTGTAAAAAAAAAAAAAACAAATTTAGATGGGTAGATATAGTTTTTAATTTTAAGTTTACTGTTACGTGCATTTTTTTCTTCCATAGTTATGACATTTAAAATAGTTACTTCTTTATCTATATATTTTTTTTGTATATCATTTATGACAAAATGTGTACTTAATCACAAACTCTGTAACAATATGAAATTTCCTATACATAACATCATGCAGAGACTATTATATAAGAGACAGGCTAATTAACTTCAGTTCTTATCAGGTAAAAAAAAAAAAAAAAAAAAAAAAAAAAAGGTTCGTGCTTGCTTACAAATTTTCTCTACAACCTAAAATTTAAAACGGAAATTTTTTCCAACAATTCAAAATATTTTTTAATATAATATGTTTTAAGTTCAGATGTATGATTGATAAATATTTTATTTATTTTTTCCTAGGTTTTCTAAAAGGATATATTTTTATTGATTTATTTTTTTTAGACATTTGGAGCGCACTGGAACTTGATCAGATATTTTAATTGTATTTTTTTTAGTTGTGGGTATCACTCAGTCAAAATAGTTTCAAACAACAATTGACTGCCCGTAAAAAGTAACCATAGTTCTCTTAAGTAAGTACAATTGATTTTTGACACGTTTAAATTCAAAGCTCATTGAATAATTGTAATAATTTTATAAGTTGTATTAAAATTGTAGTATTTAATATTTTATAAATAAATAATAAGTTTAGCAACATTTATAAAAACTTGAGGCATTAAAAAAAAATGGAATAACAAATTTTGAATGTTATTATTATTTTAATTTTTTCAATTTTTATTTTCCATTGTCATTCCAATAAACTTTCAATACAACACCTACTTAATTTACTGAGGGTACTATATAGAATTATTTTCCAAGGAGTAAATTTTTTTCAAACGCAATACCATCTCACTATTTCTTTGAAGTATCTGATTCATTTTAATATGATTTTTTTTTTCAATGTATGTTTAATTGTTGATTTAGAATCAATCAGATTTCTTACCCTATAGCAGATTCTCATGGTCGTAAAACTATAAGGTGCATTCAAGTATTATTAAATTTGTTTTAACTTTGCACAGCAATTTGTAAAATAGCATTGTTTAAAATGAGAAATATGATTTTGCTGCTCAAAGTTGCAACAAATTTAAGAATATATTAAAATTTGAATGCACCATAAAGACATTTTCATTCTAAAATTTCCAGATTTAGTTGTATGTACAAAAAATTCATTTACTAATACGTCATCTTGCTTAGGAAATACCCTATGGAAATTCCTCGCCCTTAAATTCCTTCATAAAAACTTATACCTCCAGAAAAAATAAAATATAGTTCGCATACGATATAGCATAACAATTTTTCTTTGTCTCTCTCACTCCCTCTCTTCCTTTGTTGTTCCTTTGCAAATAAATACATAGCTTTTTTATATATTACCCATGCTCCTTGTTACAATATGAATATTCTTTTTTAAATGTTTTTCAGGTCACGTGTATAAAAGAGTGAGCCAGGGGCTGAACCTCAATCCCTCCTTCATATCAAAATATTGGAAAACATTTGTTGTCTATATATATATTTTCTTCTTATAATATAAAATATAATACCTCATCGCAGATAATGACAAGAAAGTGCAATTTCAACAATTAAAGAAAATATAATAATTAATTCAAATATAAAATTTGAAAGATAAAATGATTCTTAACAGAAAACAACTATATTTTTTATTTATCTACGATAAACTTTTGATACTTTTAACATTAAGATAAAATTAAAACATTATTAATTATTACAAAATGTATCCTTTTTCGTCCGCACGAAGACAGTCTTGTGTTTATTGTTTTAAATTAAGAGTCATTCTGTTAGATCCCCCTCCCCCCCCCCCCCCCCCCCCGCAATTTTATCCCCAATCCAAAGGTGTGAAAATTTTTAGGCATCCTATACTTAAAACAATCGGAAAAATCATGAGATAGGTTCATCTTACCTATTATGCCCCACCCATCCTTTAATTCTCTTCTCAAACTGGGGTTCAAAAATTATATAAATTTAATTCATGACGTCACGAAATCAAGGCCTATACAATAGAAATTGTAGAGCAGGGTGCCTACTGTACCAGTTTTCACCCTATTTCTAAGGCTAAATTATAAGAGATGACGATTCAAATGTAATAGCGTGTAACGTGTATGTATGAAGGTCCCATATTTGTGATTTACCAATGAAATTGTGTTAATAATGCTTTCCCTTAATATAATATTCTTTATGTTAGTATGAAAAATTTGATCATTAAATATAATTATTTAAAGTCGTATAACACCTTGAACAAAAAAAAAAAAAAAAAAAAAAAAAAAAAACGTGTAATATCCTAACATACTTGAATATCAACGTTGATTTGGCCGGAGTCATTGATTTCTAATTTATTTTCCATTCACATAATCACAGCTGCGGTTTTGTGACGTCACAGCTCACTAGTCCACGCGCGCGGAAACAGGCGAGCTATGACGTCACAAACCCGCAGATGCAATTTTAGGAATGAAAAATAAATTAGTAATAACTAATAAATGACTCCGGCCAAATCAACGTTGATATTCTGGTATATTAGGATATTCAGGTATGTTAGGATACTACGCCTTTAATAAGTATAATTATGTATATTAAATAATTTACTGCAGATTAAAATACTTTTCCTCCTTACAACGACAACTTTCCATTAGTAAAATGTTCAATTTTGCAAAGTTGTTAATTTAATTCATCATATTAGAAAAAAAAAATTAAAATGATTACATTAAATATTGCATTTTTTTTTTTTAAATTACAATATCGAAATCAATCTTACGTAGGTGACTAATTTAATAAAAAGTGAAACAAAAATTAAGAAATGTAATATAATGCTATAAGTTAAGTAAAATTTAATAATATGTGAACTGAATTCATTGCTAATATATATTTATATAAATAGAGGTTTGGGTTGAGTATAAGTGAAATTGTAATAATTGCTATGAAAAGATTTTCCATTTATATAGAAGTAATTACTTTTATACATTGAAGATTGTGCAAGTCTATTCATTGTATAGCATGACATGCATGAAAAGATTTTTTTTTTTTTTTTTTTTTTTTGATGACGCGATAGTTGGGGATGTAGGTGACACAATTTCCTTATACAATGTTATCTGATAAGCCCGCAGTCAGATACTTTTTCTTCTACATCTTTGTTTTATTGACGTTTATATTGACTACTACTTATTTGACTAAAAACACTCAGGCACATTCAATTAATATATAGGTAAAGCCTAAAAATTTTCATGCAGTTTTTCACATAACTGTTGCATATAATATTGGATACAGATTGAACTATTTTAATACACAAACTGAAATAAGTTTTTCAAAACCATTTTGGAAAAAAAAAATAATAACAATGAAAACATAATGAACAAACATTAAAATTAATTATTTTACGCAAGAATTACGTTTTTTTTTTATATTATTCTAATTCAAAATTTTTATGATTTTGAATCTAATATTTTTGCTTGAATTAAAACTTACTATTGCCAAAAAATATTGCATTATTTATGAAAAAATAAAAATAAAATAAATATATTAGTGAACTTCATAAATTTATGATATTTAGTTTTTGCTAAATGAAATAAGGTTCTGCTCTTAATATTATGAACATTATTTTTTATTTAGTTGCAAATTTTTAAATACTTAGACAAATCAGCTTTTATTTTTCTTTATAGTCAGCTTTTTTTATCATGAACGTTTCAAGTCACTTTCTATATTACAGTATATTATACGTATAATAGACAAAACAAAATTGAGAGAACTGGGAGTGGGTATTACATTCTCATCAGAAAGAAAGGAGAAAAGACAAATTGTATAAATTTGCATCAAGCTTTTAAGTATAAGTAAAAAAAAAAAAAAAAAAAAAAAAAAAACTGATTCGCAAGAAGACTTTACTTTTTATATATTTAAGTAAATCTGTTATATAAAAATAAACTGACTGATGTCAAAATATTTAGCAATTTATCTATTTTCAAGAAAACAAGAATGATAAATAGGTTTTATGTTTTTTTATATTCATTCTGAATTTCTATAATAAAATTTGGATAAGAAGTTAAGAATTTGGACAGGGAATATTTCATTTTCATATGTATAAACATTTCATTTTTTTTGCCTTAACTCTTTAATATATTAAGAAAATTAAGCAATGTCAACTTTGTTACAAATTCGATATGTATCAAAAATGTAACAAAATGTAATTTGCAATAATAACAGTTAAAAGTTGAAACTCTATTGAAATATTATTCACCATAGATAGAAAATATAAACACAAATAATTGTGGAGAGAGAGAGAGAGAGAGAGAGAGAGAGAGAGAGAGAGAGAGAGAGAGAGAGAGAGAGAGAGAGAGAGAGAGAGAGAGAGAGAGAGAGAGAGAGAGAGAGAGAGAGAGAGAGAGAGAGAGAGAGAGAGAGAGAGAGAGAAAAGGTGCAACATTGTGGGTATGTATTTTAATATTCTAACAAGTGTGAGTTGGTATAAATATCTACTATAGTGTTGATTTAACGTAAAGCATTCAAGAAAAAAAAAAGAAAGAAAAGAAATAATGTTGTTTTTTTTATTACACGTACGTTATAATGCTCATACCTATATATATCGTGGGAAAACTAGTATTATGATATATGCAAATTTTAATACGAATGGACATTTGTTTAATATTGCGAGCAATATACTGGCTATTTTAGTTTATATAGTAATATATTGATAATTTTTTTATTCTTCTTCTTCTTTTTATTAATCTCTATTTATGTAAATTGTTTTATAACGTATTTAATTTGCCTTGACAAAGTATGTATAATTATATTATTTAAAAGAATAGTATATTTATTGATATAGTATTTTGCGAATATGTAAGACTTACTTTTCTACTTGGTTTCTATAATGGAAGTTATCGGTGACGTGAGTGGGAAAGTTAAAGGTTCCCTGAGTTCTATTCTTTAACATTGCGGAATAATAATTGTAGTGCTTTCTTTGTATTATTTTCTTTATTATTATTATTTTAAATGTGACAAAAATAGTGTAGCTAGGCTAAATAAATATTTAATTGAGACAATGTTATGTGCTTCATTTTTTTTATAATCTCACCACCAATAACTTACAATGTATTTACTTCTAAGTATTTATAAATGGGTATTTGAGTGATCTGTTATGATTTATTCTATATTCACATTTATTTAATGATGTTAAGAGTTTAATTAATATTATGTTTTTGGTAATTTTTGTGAATAAAATTATAATTAGGAGGATTTTTATGATTCATTTAGTAAACACAGATCATTATGCGTATACATGTACTATAGCTGAAGGTATATAATAAACAATATTTGACTAATTGGCTTGTTTTGCATTTAAGATGTATATTCCAATTAATTACTATTTTTAAGTGTATCATTTTTGAGAGTATAACAATATCAATTAAAATAATTATTCAAGAATAGAATTTGGCCACATCTGACTTTGTCCATTTCACAGTAAATACTTTTAACAATAAATTAATCTCTTTTCTACTAAGTATACAATTAAGAATTACGATTTGAAGATTTGAAGTACCGGTGTTAATTTCATTACAAATGCTTCTTCAATATTTTAATTTGCATTCGAATATTATTAAAGTTTGTAATTCAAATGGAGCCAAGGAATATAATTTATTATTGCAATAAAAGTTTTCGATTTTCTGCTTAATAAATAAATTTTAATTTATAAATAAATACAAATTATGCAAACAATCTTCAAGTTAAAACGCACTTAAACAATATTTTAAACTTTAAATTATTAATTTAATATAATTTTAAAATATTAAAAAAATTAATAATAATAAATAAATATTAAATGCCTTAAAAATAATGAAATTATAATTTTCATATTTAATTATTATTATTATGACATAATTATATTTACATTAAGGGTTGTATATAGATGGCTTGTATCTCAAAATCTAAAAAGAAAACTTCGAAATTTTATGATGCCATTTGAAAGTTTATAGTAACAGCTACCTATGAAAAAATTTTCAGAACCCGTGACCATCACATAAGAGAGAAATTAAGTATTGAAATTAACATGGGCTTTTAGGGGACTAAAACTTCAAAAAATCATAATTAAACACGTAGCATGGTGACCCCCAAATTTTTTTACATTTTTGAAGATACCTAATTCTATAAGGTATCACTGTACAAAATTTCAGATTTTTCTGTCTTTACAACTTTTTAGTCAAATCCCGCAGTAGCTGATTTCCCGCCTTAATTAAAAATACATAATAATATTATATTATAAAATTTATATATTCCATTACTATCGTAACAGTATTATGGATACATAGTTGTAGGTGTAAGAAGAAAAAAACTGTTTCTCGAGACAATACTTTCTGATTGTCAACTATGATTAATTTTCTTCTTCGTTATACATACCTAAGACTTTAAGAGTTTAATTGTTTTGTTTTTTAACTTATTCAATATTTATTTATGTTGTCCATGTAAATTTGAAGAGAGAGAGAGAGAGAGAGAGAGAGAGAGAGAGAGAGAGAGAGAGAGAGAGAGAGAGAGAGAGAGACAGAGAGACAGAGAGACAGAGAGAGAGAGAGAGAGAGACAGACAGAGACAGAGAATTTCATTTTACTCCACAAAATTACAGAAAAAAATGCTTTTGATAAATATAAAAAAAATGTATATCATTATAAATTTGCTTAATATTTTATTTTTTAGTTAGTTTGTGCCGAATAATATGTATATTATTCTTAATATATAGATTTAGTTTTAAAAATACGCTGTACAAACGTGTAAATTGTAAGGGGCCACAATATTTTCACGTTTATTGCCTATATTTATCATTTTATTAATAATTTAGTAAAAATAATAATAATAATAATATTATCTGTTCATTTGTAATACAAGCACAGCAAACTTAATGAAATGAAGAATGGCATAAATATAATATAGTCCAAGCAGCTTAAGACTCTTTAATATGAATATATTATTATTTTTACTTTTCAATGTTATCATTTTTCAATCATGGTTTTGTTGAGTTTATCAAAAATATTTTTCCTATATGAAAATGGCTACTTTTCCTAAAATAAGTAAGTTTGATTTCTAAAATGAATATTTTATCAAAAAGCGAATCACTTGAAAGAAAAACATATCATTTAAGAAAAAAAAAAACGTTATTATAATAATATTCAGAGTTAAGTAATAAAAAATATTTCCCTTTCCTTTTATTACATTCTTATGTAATAAAATTAAACACTAAAAATAACTCCTATATTTTTATTTTATTATATACATCTAAATACATAATACAAACATGTGATGTTTAAATATTTTAATTGTACTATATTATATAAAGAAGAAAAAAAGAAACAAAATATAAGCATTATATTAAGAAAAAAAGAAAAGACAAGAAAGAAAACCTGATTGAAAAGCAACACCTCTAAAAAGTTATAAAATATACATTTTTTATTTCTAGATGACATATTATTATTATTAATATTAATCTGTATAAGTTGCCGAATTTAAATAGATAGGGAATGCAAAATATATAGATATACATATACATATTTATATATATATATAATAAAAAAAAGTTATTAAAAGATTTGCTAGATGATTTATGATGTAGGAATGAATAGAAATTTTTTGATAGTATAAGGAACTTGTATTTACATGCTCTAAACTTCAGTATAATAAAAACAGCATTATATAATATTATATATATATAGAAAAAGGAGGGAGGGAGAATTTTTTATAAGGGTGGTATGAGGAGGTGGAAGGGGGAGGGGGTTGTCAATATCTTTACATAGTATCCTTTGATATATGTGCATATTAGGTTTTATAAGATATATAAAAATATTATTACATAATATATATTTTCTTCTACTTCTAATTAGGTACCATAAGTTTTTTAATGTTAAATGCGGATTGAACTTAATTTATTTATTCATTAAATTTAAAAAAAAAAAAGAAGAAGAAGAAGAAGAAGGATTTTGAAAATAAATTTTGGCTATTTTAATTTAATTTTCAAAATTAGAATCATATATATCCTTTGGTCTTATAGTAGAATATGATGTTATAAGTGAAAACAATTGATATCATGACCTCTCATAATGACAACAACAACAACAACAAAAAGACTTCTATTACATGGGTAAAAAGAGTAAAAAAAAAAAAAACTCCTATTATTGATAATAAAAAATAATCTTTGAAAAAATGTGTAAAAAAAAAAACTTTATTCATGCATTTTAAATTTCTTTCGTTGTTGCGATATGATAATTTTCTCCTTGGAAAAATCATTGGGCTTCTAATTGTAAGCTATTGTCTTTATTATTATTTCATACTTCATTCGTTTTTAAATTAGGACAATAGTGTTTTATTTTAATTGAAATGTTGACATAATTTAAATTTTAAGATTTTAAGTGTTTCTGAATAAATTAATAATTTCTCCTAAATATAACATTGTTGTTATTATGAATGATTTTTTATTTTTATTATTATTATTTTTTTTTTTTTGTTATTAAAATTTGTATGTATAAAATAAATAGACAAACAATACAGACTAAGTTTTTAATAATATTAAAGCACAAGACTTTTGAAATAATGTTATACATTAAAAATCGTGCAATGTTTAGTATATAGAGTTAAATCTTAGAGCATAAGACGTCTTTTTCTCGAAGTTCTGTTAAGGGATGTTCAATTTCTCGCTTAATTTTTTGTTGCTTAAGGGATAATTAGTCCATTTCTCAACAATGGGTGCTGCAAATTACCTTTATGGGTATGTATAATAATATGCCCAAAGATAAAAGTATATACTATATAGACAATGCTTCAAAACGTAATAAATTAATGATTCACAATTTTAGTATATTTATTTTGAAAAAAAAATAGATAACTATAGTTAACTAGATAGTACATCAAAAATAGATAACATCGATGTATATTTATATATGTTCACCACCGCATACAATATTGGAATATTATACTGATAATAATACATTTTCACAAACTTCATTATAATGTTTTTTATTTATTAATTAGTAGTATACTTATTATAGTTGTGCCATTCATTGTATATGTTGGATTCTTATTGTAATTTGTTTTATTTATTTATTATTTTATTATATGAGACAAGACCAATGCATGTTGCAACTTTAATTGTTACTATATGAACTGCCTGGGTCAATAAAGATTATTATTATTGATTTTATTTTGTGTAGTATTATATAATCTGTTTTATAAATATATAGTATAATAATACAAAGTGCTTAATTTTTATTCGTAAGTAAGAAGTTTGTAATTTATATTTTACAGTTATACAGATCATTTCATCGTATACGTAAATAATTATTATGAATGTCACAGTTGGAAAAGTATCTAGCATACTTTTAACATTTTTTTTTTATAATATAGAGAAGTGACAAAAAAAAGTTAAAGAAAAGGTTTGATTGTAAAAGTTTAATATATCTTGACTACATCAAAATATAATACAGCATTAATACGTTATTGCATATATTTTTTAAACTTTTAATATTAATTTTTCATTGTTTACTATGAATGGTTAAATGGAATGAAAGTCTATTATATCAGGATCTCTCAATATAAGAAGATTTTTCATATCAACTATTTGATAAATATAGTTTGCACAGATTAGTTGCTACATTAAATAATAAATAAAATAAATAATAATAAATATATAAGTTTATTAATAATAATATAATTATTATTATTAAAATTTGTACTAACACAAAATATTATTAAAAATAAGCTCAACTTTAATAAATATTAAAACAAAAACCCATCAAACAAAATGTTATTTTATGAATTTTAAAAACTTCTTTTCTATTTGTATATATCCTGCCACGTTACGTTCAAAAACTACACCAAATGCCTGATTTTTGAGTGCAATAATAAATTTCATATACCATTAACATAATGTCAAATGAAAATAATTACAGATGTGTTTCTATGTCTTAAGACACATAAAAGGTATGTCTATTGGCTAGTATTCATCATTCAAATATCTCCGGAATAGGGAATAGGTGCAGTATAATTTTCTCAAAAATCTAAAAAAAAAAAAAAAAAAAAAAAAAAAAAAAAAAAAAAAAAAAAGGATTGCTTCCCATAAGCTAGGGGACCCTTAGCTTTTCCCACGCGCTATTATACTGATAAGCTCCATTAATTTGACATTGCAAAGACAAAATCTTTGGACGAAGAATTTAATTTTTCTGTTAATATACTTTTAAGGTTTTTTATTTTTTCCTGATTTTTATATGAATGGGGTAATTTGTTTATTTTTGACAATTTTATTTTTGTACTCTACTATACTATTATTTTACTTTGTGAATACACAATCAGATCAAGATATCCTTAGAATTGGTCTCCTAAATTTATATAGTATCAATTTTAGTTTTTTCAATGTCTATTTACCACTTTTTACTTCTTTTCTTTATTTTGGATATCAAATTTTGTATTGGTATTACCTAATTTTTTTATTTATTATTATTATTTTTATCTGTTGAGCAAATCCTTTTGACTATGTGCATTGCAATGTTTGAATTTTATTATATTTGCTAGAAAAAAAAAATATTATTACAATACTAAAAAATATTGTAATTATAATAATATAATTATGTATAATCTTATTTAATGGGAATTTTTAAAAGAAAAAAGGCTTATTTTATAAGATTTTTATATTGACATGATAATTTTTTTTCATTTATTATTTATATTCTATGACCAGCACATACAAAATCAATCAGCTTAAAGGCGTAGAACACCTTGCACAAAAAAGTTGCGTAATACCCTAACAAACTTGAAAATCAACGTTGATTTGGCCGAAGTCATTGATATCTAATTTATTTTCCATTCACAAAATGACACTGCCGGTCACTGACGTCACAGCTCGCCTGGTCCACGCGCGCGCGCGCGTGGACCAGGCGAGCGTAAACCAATCACTAAGAAATCACTAATAAATCAAAAAGAAAAAAAATCACTAAGACATCAATGACTTCGGCCAAATCAACGTTGATTTTCCGGTTTGTTAGGATATTACACAACTTTTTTGTTCAAGGTGTTCTAAGCCTTTAAGCAATTGTTTCTTCAGAAAAAATTACAAAAACAAAATAAAAATAAAATTTACAATTACTCCGCTTACTTAAACTATATATATAATAAGAAAAATATTTCGACTGCATGGATCACGTGCGTTTCTTTCTCCCCTAAATCCCCATTACGCAATAATTAGATTAAATATAACTCAATATAAGTACGCTGTTAAGATTTTATCCATCCATCCTTTCTAAAATTATAGTGTTTTAAAAAATAAGTTGTTTTGCGTGATTTCATTATTTTTAAAAATTAAAATGTTAAAAAAAAATTATTATTTGACACCAGACGCCATGCAATCGAGCTTACACAGAGCGGCCAATATAAGATTTAATGTATGAGCAAACTTTACTTACAAAATTTATTGAAATTAAGTTTATCTTAAAAACTATTTTTATTACTGTGCTGTGTTTATTTCTTCAAAATGAAAGAAAAAAAAAAAGCTCGTAATGCTTTTCTGTTTGTTTTTTTGTTTTTTTGCCAATGCAGTTTTAATACATTTAGTTTTAATCAAAATCTAATGTGTGATTTCATAAGTCTTAGCTTGTACAATATTATCTATTAATTTATACGATATAAATTCTTAAGTTGTTTGAATTGAAAATTCATCATTATATCAATGCATGCATGGTATTTCTATAAATAGAGTGTATGCGCATGACGTCATACTGTATACGCTTCGACGCCATACTGGAACAATGAATAACATTGCTTAGCATAGGAAAAAACGTGGGTTTCAACTATTTTCTTTTCAAAATTACTTTCTTTATTTTTTATTCTTTCGTATTATTATTTTTCTTGCATACTTGATAACCTTATTCATCCTGTTAACATCATCAATGCTCTCACAAAATTGCTAAGTAAATTGAAACTGGCAAAATGCGTCATTTTTCCATACCAGGCAGCCAATGTTATTTAGTGCTCACATATGGTGTCGACTTTCATATATATGAATATTGCATTCACTTTATGCACTATATGTTGCACTTTATGAGTGAGGACTAATAATATACATGTGTCTATATAATATACTAATATTACATAATAGTGTCTGTAATGTAGATATTTTCTATCCATAAAGAACAGAAACTTTATATCATCCATATATAAATGGTCTAAACTAACTGAGCCCTATTTCACACAAAGCAATATTTTTTAATTAAAGTAATAAAGTTGAATAAATAAAAATATCATGCATTTTAAGTGTGCAAAAGATGGCATGCACTCAAATTTGGAAAATATTGCATGCAACGTAGCGACTCGACTTAATCAGAAATTCTTTAAGAAAATTAAATATTTTTGAATAAAATAAGCAATACTACATTCAGACACGTACTGTATATCTGAATGATATATGCAGATTTAAATAAGTGTGGGTGTTATATATTTGGATAGTTATCTTAATCCCTCCAAACATATTTTTTCTTGTCATGTACCAAATCCAAATGAAAAAGCTTCCTTATACATATTCTCATAAGCCTAAAATAAGGTAGCTTTTTCAGTTGAACTAGGTACACACAATTGTGATAATACTTTTTACCATTTAAATATAGCACGTGTTTTTCTTTATAACAATAACATTGCAAATTTGGCACGAGGTTTAGAATAGTAAAATATGTAATATACAACAATCGTATCAAATGTCTCTAAATTGTATCGTTTTATAAAAAACAATTAGAAATTATAGCCATTATTATAATAAAATATTGCCAAAAAATTACTAGAAAATTAATTATTAAAAAAAATATTATTTATTAATTATTATAGAAAATTGCTTATGCTAAAAAATTTGTAATACGTTTACATGACCCATAGTTTTATGTCATTTTATGGGGTTAAGTATACCTCGTACATTTTGGTATGGCACAAGTGCTTAATGTGTCTTTTTTTTTTTTTTTTCTTTTCTTTTCTTATTAGGGAAATATACTGTAGTGTACAACAGACTCTTATCATTTAAAATTTTATTCTATACCTTTACTATATGGCAAAAATTAAATTTTGTATGAAGAGTCTGTATACTTTTCTATGTACCTATATATCTGGCAAGTGCATGAGCTATACTCTCTGCAAGTGTATAAGATAGGTGTTTCAGATTCGTAAATCAGGATGTTTTCTGCTAATACTATTATAAAATGACGATCAACGATCAATGTTTGTTCAAATGCAATGCGCATTTTTTGGTGCAAAAACACAGGGTATACGAAAAACAGTAGACTCATATGCATATAGGTCTTGTCTAGATTTAAAAAAAAAAAAAAAAAAAAACTTTGCTAAATTGTATACATTAGATTTTTTTTTTCCAGTATTATGCAAGTATAATATATTTGTGGACAATTATTTCTAATTATGGTAGTAACCTATAGACTGGTGTGTAGGTAACAAAATTTTATAACATTTTTTCATGTAGCTTGATGTTTCAATATAATTATTAATTATATACGGTGAGTTTTCAAAATCTTTTAAAGATGCGATTTGGCAGGCATTTTTTTTTTCTTATTATTTTTTTCAAGTAAAGACGAGAGGCTATAAAAATCATCTGCACATCACTTACTATAAATGCATAAGACACTTATCTAACAATATGATGTGCAAAATAATAATTTTAAATTTTTTAAAAATATAAAATAATAAATAAATAAAAGCTGGCAAAAATTAGAATATATGCAATAAATTTGCCGTGCCGTCAGTTCTAATAATATGTAAATATCTAAAATATCATATAATTATATTACAATTATATAAAATGGAGATGGTAGGAAAATACCATTAACATCGTTGCATTTATTGAATAGTGATTGAATGTTAATGCTCGTGATAGAGCATTTAAATATATAAACTAAAAATAATTTAAGAGTGTAGGGTACCAACCTTATAATCTCAAAAGCTAGAAGTGTTTTGGGTCTAAATTTGGTGTCATTGTGTAGCCGTGATAAAAATTTCAAGATGTTTGACCGTCCCGAAAAAAGAAAAAAAAAATGTTGAAATTAACATTGGGTCTTATGGGCTTAAAATGTCAAGAAATCCTATAAAATTAATTTGCACGGAGACCCCCCAAAATTTTTATATATTTGAAATTGTCTCAAGCTGAAGTATCATTGTGCAAAATTTCAGATTTTTTTAACGAGAAAAGTTTAAGTCTAATGGCCGACTAGGTCTTCTACTCCCTTAACTTTATCTTGCATATAATATGATGTAATTTTTTTATTTCAGTATTTACTATTGACTAGTAAAGGAACAACGGTTTTGAGGCCGACTATAAGCGATTTTGATCACATCCGCTTCCGTTTCTCCTACTACGCATGCGCAGTAAGACGAAACGGAAGCGGATATGAGCGAAATTGCTTATAGTCGGCTTCAAAACAGTTGTTCCTTTATCAGTCAATACAGTGATATATCAATTTTTTATTCAATAATCTGAGTTCAATTTATTGTATACTGGGACTAAAGACATTAAGCCTACGAGTTTGTATAGAACGTTTGCTTTATATTACCACATCAGAGTTATTATTATAGTCTTAACGAATATATAAATAATCAAAAATTTAAATAATATTAATAAGTAAAGAAAATAATTTAATTTAAACTAAATCATAGTTTTAAAAGTTATGCATAATGATAATATATATTAAATATTAATGTTTATATAATAATAAAAATAATTGCATTATAATATTTATATATTTTTTTTTAATTCAGAAAAATAACTATTGAAGAATATTTAAAACAAATTTACAAGTTTTACAATATATACTTTACTTTAGCAAAGCATAAAATTTATGTATGTGATATAGGAATATAATATTTTAAGATTGACATTTAAATAATTCAAAAAAATTGACAAAAATATTAAATGGACAGTAAAAATCTGTTTTGATAAAAATATTAAATAAATAATCATAATAATACATTGTACAAAATTGTCTGTAATAGTAATTAGTACTTACAATATGAACTTATCATTTTTTTCAATATTCTTTCATTAATTTTTTTTCCAAAATAATTTAATTTTAAAATATAATTCACTATCCAGTGAATTTTATGAGAAATTACTTTCATATTGTGTAATTATATAAAATGACGAGAAGGCGTTATTTTAATGTGTAATTAATGCAATTATCGCATGTGGAAACAAATCTAAAAGAAAAGTGATTGAACATTTAATACAGATAATAAGCTGCATTTCAAATATTTTTATATTATATATTTTTGCATACAACATTGAAGAGAGAATAGAAATTCAGGTAATTTTTACTTCAGAGTAATGACAACACTTCTTGTATTGATATAGTTTTAATAATCATCTGAATGGTTATTAAAATTATAAATAATAAAAATATTTTTGTCATTGCAAAATGCATATTTATGTTTATTATTTTTATTTTCTCTATCACACCTCTAGGCGAGGTACAACTTGTGCTATAGTTATTTACAAATTTACGTTGCATTTATACTGAATTTACACTCCTGAGACTTCCGAAACCCTATATCATAAGATTCGGGTTCTTCCATGGCGGGTCGGCCATGGCCTGGCATATCCTTCCCGGTATTCACCTTTACATACCGAGGAAACCATGGAAACCTCGGTCAGGAAGGTCGGCAATGGATTCCCTGAGATATCCATTACCTCCCGAATGCACTTTGGATTCCCGGTGGCTCGAGTTTTTGTGTGAAGAAAATAGCTAAAAAAACACGTTTGTCCTTCTATACGGAGCAATGTTGTTCATTGATCCAGAATGGCGTCAAAGCGCATTCAGTATGACGTCATGCAGATACACCCAGCTCCTGGCCCATAACTATACATATATAACTATATATGAAAAAACCCACATACGTCATATTGATACGAAAAAGGTATATGACGTATCTGGTTTTTATAGTTGACTAATTGTTAAGGCCAGAAGCTATACATAATATGTTCTATCTATTTCCATTAAATTTTGAAGAATTGACTTGAACTATCCATAAAAAGCCATTTAAATGTAAATTAATTAATTTACCCATTCCATTTGAAATATGATCTGAATTTTGAAAGCTAAACTTAAAAAGAGTTAGTTTTTTTTTCAATTGATTATATTTAAACCTAAATATTTCTTACTTATTGCAATAGCCTTTATAGTACAAAATATACTGCACACAAATGTTCTAATGACAAGTATTAATGTATACAAGTACTTGTCTAATAATTACTAATATTATATTATATAGACCGGTTGCACTCATATTTAAGAAACGCCATTTTGTTGGTCAGGAATACATAGGCCCAGCATATAGGAAAAACGTAATTTTAAATTTTTTTAATAGCAAAAAGAAAGCTTCAAACCTCAATCAAAGCCTTATTTCTAGCTGCTAATATAAGTTCGAAGAATATGAGTAAAATTTGATCAGATGAAATAAACTTTTTTTATATGTGAAAAATTAGGATGATGTTTTCCCTATGCTGGACAATGCATTAAGCACCACAAACATGGCAACAAAGCGCAAGGATGTGCAAGGGGTCTATAGTAAGAAAATTTAGTGCCTAGTTTTATAAATATTCAATCAAAGTTAAAGTAAAAGTTTGCAGTACTTTCGTATCGTTCCTTTCAAATGACAGTTCATGCTGCTTGGCTATAAATAAACGATTATTTAAAAATAAAATAATCGAATATTCATAAATAAAATCTCCCATAGGTATATATAATGTTGTGTTATGGTATAATATTACAAATTTTTATATATCATGTATGATAATTATATTATATACATACTATAGCCCATATATAGCTTTAAATATCTAAAAAAGAAATCATTAAATTTGATATTTTATCATATATTTCAATGAGTTTTAGCATATCATTAAACAGAAAATATTATATATAGAATTTTTGGTTTTATCAATAAAAATCTTAAACAAAACAATAAATTGAACATAATTATGATTTATATAATTTGAATTTTTTTTCGCTCCCTATTAATTTAGTTTTACTTTATGCCATTATATATAAAATATAATGTCTCAAATAAGTTTCAGCAAAGCAAAAAAAAAAATAATAATAAAAAAAAATAATAAAAAAACCGAACTAACTCATAAGTAAAAAATTATTCAGGTTAGAAGGGGGGGGGGGGGGGAGGTAATACACATGTAATACAAAATATGTTTATTTTTTACTAAAAAACAAAAACAACACAAACTTTTACTGCATGTATATAATTTGAATGCATATATACCATATATTATACAGTCTTTAATGCATTAAATAAAATATAATTATATAATCTGTAATTAACTATATACAGAATTTCCATGAATTTAAATATACTACAACTTTTAATGTTTATTTTAAAACTAAAAAAAAAAAAAAAAAAAAAAAAAAAAAAAAAAAAAAAAAAAAAAAAACTAAATTCTACAGACAGACACGTACTTATAGTCTAAAATGGTGTTAAAAAATAAATCTTAATTGAAAAAATAAAATTTTAAAAAGATTTTTGCGATCTATTTAATTCTATAGCTTCATGGAACATTATTGTACCCCATATATATATATTTTTTTTAATTAAACAATTTATAAAGATTATAAAAATAAATTAATAAGCGACTTCAGATATTAAGTTTGAGTAAACCCTTCATTGGCACACGGAGCAGAAAGTTAATTACTATACAGCCAGGGACAGTTTTTAATTTTGGCTCGTGTTTATTATACCATATTAACCTGATTTTTTTTTTTTTTTTTAATTGCTCGCTTCAAAAAATCTTAAACTCGTTCAATCTAATATCACAATAATATAGAAGCATAACTCAAAAAATACTTTAATACGTGGACGAGCGCCAGTTAAAGTAAAAAAAAAAAAGGATGTATTTTATAAAGTGTTAGGTTATTTCAATACGGGTTTAGGCTCTATTTTTTTCTTAACAAAATATCTCAGACTTATTGATTTTGAAATTATATTAAAATATTTGAATATTAAATAAAAATATAATGCTATTTTAGAATATGCACTAATATTGTTTTTAACTATTTACACGAACATAATTATTGAAGTAAACAAACGTTAGCATAGTATTTTGTTAATATTTTAATTGGCAACTTTGCTATATATATGATGCAATGATGATTAAAAAAAAATGAAAGTGTTGTAATGAATAAGAGAGAAAAGTCAATAAAAAATATCAAACGCATCTATAAGCCATTGCAATTCAATTAATAACTATATATATTATATCAATTTTGTTAACTTTTTCCAAATAAAGAACTATACACAAATCATTTTTAGGGCAAAAGTTATACGATATTAAAATTACACAAAGGTAAAATGGGATGTATTATTATAATGTAAATGTATTAACTATATAATGTAAATGTAATTAATTAATGTAATGTACTATTAATTTTCTCGACATATATATGTAGGGTTTCTTCATACAAGTGTGGGGTTTCTTGTAACAAGTTACAAGTTGTGGTTTTTTAATTTTTATTTGCTTGCTGCAAAAGCTATAATATGCCATAAAGTATGTTAAATCGCGTATTAGAATACAGCAAAAATAATAATAGTAAAATAAAAAAATATATATAAAAGTGTATATACAAAGAAAATGAAAAAAGGTTTTGATTCAAATTTCAAATGCACAAAGTTAAAAAAATAAGCACAATTATATCATTAAAAAAAAAATAAAAATAAAAAAATCGGGTATATTATTTTCTAAAACAAAAAAATGTCAAAATCCAGCACCTAAAACTTTCAATGTATCCCTACATTTTTTCCCCCCGTTTTAACGTTGCCCTTATTTGCTGCCATGCCATTATATAAATAATTAAAACTAAATTAAAAAAAAATATATATATCTTTACATAATATATTTAATAATATTTTAATTGGCAACACTGCATAATATATGATGTAATGATGAGAAATATGTAAGAGTTGCAAAGAATGAGAGAGAGAGAGAGAGAGAGAGAGAGAGAGAGAGAGAGAGAGAGAGAGAGAGAGAGAAATGTCGAATGTGTAAGCTAAAGCATGTCAATTGCTCACTCTTGTAGAAATAACGCCTCATCTTGTATAATCAATAATAACTACATTCACACCGGTTTTTTCTTATACTTATATAATATAACGGTCAAAAAATTTTATATATATATTCTCCTTTTTCATATTCTTAATATAATTAGTTTATCTAATCCAATTTTATATAATATAATATACAACTTTTTTTTCTCATGCCAATAACTTATTTTTTTATTATAATATTTAAATTTTAATATTGGATAATTTGTGCGTATGTATAGAAAATAAGATCTTCTTCTTTTTTTTTTATTGACAAATAGTGTTAAGAATTTATATTATGAATGCAACGATATACGCATATTATTTTTAATAATTTGCATAAAACATATATTTTACATGCAGTTTATTTAAAATATTATGTAAAATATAATAACTTTAAATTGACGTTTCTTTTAATTATTATATTTTCAGTAAAATTTGTATTATCATTATAATTATGTTGAATATAGATCACTTTTTCTATAACATTTTCAAGGCAAATGCAATATATTGCGCAAAATGAAAAGTATTTTTGTTGAATTATTTCTTCTTTTTCTTTACCTTTTTCTTCTTTTACTTTTTTTTTCTTTTTTTTTTTTTTATTCTCATTGTATACTAAAAATGTATATTATTTCCATATTTTCATAATTGTATAAAAATACATACGTATAATAATTATGCTAAAGCTTAATGCAATATAACTTGTTACGCATAATAATATTATTTATGCAATATATAATACATACATTGCATAATTATAATAGTTCAGAATCTTAAAGAATAGCAACTTTTGTGCTATTGAATATATTTAGTATAATTATTCAATGAAGCATAAATTTCATTATTAGTATTTTCCGTTTGAATATTTTAATTATTATTAAAAAAAAAAGTATATAATACAAATTTATAACTTATAACATATATTTTTTAATATTTCTGAAAATTGATTTTTATAAAATATCTTTGAGGTCATCAATATTGTTATATGATTATTTTGTATTTTCTCTTTGATAAGCAGGGGATAATTCCATTGCATTATAAATAAGTATGAATTAAGGTATATATAATCTATATATATTATACGTCAAAAAAGATCAATAAAAAAAGTACTTTATAATCATCATAATGAATGATTTGTGACGTCATATATAAAATAACAAACTATTTCATTGTTTGATTTATAAGAGATTAGAAACTTCTTATAACTCACAAAATGTTTATTGAAAGAAATAATAATAATATATATTTCTAAGGTAAATTATTTACTGTCAATTAAAACTTTATTTTCAACGGCTGAAAGTGGGTTATGAGTGGATTAAAATTTGTAACAGCAGTTTTTTTTTTTTTTTTTTTTTTTTTAATTTTGATAAAATTTGAAATATGTTTTTAAAAAAATGAGTGGTCACCATACACAAATTCTGCATAAGAATTCTATATTACCGTGGAATCCCATCACGTTAATTTCAACACCCATATTTTCTCTTTAAATGGTTAAGGATTCTAAAAAATTTATCATTGAATTTTATAGGACATAAAAAAGTATATAGGGTTAACTTTTTAATTTTAGAGAAACGAGCTTTTTAATGACATCCTCGCAACCCACCGTTGGCCGCGGATAATCTTTTTCTAAACAATTTTATTATAAGAGCAACATTATACAATTTTGTATAGTGCACTTTTATTGATGACCACAAGCAATGAAAAAAATGTATAATAATGAAAATCAGTTATCATTATTTGTTGCAAATTCACTGATCTATAATAAGAATATAAAGTTCAAATATCTCAAAACAAATTTACCCCCAAGGTAAAAACGAAATAAAATAAAATGCAAATATACAGGTTATTTCAAAAACTTATTACACTTGCTTAAGTAATAGTAACAATAATCTATAATAACATGTTGTATATAATGAGAAGTTATTTTAAATCTTTAGTTACAAGAAAATTCAATAAAAAAAAAGAAAGCAATTTTTCGTTATACTTTTGTCAACACGATTCATATAATAACATTTATCAACATTATAGTATGGAAACATTCGAATTAATTTAATGAAGCAAGAATTGTGAAAATTGATGTAAAATAAAGTGATTTAAAATATTTGCTTGTAACTTTATTGTTTTGTTTCATTTAATATACAATTGAGTTTAGTATTTTATTACTAAAAAAATATTTATGCTATGTTTATTTTTCTTACTCTGATTTCAACATTATTTTTATACAGTATAAATATATATCGTTATAAAAGTTATACAAAGTACAAACTATATTATTTCTTAAATCTTTAATGTTGCAGTTTCATTTGCAAAATTTCAAAATTCAAGGGAAAATACTTTTTTTTACAAATGATATTAAAAAGTTGTTAATGGCTATAGATAATTAAATAAATTGCATTAGATTTCAAATTTTCCCTTATAACGAAAATTAACAAACTATGTATATTATGCTATGCTGAAGATGAAAAGGTATATCAAGGGTATAGATTCATCTTGTAAGTTTCATTATTCATTAGATATACTGTACACATGATTTCTAATGTTCTTGTCACATGCTCATATACTGAGAGAGAGAGAGAAAGAGAGAGAGAGAGAGAGAGAGAGAGAGAGAGAGAGAGAGAGAGAGAGAGAGAGAGAGAGAGAGAGAGAGATTAAGGATGTTCAATAAATTACAAAAAATAGTTTCATTTTTTACTAATACAAACGATTTTACTGCCTACACCCAAACTCATTCAGTACTTGCTGTTAATACGTGAAACATTTTAGGAAAACTTTCATTAATCAAAAATTTAATTTTGGAATAAGAATCACGTATACGTTATTTCTAAAAATAGCAAACAATAGTAACTTTTATTGTAAATAGATGGCTTTAGTGTCGAGAATTTTTTTAGTTTATTATTATTTTTTTTTATAGTCGCGCATCTCTTGCTTTTGGCAATTAATTCTTTCATTAAAGTTTCTAAATTTTTTACAGTATGATCTTGATATATGTTTGCACTACTATGAATAATATTCAAATTATAAAAATAACTCATTCATTATTAAAAATAAGTTGTTGTTTTTTCATGCAAAGGAAATTTAATAAAATTCAAAAGTTGAAATTTTTTAGTTTCAATGTGTCTGGAAAATAATGTATATACTCCTTAGAATAGAAATTAAAAAAAATAATTTACATTTTATTTGAAGTATCAGATGTACCGAGACCGTTTGATAGCTAAAGCGCAGGTGAAGAGATAAAGAGAAAGAAAAGAAAGGTAAAGATGCAAGCTGCAATAATTAGGCCACATCTGTATAACTTCCACAAGAATTTTTTTTTTAATGTTTTTTAGCAATGTGTTCCATTTTTTTTTTTTTAACCGCCCTTACAAATTTGGTAAGTTGGGTAATTTCTTTTTTAACTCACAGTTTATTTTATTACTATCTAAACTTCCATAATATATAATGTGCTGATTATGTGCATATATTTTTGCATTTCATTATAATATCCAGTAAATATAGAGTAAAAATTATTATCTAAAAGAATATAATAATGGTTAAAAAGAGATTAAGAGATATTATACCCAAACCAATAAAAATAAATAAATACCAAATAAAATATTATAAAAAAAATTATTTATAAAGTTGGAGCGTTTAAATAAACAATATAGCTTTGAATTTTCTGTCTTTACGATCGCAAATAAAATATTTTTAACGTGAAATAATTCAAAATTAAGTTCAAGAAACGTTAGATCAAAAATTATTTCACACATAATAAATATATGTTAAGTGTGTATAGAGTTCCTATATAATAATAATAATATAATAAATATATACGCTTTGGAAGTTCATACGTTTCAGATCGTATAATTACCAACCAAATAGTATCCTTTATGTATAGTATACTTTATATCTATATTTCTATATAGGGTGTATGTGCATGACGTCATATTTGATGCGCTTTGACACCATACTGGAGTAATGAATAACATTCCTCAGCATATAGGAAAAATTTCGTTTTTGCGGCTATTTTCTTTGCAAATTCTGTCAATTTTATGTTTTAATTATTTTTCTCACATACTTGACGTATAATTCAACAGTATCAATGCTCTCAAAAATATTGCCTACTGTTAGTATTTTTAAACTGGCAAAATGAGTTATATTCCTATAGGCGGCCAATGTTATTGACTGATCCTACATGGCGTCAACTTTAACATGAATGCATAGACTCATAGACCCTATATAGTGGGATCGAAGCGTATCCTATCCGAGAGGTTTCCTATTATCACCGTCTGAACTTAATGCTCGACCTATCATTTATAGATAATACATTCTCTTTTTTTTTTTTACAGTAAATTCAGATTACATATTATTGAAACAATGGCGCCACAAAACACCCCAAATGGGCGCCATTTGGTCTAGAAAGCACGGTCTAGAAGAGCTATAAAATAAATAAAATAATATAATAAAAATATTATTAAGTTTTGATATTATCAATAATTCAATATTTATTTTAAAAAAATTAAATATATATATATATATAAAAATAAAAAAAATCTGTGCTGTTATGTCTTAAATCTATGAAATCCAAAATTCAAAATTTAGATTTTTTTTTTTTTTTTCATTTGAAAGTCAGGGATAAATTTTGCTCGCAATAAATATTTCAAATCAAGTGAATATCATATTTAGAGAGAAAAAATTATTAAAATAATCAACATAAAAAAAATAAATAAAAATAAATAAATAAATTGTTCTAATGGTCAATGATGATACTTCCTTTCTTTCCCAAAATAATATAAAAGATTATATTTATTTTGTCTTAAAACTTTGGTAATGCCAACGTATATTTTTTAGTAATCGTAATTTTAATCAAAGTGAAATATTCTAATAAATATATTAAATATAATTAATTAAAAATGTTGCCTGTCTATTCTGTCTATATGCTATGCACTGCATGCTAAAATGCAGTCATATAGTCAGTCATGTTGTAGAATGCATAATATTAATGATTCCTGAAATATTTATTGCTTCAAAGCTGAAATATATATCAATAAAAAATATTGATTTATAAAATCATTTAAATGTTTTTTTTTTTTTTTTTTTTTTAATTTAGTGATAAAAAAATAATGTAAGGTATATTCGTATTATATACGCGTAACAATATGCTATATGATTATGTGCAACGCGACGATTTGTCATTAAATCCCTTCTGAAATCAAAGATTTCTGGTATAATTAAATGTTTTATTAACAGGATCAGTTTTTATGATGCAATATTGTCAAAAATTTAAACTCTTTAATGCTGAATAAAAGAAAAAAAAGTTTAGACACAGTAATACTGTAAAAATGTCATTGAATTGCTTTTCATAAATTTTAACATGACTTAATGACATATGCTTATGTCCTAGATATGACAATTATGCTATAATATAGTTTTTCATTATATATGGGCTAACGTACAGTATATTGCACTTCAATTTGCCTTGTCAAGTAATTTAGTGTTTTTATATATTATAAAATTTGTTTTAAAATTCCTGTATGCACGTATTTTTTATGTTGGCAAAGGAAATAAAATTTTAAATATTTTAAACGTGCATAGTATAGTATGCTCCATGATTTGTTCACACGGTGTCACGCTTTCTTTTTCTTTCTTTTTTTTTTTTTTTTATTTATTTTATTATTATTATTTTTTATAATGCTTTTAATATTGTATTTTTATTTATTTTTAAAGTTTGAATTTTATCTGCAATTATTGTTTATTGTATTATTATTATCATTTTTTTTGTCAAGGTTTTGTAAAATACGGCTGTCAATAAGCCTTCACAACGCCTTAAAGTTATACTAATTAATAAATAAATAAATTTGTAAATTGTTTGCATTATTGCATAAATGAAAATTGTGTGAATAGGCCTTTACCTTTTATAGAAATGAAAACAAAAAGATAAAATTTTGATATAGATATTAGGTCTTTATTATTTTAAAAGTATATATATGTATGTATCAATATTATATAAAAATATCATACAACAAAGATAAATTATATTTTAGGAATGTATCAATAAATATATTTAATTTATACATAACATTGAATCACAGATAAACAATTACACAAATTAGTACAAAATAACAACTGCATAGTTCATAACACATACTTCTCATGCATATAATATACACAGGGCCGCGATAAAATATTGGTACCATTTAAATCCAGCGCAAGTTTTTCTCATAAGAATAACATTGCAAATTAAGTACGATTTTTGTTGACTGGTAACACGTATATTATCGCGGTCCTGTGTTCATATAGTTTAACATATTAAAAACAACATGAGTAATGATTGATGTCTTCACATTAGATACTTGTAATATAATATTTATAGATGATTAGGCCATATACCTATCGATTTCACATTCAACAATCAATATGGCTACATCAAACAGTAGATTATCATAGGGAAGTTGATGATATACAGTTCTGTTTGTATAATTATTAATTTAAAAATGTTATAATGTCATTAATAATATCATTATGTTGTTGAAGTGTAATACAAATACATAATAATTATGTGTGTGTATTATGAACGTTAATTATAGATTTTAAAGATAATAATCTAAAATTATTATATTATACAGTATATGACTTATATTTGGTATACAATATTTATAGACTAAATAAATTAAAACAAATAAAGATCATTTCACAGAAATATTTTGCAAAAATGTTTGGCTTGCATTTCTTATAAAAGTTTAATTATAATTTCTCTTATTCTTTCTAAGAAAAATGCAAAAAATAAAAAATAAAAATAATAATATTAATAATAATAATAAAAAATAATAATACTGCTACTGGATTATTCTCACCTTCACCTTGAATCAAGTAGGATTCCGGTGTTGGTGTTACAGAAGAAAAAAGAAGAGAACTCATAATAATAACAATATAAATGGGGGGAAAAAATGAACTATGCAAAACTAAGGCAAATATTTGGATTTGCTCAGAATTTCATTTTAATTTTTGAGGATTTTTTTTTTTATTATTATTTTTTTAACATTAGTTTATTTTTGCACACTGACAATACCAAGTGTTTAAGGAAAAAATAAAGTAAGGGTGTCAGCAAAATTTAAAATAACGATAAAAAAATACTGACGTAAGGACACATGTTAATTAAAAAAAAAAGGCTCCCTTATATCTGGTCAAGGGATCAACTTTAAAATTTCAGAGAAACAACCCTTAAATTTAAATAATTTAAAATATATATATTCAAGCATAATGGCACAGCATAAAATAATTATTAAAACTAAGCAATACAGTCAAGTAAGCTCACAAATTTATTTGCACATTTAAAAAAATAAAAATTTCTTAACAATCTAAAAAACAATAATTGAATACAAATATTCATTATAAATAACGTAGTTAGGTCCTATATGTTTAATGTGATAGAAATTGAATCTATTTTTTAAATTTAAATTGCACAGTTGAAATAAATCAAGTGATATTGAACTCCAGCTATTTCTCTACTTCATCTTCTCTACTTTCAAATGTGATATGACTGATATCATAGATTGCTTTACATATACCGACTAGTTGATCACAATTATCAATAATTTAAAATTTATATAATTATACTTTTTAAAAAGTTTTTATTATTATTATTCAAAACTATATTTAATTAAATATCTAAAATATTTTTATAAATTTTACAATGTTAATTGTAAAATGTTATTTTAATTATTACATTTTAAAAATTAAAAAAATATTTAAATATATTTTTAAGAAACAAAATATTTTAAAAATAAATACATGTTACTCATTATTGAGATAATCTTCCCTTTTTTTTTTTTTTTTTTTTTACAAAAAACTAGCAAAATAAATTCCTTTTAAAAGCATTTCAGTTGATAATTTTTTAATTAAGACATTTTTTTTTAAACTTTTTATATCATTAATCTATACATATTTATAACATTCCAGGAAAAAAAATTAATACACATTTAATTATACTCTATTTTATATATATAGGACCTAATTATTACATTAACATTTTTATTTAATTACAAAATTGATTGGTTTCTTCTTTGCCTCGACGGTATTGAATAAATAAATAGGAAAGAAGTAAACATTTATATTAAAACATTTTTAATGTCACTGTATAATATAGGACCTATTTATTTCAATTTCACATTTTTTTTTAATTTTTTTTTTTTAATTACAAAATTGATTGGTTTCTTCTTTGCTACGACGATATTGCGCACCCCAAGGAAAGTTAGCAAGTTGTACAGTTCGCCTTTAAGATGTAGTTCATAACTATACAACCTACTACCTCAGCTCAGGGTGCACTTATTAATTCTTCTTATTTATACATAATATCTTCTTGCTTTTTTTTTTATGTATAATAATTCACTGATAATAAATATTCGTTTTTATATATTTAAATATATTAAAAAAATAAATAAATAAAAAGGAGAGGTTTAAATGTCTGGCCCACTATATTACACCTTATACCCAAACATGTTTGAATTTAGAAATCAATAGTATTGACGATTATCTGGAAAAATATTGAAAATATTTATACATAGTATATAACAGTGAGTATTGGTAATTTATATATTTTTATAATGTAAAAAAAAAAAAAAAAAAACGATGTAAGTATGTTAAGGAAAAAAGAAAAGAAAGGAAAGGAGAAAAAAATTGATGTAATGATATTAATGGATGCTTTGTTATAACGTATGTTTATGCAAGTAATATTTTACTGATGTGATGGATAATATTCTGATGGAAAATATGATGGATTTATTGATAAAATATATAGCATTATGTTTAAAGTAAAGAAATTCTATCATTTAATTTTGGAAGTTTCTCTATAATTTTTAACTTTTATGCCATAAAAAAATTATAACTCTTTTTACAAAAAAAAAAAAAAAAAAAAAAAAAAAAAAAACTAAAAAGCAATAAAATATTTTTGATAACTGAATATTTTATCTGTTTATTTTAATTTTTTATTGTTGATTTAGTAATTGAGTGAATGACGTACATTTATTTTGAATTCAACTATATATACACGGATTTCCCTTTGACACAGGAAACTCTAGTCTGATACATATAATAATAATTTTAATAATATATAATATATATCTAGACATCTATGCGATAAAAAATATATATAATTATTAATTCAAATAATATGCGTATCGTATACAAAAAGTAGCCATAATAGCAATTAAAAGAGTGCAGTAAACTAATTAACCCAAAAAAATAAATAAGACAAATTAAAAAAAAAAAAAAGTTAATGTTATCAGTACAATTAAATATTTATATGTAACGTAATAAAAATATATATTTTTTTGTTTTGCATAAAGAATGAGAATTTTAAAATATGTATACTCATATATAAAAAAATATATATATTCGTTGCTGTTTCTTTCTTCAACGTAGAAATCTTGAATTGATTGTTGCTTATAATTTTGGAGAACTTTTTTTTTTTTTTTTTTTTTTTTTTTTGTATGTTTGTTTGTTAATTTTGTTAAGGTTGAGATATGACTCAGTTCTCCCCGGCCCGGACCCGTCAATGCGAGCTTGTGGATCATACACCACACAAGTTCGGATCTACGGGTTCAGGCCAGCACAGAGGCGAAGTGGACCATACTTTTTTTGAATTTCGTCTAACTAGAACAGCCGCCAATTAATAATATTAAATAATATAATATAAACAATTGTATTTAACTACACTATAACTTTTAACACCATACAACAAAACTACTTATTATATTACAATACTCATGCTTTTATTTTCTATATATAGGGTAGTTGCATAAAACTGCGGGCTAGCACCATCATGTTTGAGTTGACAAATACAGTGTCCATAGAATAAAAGTCATAATATATAATATGACATTTTTTTAAGCTTCATTTTAAATATTTTTCTTCTTCTTAATTAAAAGCAACAATGAATTGTAGAAATAGTATATAATTATTAATATTATTATTATTTTTTTAAATGATAAAAATTTAATTTTTCCAACTGATCGTTAATATTATGATTACTTAAATTGGCTATTTAGAGGTTCAAGCTTATAAAATTATTGAGTACAACTACCCCATAGGCATTTTGCAAATCCTATATTATAGTGCAAAAAAAGAAAGAAAAAAAAAAAAAAAAAAAGCCACTCCTTTTATAAAAATTAAGGGAGTAAAATCAGTATCCCTTACAGTTAAATAAAGAGAAGACAAAAAATATTACTATGGAACTATAGTTTTTCTACATGAAATAACTTTTTTGAATTTAACAGTTTTTTTTTCTAATAAACATTATTGACTTGATGCTATATAGTCCATAGTAACAACATAAAAATCGAGGTTACAACGAGCATGGATCCGTGGTATATATAACGTGGTGACAGAGAAGAAACTTTTAGAATAAGGATTTTGAATCCCATCCATCAAATTAGTTAAGGGAATAGGGTACCGACCTTATATCTAAAAAACTAGACGTTTTTTGGGTCTAAATATGGTGTCATTGTGTAGCTAAGGGTTGCATCTAGCCGCGTGATAAAAATTTCATGATATTTGACTATCCCGAAAAAAAAGGAAAAAAAAATATTGAAATTAACATTGAGCCTTATGGGCTTAAAATTTCAAAAAATCATATAAAATTAATTTGCACGGTGACCCCCCAAAATTTTTACATGTTTGGAATTATCTCACGCTGAAGTATCATTGTGCAAAATTTCAGGGTTTTTTGATGAGAAAAATTTGAGTCTAATGGCCGACGTTGGTCCCCTACTCCCTTAAACTTAATTTTCAAAATAAATATAATAAAATAAACTTATTTCGTATAATGATGAAGTATTTCCGTATATATATACTCTCTACACTTTAAAAACTCATGTAATAAATATTTTAGTCTCACAAAATTTAATTTATTCATAATATATTATACTATTTATATATATATAAAAAAAAGTATATTCTAGAAAAAATATCTGAATAAAATATTAATGGTTTAAATTTTGAAAACAATTTTTTTCAAATATTATTCTGTAAAGCATTGCCAAACTATATTATTAAAAAAAAATGGCATGGATTATATTTTATTAAATATTTTGTCCTAACAATTCAAATTATTTTTAGCAAAATTCTTATTAAGATTGAATGGGGATGATCATATATAATCTACTAATACCATATTAAATATTCAAAAAAAGAAATCCCCCATTTCTCGCGAAATAAAATTTCTTTACAACTAAAAAAGAATAATGTTACATAAACAAATTACATAATATTGATGTGGATTGGCTTAAGGAAGGAATAAAACATAAATAATAGATCATCTTCAATATAAATACTTTATACAAACAGGATATATAAGATATAAATAATCTGCAAAATTTCAAAGAAATTTTTTTCTCATTCATTTGCATGAATATAGTATGTGATAAAAATACTTATATCAATTTAATTCTTAGAAATAAAGCTTGTATTACGAGCTTATATATAGTAATATAAATATAATTATGATTTTCGTCATTCAAGGTTATATAGTATTCAATTTAAAACCATTTTTGGAAAAAAAATAATAAATGTATACGAAATAACTTCGTTTAATGTATTTTATATTTAATTTCTTACCGTTAAAATGGAATATTATAATACTTTGATATATATAATATACCAAATTTTATTTCTTTTATATGACAATTAAAGCCATAGACCACATAAAATAATATGTTCTTTTTAATAAATAAACACGAAATGGGATCTTCAAAACTGTAGACAATTTTTACTAGAATGTTAATTTAGCCTCACGAAAGAACGTGAAAACACTGTAAAGTATGCAATTTCCGTGACTATTCATGTTTATGACGTCAGAAACAAGCAAAAATTAGCATGAAAATGTTGTGCGGGTTGCATAAATTGAAATTTCTGATCACTGCTATACGGAGCTATAGTTGTGTTTTGAGACAAACTAAAGTTATTTATTTAAGTCCCATCAAGTGTTTTGTGATCTTATAATATGTTTTTCTCTATGGTATATTCCTTTAAGAAAAATTTGAGTAGAAAAAATTGCAATATATGAATGACATAATTCTTTTTCATTCTATAACTATAAAAAGATATGAAAATATTTTGCATTAATAGAACCGTTATAAGGAAGTATTTTTTATTGCGATAAAAATAGAAAATATTTTGACGTTTCTTTCTATAAGATACACATCACATAATAGGCATTTGTCAAAATAATTTGTTATTCAATAATAAAATATTAAATATTTTTAAATGGCATAATTATAAATATAATTGATCGAGAATAAGTGTTAAATGGTTCATATAATATTGGTTTTCATACAATAAAATTATGCTACAGTTCTAGTATTTTAGATTTTATGAATTAGTTCAAAAGTTGTAGAAGCTTTTATACATAATCAAACTTCAATTCCATAGGTCCTATTATAAATTTTCTTCTTATATATAATTTTCTCAAAAAGTGTGTTTTATTATTAACTATTTTAGATTATATTATAGAAGCAATTTTCTATTTTATTTTTTAAAGAAAATTATCACTGCTCTATATAGACATGATGCAATATAAGAAACTTTACTTCTTATAACTTTTCTTTGTTATAAATATTGTCAGACGATTTTTTTTTATCTACACTCGTCACAACGTAAAAAAAAAACGAAAAAATGAAAAAAAAAAAAAAAAAAAAGAAAAAAGAAAGAAAGAAAGAAAGCGAGATAGAGAAAAAGAAAAATGAAAATACGTCCAGTGCTTTCAGAATGTGTAAAAAAAGGATTTATTTGCCAACATAAATTTGGTCAAAATACAATTATTTCAAATTGCTGAGAGAGAGAGAGAGAGAGGGAGAGAGAGAGAGAGAGAGAGAGAGAGAGAGAGAGAGAGAGAGAGAGAGAGAGAGAGAGAGAGAGAGAGAGAGAGAGAGAGAGAGAGAGAGAGAAGAAAATAAGAAGAAAAAAAGAAAAAAAAATCAAATTAGATGAAGGCAAGTTTAAAATAATAAATACAATAAAAATATATAAAAAGGCACCGGGTATATGTTTACCAAAATCTTATATTATAAGGTAACAATCTTTTTACGTAACAATAATTTATTATCTATATATATTAGCAGGTAGAAAAACAGGCACGTGCCATGTCTCTATTTACCCCTCTAATAACAACCCTTATTGTTGCGTGTTCTTTGTATTATGATACATGTTTCATTGTTATCAAACTTTATTGTTGATGATGATAATAGGGTTCATGTTTAAAAAAAAAAATTATTACACACAAACTTTTTTTTTTTTTACTATTATTTTTGTTTGATGTGTATGTACTGTATACAAATGAATTAATTCGTGTAAAGTTGTTTTGATTTATTTACCTTTTTATTATTAATTTCAATTTGTGATAATTATTACGTATATCAAAGAAAAAGCTTTACATTATAGAATCCATGATTTTCATTTAGCTATATAGGCTAGTCTACCGGATTTTATTAACATAAACTAGTATCGTATTTTTTTTTTAACTAATGGTTGTGTTAGGTTCAATTTATATTGAGAGTCCATTTCTTAATCTTTGGTATCATTTCAAAGTCATTAAAAAATAATTAAAGTACATATAATAAAATTTTAAATTTGTCTTTGATCATCAGATAAATATATAAAAATAACAACAAAAATATGGGTCTGATTTATGAAATATCTTTTAACTGTGCTCTTTTTTGTTACCTAAATTTTACGTATTTTTACTTTCCACGTGTAATCCTTCAAATGTGGTGTTATAATGATAATTTCATTTTTATATCAAATTTACTCCATACAGTAATTTTTGTACGCATTTAATTTATCAAATAAGTTGAAACCTTATTCATTAAATCATTATCAATTAATTGATATTTATTTAACATGAAGGCTATCTTATATATTTATAAAAAATAAATCAAATAAGAAATCATATAACAATAAAATGTAATTTAAAACATATTATTTTTTAAGATTTATAAAATATTTAATAATATAAATTTTAACATTAATATTCTATGCAATATAATTTTATGTAATTTAAAAAAGTGTACCTATTACATTTAATTTTTTAAATTAATAATTCCATGTCATATATTTTTTTTCTAATTATATTTTGTTCAGTTTTAAATGAATAAAACTACTAAAGAATGTTTTATTTGATGCATTAAATAACAATAAATTAAGCCCGCTGATTATGTTTTACCTAAATATAACAGAAAATATTTAGAGGCTTGGAAATTTATAATAATAAAGAAACAGGAATCACAATGAAATCAGAAAAACTGTTTACAGAAATTGCAAAATTATTTTCTGCTGATAATAAATGATCATTCCTCACAACTTTAAAGTGTGTATAAGAAAAAAAGAGGTGTAGAGAGATAGTGTGATAGAGATAGAGAGAGAATAAAATAAATGTAGTATTTTATTTTCAGTATTTTTTTTTTTTTTTTTTTTTTTTTTTTTTGCAAAGTGTACTAACACTTCTTAGTGAACATAAGAATTCTTACCTCATTTATTATTCCTAGCCATATTAGCACTGAAAAATCTGAATTCTAATATAAAATAAAAGTGATATATAGTGATTTTGTAAATGGTCATTATTGATTTTGAAATAGCATAAATTGTATAGTGTATATAAGGCGGATCCCCATAAAAAAAAAAAAAAAAAAAAAAAAAATACTAAAGTCGTTCGTCTCAATAACGTCTGATCTCTCGTCTCGTCATTTATAAACTACAAGTCATTGAAATAAATAGTGACGAGATTAATCACCCAAATATAGTAAACCAGACATAAAAAAAAATATAAATGACAAGTCATATATCTTGAATATAACGTAAAGAGAAATATAATAAAAATATTATATTGAACATCGGAAGTTCGCGATTCTATATTTTTCTTAAACTTTGTATTTAAAATAATTTTAAATATTAAATTATAAAATTCAATGACAAAAAAAATTCTATTCAATTTAAATAATATTTTCAGACTAAGAGACTTTCCTTTTATACAATTTTTAAAAGAACTTATGTAAAAAAAAAAAAAAAAAAAAAAAAAAAAAAAATTGAAATGCAGTTTTTGGGCAACGTATGTATAGTATACTATATTATTGTTAATTTAATATTTTAACATAAATATATTATACTCACTCAGTTAGTGTAAATTGTTTCGACTAATTCCTATATAGTGATTAACAGGAAATTATGAATAAATATAGAGATACACATTTGTATCACATGAGTTAGAAGAATTCCTTGAGATTCTATTAAAACAAAAATACAGTAACTGTAAAAAGAATGTCATCATCAGGTATTAATCGCAAAAAAAAAAAAATAATAATAATAAAAAATTAAAAAAAAAAGAATATTATATAATATATAATCATATTATCATAATGAAAAGACAAAAAGATAATAATATGAACCAATTTGGATAAACACTATTGAACATAGTATGAATAAAAATATGGCATGACAAATAAAATATTATAAGAAACCTTATAATTTTTTTATATCACAATCAAAGTTTCTATACATATAGAACTATAACTAATTTTTCATTATAAAATTTTTGCGAAACATATATAAAAATTGGTTTTCCATTATATATATAAAACTTTTAACAATAGCAAAAAAAAAAAAAAAAAAAAAAAAAAAAAAAAAAAAAAAAGTATTGTATAATACGATGAATTTTGCTATACTCGAACTGAAATGGCCTTGGCTCTTATAGCAAAAGCAAGCTAGACGTATATTTTTTCCCCTCCAATATTTTTTTACCTCCTTCCACCCCTCACCTCCTCTTTCTCTTCTCTTCTCCAGTCTACAACGTTTTTTTTTTTTTTTTTTTTTTTTTTTTTTCACTCGCTTTTTTATCTGAGAGTTGGCCATAGACAAAACTCCAGAACGACGAGATAACCCAAACACTTTATGCTCCGCTTGTCACAAGTCCGCTTATAACATTAAGTTTTGCCAAAAAAATATAACAAATAAAACAAAAATATAATAATAGCAATCGTTGTTCTTTTTTGTTATAATAAATTTTGATTTCATTGAAATCTTTTAAAAATAATGGCAACACATGCTAGATAATGCATATTTTAAAACATAAAAATAACGAGTATTGTTTTCCTTTCATTCACAACGTTTTTGTTCTATGAACTGATTTTATTTAGATCGTATTTTGAGCTATGATTTGTATAAATTAAAAGAAACGAAGAGTGATCATGTATGTTTCTTTTCTCTTTGAATATAGAGTTGAGTATTTCAGTATTAAGTTATTTGCCCAAATTGCTATTTTTGATATATTATATTTTACCTGCCATGGTTTTAACCACATTGTTTTTACATTCAAATATGAAAAATTACTAAAAAGTTGAATAATTTGCTTGTAAGAAATTAATATAAAACTATACATTTTAACATTTATGTGGGAAGATGTAACCCTCTCTTATTATTATTTGCTATAATATATAATTACATAACATTAATATAGGCTTATGGGAAAACTAATATAAAATAGAAATAATTTAGATGTTGCTCTCTTCATTGTACTGCAAATGAAACCCATTAATTGATGTCATGGAATTAACTTATTATACTATATCATTTCATTTAAAAACAAGAGTTCGTTATATATATAGTATTTTGATGAATCTTCAATTTGAATGAACGATTGATTTAGAATAAATAAAAAAAAAAATTAAAAAAAAAAATTATAGTTTACTAAAATAAAATTATAAAAATTATAATAATTTGAAATACTAATAATATGCATATTTATTATATAATTATTATTTAAAATTACTTTTGCAAAGCATGGTGCAATGTTGCCAAATTAACATAATAAAAACAAGACTTTCATACAACAGGTTTTTTTTCCTCTCTCTCTCTCTCTCTTTCTCACTTTGTATGTTTCCGACACATCACACTACGTGTATATATAAGATGGTATAAAATTAGCAAGATTTTTGCATGAACTTGAATTAATGTCATTACTTTTACTCCTCTATATATTGCAATATTTTGTAATATAACGGTTTCATTATATTCAATTAAATACTATGTACATTATAAAATAAAAATTATTTGGTCTTTTTTTACTTTTTTTTTATATAGTTTAATTTAGTTTCCTTTTTAATTGTTAATTCGATTTCTTTCATTGAGAGTATAAAAGTTTTTTGATTATAAATTTTGATAATTATATATAATTAAAGATATTGTCTCCTTTTCTAAATTGCTATGATCTATATATTATAGTACATAATAATAAGTTCGTTAAAAATCATGCATAAAAAGAATGCAAAGTATTTTTATAATAAAATGAAATTCAACATTAAATTTAAAAGTTGGAAAAGTAAAATAATAATTTAAGTATAATAATGTACTTTTTTTCAATGCAAAAACTGTTTTCTTAATAATTTTCATTTCATACTTAATGTACTAAACTATCGCCTTAATTAGCAACTTTTAACTTTGCATTTCGATCTTATTGCAGAAAAAAAAAAAAAAAAAAAACACGTCTGTATCTCGTATTTTGTCAGGGGAAGAGCAAAAGGCCTATGTCGTTTTTTTTGTCAGTGGAAGCAAAAGGTCTATCTCGTTCCCGAACGTTATTATGGACATGGCGCTCGAGATAGACCGTTTGCTTCCACTGACAAAAAAACGAGGTAGGCCTTTTGCTTCCCCTGACAAAATACGAGATATAGACCTTTTTTTCGCAACAATTGATCGATTTGTAAACAATTTTTGTTTACCAATATGTACATGCATAGAATTTATAAAATACATATTTTTATCATTTGATTTTTTTTTTATTATTAAAACAAATGAATGGTAAAAAAAGAATAATAATAAGGTATACTATATATTATGTGAAAACTAGTTTTATAACATACACCATATCAAATAATATTGATAATATATAAAATAAAATACAAGTTATAATATTTCTTTCTTTTAAATTATAATGCATGCAGTGTTGTATTTTGCAAATATATTAATGCGTTACATATTTGATGCACGCGTATTAGTGCAAGTTTATAACGTTTTTTTTTTTTATATGGACTTAATTTTTATTGTTATATTACTTTATTGACTTATTATATATGTTGTTACACACTGTGTGTACGTGTATATTATGTAAAGAACTTTATTATATTATATACAACCTTCATAAGGCCTCATGTTAATGAAATTTTTATCATAACCACCGTCACCAGCTGTTGTTGTTTCAAATTAATTTTTGCCATGCAGCATTTAAATATATATAATCATATTGAATAACTATTTGTTAATATATTTATATAATAATTTTGGTATATTTAAGTATTATGAGAAAATTTGACATGCATATGTTGGGATATACAATAACGAAGAAATTATATTGATAATATAATCATGATGATTCGGTTAATAAGTAATAATTGGCTATATATTTTTTTAAACACAATCACATTGTTCTTTACAATTTATATTATAATATCATACTACTGCACACTGCATTCGTAAATTCGTACGCACGTATAAATCGCCACGTTACACTGATTTGAAATAGGATATCACAACTATCAGAAAATGTATATTTTATTTATAAATAAATTTATTAAAAAAAAATTAAAAAAATTACAAATTATATATTTATTATTTAATTAAAAAAATTATTACTAAAATAATAAAACTTATATTTTTATAACAAAATATTTTGAATTCTAAAAAATACATGCATTTTGACTTTTGATTTTAAAAATCTAAGTATAATGGGCGGAGCATTCTTCCCCCCGAGATTTGTTAATTTTTTAAAAGTTACAGAAATAAGTATAAGGAGGCGTGGTATATATCTTTTTAATATTAACATATGAATCAACTCACACGTAAACGAATTTTTTTTTTGTTCTTTTATCTTGATTTGCTCGTTTGTAAAGTAAGATAATATCTGAAAATTTGATAATCATTAAAATTTGCTGACTAATAATTTTATAATTAAAACAGGGAGTATATTATTAATATATTATCAATGCTTATTTAAATATTTCATGTTATTTTAATAATTATTTGTTATATATTATTCATCAATCTCAAATTCTAATCAATGGATTTTACCTGCGTAGAGCGGTAGCCAATCACAGATTGCGTATAAAGGGCGCACTCTAATATACTTGTAATTATTTTCATCTTATAAAAAAAATAGAACAATATAATTATATATATATTTCACCAATGACACCTATTAAAAAATGGCAAACCTTTAATATTTTAACTTTTTTTTTCTTTCGTTTTGAAATCATTGTGTTCATGTGCGAAATTAAATTAATTTATAGTAAATTTTGCAACTCTCGTATATTTTTATTATTAATAATAATTTTATAATATATACATGGTATATATAGAGGATCCTTTTAATTTCTTATCCTTTGTATAGCTGGTGGATAATCCTTTCGATGGTTTTTAAAAAGGGGGAGGAAAAAACAAACAAAACAAAAACTATATATAATACTGCAGTTAGGACTAAGAAATTTCAATGAACACAAATCGCAGATGCACCTTTATTATACATGCGCAAAAAAAAAAAAAAAAAAAAAAAAAAAAATATATATATATATATATATATATATATAGTAACAAATAGGGGTTATTATTATTATTTTTAAATCTGATAGTATTTTGCAAGGTGTTATATTAAATTTCAGTAATTATGATCAAATAGCGGTGCAATATTATAGTAAAAATTAATAAATATAACAACAAAAAAAGCAAATAATTATATATTGTGAGTTTTATTTGAAATTACATCTTTCTTTTTAATTTAAATTTGTATAGTATTAAGGATTTGATAGACACTTTAAAAATAGTCAAATTCATTAATTTATTATATTAATTATTATTTCACTATTATTCTCTTATACATATTACATTTTGTACTACCTCCTACACAAACACTATAAGTCATGGTCACTCCCTATCACCTGTCTACCAAAGATTATAAATGACTTGCAACATTTGATAAATTACAAGAAAAGAATGAAAAATAGCTTTTATAAAAAACATTGAACAATCAAAATCAGATTTTTATTTTCGTATTTATATTAAAAAAAAAATCCATATTTCACCCAAACAGTTAGATTACCTCTTTCATATTACTTGGATTTTTTTTTTTTTTTTTTTTAATCATACGTGCACTGAGCTATAATACTTCATTCGTCTCAATGCACTACAATATAATGCAGTATTATTATAAGAATTTAGTATTTTATTCCAAATTCTATAGATATTTTTTTCAGTCTATAAGTATATAAGCTTAAAGCACATATACATTTAATTAAAAATCAATAATATGTTAATTATTATGACATAGTAACATTGAGTAATTCTCTTCTAGCCCCCTCCACTTTTCAATTACAATTTCTTCAATGAAAATTTACAATTTATATTTCAATAAATTGATTTCAGCTTTGATTGCCATGATTTTAAATTTATTTATGTCAAAGAGAAATATCAAAAATTTAAAAGGTTTTAAATATTTAATATTATTTAATTAAACTATATATTAATATTTTAAAATTAAAAATTAGATTGTAAATAATAAATTAATAAGTAAATTCTGAAATAAATTACCTTAAAATCGAAGATTGTAAGAGCGTAAAGCTGTTGTATACATATAACGCTGCTTGCATTAAATTATTATTATTATTTTTTGTATACGTAAAATTATAATTGACAAAACCAATATACAAAATATTATAATCAATAAATAATACAAATTCTGTTTGCACTTATTTTCATATATTATTAGCCTCATATATAATATAAAATACAAAATTTTCACAATATGAAGTTTATTATTAATTTATATAAACATCCATCCATCAATCAAGTTCATTTTCAACTCAATCATATTTGTATTATACTCTGTCTCTCTCTCTCTCTTTCTCCTCCCCTCTTCCTATGCCTATGGGTCAATAAGGGTGTTGTGTTTGTATATAAAAATCGTGAATCAACAATTAAAATTCATCTATTTATCATCAATATAATTAATCAAGTTACAAACACAGGAAAAGAAAAATCAATAATTGTTCACAGCAAAACTTTTTTTTTTTTTTTTAAATATTGTAGTACAATGGGTTTAATATAGACCGGTTGCACTCATATTTAAGAGCCGCCATTATGTTGGTCAGGAATACATAGGCCGCAGCATAGGAAAAACATCGTTTTTATTTTTTTAATAGCAAAAGAAGCTTCAAACCTCAATCAAAGCCTTATTTCTAGCTCCTAATAAGCTCGAAGAATATGTGAAAAATTGGTTCAGTTGAAATAAACTCTTTTTATGTAAAAAAAATTAGGAGAAATTATGTTTCCCCTAAGCTGGACAATGTATTAGGCACCACAAATATGGCGGCACAGCGCAAGGATGTGCAAGGGGTCTATAAATTTGATTATGCAAGTTAAAATGCTATAATATTTTTAAAATCATGAATGAATTTTGATATAATGAATGCAAATATATTTAATTCCTATATATATATATATATATATATATATATATATATATATATATATATATATATATATATATATATATATATATATATATAAATGATTTTCATTATGCACTCCAACACTTCAAACACTATTCACAACCTAAAAAAAATTATTGCACTCTAAAACTTATTGGGATATCAATATTATATTTTTGATATAATAATATTTGTATTTACGTTAAAATATTGAAAATTATTATTTGATTTTAAGATGCAACTTAATAAATTGATTATAATAATAAGGTAGTCTTTATTCCTTTACTATAAGGTACTTTCCTTATTTATAAGAATAAATAATAATCATATTCATGAATGAGTACCTACAAAAATAAGGGATTAAAAATATTTTTTTAATTGTTCCTCTATAAAAAGATTGGTGAATAATATTTACTATTATAACAATGCATCATCTAAAATTTATTTTAACTATTCATAATAAATCCATATAGTCAAAATAAGGGTTAGAGAACATTATGAACAATATAAAATCAATATTGAACAAATAATTAAAAATTGACAAATATTTGCCAATTTTGAATATGTGTATCTAAGATATATAATGCTCCTAAAACAGAAAAAAAAAACTCTCCACAAAACACTATATTTTACCTATAAGTATAATGAAACCTACCATCGATAAAAAGTAATCATACTACTCTTCATAATATGTAGCGGAATAGCCACGTTGGTACCATTCTTGAAATGCACGACTATATAGGCATCACATTATCAGATTATTGAGTTGCACTATATTGTATTACCTGTTTTAAAGTCATTACTTTGGAACCCGCGAATCGCTGTTATATTATGATAAAAGCAAAGTTGGTATAGGGAAAAAGCAAGCTCTGATGTGGTATGAAAAAAACTAACACAGTGGTTTGGAAAAATAAGACTACGAATTTTGCTTTCCATGTATTTTGGTAACCCATATTTAAAATATTATTAAAATTGCCTCATAATAGAACAAATATATTATTTTCTGAGTTATATTAATATTTTTTCTTTTTTAACGTTATAGGTTGCTGTTCACAAAATTTAAATTTTATTTTCTCATAAAATATACACCAGAGAAATTAAATTTTATAAGTTCAAGTATATATATTTTTTTTAAAGAGAATGCAGAACAAAATAAACTTGAACAATTATTTTCAAGTGCTCTTCTTTCTGATAAACACTTATGGTTATAATATAGTGTATAATATATGGAAGAAAAAAAAAAGCAATTAAATATAAAAATAGCACTTTAAAAATAGCTAACATTAAAGGTGACAAAAATCTTTTACCAAATATATAAAAAGGCACTTTACAAAAAAACACTTTGGTAAATTAGTAAAATAATAATGCGCGTATTTTCACGGGTTATAAATCTCTCTTTCTCTCTCTCTCTCTCTCTCTCTCTCTCTCTCTCCTCTCTCTCTCTAAAGGGGTAAGTTGCATCTTGAAAAGTGTTTCAGTATTATAACACAGTAAGAGAGAGAGAGAGAGAGAGAACGGAGAGAAAAGGGAGAACATCGGGTATATAATGTTCCTGTGTGCAATGCAATGCCTTGCTGCTATATGCCTGCTTTTGCTCGCTTCGCTATATCGATCAGAAAGTTTCTCCAACTTCAGTGCTCTCTGTTACACAGTATATAATGTGGTGCTCATGCTATGTATGTTATTAGTCTGCCTGTGAGCTTCCCTATTTCCCTTAACTTTGCCTGGATAGCAACAGGATTTTTTTATATATATATTGAAGCACCATATAATTTTATAATTAATTTTCAAGTTATAAAGCAAAAAAATTAATATACAAAAATCAATTTCTCTTTATTTAATCGGACTAACCGTTTTATATTATAGATTAGTTTAATCGTGGTTCATTCATTATTTCTCTGTAACAACATAGACTATAAATGCAACTTAATTTTATTGGTTATATAATTATTTCGTGTTTCACAAGCTCTCCAGTCTCCATGGCATATTCATTCTTCAATAACATACTGTATTTAATTAAAAGTATATAATAAACATATTTAAAGTTTTCAAGACACTTAAACCTTACAATTAGATTTCAAAATTCAAATTGGTTTAATTGTAGACCTAAATTTCTAATCATGTATATAGTGCTAGATTTTAAATAAAAATAAATTTAAATATTAATAAAAAAATATTAAAAAAATATATATAACAAAAAGCATTTATATTTAAATAACTACAGTTAAAACTATAATATGTAAATAAAATCAATCGATACAGTACAATTTAACTTGTAAAAATGAAATTAAAAAGTCATATTTCATGATCAAGGTTATAAACTGTATTGTTGATAATAATGGTTATCATTTGCGGATATTACGCGAATGTCACAAATTAATGTCTAGACTTAACTTCCGGCGAGAAAAAGAATATAAAAAAATATATATTATATTTATAATAAAGCAAACTTTAATTCTCTTTTTGTGTTCACCAACATCCTGGGAAATAAAAAAAATTAACTCTTTTGTTACAAATTACTAGAAATACACTGAAAAAAATATCTATATTTTTATTTATATTTTTTTTTTTTATTCTTTTTTTTTTTTTTTTTTTTTTTTTTTGCAAAACATGTTTTCACTTCTAGTTAATATAATATATTATAAATAAGTTAAATATTCTGTATAAATATAATTTCTTACATGCGTTTCTTATATAGCAGAGCCATTTCATGTAATTAATCACTTTCATTATACAGAATTAAGTTGAAGGATTCTCTATCAAACAAAAAATTAGACCTTGGATTTTTTGCACCCTTTTCTCAACCCCAACCTCCCCATATAGGACGAAATACTTGCAAACAATGCATTTGGAGCTCCTTTAAATTTATCATTATGTCTTACTTTTCGTACAATATTTACCCCCTGAAAATTGTATAAAAAAAAATATATTCTTTTATTCTATAGCTTATTTCTATTCAGAAATCTAATAATATACTAATTCATTACATATTAAAGTTTTATTTTTTTAATGTTTTAAAAAAGTTTCTATATATACAGTTAAAAATATATTGAAGAAATCTCTATAATAATAAAACTAATGTTGAATTGAAAGTAAATGAATGTAAAAAAAGAAAAAGAAAAAAAAATTAAACGTTGAAAGAATATTTGCGTGAGCTAAAATATCAGCTGACTGAGTGACGTCACTGGTGTTCGTTGGTGCTTGTGTTAAATGATACATCAACAGTATAGAGAAGTGAACTGAAGCCTATATTATTATACTAAAAGAAGCGATGATTATTGATCTGTGGTTATACTAAGTAGGATGATACTTCATATATGTGTTTGAGTATCATTAATAAATATTTTTTAAATTATGTATCTAAATTTATGAAAGGAATATTTCAAAAATTATAAACATATGGAAAATAACTACAGTGTTAAAATAAGACATTTTCTTTTCTTGGTCTTTATATTTTTTAATTCATCACGAATTTTTGTATTAGTTTCATTTATAATATACGGATTTTGTCTGTATATAAAAGAGTTACGAATTATTAACTTAAGATTACTAAAATGATACTCACCGTACGCAGCCAGTTAATTCTATATAATAAAAATTACTTAAAATTATTAGAAAAGGAAAAGGGTATTAAATATATATATTCACTTTTTATAATATTAGTTATCATAGGGTTCCCTTTTTTGATTTTTTAAAATTTATTATATTAAAAAATATATTTTTTAAAATAATAATTTTTTTTAAATGCAAAAAAGGGATCCCTATGGTAACTATAATAATAAAATAAAAAGTGAACTTCAAAGTGAATATTATGATGATTATTATTATAATAGTGACTGGTAGTGACGCGAAAATAGGTAGGCGTGGTCTTTTTTTTTTTTTTTTTTTTTTTTTTTTTTTTGCCAAGTTCAAGGACATGAACAAAACGAGCCAGACAAGCCAAACTGGCTGACTGACTACTTACTGCTTCGTTTTGCTTGCTTGGTTGTGTGAACTGTGCATGAGTGAGTGAACTGTGCGAGAGAGAGAGAGAGAGAAAACTGCTATATGTATAGTCTGGCTGCTTTTGGTTATATAGCGTGCACGAAACCAACACTCACTATAATACTATTATAATATACATCAGCTGTACACTGATAAAAGTGTCAATAATAATAACACACTGACAAAAATATTTCAATGTAATAGAAATATTGTAAGAAATTTGAAGTTTGATTTATGAAAATTAGATTTTGTATATATATTTTTTTTTATAATTTATTTTTTTCAGTTTTATTTATATTATTATATAAAATTTTATAATTATTGTTATTAGTCAGCAATAAATGATATTAAACTATAATTTTATTTCATTCAAATGTTATTTCTTTTATTTGCGTTATAATATTTTCATTTATATATATTTTTTTATATTTTCTTTTAATACAAATTTAATTAATACGAATTATTAATACATACAAGTACTGGAGTTGATACATATAAGATAAAAATTTGCATGTCTGAAAGTAAAATCAGAATGATGTAACATCAAAAAATAGTTATATTTCTTAAAAAAATATATAAATTCTTTTTAACAATGCAAGTGTTCGTATATTTTATACTTTGATAAAATAGTTTTTTTTTTTTTTTTTTTTTTTTAAGGCTTCTAAGACTATACACAAATACAGATCTTTGAAGATGATACTGTCTTGCTATAGTTTTACACATAGACATTATGGTTTAACTTGCTATGCTGTCACACCTTCAAAAAAAAAAAAAATAATGATAATAAATAAGCATAATAAAATAAAAAAATAATATTTTTCCAGTATAATTTATGGTAAGCTTACCATCTTTTAAAGCAACTATTGCAAATAAAATATAAATAATCATAATTAAAATAATATTTTTAAAAATTGAAACCTTTTTTTCGCAAATCTATATATATATAGCAAAATATAATATAGTTTTCCTATACCTTTTTAAGACATATATATTTGATTGTATTATTGATATCTATTTTCTATAATAACATTATTGACACATACATAAAAGTATGTAAATTCATATTCTATAATATATATGTATGTAATTATATATATATTACCAGAATTATAAAAAAATTCTTAGACTATGACGTGCATAAAATCCAGACGTTATTGATATAGCGAAAAAATTTCTTTACACTTTTTATGACGCACCATGGCGTTTTCATTCTTTTTGCAGTATTTACAAAGAGGGCTTGACTTTTATATAACAACCAAAAGCATACTAAACTACCATAGGCTATTTAATTTAATATATATAAGTAAAAATTTAAACTTGAACAGAAGTTGAATTTATAGCTTATACGTAAAGTATATGTTATAGAGTGCAAAATTTTTGTGAATGTGATGAACTATTGGATTTAAATGAATCCTTAGTTTTATATCAAATAATATATTGATTAACATGGTTTAAAACGTTGCAAAGCTTAATCTTTACAAGTCTTTTTTTTTCTTTTTCTTTTTTTTTTTTTTTTTTGAAATTTTGTAATCTATCAAAAAAAAACATAACAGATTAATCATCCACAATAGGGCAAAAAAAAAAAGAAAAAAAAAAAGATTAATAATAATAATAGAATGAAATCTGTGTCTGAAAGCTATACAAAATTATGGAACCATAGAAGTTCATGAAAATCAATATCAAAATGGTATTGCCTTTGGCAAATTTGCGAGCTAAAACTATATTATAAAGTTATAGAGAACTTAAAAACCAAATTTTTGTTTATAGTTTAAAATTTTGTTATACATATTTGCAGTTGGAAGAGAGCATTGCAACTGGGGATCCTATAATATATCAAAATTATAATAAACATTTACAAATTTTATTACAAAAGATTATTTATTCCAAGACTGCAAAAGAGACTGTTTTATTTGAAAATTGTAAATGAGCTCGTACTATGCATTGTGGTGCAATTGAAGTATAAGATTTTAAATTTTAATGAAATCAAAACGAGTAAGATCTGATTAACATCAGAATAATTACTTATTGTGTAATTCATTATGCTATATTTAAATATATTCTCTCCATAAATATTAAATAAATAAAAAATACAGAAGCAAATAGATAAACTTTCTATACTGTATAAATCCTGTTCTGAAATTTCCAAATTTCCCATTTTTATTTCTGTAATTATATTATATTTATACTTTAAAAACAAATAGTCATAATTTAGATCCAAATTTTTAAAATAACAAAAACGTATAATACATACAGTTTAAAATAGAGACATATAGCCAAACAAAAATTTTTAGTTTGTGTTATTTATTTTTGCAAGTGCTGACTTTTAGTCATCAGTGACGTAATAAACAACCAAAAGTCATGACTCATTTAACGTCTTATTTCTTTATATATATATATATATATATTCATATGTGTTAACATATTTACGATATTGGATATTGGAAAATATGTTAATGATGATGTTATGGGAAAAATATAATAATATAGAAGTTTAAATAACTAACGATTGACATCACTTTGTTAATTCTAAATTATTTAAAGCATTTGAATGTTGTTAAATATGGCATAATAATTTTTATTTTTTTAAGGGTTGTATTTTTAGATATCTTGTATCTCAAAACCTACAAAGAACACTGCCAAACTGTATTTGAAAATTAATAGTTGTTACAACTATACTTATATTAGTATATAAAATTTTTTAGAACCATTGACCATCCGCAGCTAAGAGAGAAAATAATTACTAAAATGAAATCACATGGGCTCTTTTGGGGCTACAATTTATAATATTATATTTTAAAATCTATAGCAAGGTGGACCTTCAATTTGTTGACATTTTTGAAGATATCTTATCCTATAATGTATCACTTTGCAAAATTTCAAAATTTTCTGTCGTTATTTACAAGTTTTTAGTCAAATCCCGCAGTAGCTGATTTCCCGCCTTAAATTTTACAACCCTTATCATGATGACCCTTATGAGTTCAATATTAAGCTAATATATAAATTAACTGATTATTCATTACTCTCCCGATTCTCTCTCTCTCTCTCTCTCTCTCTCTCTCTCTCTCACTCTCTCTCTCTCTCTCTCTCTCTCTCTCATTTCTATAAATGTTAAAATATTATAAATGAAAAAAAATAATAAGATGAATAATAAAACAAGAAGCAATCTATTTTGCAACATCTCTCTCTTCAAATTTTCCGTCACCGCAGGTTGAGATTACTCATAACATTATATATATAAAAAAAAAATCAAAATGTATTCATATAATAAATTTCTTGAAAATAATATCAAAGTTTTAAAATCTTTTTCCTTATGGTTATTGATTTTCTTCGTTACTTTTTTATCAATTGGTATTGGGAGAATTTCTTAAACAATAGCTTTTTTTACGAATTGAATATATTTGTAACGCTTAAAATGTCAATTAGTAATAATAACAGTTACGCAATGATTATCTTTTAATAAAAAATATAATAATAATGAAAAAGAAATCAGAGAAAAATCAGAAAAATCAAAATATTAAACCATACCACTTGTATACTATATATCGATGTTGGGATGCAGAAATGCGACCGATGAGAAAAATCATGAGGTTTTTACTCATGATTTTTCTCATCGGTCGCATTTCTGCATCCCAACATCGATATAGTACTTTATAGTATAATAGTATATTATAGTCTTTTATAATTATATAACAAAATCACATTACTAATTTAACTCTTAACATACGAATAACAGCTGATACAGTATGTAGTTTAAGAACAGTATAATATTATGCATTTGTATTCATTATAACATAATATAACATACACACATACTATAATACTATTGTATATATACCATACTATTAGACACCATAAAAAAAAAATCCAAGGCATCATCAAGGCCAACAAGAAACGTTGACCTATCTAACATGGTAAAAAAAAAAATGTATATTCGCTAACACACGCGGGGCTTTGCAGACTTATAGCGTCATCCTCTAGCGCACAACATTATATTTTACAGTCTGGGTTCTAGGTCTAGACAGACAAAACACACGCGGCCAACACGAGGCCCCCAAACAACAATTTATAAAAAATATTATTATTATATGTTTAGAAGATGATGCTGTGTATGATAAAAAAAAAAGAGAATATAATATGCTACAGCATATTTAGATGTAATACCTTCAATATACTATATAGTAATACCTAAAATAGCTTTTAAAATTTATTTTTACAGGTTTTTGTATTTATATTTTTTAAATTGTTTATAAATTAAAACAAATTTAAATTTAATAAATTATAGTTTCATAATTATTTCAGAATTTATACATTATTATATTTATATAATATTAAGTATTAATAAATATATTTATGATTTAAATTATTTTAATCAATTTTTAATAATTTAATCATACATTATGGTCTATGTTTTGCATGAGAGTTGTTCTTCAATGTAAGAATACTGCAGTTTATAATTTTAGTATATTTGATGTATTTTTTTTTTTTTAATAAATATAAATATTTACTGCAAGATATTAATAAATTCATTATGTGTATTTTTGTTTGCCCCTCTATAACTATAATATACCCGAAATTAGTTATTATATTTTAAAGAAATATCAAAGGTGACGTGGAAAAAACGACAGAAAAATTTCTAGTTTCCTTCTTTTACATCTTTTAAATGATATTTGGGCAAATTACTGTAGATATTAAAATGACGAAGTTATAAATGATTAAAAAATAAAATCTCACTTTTACATTTTGTAAAAAGTATAATGAAAAATTTTGAGCATATATATTTTTTTTTACTATATTATTCTTTTTAAACTGTAAGAAGTGTTCGTAAGTGTTTCATTACATATAAAGAAAATTAAAAAAATATTTCACTGTGTTTTAATTTTTTCCCTTTTCACTGTGTTTTAATTTTTTCCCTCCATGTCTCAAAACACTTATAATATATATAACATATGGCAAAGAAAAAACTATTTTTTTGATTTGAGGAAAACAACCTCAAAATAATATTAATTAAATTATACTCGTACAAAACATACACACATATAAAAAAACCAGCAGAAAGAAACGTCAAAATAAAAATTATTTCAAAACAACAGTCTAGACTCTATAGACGAAAAACCCATATAAGTTTTAGCACACTTCAATAATGTCAGCTTTTTTTTTTTTTTTTTAATAAGAGAACTTTCTGTTTCTGTATAAGTATTGTTTTTTTCTCGCCTTCATGGTTTTAACACAATATGGGATTATAATACAAAATATTTCTGTTTTTCAGCTTGTTTTCAAAATGTAAAGCCTATTATATGGAATAAAAAAAATCATTATAGTGTTTCATTTTTGATTATTTTCTATATTTTTGCTCTAAATCTGCATATTTGTTAGTTTTTCTTTCAAACAAAATATTTTTTAATGAAGTTTTAGTTACTGTATTCCTACATGATTAAAGAATTGAACAAACTTTCAAATTTGTTTGAAATGATATTATTCATCGTGTATTTATTTTATTTCTTGGAATATGAAGGAATAATAGAAAGAAAAAAGGCAATAAATAAAATATCAAGAATATTTTTATTCTAATTTTTATTTTATTCATATATAAATCAATCGAATAATGTGAATATAATAATAACTATTAGCAAAATATCAAGTGAATATAATAATAAGCAAAAAAAAATTATTAAAAAAAAATGCAAGGAAGAAATATAAAGATTGAAAGTGCTTGAATGTTTATAATATTTTAAGAGACTTTTACATTTGCGGACTTTTTAGATTTTTTTTTTTTTTTTTTTTTTTTTTTAATTTATAAATTGCATTGAGATGCGACAAAAATTTACCTATTTCCACATGCAAAATAGACACATTTTTCACAATAATTTAAATAATAAAATAGACTAAAAAAAAAAAAAAAAAAAAAGAATAATGATGCATAATTTACCCACTTAAGAATATACATAAAATACTTTTTTTCCAAGATTTTATTCCTTCTACGAAATAAGTCTATGCAAATTTTCAAGCGTTGTATAGCAAAAGCAAAATGATACAAGAAATGAATACTTATAGAAGAAGAGAAAAAAAAAAATAGAGATATAAAACCTGAGAAGTTATGTCTAATGTATAAAATAAGAGTCTAGACTATAATATAAAATGTGTGAGCATCAGTGCAAAAATGTTATAGTTGCAAATTTCTCTGTAATGTAACTTTATCTACGTTTCTCACTCTGCCATATCACTTTTTTTTTCTTCTTCTTTTCAGAATAAGCCTTCTCATATTTTACATTCTTTTATTTGAATTCATTTTCTATATTATAGAATTGAATATTATTGCTTAAATAATTGTAATATCTAATCCATACGAATAAATACGATAAACTATAATAGCATAGGATTTCTTAACCTAATCGTGATTAATATACTGTATATTAAAATATTGAGAATAAGCAAACAAATTACTATTTTATTTCTTTTTTAGCTAATAAAAAGTGCTCATTAAACGTATATAAGTTCTCCAAAGCACCAGCAGCAGTTTTTCCCCCCTTTCTTTTAATTATTTAACTTCTAAATTCTATTTTACATGGAACTATATACAAAATAACATTAATTTTTAAAACAAAACTATGCTCCTCTCCTTCTAACTGATTAATTAGGTCCTATACGCATGATGCTTACACGTTCTGATAAGCTAAATGTTTAGTTATTAAATTTAATTGTATTTTTTTTTAAATAACAATTTCATTTTTTTTTTTTTTTTTTAAATTTTTTTTTTATCTAAATATTTGAAAATGTTTATTTTGTACATCTTAACTGTCTTTTGATATAGAAATATCATGTTATTATGACACACAATTTTTATCTCCTCTTTGATTAACTTTAGAATAAATTTCAATATCTTCTAATGCTCCAAAAAATCTGGAAATATATAAAACAAACTATTTTAAAACTTTTTATTTTTTATTTTTATGTATATATATTTTTTTTTACGAACTAATAGGAAATCAAGAACCTTATTATTTTATTATAAAAATTTAAAAAATTAAATAACTTTTTTTGGATTTTTTTTTTGTCTGCATGGTCAGCAGCTTATTATATAAGAATATGAAATATTCATTACAAGAAATGCAAACTTAAAGAAATATTATTATATATTACGTATATTTATTAGCTTGAATGAATATCAAACTTATAAAAATTACTATTAAGTACAAGCAATGAGCAGATATTTACTGATTTTAAAGAAATCAAAGAGCGTTTACAAATTTGTGCTTCATTATCATGATAATCTATTTTTTAATCGTTATAAACGGATAAAATATTACGTTATATTATAAAGTGTTATTCTATTTTTAGTCTATTATTATAGAATTTGCAAATCATTCTTTTTAAAATGCTATATAAATAACAATATAAAATTAACTATTTGCATGGTACAGTATTTTTAGAAAAAAAAATGATATATAGTGCGTGTATCGATTTCACTATTTTTTTTTTTTTTTTTTTTTTTTTTTATCTAATACCATAAAGAATTTGTGATCAATTACTATTTTATTTAGTACAACGTATTGTTTGTTATTGGATTTGTAATAATAATAAATGTCAAGGAAAGAATGTATGTTGAAATAATTTTAATTTTTAGTACTGAAAATTTACCATAAATTACAGTCACGCTGAATTGGAATTATAAATATATGAAAAAAATAAATAAAAATCGTATATTCTAATAAGGTATAAATTGTTATTGTTATTACTTATATTAAAATTTTCATTTTTTTTTTTTTTTTTTTTTTTTTTGATAATAATTTGACCTTATTATTTAATGTAATTTTGGAAAAGGGCGTCAGGATAGATATAAGAGTGAGCCAAACATTTTGTGAGGCATATACTTAGCATTTTATTTGTATACATATTTTTTTAATACTTTTGATTAAAGACGAATATTTATTTTATATAAATTATATAATACGCATCGTAGATTAACTTATACTGTATGATAGAACTATATCATTGTTAGCTATTTGGCAATTTTTGTAATCTCTCGTCACAACTTTAAAAAATAATTCAAAATACTTCTATAGTGCAGAATATCAAGCTCTTTCAGAAAAATTTATTTTTACAGAAACGACTAATTTCAGAATGTATACTAAAATTAATATTATTAAGACGTTTCTTCTTTAGAGTATAGTGTAAGTAAATATCAAATATTTATTCAAAATAAAGTTACATTTAAAGTCAGTATTTAACATAAAGTACGAGTAAAATAAAGTAAATAAAGTATTTAAAATATCAAATGCAAGAGAGATAGTATTTTTATTAGACCTTACATTATCAAAGTTATATTTCTACAGTTGTTGAGCACCACCCATGCAGTGGTGATTTGTATAGTCTTATGTATCCTGGGTGCAATTCCCCAGAACACAATAAGTCACCAAATAAGATTTTCTTAACTTTATGCTTATGTTTAGTAAATCCTATAAGGTCTTATGAATTCCTAAAAACTTCAGGTAATATAAAGTGTTTTGATTAATTGCTCCTATATTTCTGCATAATAGTATTGTTTCAGTGTATATATGTCTCATAAAATATATTATATTATATAATATAAATAATAAATGCAATAGAATAATTAATAATTGCACTCATATATAATTAAGTAATTATTTAAAACATTTAATAATTGTTTTTTATTTCAACATTTATTTCTACAGGAAATACATAATGTTATATTTATTGCTGTATTTAATTTTCAAAAATTTTATTCCATATTATCAAAGCATTTACATTTATATCCAATTTTTTATAGTTTAATGTCAAAAGTAAAAAAAAAAAAAAAAAAAAAAAAATACATGGGAAATAAATAATATTAATGCAGAAACAAAATAAAAGAATAACAATGATATTGCAAAAATTATACATATATATAAAAGTGCTAAAATTTTTATTTGTTAGAGCGTAAAGTTTTTTTTTTTTTTTTTTTTTTTTTTCTCTTATATAATATTTAATTTTTTTTTAATAGTAAAAACCCAAAACAAATTCATCAGGGCAAAACGTATAAGTAATAATATGTGTTATGGTCTGGATAACAGAGTTACTTTTTTTTTTTTTTTTTTTTAATGCTATCTTTATTTCTTAACTGCACGCACGCAAAGTCAAGTCTAGACTACTGAGTAAACATCCCCTCTTGCTTCTTTTGCAAATATGTAATTTTTAGTGTCATGCCAATCTTTATGTGTGCTTGATAACACTCACTCAAATGTGTAGGTTTTTTAAAAAAATATATCTATAGAGATTTTATCATAATATAATTATAGTGAAAAATAAAAATTGTTAAAATTATTTAATGTATTAAAATTTTAATGTGCTTAATTTATAGGCTTTTTTTCGCAACACAATTCGCATAAATATTTATTTCAATCTTTTATTTTATTTTTAATATACGTAGAATATATTATTATCTAGGATTTATTTCATATATATATATATATATATATATATATATATATATATATATATATATATATATATATATATATATATATATATATATATATATATATATATATAATATATAATTATTAGTTATGTATTTCTTTCTATACTTATTTTATTTTAAGTTAAAGAAATTAAAAATGAAAAAAATAACAAATGAAAATATTTCATTTTTATATAGTATTAAGAAATTTGAAGTCAATTATTATGGAATCGTATAATACATAATTGATTTATCTATAAAGATTTATGAAATTAATTAGAAAAGACCATATTAACATTTTTTATTTTTATGCGAATTATTTTGAAATCGTGGTAATTTAAAATAAAATTAAGAAAAATAAAAAAAAATAATAATAATAAAAAAAAAGAAGTTTCATTACTAAATGAAACTCTACAAATAATTATACTTAATTCTTGAATAAAAACGTTAGAGCTTTCTATTATTAAAATACAGATTTATGATTTAGTAGATTTTAAAGGTACTTACATTTTATTTTATTTTTCCAAAAGCACTGTGAAACTGGAAATAATCCTGAAACAAAAACAAGAGAATATATTATAGTTAAAAAAATATATACTGTTTTACTTTATATATTTTCTTTTGCATATCATAATATTGTTAAAGCCATAGACCACATAAAACAACATGTGCTTTTTAATGAATAAACACGAAATGGGATCTTAAAAACTGATGACAATTTTTACCAGAATGTTAATGTAGCCCCACGAGAGAGCGTGAAAATACTGTATATATAAAGTATGCAATTTACGTGAAAATTCATGTTTATGACGTCAGAAACTTGTAAAAATTAATTTGAAAATCTGCGGGTTGCATAAATTGATTTTTTTTTTTTTATCACTGCTATGGGGCTACAGTTGGGTTTTGAAACAAACTAATGTTATTTATGTAAATCCCATCAATTGTTTTGTGATATAAATTCTCTGGTCTATTCCTTTTAGATGTGATTTTCTTCCCCCTTTCCAATGTTAATACTAAATTTAAGGATGCATTCACTAAACTTTAATTGTTTTTATTTTATAGAATTCTTTCATCTTTGAAATTCAAAATTTAGCCCCCTTCTTTTTAAGGTCATTCAAAAGTCATATATCAACTCTACGCTATGATAATTTTTTTTATTGACATAAGGATAAAGGAGATAAAAGAGGAACAATATTGGGCATTTTGCAGGTAAAACTTTAAAAAATTCACAGTCTAAAATTATGCAAGCTAGCTTCTGCAAAATTTTTAAACGTTAGCAGTTCTTTTTTTCCTTACGTATATAATGAGATAAAAAAATACAATAATATGCAAAAAAAAAAAAAAAAAAAAAAAAAAAAAAAAAGTGTAAATATTTTTGCAACTTTAGTTAAAGTAATTCAGCCTTAAAAACGTTTCAGAAGTGTATTTCTAATTCATTATTGAAACATTAAAATAATTTTTGTAATTATTAAGTTTTGAAGTTCTAAAATTATTAACTATTAAGTTTTCCTTATTATGATTCTCCCTAAAAACAGTCTAAATCTTCTCTCTCTCTCTCTCTCTCTCTCTCTCTCTGTCATAGTCATAGTCATAGAAGTAAATTTGAATTCCTTTCAAATATAAATTATTTATTAATAAAAAATAAGAAAATTTCAAGTCAAAAATTAATAGTCCACACCCAAAATTGTTTTTCTAATTTTTTATCGGTATTTAAAAAAAACGAGTTATCCAATTGGTTTTTCTCTATTGTTAAATACAATTATTGTAATAATAATAATAATAATGTAATGTATGTAGTATAGAGTATAGTAGCAGAGCAGTTCATGTATCCGTGTCAAGGAGATAATAATGACGGCAACAATGCTTATTGTTACATCTGGTTACCATAGTAACAATAAAGTTCAATGCACCAGACATGTTTCTCTCTCTCTCTCTCTATCTCTCTCTCTCTCTCTCTCATGGATGGATGTAGACACCTTGCTACTGCTTTTCCTATGGAACAAAACTTTTAGGTTGTCTGTCTGTCTGGTTGCACTATACCATGTAAAAATTACGTAATTTACTTTTTTTTTTATTATCATTATCCTGTATTATATTTTTTGATGGAAAAAAATATATAATATTACATTGTGGGAAAAAATTGTAGTGATTTCATTATTTTGTAAAACTGATTTTCTCTCTCTCTCTCTCTCTCTCTCTCTCTCTCTCTCTCTCTCTCTCTCTCTCTCTCTCTCTCTCTGTCTCTCTCTTATTCACTTGTATAATTTCAAAAGGTAATTTTAAAAATTTTGGTGTAATTTTTCTGACTTCTATATAACGTATAATATTAAGCTGGTTTGTTCATGTCAACTTTTTATCTTCAGCTCAATTTTAAGGTCTGAAGATGTATAAAAAAAAAAATACACATTCTCATCATTTTTTTTTTTTTTTTTTTTTTTCATTTTTTTCTTTTTTCGGAATGTTGGCATTTTTAATATAACTTTGAAAATGGATAGTTTGCAAATCCTATTTCTGTTTTATAAATATTTTGCAGGAGATTTTTATGTGCTACCTCTCATCGTAATTTAAAAAAAAAGCATTGTTCTCCATAAAATTTAATCGAAAATGGATTGCAAATCCGACAACAGATTTTTACATTATTTGCATTTTTGTTATAGAAAGTAGCATACAAATTTTCAATTCTCTCTCTCTCTCTCTCTTCGTCTTTCTCTGCACCTTATTTCCATGTAATTGTAATTACAATGGACCACTTGCAATGAAATGTTTATAATTGTTGCAACAAGTAAGTGAAAACAATTTTTCCACAAGTAAAACATTAAGAATAATTCAAATTATTTTAAAAAGTTCGTTCATTAATGCAAGTGGTCCATTCCCATTTTCATATATTATTCACTTTAATATTATATGTTTTGAAAACAGCAAAACGTGAACTAATGCAGCGATTAAAGTATTTATAGACCTATAGGTTACACATCGTAAATCATTATGACGTTTATAAATATGAAAAAAATTATCAATCTATTGTTTCAAAAGATTAGATAGAATATCAAAACACTTGCTATATACTCCAAAAAATTTTAAAGTTTTTTTTATAGTTTTTTCTCCAATTTTGAAAACACTTGAAGGTTTGTAATAAGGTTTTTTATTACATGCATAATTTTCAAATTTTCAACAATAATTTTGTTGATTTATTATTATAATAATTTATAATATATTGGGATTGAAATTATCTCCATGGTTTCCACGTAAGACAAAATAAATAATTACAATTGCAATAATATATATACAATCATGCCAAATAAGAGTTAAACAAGACATTTGCCATGTTAAAGAATATTTTATCCAAGCCATATTTTTGAGTATTTCATTTTTGAATAAGAAATTTATTTTCATTTTTTTAAAGGTGCGTTGGTTGGATTTATAAAAAAAAAAAATTGAAGTACAAAAATATGATTTTACTGTATTTATGAATGCACGCACAGAGTTATATGAACATGGAAAATAAAGAGGTTAAAGAGTTATACGAATTGGTTCAACTGTATGCTGTATAATACAGTTAAATTACTTTTTAACATTAAAGAATCAGCTGTAAGGTCGCTAATTATTTTACAACATAATATGATAATATTATAATAAAATATATAGTAATATGAAGCAGTAGACAACCAACAACAAAATGTCATGTTGTAGAAGCGTATTACTTTGTTGTATACAGTATAATCTGCGTTTTTTTTTTTTTTTTTTTTTTTTTTTTTTTGTGTAGCTAAATATGACTTTCAAATAGTCTTAAAATTTGTATATAGGCTGGGTTACCAAGCAAAATTATAAACTGTGTTCCATAAAAGCTACCTCAATCATTTTTTTATCATCTATGGTGGTGATGGCCATATAGGTTCCTAAATTTATAACATTGTATAGTTGTTGTCACCATTAACTTTCAAACGAAAAAAAAAAAATTATACATGTCATCTTTTGAATTTCAGAGATACAATACATCTTTAGAAAAAAAAAATCATGCTTAAAATTAAAAAAAAATAATAATAATAATGTCACATTAAATTTTCTATCACAATCGATTATTAGAAAGAGTATTGAATTTATTGATTTAAGATTTTATTTTTCTTGATTTTAAATGTAATGAAGTATTTATAATGCAGGCAGAATACGATAAAAATATTGAAGTCTTGAACCACTTCTTGAACCATTTCTTTCATCCAACATACATTATACAATCTAATGCATTAGTCTATAGGTTATTGCCAATAAATGACAATATAGAAATGATTGTCAAACTATAACTTAACTTTACGTTAATTTAGTACAAATTTGAGGCTGAAAATAAGGCATTACTGGTGGTTTTACTATATATAAAAGGTGTAACAGCAAAAAACGTTAGTTCGCCATAGAAAGCCTTGAATTCTGAAGTTATACTCCCATAAAATTTTCAACTTTTGTTTTCTTAATTTTCACCATTAAACCTAATTCTGAATGATATTTGAAGTTTGTATGTACATACACCTTCCAAATGCACGGGTATAATTAAGAAAGTCCTTCAACAAGGTATGTTGTTTACATTGACTTTCAAATATGGGGATCAAATTTTGAATTTGAATGCAGTCTTCAAAAAACACCAAACCTTATATGTATAATATTATTACAAATCACAGCAAACTGAAACACTTAAAATGATTCACATGTATTTTACAATAATTACGTAAAACTGCAAATTATACTTTTACTGTAGTTTAAATCACTCATTAAATATTTGTAAGTAACATAATTGAATTCATGAATACATGCTGCAAATATTCAATGCACCAACTATTCAATCTGTCTTAAAATTAGAATAAATAATTTCCATGTATGTATAATAATTAAGTAATATCATAAATAATTTTGTTTGATATTATAATATATATATTATAAATATAATAATAGTTTCAAAAGTAAAATTTCAAAAAATAATCATACAAAATAATATATTTTAAAATATATTTTTCATAGTTTTACATAATTTTTTATATATTTGTTAAAATTAATGTAAAAAAAATGTATTATGTTTATATTTACTATATTACGTTAAACTTAATATATTTTTAGATGTAACATAAGGTATATTATATACATGCTATAATATAACGTTTCATGTTGGTTGTGCATGAGGGCAATAACTGACATAATTTGACTTTCTCTTATATATTATTACATCACAGTACGCTGAACCTATATTATGTACAGTACAGTGGCAAAAATAATTTTACTTTAGCATATATATAAAGATTAACATCGCTATTTATTTTAACCTAATACCTTCTAATGTTATATCACGCTTATTAAACTTCATTTTATTTATTATTATATTATATTATACTTTTTGTTTTGTTACCAAAATATAAAATGTGTATAAAAATTAAGAATTAGAATGGAGGTTATCAGTAATGGGCACGTAAATTTGTATTATATTCCTTATAAAGGTAGTAGGGTACCTACGTCGGCCATACTCAAACTTTTATCGTCAAAAAAATCTGAAATTTTGCTTCAGCTTGAGACAATTTTATAAACATATAAAATTTTTGGAGGATCACCGTGCAAATTAATTTGATATGATTTTTTGAAATTTTAAGCTTAAAGGCCCACCACAATGTTAATCTCAATTTCTTTCTTTTTTTGGGGATGGTCAAACATTTTGAAATTTTTATCACTGCTATATGGGTGACCCTTATAGCTACATACAATGACAACAAATTTAGACCCAAAACACTTCTAATTCATGAGATATAAGGTCGGTACCCTACTCCTTTAAAAAGTTTCCGACCTTGTTATAGTAGTTTTCTTAAGAATAAATAATAACAATAAAAATGTTGTCTCTCGCAATGCTAAAAGTTAGGAAATTAGGAGACCCTATAACAAGCTTATAATCCCGCTCGCCTACATATATAACATAAATGATTTTATTTATTAAGAATAATAATATATAAGAATTCTCTTAGTATAATGTGTCTTAGAAATATTTGACGAAACAGATCAAGTATAATAATAATAACAATATAATTATTAGAGTCTAGGCCTTAGTTGGATTTCTGTAAGTGGGTATTAAACAATAATAATAATAAAAAACTAACATACCGCAATAACATTTTTTTTTTTTTTTTTTTTTAAGTATAATTTTTTTTAAATTTTTCTATATATTATAATTATTTGTTTTTCATATGTATTCATATTCATACTGTATATATTTATGTGACTATATTGCTTTAACGAAATTTTAACAGTAAATAATTCAAGATCTATAACATGATTTTATTAATTGGATTGATTTTTTTTTATTAGGCATTACTCATATAATGAAAAAATGCGGTTAAATATATAGACGGACAAAAATACTCCCAAAATCAACGTAATTATAATGCACGTTCAATGTCTAATTAGGAAAAAAAAAAAAACTTTTGGGATATTTTTATGATATGATTGGCATTTAAAAAATAATAAGAAAAAAAAACTATTAGTACATAACCATACCAAAATACTCCCTGAATAATGCCGGCATAAATAATTATAATATAAATTCTTTGAAAGTAAATAATTAAAAATTAACTGTTATTTTACTATTAGGTGTGTTCGCATGACGTCATATTTAATGCGCTTGGGCACCATACTGGAGTAATGAATAACATTGCTTATATATAGCATAGGACAAATGTAGTTTTTGGTTATACTTTCTTTGATGGGAAATCGGTTAATTTTTTGTTATTATTATTTTTCTCACATACTTGAGATACTAATTCAACATATTATATAACAGCATCAATGCTCTCAAAAATTGTGCTTAATATTTTTTAAACTTTATAACAAAAATAGCTATTTTTCGTTGCAGTCCATGTTATTGAGTGATACAACATGGCGTTGATTTTAACATGAATGAATACACCCTAAAAAGGTTTTGATATAGCTTGCACGAAATTCTTGTAAAAGTTTCTGATATAATTTATCTTTCTCTTTTCCAGAAATTTAAATTATTAATTAATAACAAAGAATATTATATATAACAACTTCTTAAATTGCCTGCTAAACATAAAAACACTGGAAAAAATAAAACTAAGTGCTACCGTATATATATGTAGTTAATAATAATAAAAAATTAAAAAAATACTTCATAAAATACCGATAAGGATAAAGTTATGTCAGATAATATTTTGAAGTAAAAAATTGTCTAAATTTATAAAAAATAAATAAAAAGTCTAGTAATATCGACCCATTACATGTCACACCCCTATATACCTTCTTTTTTCTCCTTTCCTTTTTGCATTACATTCATCATTATTTCAAAATACATGATAATAAGTCAACCTTTCACACTTACGTGTATGTTACGTAGGTACGGTACCACATACTCATTATACAAAAAACTCCATACATGACTCTTTTATATAAATATATAATCCTTACGCAAATGCACACCCTCTCAGACAAATCCCAGACGGTATTCAACATAATTTTAATTTAAATAGAATAGAAATTTTTATTTAAACAGTGTTTACTCATATGAATATTCTTTATTTATGAACATATTTATTAAAGCATATACATACAGTATTTTTATAACGAGTATCATTATATTTACTTATCTATCTATTTACATTCATTCAATAATTCAAAATATTTATAATTAAATAATATGTTTATAATGAAAAAGCAACGATTTAATATTATGATACAGGCGATAATGCAATAACTCAAATATTTATAATGTTTTAAAAAAAAGTGATCTAAGAAATATTATTTTTATTTATTCCAAATCATAAGTC
>OX439135.1:16080455-16410455 GCA_949318235.1 Ecdyonurus torrentis
TATATTCATAAAATATGTTATGTATTTTTTATTTTCCTTATCATGAATGCAAATACAACTATACTAGCTATAAGTTTTAAGCTTTAGTACCGGTATATTTTTATAATTTAACTACTGAACTTTTTATACATACCCCATTTAAATAATACTTTATAGCGACCAATTTCTTTTAATTCATATATCAAATGGGAAAAATCTCTCTCTCTCTCTCTCTCTCTCTCTCTCTCTCTCTCTCTCTCTCTCTCTCTCTCTCTCTCTCTCTCTCTCTCTCTCTCTACCGGATCCAATAAAAATATAGAATTTTATAGGATTTATAAGTAAAATTACAAATATTTAAAAAAACAAAATTTCCCCATGTGCTGTATAATGCATCTTATTCATTTTTACGTATGAAAAAATAGAAGAGAGAGAGAGAGAGAGAGAGAGAGAGAGAGAGAGAGAGAGAGAGAGAGAGAGAGAGAGAGAGAGAGAGAGAGAGATGAAAAATTTACTCGTTTAAGAAATAGTTGGAATAAACTTTCTGCAATCTGCAATAAAAATCTTTTATTACTTTCATACGTGGTCTAAAGCTGGGTGCATAATATATTCCTCAAAATTTATCTTAAATGTCTTTAAACTATATGTAAATCTTAAGTAATGCACAATACAACAAATACGAAAAACCAAATTTATTAAATTGGTTATATAGGAATTTTCTTTCATTATTATTAGTTTTATTATTATTACTTTTTTTGCATAAAATTAGAGAGCCGGTGTGAAGTATTGATCATGGTGACGTCACTTGGGCTAGAGGGGGTGAATGTTAAATCAGGGGGAGGGGGGTTGAAAAGGGTGTATGGGGTGAGTTGTGTCTGCCGCCTTTGCTTTTCCCCTCTCCAGACGTTATTATACATGCGGCCTTGGTTAAGAATTATCTTCAGTAGACCAAAAAAAAGTATGAGTGAGCACCAAAATTTTAAAGAGTGCTTGAAAAACCCCTTCATTATATATGAAAATCGAAACGTATATATATATGAAATTTTCCAAGTTCCATCTTTTTGATATAACAAAAAAAAATGTAAAATAAAATTTTTAATTAATTTTTTTGTCTTCGCAGGTATATAGAAGCACATGGAAAGAATAGTCTGAAGAGCTGTCTCAACAGATGATGTATACGTCGTATATACAGCATGATGTACCGAAATGAAATGAATAACTTGCAATTTTATAGTGTTGCAATTGTCTATATTGTGCAAGTTTTTTATTTCCGTACGTTACAGCAAAGTTACTTTTCTCAATTGAAAGAAGTAAAGCTTCGTTGCAAGGTAACTTTACATTGAAATGCAGTTGACATCAAATCAAAATAGCATTTTATGTAAAATTGCAAGACTATAATGTTTATACAGTCAGCATTAAGGGAATTATAATTTTTTCGTGCAGGCATAAGGATATTTACTTTTGTTGCTATATAAACTCTTAATTTAGCAAAGGATCACCACCAAAACTATAAAGAAATTCCACAAAATGAACAGTAAGCATTGAAAAGATATTTGGATGGCTTCTATACATGCTACGAAATAGAATATTTCACGAAACTATGAGAAATTAACAAACAGTATAATATACATCCAAAATTGTGAAAATAATGCTACATATTAATAATATTAATAATCTATATAGGGTGTATGCGGATGACGTCATATTTATTGCGCTTGGAGGCCATACTGTAGTAGTGAATAACATTGCTCAGCATATAGGACAAACTTCATATAAGCCAATTTTCTTTGAGAAATCGGTTAATTTAATTTGTTTGTTATTGTTATTTTTCTCACATACTTGAGATACTAATTCAACATATTTACAGCATCAATGCTCTCAAAAATATTGCATAGTGGTTTTAAACTGGCAAAATGATTTATTTTTCCTATGCCACCCATGTTATTGAGTTATCCAACATGGCGTCAACTTTAACATGAATGCATAGACCCTATATAATAAGTCGTTATAAGACGTAAACTTCAGTTCAATTTTTTTTTAAATAATTAAAATGCAAAAGTTTTTGTGCTGAAAAATATATGGATAGGAAAATGCACTATATATTATTATAATTATATAGTTTTGTGAAATAGGTCCTAGCTATATATATATGTATAGTGTGCAAAAATGTGGTATGTTGTATTTTCTAACTTTAATTTATTTATTCATATTTTTTCAATCAATTCTATCTATACATACTTAAGAAAATTGAAAGTTGGTTGGCGTTTTTTAGAATGTTGTATATACGTGAACAATAGAACTATAATATACCATACATGTATATATTTGACATGCGATTTTTATCACCTCACGCTGTTATACTTTGAAAAATTACACCACAAAAAAAAAATCAGTATAAAAAAAAAATGAAGACAAAAGCAATTTATAAGTCCTAATTATAGAAAAAAAAATTAACACAAAATAAAACAGAAGCGACAAATTTATATTTTAATAAAAATTCTTGTATTTTAAATAAATTTCCCAACAATGCCAAACAAACATACATTCAGATTCAGACAGACAAAAAAAATATATTACATATATTCGCAACACGCATTTTTAAATAATCGTGTTTGTCCGGAGATTCGGTTGAGTGTTCACCAGACATAAAGTAAAACAAAATTAAGAATACAAACGGAAATATTAATATAAAAATAATACTGATTTCTTTTTTCCTTTTTTAGTTTCCTGTTTAGTTTTAAAATTTAAATTCTTTGAAGATCATAAAGAATATATAAAATTTTTCTTGATAAAATTTTAAATTAATACTAATGATTATATTCCTTTATTTAATAATATATCCGTTTTACTTAAATAATATAAATTTTGCATAAAATATACAATACAAAAAATTGTGTTTAATATACTATGTTTATATAAAAGTATATTTTATTTATACATAATTATACTTCCTTTAATTTTATTTTGTATTCCTAATTGAATTTTTTTCCAGCATATAGCAATTAATTTAAACAATATGGTGATGTATTAAAAAATATAGTTTATTTGAGGGAATACTATATTATGTACTGTATATAATATAAAAATAGGAAATAATCTTTATCTTTCAAATAATTTATGTTTAGGAAGTAATTTTTATGTATTAACATGTTGTAAACATTATGTATAATTATGTGCCAAGCGTTTATGTGCCGATAAATATATAATATTAATTCAATGCATTTTATGTTATAATTATTATGAGAGAGAGAGAGAGAGAGAGAGTATTTTATACGTTCAGTATTCAGTAATGGATTGGATTCAAGAAATAAATGTTATAATATTGTATTTGGTGAAAAATGCATAGAAATTGGCACATTACGTGTACTTTAATATGAAATATTGTATATTTTTTCAAAACGTTTTTTTTTTACTGGTGTTTGTTTATATTTACAATAATACTTTTTCATACCACAATTAGTTAGTAAATTTATGATTAAGAGTTTATGATATAGAAACTTTCTATATAATAGGTCATATTCGTCTGATTAACACAGAACAATATTTGATGTACTGATATTTATTTACTATTTTAACATATTTGACTGAAAATAATGAGAGAGAGAGAGAGAGAGAGAGAGAGAGGCAAATAATCTTGCAAACTTTATATAAGGGAATACTTTATATAAATTAAATGGGGTAATTGTGCTATAACTTTATATATTTTTTTAATATTTATAGAAGAAAATATCTTCAATATTTCATGCACTCCCATGCAGCATGTCTCCGTATATAGGGTGACATCATTTTTTTTTTTTTTTTTTTGCGCTTGGACGCCACACTGGAGTAATGAACAGCATAGGATAAATTTCATTTTTGGCTATTCTCTCTGGGAAATCATCAGTAATTTTTTTTTCTCACATATTTGAGATACTAATTCAACCTTTGAACATAGTACAGCATCAATGCTTTAAAAAATATTGCTTAAAATATTTTTAAACTGCTAAATGAGTCAGTTTCCTATGCGGCACGTGTTTTTGAGTGATCCAACATGGCGTCGACTTTAACATGAATGCATAGACCCTTTAGAAGGCATATTTTTGGGTAATATGAAAATCATAATCAGAAATATTATGAAGTAAGGAGCCAAAATTTTTGAATGCATAAACCGTCTGCTTCACGGAAGAAAAAAAAATGTATATAATATGCACAAGTGCACCACTTCATATAATAATTCTGCTTTGTTTTACAGCAGAATATTTGAACATCTTATGATTTACTATTGTTTTATACATCTAGGAAAACAGAAATTCGCAGTCAAGATTCGCACCTACTTGAGTTGTGAATATAATTATATTTTTTTGTGCCAGCATCAATTTGAGCCAACATTTAATATTTGTTTTCTGTGTTACATTTATGGATAAACAAAGACAATATAAAAATATATTTACGATATACACATATTTTCTTTCTCTACCTTTTTACAATTAAATATTTTTTTGTTAAATTTGCTTAATAGGTTTTATTATAGAAATTTATGTATCGGTATAATAAATATAAAACAAATAGCTTTTGCTTTTTTATTTTTTTATTATTGTTATATTTCATGTAAATTAAAAGAAATATGTATGAACACAAATTGGTTAATTTCACTATATAACAATATAATGAAAATTAATAAAAAAAATATATAATAAACAAAGCTAAACGTTTTCTATCGAGATATTATACAAAACAGAAGTTTAAGATAACGTCTGAAATAACTTTTATAAAAATATGGGGGGAAAAAAAGAGACAAAAACTATATACCTAAGTTTTTTAAAGTTACTATTACAGTAATTTATCATTATCAAATTAAACCCCTATCAATTAATTGAAACTAGAGAATAAAGAAATTCAGCTAAAAATTTATAATTATTTCTGAACTTTTTTTTTTTTTTTTTTTTACATCACATTACATCAACCAAATTTTTACTACTTGATACTAACACAAATTTATAAATTTAAAATTTCCATTTGATTTATAATCTCTCCGTTTCAATTTGACTTGCGAGAAATATTAAAAGATAAAAATAAAAAGTCTCATTTTTTTTTTTTTTTTTTTTTTTAATTTCAGTTATTTTTTACGTCACAAAAATACAATTAAAAAAATGCATTAAATTTTAGGTATATAGCATTTTATAAAATGAAATTTTAATAATCTTTTTGAGTTGATGAATGCACATTTTTTTCAACATAATATTGGAATACCAAATTTAAGTTATAATAAAAAAAAATTATTTAGGTAGTTTATGATTATTATAATTATTATACTTAATTATTCTTTTTTTTTTTTTTAAAAAAGGGGGCAAAACAAACTGACAATTTATTAGTATATATTCATATAATTAAAAATGATATCATGACATGTTATAAATTATTCTTATAGCCATAAACGTGATAAATATATAATATATACTTTATTTATTTCTTTTATATTTATTGTTACCATCATGACATAAAATGCATGTATACTTTTAATTTTTTTTCATGCATATAAGAGCAATCTTTAGCCATTATAAATGACTTTTGTTTTAGTGTTTTATTTTAGTTTATTGATGTAATATACGTATCGCATACATAGAGAAGTATCAAGTTTGTATTGTACGAGCCTATACAGGTTATGTAATTTTATAAATTGTATATTATTATGATATTCATTTATTATTTCCATGTCATAAAATGTCTTTAGATTGAAATTACACTTAAATTAGTTTCTAATTCTAACGTTATCACTGTAAAGCAAATGATTGTATATATAATAAAAGAAAAGAAAAATATGAATAAATAAATGTACGTGAAAGAAAAATCTCCTAATTTTAATAATCATGCGCTATTTACGGTAAAAAATGAAGTAAAAAAATTATTCAAAAAAAAAAGTAGATTTTTTATATATTTTTTTATTATTTTATCTTTTTGCATACTCGGGTTTCATGTTGGCAACTGTACCACATACATACGTAATACGGTAAGATCAATACGGAACACCAGACCAACACATCTCGTATGTGTGCTTGCCCACCGGTGCTGTTTGCTGTAACAAAACGTAAATATCTATCTACCTTTCTATGCATTGTGCTCCATACAGCATCATTTATATTAGTTGTTATATAGATCATTTTGATATATTATCATATGCTTCAAAGTATTATGAAATATATAATACTAGAAAACAAAAATGTAAACTATATAGGTAATTTGTTAAAATTACTATGTATAAAATTATGTTTTTTGATACATTTATTGTTTATATTACACGGAAAAAAAATACTATTAATGGCAGGTACAACATAAAACCTGTAAATTGCAATGGTTATATTATACAATATACTATACCAGATACCTAATACAGGTATAACACGATATAATAGGTGTATCCCATATAGGTATTAATGTAGCTGTAGTATATGAACACCGGTTCCAGGTCAATATTTACCTATAGTAATATTATGTATCAGGATTCTAAAACTCGCCATTATAGTTATAAAATTTTTATTATTTATTTATTACATTTTACAATAAAAGTTCCTAAGTTATTTTCATTAAGGTTTGTATTCAGATGGCTTATATCTCAAAATCTAACAAGAAAACTTTCAAACTTTAAGATGCCATTTGAAAGTTAAAACAGCTACCCATATTTTCAGAACCCGTGACCATCAGATAAGACAGAAAATAATTAATAAAGTTAACATATGGGCTCTTATGGGACTAAAATTTCAAAAAAAAAACTAATTTAAAATCTAGCATGGCAACCCCCCAAATTTTTTACATTTTCGAAGATACCTCATCCTAATGTATCATGATTGTGCAAAATTTCACATTTTTCTTTCTTTACAATAACTTTTTAGTCAAATCCCATAGTAGTACCTGATTTCCCGCCTTAATAGAAACCTTTTCTTATTGTACAATTCTTAAAAAAAAAATTTTGAATTGTGGTGCCCAAAGTTTCATTTTAAATCGTCAGTAACACTTTCATGTCATTTTATTTTAAGAATGTATAGTCTATATACAAAAAAATTTATGGAAGTGATTTTGCACTGTATAGCAATATGCGTATAGAACTAAAAGTTTTAAGTATATATTCATGGACCAGGCAATTTTTTTACCGCATCCCCATGCAGGTTTCAGAAATAATTAAAAATACTTGTGGTTAGAATTAAAAAATATATATATAAAAATAAAAATCATCTATAACTCTTTTAAAAAGTAATAAAATTTTCAATGCCTTATAGGATAAAACTTTTTAACTTCGAGAGATTTTATTATATTATTTTAATTTTTATAACACATGTAATAAAATTGTGCTGCGATATTAATCAAATAGCTTGTATTCGTCCCATTCGTATATATATTTGTTACCGGTAAATGAATGTTACCGGTGTAGTATAAAAAAAATATATTCATACTGAAATTATTTTATATAATGTGACAGTTTTTTTAATCTCATATTTTTCCTTTATATTCAATAATTTATATTTTTCTCTATAATACTGTATAAATATTCAATATTTAAGAAGATACTAAACTTAAATTTACTTTATATAGGCATAATATAAGTTCAAATATATGTTTTTAGAATATATTTCCTTTCAATATATAATACAAAATCAGAGTCACAACGAATATGATTTAAATATATATATATTGTTTAATTCTCAAAATACTTTCAAGCTATTTGTCAAGTCTCCATTATTTGATTAAATTGTAAGTATATACAGTGTCACATAAAAGATAATTTGACTCTTATACGAGCCACAAGCACTTGTTCAAATTAAGAATTAAATTTCCATAAATGCAATTTTCATTTTATTATATAAAAATGCATTTAAAAATATGTAAAAAAAAATGTGAATACGTAAAACAATTTTATATAATATTAAATATACAATTTTATTAAATAATTATGTTTAATAAAAATAATAAAATTTTACAAATATTAATATAACAAAATTATTTAAAATAATAATTTTTATATTTATAATATCTATATATAAAACTTGCATGGTTTATTTTAAAAAATTATAAAAAACTTTATTTAAACGCAAAATTAAATTGTAAAACCAAAATATAATTAATTGCGATGGTATATTAATGAAACATGAAACTATATATTTTCACTCATATGAGGAATGTAAAATATATTGAATCAATAAATACTTATTATTAATTTTTACTGAAAACAATTGTGTAATGCAGCTCTATTTATATATAAAATTTATATTTATATATATATATATTATGTGATGCTTTTATAATAAATAATATTAATTTCAAAAATGGCAGTAATTTTTTCAAAAAAACAAACAAACACACAAAGATAATATAGTAAGGTATATAAATAATAATAATTAATAATAATAATTAATAATAATAATATTAAAAATAGGCCTATATATATGTTTAAAGAAAAAAGTTTCACAATTTCATGTTTATGAAATATTATTGACGCATTTAGTGTGCATTTATACATTTCATTTCAAAAATATTTAATTCAGAACTACTGTAGTCAGTTAATTAATGTTTAAATAATTATATAGATTTCTTAAGATTATATAAAAATGATAATTACAAAAAAGAAAAAATAATGATTAAAAAAATATTTAATTTATATTGTATAAACCAAGAATATAAGTTGACTGCAATTTTATAAGCGAGTATAATGCAGCATATTGATTAATATTTTATATATTATAACTCAAAGATGCACTGATATAGTATACTGCATTACATAATATGCAACTTCCCCCCCTATATGTGTAAAATGCAAACATGGAATAATCCAGCATGACCTCGGCGTGCACCAAGAATTTGCTAGAGCACTGATATACAATGCACCCTCATCATGATATGCCATTATAATGCAAACTATAGCAATTTTAGTGTCAAGTAACAAATATGTCTATTACATGCATACAAAAAGTATCTCATAACACAAAGCATAAAATGCATAGTATTTTTATATAGCGTTATAAGATTAAAAACTATGTTCTCCAAAATGGCGTCTTCTCTCTCTCTCTATTTTTTTTCTACACGTAAGAAAAAATATATTTTAGAGAAAGTTAGAGTTGCTCTCCATCTTATATGATTTTGATATTGCGCTATTTGATATAAAACTTCATTGTTATAGAAGTATTCAATATATTGTTTTTGGAACAATGTACGGTACTAAAAATTTAAAATAATTATTAAAATTTATTATTTTTGCAATTTTCTTTCGAATAATTATATTATAGTTTTAACTCATATTGTTTATATTATTGATTACTTATTCATAAGATAATTATATTATAATTACCCACATCCTTATTAATGTTGAAATTTACACTCTAAAGTATATATTATATACAAAAATTATTCATACAGACATTTTCATGGTATAAGAAACTGCAGAAAACATTGCAGATCGCGACTATTATTTCAATATTATATCCAATATATTAATTTAAGATATTTCTGCTATTTTTTTCTTCATAATATACTTCTAGGCATCTAAAATTAAAGTATAACTGTATGCAACGTTCTGAGGTATACGTATACAACAAAGTTCCGCTGTTATTTCAATGTAAAGTAATCCATATTTTTTAATATTCAATAACTTTTTTTTCCCTCCAAACATTATTATTATTTTGGTCGAACTTTTTCTTTCTTTTCTTTTTTATTATTATTATTATTATTTGTTTAAATTTTTTGAATCACAATTTCTTAATAAAAAAAAAAAAAAAAACTACTATACTTCTTGGGATCTATGGTATAGGTAAGCGTTACTTTACTTATTTATTATTTTATTAATAATTGTATGACACGTTTTGTAAACTTTTATTTATTATTTTGTAAAACCCACTAATTTCAATGTAATTTGTAAGCGAAAAGAAAAATATAAGAAAATCTAATCTGCACATGGCAATTAAAATGAAATTTTTTTATAAGCGATCAATTTTTACTTTTGTAAATATAATTAGGTCCTATAAGATTATATAGTAATTACTAGTAATTAGACTCAGATTTTTATTAACAATAAAATTATATTCCTATTTTAATTTTTAAAATTGATAGATACACATCATTGACTTATGCATGATAAAACTAGCCATGCAGCATTATGTTATATTGCAGCATTATGTAAAAAATGAAAAAATAAATAAATAAAAATAAAATTTGTATAGGAATGAAGAATGCGGGGTGCCAAATTTGCTGCATCTTACGGTATATGATATTTAATTACCAATACCAATTTTATTAATCTTTTTGTGATTGTATTATAAATTTGTTTTTATAAAGAAAAAATTTATATATGTATAGTTGCAAAAATTTAAAAAATAATTTTTAGATTTTATGTAGTCTTAATCTCACAATTTTAGCCTGGAATCAATAAAAAAATATATATATTTTATCAACTTTTGGATTTTAATCCATGCCATGCATAATTTATTGTGTAATTTCAATATACAATATTTATATGAATATTGAATGCATCAATATATATATAACCATAAACAATCGCATTGATATACGCATTATATACCTTAAAACTTTGAACCAAGAAAATGCATTGTTTTTTCTTCATCGGGAAAATGTTCCAAAAGCCCATATTTCAGATTTTGAGGGTTCTTTCACATTTTTTCAAAAAATAAAATAAAATTTAGAATGATGGCTTAAAAGGAAATTGATATAATACAGTATTTAAAAATATTATCCTATTCTGAAAGGACGATTTTTTTTAAACTTAATCCCGAGATCAGAATTATGCTGCAGCTCATTTCCGATTTAAATATTTTTATTATTATATAATTTCTCATCATAATTTATATAAAATTTTACAAGACAGAATACGTACGTTTCAATTCATGGCAAAGAACTTTTTAGTACAATATTATTTTATAAATTTATTATGATGATGCGTCTGCGCAAACATATAATACTCAAGATTCGATCCCGGGACCTACCTCAATTGCAAATTGCATTATAACATAATGTAATGCTTTTTGTATGTTTTTTTTTGTTCCGAGTACTTTTTAAAATATTCAAAAAATTCTTCTGAACTTTTAAATTTTTATTCTTTTTTTTTTTTTACAATTATTTTTTGGCAAAATATATTTTTGGTTGGTTTTGGTATGTAATCTTTTTGAGTAAAAAAAAAAAAAAGAAAAAAAAGTAACTCAATAAAAAGGAAAAAAATAAAAAAAATAAAAAGAATTCAAGATTTTTGTACATTTTAATGGTTTTATAGGAATTTTTGTTAAACGTTTGTTTCACATCCTGTTTGGAAATTCTTCATCCAATTTTCGTCTCTTTGAAATAATGAAACATTTTCTTTATAATTGAAATATAAAATTAAGTGGAATTCTCAATATTTATATATTTCTTTCTTATAATTTGGCTATACACAAGAACCAATTCAGAAGAAATTTATTGAAGTTTTAAGGCTTTATGTTTTAGAAAACTGTATTTAATTATTTAAAATACAATAAATAAATTAAAAATAGTTATAGATAAAAATAAATTTACTTACCACTAAAGTAGATACGATTATGAATAAAACTAACACATAAAATCCACTTAAAATCACAATAAAATTATTTTCCCGCGCATATTATGAGAATGTAGAAGTTATTATGGCAAAAAAAAAAAATAATGTATATTATACATTGCAGTCGTCAGTTGCGCAGTGACGCCATATTGAATCTGGTGAACTGAGACATTGGGAGGGAGTTAGGGGGGGGGGGGATAAGGGGGGTTTCCAGACAGACAACTTTAGCAAGCCAGACTAATAAAAATGAAATAAAAAACACTTCACTCCAGCAAAGAAGCAAAATTCTAACGATCACTGTAATGGAAAAAAAAAGTAACACTTATTCACAATGATTTAAAAATAATTTTAAAATATGTAGTTATAAAAAAATCACTTTTTTCTCACATTTTTAAAAAAAGCACTATTATTACTAATTAAACTATTATTTGAAATTAAATTTTTATTCATAGCACTGTTAACATAATCACTGATTAAAGTTTAATATTATTTTCAATATCCAAACATATTTTATGTATACATTTATTAAATATTTTATATCACTAGATAATTTTATATTTTGCACAACGAACCTACTCGTTTGAAGTCCTATGAAAAACTGAGCTGGAGAGAGAGAAAGAGAGATGAAATCGTTCCGCGCGCGCATTGCAGAAAATTTTAACTATATCGATACTAACGCCGCTCTGGTGGCATTTGTTTACACTTTTTTTATTTTTATCATTATAAACTCCTCCCTTAAAACCGGTAGATTCTCCTAAATTTGCCAATCACAAACATTAAATTTGAACAATGGGAGGAGCTAAAATCACCAGAGGTTGAAAAAAAAAATTAAAAAAAAAGTGACTGGAATTTATAATGTGAAAAAGATAAAAAAGAAATAGGAGAGGAAGAAGAAAAAAAGTCAATAAAAAAAATTCAACTATTTGTTAATATTATAATAATTAAAAAAATAAAAATTTGTTTTAAAAGTTTTAATATTTTTTTTTTTATTTATTAAGTTTTTATTTTATTTATAATTTAAGTATTAAAATACAAATATTTTTAAATGATATATTTTAAATTTTATTTTTATATTTATTATAAAAAATTATATATAAATTCACTTAATTCATCTCATATATCATATGTTCTTCTCAAATATGTTAATTCATTACTAAATTTTATAATTATGAATTACACAAGTGCACACTATAGAAATTATTACCAAAGGAATGTAACTTGTATTAACAAATATAATAAGAGATTAGTTTAACTTACAAAATTTCCTACTAAGCCGAAATTAAATCAATTAATAAAGTTATTTAATAACTTAATAATTCCATCAAATTTGAAACTATTTAATATTCTTTAAAAAATTCTACCACTTTATTAAAAGTTTGAATGTTTAAAAAAAAAAACAATTTTCACAAATATGCATGCATGCCATGCCGGTCATCAAAGAAGTTAGCCGTTGTCCAAGGCAAAAAAAAAAAATAAAAAAAAAAAAAAGATTTAAGGACATTAAGGTTGTACATAGGTCTGGTATACCTATACCCTTATATAGTTTAACTCTGTAAGTTACCCCTTACCCGGCAGTAATTCAAAGCCTTTTAAACGTTCTTCATGCGAAGGGTTTAATTTGATTGAAATACAAAGTATAGATCATCTATATATAACCATAAAATATTCTTTTAACAAGTCCGCAATGTTTGTTTGCCATTTTTCATGTTCAGTAAATATTATTTATATTTATTTTTATTTAGTTTTTGACTCCGATTGTAATTATACCATTGAATGAACAAATAAATAAATAAAAAAGTAAAAGTAAACTATAAATAAATAATAAGTATATAACAATTAAAAATAATTTTAATCTCGAACTATACTAAAGCCTCGAACTATACCAAAAACTTTTAACAAAAATTATATTTATTAACCTTTTTGCCACTGAGTTCACACGAAGCAATATTTTCATTACATTATAATATACTTATAAACAATTTTGCCATGCAGAAATGCAATTATTACAAAGATTGCATGCAATCAACAGAAGTTATAAAATGAAATATCAAATATGTATATATATAGTCATAATATTAATTTAATGTAAATTTACACCTTTATTGGAGGTCTTCTATAATATGCTGTTTCAATTATATTTCCTTTGTTGTATAATGCGTAATATATAAGACTTAAAAAAATTGAATTTATTTTCAGATTCCATATGAAAATTATAAACAATAAAAATTAATGCTGAAATGTTATAATGTCTAATATTTGATTTTGTATAATATCATTTTGTATATAGCTCATTGATCAATATGACTAATATGAGTTTATAATTGTTTTATTGTCTCAAATAATAGCAATCTTGAATGCTCTCAACTTCCATGGCATACAAGTATATATATTTATATTAATGTACTGGTACTTGGGAATTTAATGCATATGAGTTGCATGTTTAATAATTTCTTACTTTATTGAAATTGTCAATTAAATGTACATATAAATAATAAAAATGTACGTATAAATATTTTTCAGATTAACAAACTTTTGCTAATATTAGGCCTTGCTTGTTACACCGTAAAATAAATAAATATAAAATATAGGAACAAAGCTGATGGATATATTTTATATGGCAGGGTGCATATATATTAGGGTATATACATCTTGAATCTTGGCCACTGCATGGGGTTGGCGCAGTGCATGTACATTGTCATTGCACATGCCTCTCGCCGCATCAAAGAATGTGCATGCTGGTGTTATTTCATTATTTGATTATTATACCTTTTAAAATAAAAAAAATAATCTCTTAAAAAAATATATATTTTTAAATGCATCAATTAAGTTTCCATTTTTTCATATTAAATTTTTTTTACAAATTGTTTAAATATTAAGAATGGCCTCAAACATCCAGGAAACTAAGGGACGCGATAAATATGTCGTTTTCCCGCGCGTTTATCTCATTGGAAACAATAGAAACATACGTCACCACCAATAAAAAAACATTGATCGTCTGCAATTAAATTTCTATAATACTTCTTAAATTGAAAAGGTATACATATTGAATAAAAGCTTTATATTCAGTTGAATTCAATATATGATTAACCAGAAAAAAATGTATATAAAGACTAAAAAAGCAAATATGTATAAGTATGTAAAATAAAACTATACACTGTAAAAAATGCCGAAGATTTTTCATTTTTATTTTCTGGTCGCACTGAGTTTTTGCTAAATTTTGGCCAGACTTTTCAAATTTCCGGTCACAGAAGAAATTAAAAAATAAAATATTTTTTTAATTGGCGGAGAGCAATCACGTGATCTACTTCCTTATAGAAAAAGAGGGGAAAATAAGGAAACAAGCGGGGAAGCGTGGGATGAGTGTGAAAAATATTTTAATTTAGTCGGGGAGACACACATTTTTTATGTTTTATGTAAACATTTTTTGATAAACATGACTAATGTCAACGGTTTTTTACCCCGCGCTCAGTCTTCTTTTTCCTTGTATGGTTTGACCGTTACGCCAGTTGATCACAAGATTTAGATGGTGAAAGAAGTGCAGTGAGTTAAAAAAGTTAAAAATTATTTATATTGTGTAGGTGTTGTTCTGAAGTGCAATATTATATTGAAACAATATAAGTGAAATATATTTATGATTGAAAATTAAGACACAGGTTTAATTTGTTATTTAAATTTGCTATAAAAATATTGATAGGATATTTCTTATAGAATATTGCATTGTATGTATGTATGCAGATTCCCTCCCCCCCCCCCCCCCACATCCCAAGCTATGACTTCTAATTGAAGACGACCACTGCAATCGTAAGCTGACACGGCCGGTACACAACTGCAGGTATGACAATCATTATTCTAAAATAACCTATACATTATAATAATTTTGATTTATTGCGTTCTTTATTTTTTAGAACCCCTATTTGCCGCTACGCATCAGAGTATGATTTCTTGTTACCTATGAATTTGGCAGCCCAGAATGCATTTATTAGAAGGTAAGTGGGTGCGCAGATATTATAAATAATTACATTTTTTTAAATTCAGAAATGAAAAACTACAAATTCTAAAACATATATATTTTTTTTTGTTTTACAGGAGTTCTGATATATCGAGACCTTTGACACGACTTGTACGTTGACCTTGACCAAAAATTTAGGATGAAATTCTAATGCAGGTGAGTCTTATCAAAATTATCATTATTATAATTTCTTATTAATTGTTCTAATTTCAATTCATGTTGCTGAACAATAATTGATATGATATAAAAAATACATTATTTTAACCATTTTTTTTGTTTGTTTCAGATTTCTCGATATGGAGAATCAAAAGACATTTTCTCCCTCCCCCCCCCCCACCCCCCCCCCGTGTCAACCCTCATAAGTAAATACAAACTTTTGCAATACTTTAAGTTGCACAGCACTTATAACTTTTGCTACATACAAAATGTTTTTTTAAATTTATGTAAAAAAAAAAAAAAAAAATGCAGAATAAAAATTATTTAAAAGTACCATAATTTTTGCTTGAAGTACAAAACATATAGTTTTGATTAAAAAAATCACTGTTCTTGTAGAAAGTGTTTAGTGTTCGATTTTTTATTTAATAGGTCATGTAAGTAACAAATCTTAGGATTTTTTTCTATTCATCACTTAGAGCGTATGATGTTTAAAAGTATATATTGCTATTTTTTTTTTTAAATTCTTGAGTTATTAAAAACTTGTCAGATAGAAAATTATGCAATTAGGAAAGAAATTTGCATTAGTTTCAAAAATTAGGCTAGACAAAAAAATGCCAGGTCAACAAGAGAATTAGAATCTAAACAGCCATAGAATTTTTTGGACAGTATAGTATTACTTAGCTGACCACGGTTTTCAAAACGCAGGCCGAGTGGTAAATTCACAGTAAACCGAAATTTTGTATGGTAAAAACAGATTTGAAAACCCCGGTTGACCATGGTTTTCAAATTTATGGCCGCCATAAAAAAGTTATCCGCCCAGGCAACTGACTTACCTGGCCTCCAGAGATTTTAGGGTCGATTTTTTTTTACAGTGTATATATAGAAGAGAGAAGGGGCATGAAATCAGAATTTTTATCCCTCTTAAAAGAACTATACAAAATGCATTACAAAATTATGATGCAAATTGCATTCAATTGCATAATATTTCTCTCTCTCTTTCTTTCTTTCTTTCTTTCTCCCTCCCTCCATCTCTCCCTCTTACATAATATAAAAGATGCTGCTCTGAAAAAAAAAAAAAAAAAAAAAATTGGAGAACGTTGATACAAAGTTGCAAAGCACTCGTGCATGTATGGGCGTTATATACGTTTTCTTGTCTGTATACCAAGGAAAAAAAATAGAAGGAAAAAAAAGTCACGACTTTTAAAAAAATGGCGGGAAAAATGTTTAAATATTTCGTTATTATAAACGTGATTCAGTGAAAGCTATGCCAGCCAAGCCAAAATAATATTATATATATATATATATATATATATATATATTATATAATATATATATATATATAAGAAGGCGGTGGGTGGGGGTTGGGGGAAAAGAGGGGGGAGTGTAGACATGTCTGGGTACAATGTGACCTTGGATAGGGTATATCCTAGAGATGACGTCATAAAAAAAAGTAACTTATATTATATACGTATACATTGTTGCAGACAATTAACCTCCCCCACTAACATATTCATCGCGATTTTTATTATTATTATAATTATTAAGACCAATGAATATATGTATGTGCAGTAGGAATAATAATGATTATAATAATAATATAATACATTATGATTATTTACACCTGAACTTTTTTTTTAATCGTTTTCAATTAATATGGAAGAATAAAGTTTTTCTAATATCAAATAAAAAATTTAATATACAATTGTTTAGATATATAATATAATATGATGCATTCATGTAATTAAGGCCTTTTTGAATTATAGTAATAAAATGAGGAAGGAGATTTTTTTTTTTTTTAACCCCCACGTTTTATGACATTTTTGAAAAGAGCGTTAAAAAATTTTGAGGCATTATTTTTTCTTAGAACGATTGGAGCATGGGAAGGATTTTTAATTAATTTTTAAAATCGACCTAAAAAGCCTGTGACGTCATCAATCGGGAATTAAATCGGAAAATATTGACCGTAGAAGGTTCCGTAGCCAGTTTTTTGAAATCCTGAGGATGAGCTGATTTCATTAAACTGGTTACTGAACCTCTAACGATTAGTATTTGCCGAGAAAAAAGTGGGCTGATGACGTCACAGGCTTTTTAGTTTGATTTTCAAAAATTAATTAAAAATACTTCGCATGCTCCAATCGTCCTAAGAAAAAATAGCGCCTCAAAATTTTTTAAAGCTCTTTCCAAAAATATCATAAACTCAACAAAATAAGTTCAATTCATCTTCCTCATTGTATAGATATTTATATACATAAAAATCATACCCATTTGGAGAAGTCAGATAGAGAAAGAGAGAGAGAGAGAGAGAGAGATTCTGTATTATCCCTATAACCCTGTATTGCATTTTGATTGTATAGGGTATAGGGGATTGAAAATAAAGACCTTTTTTTTTTTTTTTTTTTTTTTTTTTTTTTTTTTTTTAATTTGAAGACATAGACATATAGACAGACAGAGAATTGCAGTATCATTAAAAATTAAATCAATAGAAATGAATAGAATATATTTCCTAAATTATAAATAGTAAAAATATTGAATATATTTTCTCAGACAGCTTATCGTTATTTATGCAATAATTTTATTTTTATTTATTTATTTTTTCCTCTTCCTTTGTTTAATTTTAATTTTGTTTTGCAGTGATGGAGAAAGCAAGCATGCTGCATGACTTTATAATATTTAAATGATTAGATATAAAATGAAAAAAAAAAAAAAAAAAAAAAATCTAACTAATTTTTCTCTTAATAAATTCAGAATCAATATTAAATAAAAGTTCATAAATTCATTATATAAAAATAATGAAAGAATGTAATTATATGCTGAAATTGTTGGATCTGTATATAGCTCCTTTATCCGTTGAGTTGATGGATGCATGATTGGTATATATTTATTGTAAATTTAATTAATAACAAATTTTAGCTCTTCTCTGTCTGTCTTTCCATGCTTCGAAATAATACAAAAGAAAGCATATAAGCATAAAATTCAGAAGTGCATTTAAAAAAAATAAAAAAAATTAATAACTTTTAATTACGTTTTGTTATAAATAGGGATATGTGACACATGCAGTTCAGAATAATGGTGGAAAAGGGGATGTAATTAAGCAAGCAGTTTTTTTATATATTCGCACCACTATTATATATATAAATAGTAAGATATTTAATATACCTATAATCAGAAAAAAAAAAAAAAAACTATATATGATTTTGTGAACTCATTTAGGCTCTACAGTATATTATAACAAAATATTATTATTATAATAATATTACAAAGTTGTAGTAGACATTTTGGTTATGTTTCACTTTGTATAAAAAAAATATATATTATGCATAATATATATAAACGTAAATATATAACTCCCTTATCAAATTTATTTTATAAAATATAAAAATAAATATAGAGTATACATAGTTAATGTATAATTATTAATAAAGCTGATATTTTTATATTAATAATATATAAAATTGGTCCTTATAATGTTAGTTAAAAGTATGTGAAAATGTTGCGGGTATCCTTGCTTGTGACGTCATATTGTCTAGACGTAAGGCAGACTATAGCGCGTGGCTCTCCAGCCGAGCAACCAAGGCCGTACAACCAACTCTTTTGCTCTCTGGAGACGAAAGAGAGAGAGAGAGAGAGAGAGAGAGAGAGAGAGAGAGAATTAAAAATCATCTCCTGAACATCTTAAAATTATAATAAATATTGATGAGAACTAAAAATCAGTTCATCATTATTTATTTTATATTTCTATAACAATTTAAAAATTGCTAAAAAGAAATTAAAAAATTAACAAAATTTTGTATATAATCAACACGCAATGAAAATACTTATATATAAGTGCATTTATTTATGTAATTATAGAATAATTATTCCTATAAATTGGAACAGTATTACTAAATACAAAATATTTATGCTATTATATGTATCACAATAATTAGTATAGCATAAATTATTGCTTGTATTTTAAATGTTATAGTTATGTGTACTAAAAATTAGCTTGCAATTTATGTTTGACCGTGATTTCATTATAAATTTTAATTACTATATGCTTGCATACAATTGTTATAAAAATCCATTTATATAACATTTTATAAGATTTATATTATACATGCAGTGCTTTAAGATTAATTTTTTTAGTTTAATCAATGGGTTTGAAGTTAAAAAGATTTTGTTTGTTAAATGTTTGCATATTTTAGAAACTCTGAACATTTTGGTTGATTTTTTTTAATATATTATGTATACCTTAAAATATATGCATATGGAGAAGTATGTATTATAATATGCCTCATTTAAATTTCTCGTCTCAATAAACTACGATATAGTTTCTGAAAGGATGGTTCTTCAATGCTAAAAGAATAGCAAATTATTGGAACTGTAATGCTGTTTTCTAAATGGGCATATATTCCATATAACGCACAGTATAACCCTATAATGCACATATATAATGCAGTATACTGCAGGCACTGCATGCATGGTACTCACTGGTACCTGCACTGACACTAGCCTCTATACCATTTCAAATGTTTATATAAGTAAAAATATACTAAAAATGCATTCATATAATATATTTTATGCTTTGACACATGATATACAATCAATGCATTTCGTGAAATATTTGTATACATTGAGCTCTGCAATAACATTTTTTTTTTCTGCTGGAGTAATTTTTGTCATGTTAACATTTCAAAAAGTCAAAAATTCGCAATATTGGATATAAATATGGTGACTCCCAAAATTTGTTATAATATATTTTTGAAGTTTCCCTTAAGTATTTTGCAGTTCCATGCATGCGCACTTGCACATGCACATCAATATGCTTTTGTTGATAGTGGTTATAATGTTTAAAACAATTGCGAGGGAAAACTGCAGGGGACTCCTATAGTTTAATACAATCATAAAACAAATTTACTCTCAACGCTAAGAGAGTATTTTATAATATGAAATGCATTGATTGTGCATTAAAGGGTGAGCTGTTTTTTTTTTTTTTTTTTTTACTTATTATTTAAATTGATGATATGAAGCTATTATTATATTAGTGTTGGTGCAAGTATTTGCAATAATAAGTCCAGTATTAGGTATTATAATTTTTATTATAGTATAATTGAATTTTGGATAATTTTAGGTACTTTCTCTGTAATGCATTGTAGTCAGGGGCGGATCCAGGCCAAAATTTTGGAGGGGGTGATTCCCTATAGTGCCAATGTTAAACTTGAGTACGGTGGTGGGTGGTAATACCACCTGTAATGTATTTAACCGGTTTTGGAGGGGGTGATCGCCCCCATTCCCCCCCTCTTTGGATCCGCCCCTGATTAGAGTTTGCAAAACATGAATGTTTAGAGACAATGCATGAAATGTGAAATGATTATATATATCGTCCTATGGTCGTGTCAAAAGGACTTATCTCCATTGATCAGCAACTTGCTTTAGGGCATATCTCTAGTGATCAGTAAAATTAAAAGTTAGGGCGTATCTCCAGTGATCATCGCTCATCGCCAGTGGAGATACTCCCTAAAATTGCTGCGGTCAATGGATATACCCCTATATATTAATTTTATACTGATCACTGCGGGGAGATATGCCTTAGAGCAAGTTGCTGTTCAATGGAGATGCGCCCTTTTGACGTGACCAGGACGATATATAACTTCACCAAATATAGTTTCACCTTTTTTATGATTACAGTTTCAAAGCTGTAGCTTAATCTTATACTTTGTATATTATAGGGTATATGTCCTGTCAATATGAGACCACGACCACTCTTTAAGCGATTTTTGAGAAATCCATGCAGAGTTAGTTTTCGATTATGGAGTATTTAAATATTTTATTTATGATGTAGAAATACAATATATTATATAAGTTCACTCTCATGGTTTTCAAGATGAAATGTCTGCGCAATTAGTGCATCACGTGTTCTATCAATGGAAATTCATGGAACAAAATAAACTTTATTGAGCAGAATATACAAACTAACAAAAACTAAAAAACTGAATGCAGCTTAACTCACCAACATTTTTATATGTGTCTTATCTCTGAACACTCATGTTTAGTCATTACATTATATATAAACTCAATTTTATACAGAGTATATGTACCTAAAATTATACGAAATGCGAAAAAATGTTAAACATTTAAAACACTCTGACTATACCACATTCTGCCAGTTTATGTTGGGTCTATGCAAGTTAATATATTTAATATGATTCCTTTTTTTTATGTTTATGTTAATTGTTTATATTTAAATATAATGAAGAAATACTCTGACAAGTATATTGTTTAAAGAAAGTCAGAGGACCATGATGTAAGTGGGTTTGTACCTTTTTTGGCCTCTAATAAAAACCATTTTATTATTATTATATCAAAAAACATTAATAATAAAATATATCTTTATACAGTTTAAGTATATATACCTCACTGATGCACTTCAAGCTCATCATTCTTGCATCGACAGTATATAAATATTATATAAATGTACTATAAATTTAAATTTTTGCAGAAAATTCTCTATATATATATATATAATGATTGGACATTGGACGCATATAATGAGGAAGACTATATATATATATAGGGTGTATGCGCATGACGTCATATTTAATGCACTTGGAGGCCATACTGGAGTAGTGAATAGCATTTCTGAGCATAGGAAAAACTTCGTATGATGTGCATGTCAATTTTCTTTGCAAAATCGTTTTTTTTTTTTTTTTTTTTTTTTTTTTTTTTTTTTTTTTTTTTTTTTTTTTTTTTTTTGGTTATTGTAATTTTTCTTACATATTTACTTGAGATACTAACTCAACATATTTACAGCATCAATGCTCTCAAAAATATTGCATAGTGTTTTTAAACTGCAAAATGAGTTATTTTCCTATGCCATCCATGTTATTGAGTTTAACATGACTTTAACATTGACTTTAACATGGGTGCATAGACCCTATATACAAAAAATTTGAGGGGGTAAATTTATTTCATATTCTAAAAGAGGACAATGTTCTGAATCTATATTATGTAAATTTCTAATTTTTTAGTTCATTTTGTGTTTTTCATTAATTTTTGAAAGTCGCGAAATGACTTCACAGGCTGCACCTTCTGCATATGAGCATAAGAAAAAGTTGCAGCCTGTGACGTATTTTTACGACTTTTAAAAATTAATTAAAAATAATAAATGGGAACTCAGAAATAAAAAATTCCACACATGCATCGATTCAGGACAATGTATATTTTTTATACTCTGTTAAAATGTGAAATACCAAGAATGCAGATAAAGTACAGATAAGAATTAATATATGCGGATGTGAGTGAAAATTTCCTGATATTCCTTTCCCTTAGCATTGCGGGACCACGATTTTAATATTTTGAGATTGCACCAAGGCTGAAAATATTTAAATGAGACAAACTTTTATCCGAAACCGCATGTAACAAAAATTATGAATTTTTTCATATATAATATATAATTTATATCTGATAACTAACATTAAAAAAAATACATATTATTGATCAATCAAAGACGAATAGATAAGTAGAAAGAAAAAATTCAGTCTGAATTTTTTTTTTTTTTTTTTTTTTTTTTAATATAGTTGCATCATTTTACAGTTGAGAAATGCACATTTAAGGCGGGAAATCAGGTAGTGCAGGATTTAATTAAAAAATTGAAAAGAAAGAAAAATCTGAAATTTTGCACAGTGATACATAGGATATATCTTCAAAAATATTAAAAAATTGGGGGGTCACCATGCTAGAATTCAAATTATATTATGAATTTTTGAAGTGATATAGTCCCATAAGAGCCCATTATAATTTCAATAATTATTTTCTCTCTATCTGATGTTCAAGAATTCTGAAAATTTAATTATATAGCTGTTACTGTTATAATATAACTTTCACATATGGCATCATAAAGTTTGGAAGTTTTCCTGAAAATTTTGAGATATAATATATAAGCCTTATATAATTATACAATCCTTTCTATAATATTATTTTTTATTATTATTTTCTATCAAATTATACAATGATATATATTATGCATTCATGGAATAAATCATAATTCAATTATAGGAATAGACGCATTATTTTTATGTTTCATATGAAAAATTGAAATAAAATTGTGGAAAATGTTTTCCTCAAATTAAATACATAGTGTATTATTTCTATTTTGAATTATTTCTGTGAAAATTTGTTTCGAATCAATTCTTATGGCAATGTTATACATTGCATAACGTCAAATATTTTTTTATATAATAGGCTAATTTTGACTTTCTTGGGGGGGACTTTAAATGATATGAGATAATTAACTTTGTCATTTATTATTGGTCAGATGAATTGATGTTTCACTATTTGAAGACTGCCTCTAAAAATGTATTTGCATTTTAGAAATTATATATTTATATATGTATTGTGTAAAAATATACATATACCTACACCTTGGCCAAAATAAGAAAATATATTTTTTTTTTTGCAACTGGATGCACCCCTTTTTCTGAAACAAATTTCCCAGATAAACACCAAAAATTTATACAGATGATCAATATAATGTAGAAGTTAATACGTGTTAAATTTTATTTCTATAACTTCATTAGAATCCGAGAAAAGGGTGTGCATCCGGTTGTAATAACCGCTCTTCTTATTTTGGTCATGGTATATATATATAATGTGTCATTTACAGCATAACATTAAGGCGGACAAGCTATTTATTTGGCGGGATTTGACTAAAAGTTTTGTATGGAAAGAAAAATCTGAAATTTTACACATATTGTAATACATAATATGTGCAATACTATAAATAATATATCTTCAAAAATGTAAAAAAAACAATAATAATAAATAATAATAATAAAAGGGGTACCATACCAGATTTTTAATTATGATTTTTTGAAATTTAAGTCTAAGACCATGCTATAATTTCAATAATTATTTCGTCTCTTCTGATATAGTCAAAGATCAATGGGCTATGAAAACTTTAACATATTGGTATAGCTGTTACTATTACATTCAAAGGCATCATAAAGTTTGGAAACTTTCTGTTAAGATTTTGATATCACAATTCATCTAAATACAACCCTTAATTATATTCACTGTATTCAAAATACTTTAAAAAAATGAAATAAATGAAATGATTGATTTGTTCCTCATATAAAAGTTATATATTATATAATATATAAAATGAAAAAAAAAAATGTTCTAATGTGCAGGTATATAATATGTGCATTTGCATATAAAAATATAAAAAAAAAAATTCAACTGACAATTAGCAAGTGTTGAACATAAAGAATTATAGAGAAACTTAAAGATAGGGTGTGAAATAATTATAGACAGAAATAATGTTATAATAGAACAGAATAATTTTGTAGTGGAGCTAATTCTTTGTTGGAGCAATTGTAATTTGCATATGTACAGGGTAATGGAGCCAACGCATACTCCACACATGCAATCTGTCTCCTTACATAATATAACATTCTGTCTCCATTTCACTCACTCTTTCTTTCTTATAACTATATATAAAATATAATGTATAGTTTTCAACATGACTATATAAGAGAGAGAAAGAGACATGAAGACAGATTCAGAGACAGAATGTTATGTGAATGGAGAGAGCACAATATGACAGAATGTAAGACAGAATTTTAAATAAAAAGGGACAACTATAGGATGAGAGAAGAAGATCTCTCTCTCTCTCTCTCTCTCTCTCTCTCTCTTATCCTATAGTTGTCCCTTTTTATATAAAATTCTGTCTTACATTCTGTCATGTGCTCTCTCTTCACATAACATTCTGTCTCTCAATCAAGAGAGAGACAGAGAGACAGAGAGACAGAGAGAGAGAGAGAGAGAGAGAACATGACAGAATGTAAGACAGAATTTAATATTAAAAAAGGGACAAACAGGATGAGAGGGAGAGAGAGAGAGAGAGAGAGAGAGAGAGAGAGAACACGACAGAATGTATAAGACAGAATTTTATATTAAAAAAGGGACAAACAGGATGTGTGAGAGAGAGAGAGAGAGAGAGAGAGAGAGAATGACAGAATGAGAGACAGAATTGGGGAGAAAAAGAGGTCCAGCATACACGAGCAGACTGATGATGGCAAAGGAGTCACATCAGCGCACACCAGAGACCAAAGAGAGAGAAAGAGAGAGAGAGCATCATGAACACGAAGCCGTGCGGCGAACGTCTATAGCTGTCTAGACGTCTGCATCATGTTTTATACACACCAAGCAAGCACCAGCAGCAAGAAGCGAAGCACCGAGCAAAAGCAAGCACAAGTTATCCAGCATGCGCTAAAGGCAACACTTTATACAATATGACGTCACAAGAAAAGACGTTGTGGCTTTTTCTTTCTTTCTTTTTATTTTCAAGGACGTTATTATTTCTTTTTTTCCAGACACGCGGGCGTAATGTGTTTATCATACTCTTCTAGAGTAACGAGTATTTTATGTAATTTTTGGTCAACGATTTTTTTCTTTCTTTTTTGGAGAACATTGTTTTTGTAACGCAGTGCAACAAGAATATATAGCATGTGAATATTTTCTATTTAGCGTTTTTTTTAAAACGTCTGAATTAATGACTTATTATTTTTAGATTTCTAAAAGGATTTGTGGTAGAAAAATTATCCAACCTGAGGATTTCAGGTTATTTGTTTGAAATTATACATTGCGAACAGACAGCAAATTTACGGAGAACACATATAAAATGTAATTGATATATTTTTTTTTTCCTTCTTTTAGGTTTTTCTTGTACGTGGCCCACGTGGGATACAATATACGATTTGTCACATATTTTAACCAATGATTTCATAAATGCTCATTAACCTCTCCTAATCTATACTTTTAAATGTTGTATTCACTTTCAAAATAGTCTTAATCGTCATATTTAGCTTATAAAGTGTTTCACATCACTAATATTTTTAATTTTTATTTCTTTATGATTTATACATAGCAAATTCAAAAAATTTATATTTTTTATTTTAAAATATATCTAAAAAGTACTTTTTTAAAATTAAATTTTTTAGAAAGGATTTCTTTAAATCTGATAAAAAAAAACCATTTCTTTTAAATAAAATATATAATTAATATAGTAGTTTATTTTGATAATAATGTTGAAATATAAATTTATAAAATAATGTATAAATATATATTGTTTAATTTTAAATTTATATACCTATATTGTCATAAGGTATTTTAAATTATTTTCAATTACTTTTATGCCACTTTTTTACCAGCACCAAATTGTTTACTATTTAGAATACGATAAATGCATGTTAATCTTATCATTTGATGAAACCTTACATATAAAATATGCAAATATGCAAGCCTATAATAAAATTTATTGTTACTTATTATTATATGTTTATATTACTAAAAAAACATAAAAAAAATTAAAAAAAAAAAAAAAACTTTTTTAATGGCTAAATTGGTGTTGACAAAAATGGATATAATATATGTAATTGAAGATTTTGTTAAATTTTAAGTTCAGTTCCGAACTTAAACTCTTGGCTCTTGCACACATAATCTGTGACCATATTTTATGAAACTATGAGAGGGCTCGTTTATATAGAACCTCCTGAAAATCTATTTGAAGTTCTATATCGAATCATAATAAACGGATATCTCATAGAAAATAATTATGAAATAATGCTTTTAAATACATTACCAAATCGATACAATATAATTATAATGCTCCTCACTCGCATCATTGTTATTATACACTTTTCTTTATAGGGCTCATTTATTAATTATTATTATTATTATTTTTTACTTTATTGATGAACAAAATTTAAATAAAAAAGGTTCATGTAAAACTCAAAAATTTTGAAAATCTGCGAAGCGCGGTCTCTTTTTAAATAATAATGTTATACTGTACTGATATGCAATGCATAGTTTTATCCATAATAAATGAAATTAGACAATCCTGAAATTTTAATAAGCCATGGCATATAACTATTTTTATAGCTCCTATTCTCTCTCTCTCTCTCTCTCTCTCTCTCTCTCTATCTCTCTCTCTCTCTCTCTCTAGCCCTTATTATATTATTTTTTTTAATTATTATAATGTTTTGTTATCATATCAATATGGTGCTAACCCTTCATATAGCCGCACAAGACTTATGATATACAGCAGGTGCTATATAGGATTGCAGACATGAAACGCATGTTGGCCAAGAATCCACAGCCCAACATTCTCCATGATTTCCTAAATTTTAAAACCGTGGAAACGTAATAGATGAATCGTACATATTTCTCTCAAAAGTATTGATATGCCCTGAGAAAGTTTTTATGATACAATATTTATATTTTTAAATATTAGAACGTCGTTTTTATTTGTTTATGCTTGTATAAATATATTAATAAATTATTGTACATAATGTATTTTCAATATTAATTGCATCCTAATATATATATAAAAAAAAAGTAATTTTATGTAGGGGAAAAAAACTTACTATTATATTTTAGAGATTTCCAAATTGTGCACAAAGAAGAGTGATTCATTTCTTACCTGAAATAAAATAAAAAATAATAATTAGTATATATGATTAAAAAAAATGATAATAAACAATCAACAAATTTTGGAACAAAGCAAAATATAATAAAATAAAATTTTCAATATTAATTTTTCATCACTTCATCAGCCTATTTCATATATATAAATATAAAGATTATATATTTGATTTTATAATGTCTATGTATATTTTGATTCAAAAATATATGTATATAGAAAATCACAACAATTTGGCTGATAACTTTTTTTATATATATATTTTTTTAAGTTGTTCATTATATAATAATAATATATTATAAACTGCGTTAATAATTTTAAATTTTCCATTACACGCACTTATAAAAATAACAATATAATAATTAGAAGTCTTTTTATCAGTTATATTGTTATTTATTGTATGATCTTGTTTTATTGTTATCGTATAATATACAGAAATCCAATAATATAACCAATTTGGCCGTATATCGATTGGTTCTTTATTTTATATATTTAGTAGAAATGTTTAACAATAAAATATACGTCCATTGTGATTTCAGATAGAAAAGTGTTCTTCGTAAAAAAAAAAAAATAATAATTATACATGAAGCTTATAATCAAGCTTTAGTTAATTAAAATAAAATTAAAGCACATTTTTCAAATTCAAAAAAACTTATTATTTTTTGTTTTTTATTTAAATTTTTTATTTAATTTTTTTTTTTTTTTAGTATTTAATACTTTTATACTTTGCCTGTTATTTAATTGTATAAGGGAATAATAATTGCTTGTTGTTTCACTGAATGTATTGACAATTTTCGGTAATGGAAGTGAGACCATATAAGAAAGCAATCTTTGTCATGAGATTGTATGAAATAATTTTAACACACAATATATTCTATACAGGTTAAGAACTATTTTCTTTTCTTTATATAATTAATTAATTATTCAAATTCAAATTTTTTTTGAGTTGCTGATTTTAAATAATGTACATCCCATTTTAATAATGTTCTTTATTAGCAAATTCAGTATTTATAATATTTTAATGTGCCATATATGCGATATTATTTTATATATTGTACAGTTCCATGATCTTTAAAAATATATTTGATGCATATTATCAAAATCTTATTACATATTTGAACCAAAGTTAAAAAATGAAAACATCAAAATCATCCAATTAATAATTTGAATATTGAAAATCTCATAATGAATTTTCAGTTCTCATTGCAACACACATAACTACATATATTCTAATCTAACTAAGACTAAGACAATGTATAGTATATTCTTTATTTAGGAAATATTTTAAATCACCAACTTTAATGTATTAAAATTTATAAATAAATTGTTAAATATATATAATAAAAATAATATAAATAAATGTTATTTACTTAACAAATATTACAAATTAAAATTTATAGTATAAAATAAAAATTTAAAATTATTAAAAATAAAAAAAAATAAAATTTAAAAAATAAAATAAAATACTAATTTTAAAATTTTTAAATATATATTAAAATAAAAATTCTAATAACCTCCATTTTCTAATAAAAGTTATTTCTAGGATTAGAAATTTGCCTAGGATAGATTTACTATGCTTGGTCCATAAAATAGGCGTGGCTAACAACTATGCTCTACCAGTTAAACTATGCTCCGCCCATAAAAGTAACATGCAGGAAAAACGCGGGAAACTTATAGCTATGCAGTTTAGTGCATCCCGCCATTTTTTTCTCCTCTTTCTCTCTCTCACTCTAATCTACATTTTTTATTTATTTCATACAAGACTTTTCATTGGAGCATATTTGTCATAATTCAGAATAAAAAAGAATTATGGTATGGCCTGTAATATTTTTTATAATATAGTTTAAGAAATAATAAAAATGCTTTTGAACGTTGATATATTTTTAATATTTAAGACGTTTTATTTTTAATGTTATACTTGAATTACAATACTTTTTTTTTAAATGTATTAATGCACAATAATTTTTTAACGATTTTCTTTTTAATAAAATTATAATATTCAAGCTCTTTATGCACAATTATATTAGGTGAGTAAAATTGAATTATATAGTGTTTTTTTTTTTTTTTTTTTTTTTTTTTTCATTTTTGATTTTTCTACATGAATTTATACATAAAAGGAAACTGTGTGTAGTTACAAGAGTTTTACAATGTATAGTAAAGGTATATACAAAGTATTATAAAGCCTTATAGATAATTATGTTTTAATGAAGTCATATAACGACTTTCAACAAATTATGCTTATAGAATTGCTAAAGAGTGCACTCTTGTGTGTTTATGAAAAAGAGCGGGAATGCACTTTGACGTCATACTGGAACAATGAATAACATTGCTCAGCATATAAGACAAACGTATTTATATAGTTTTTTGCTATTTTCTATATATAAGAAATCAAACAGTTTTTTTATTTATTTATTGTTATAGTATTTTTCTCGCTTGCAAACTCTATAGAGTATTTTATGCTCTTAAAAATAATGCTATATATAAATATATATAGATGTAATTTTATATTGGCAATATGTGTCATTTTCCCATTACGGCTCATGTTTTTTAGTGCTCACATATGGCGTCGATTTTTATATCAATGCATTCACCCTATTGTATACAGCAATATTTGTGAATTTTCTGTATTTCCATGAAGATATCATGACGTCAACAAGTATTATAGTTTATTGCACTGTTTAACTGCATGTATAATTATTTTTGTCATTTAATTTCTATAAAATTTAAATTGTGTTTTTTGAGCCCAATTTTTTTTTTTTTTTTTTTTTTTTTTTTTTTTTTTTTTTTTTTTTTTTTTTACATACGAGTGCATAACTTGCATCGGTCCTTAAATACGAATATATAACTTATGCAATATTTAATAACAACAATCATTAAACATTCAACCCATACTTCATAAAAAGTAATATATAGTTTTGTTCGTAAACCCTGCAGGTTTTGTTGCACCATCACCAAAAAATGGACATTCCATTTGAATAGCCAAAGTTGATCTACATTTTATATATAGCAGCATAAAGAACAGGGTTTACGAACAGCATTTATATATTTCAATAGAAGGCATATGCACAATATTATTTTGTAATTAAATATAATTAAAAAAGCATTCATTTTATATGATATTATAGTTATTTCATTTACAGAGTATGGGCTATCGAATTATATATTTTTATATGATTTATATGGGGGATTTACGATGAAAGATTAACAATTTATATAAATTTATATAAGAAATATAGTTTCAAAAGTATAGATTTTTTAAATAAAAAATATAAGATCAATCGTATCTTTTTTTCTCTCCCCATGGATACATATAATGAGAGCCCAATAAATGCTATTCCAATATTCGCAGGCTGTTTGGTAAGGGACATTGTTGGTCATGTCATATTAAAATGCCGACTTCTTTCCATGCAATATATTTTTAATATCCAATATTATACTTGTGCATATGACGCTGGTTTATAAAATAATATAATGTATTCCCATAACTCATATGAACATAAAACAAGTATCCTGCATGATGTATTTCATAATAATTTAATCATTGTTATATAATTATTATTGAGTTCGCGTCCATTGGTGCCATATAATGTTAAATATATAGCAATTCAGGTTGACATTTTAAGACTCATTTTAATGAATATACTAATATATAATATATGAAATTGTATTCAAAATAATTTGTTCAAAAAGGGAGAGAAAAAAATATATATTATATGATCATTGCTTATATATTCTATCCGCATACAGTATTGAACTCATTCTCAACTACTTGTCAAATAATTTCTTTAAATACATCGAATACTGTATCGCCAAAACTAATTGTTATTTACATATAGAAAAATGTAGAATGATGAGCGTTTTAACAATTGATATATCTTAATGTAAGGAATATTTAACTTTATAAATTAACTTTTTATATAAAATATTAAAAAAAAAAAAGATATATATGTATGAAACTTATATTCAAAGTGATTTTTAAATAAAACATTTAAAATAAATATATTATATATTATATTTATTATATAAAAACTAAAAAACATGTTTTGTTTTTAATATATATAAGTTTTAAGTTTTACTATACGCAAGACAAAATGAAAAAAATAAATAAAAAAATATATCCTACATGATCAATAATTATATCCAAGTCTATCATTATAATAGAATCCTGCAAATATCAAATATCACACTTTTCAAAATCATAATAGTATAAATTCTAATATACGACTTTCAAAAGGCTTTTTATTATATATAAGAAAAACAAAGAACTTAGCTGAGCCCAACGAATAACAAAAAGTTATAGCAGACGACTTTGTGTTCTGTCTTGATTTAACATGCTTTCTTATGGGGGAATGAAGAAGCTAATGTAAATCAAATATTATAATAAAATAATAATAATAATGGGCAATTGTCACCAAAGCTTATTTAACTTATAGTTTGAAAGGTTTTGTATTCCATCATTCGAATAAAATAAAATAAATCCAAATTATGGTTGAAATTCATGAGGGAAACAATTCTCTTGGTATACCAAGTTAAAAATTTCAGTGTTGAGAAATTTTTCAAACTCGAGCTAGCTGCATTCCATTCTACAATAAGAAGGCTTGTTAAATTAAATTATAAGACATTGTGAAAACCATGCATCTGATGCATCTGCTATAGCATTTTGTTTATATAGTTATTTATTCGTTTTTCACTTTAATCCCTATATTTTCTATAGTCTTCTATTGTTTAATTGAACTAAAATAATAATGATATAATAAAAAATAGCTATAAAAATAAGTATAATTATCACATATAATTATAATATAAAATTTTATACATGAAATGCATATTCTTATGTTTCTATGCTTACTTCTTATTTATTTTATTTCGAATAAATAATGCATTCACAATTTTGTGTATAATTGCAGGAACGCTATATATTTCATGATACATAAAACTACAATATATTCATCGATGGACAAATTCAAATTCAAAATATATTTATTCATTTGTTTTATCCTACAATGCTCAATCATAATATATTTTAATATATATACAAAATGCATAAGCTTATATATAAGTTATATCAGTTGATATACAGTTAAAAATGATGGACCTTTTCGTTTCACAAAAACGGAAAGATTTTACGTTTTAATTTTGTCATAACATTTTTACAATATACTGACAATTATATTAATGAACTGCCTTTTTTTTTTTTTTTTTTTTCTGGATTCGATAATTATACGAGACGAGACGAAAAAAAAAAGTGTTTCATCCTGTGTTGTAAAGTATATAAATGACAAAAAGATCTATCGATGAGTGTTTATCACTGAACCGACTGATACTGGGGGTCAATAAAAAAGTTCTCTCTTTTTTATATTCAAAAATATACAGTATTATGTCTTTATAAAGATCAAATCATTCTTTTAGAACCACAAAAGAAAAATACAAAATTATTTACAATCAACAAAAATTTGCACAAATCCCCCCCCTCCCCCCCCCCCCCCTCCCCCCAAAGAAGACATTTGACCTGTAACTCTCACACTCAATCAAAAATACAATAATAATTATTTTATCTCAGTTTTATTAAGTGTTATCTCATAGCAATTAAAAGATGAATGTTTTCTCAAAACCAACTAATGTGATTTTTGGTTTCCCATATATATCCAAACTATAATTATGTGTGTATTCTTTACATATTTTTACAAATCATATATATGATTAGATATATTGTGAGTAATTTTTTTTTCTGAATGCACTAATAAAAATTATATATAAATTATGTTGTTATGCATAAATGATGCTTCATTGCATACTTATTACATAATTAATTTTGTCCGCGCATAATTTATGCGAAGCACCGCTGCATTATAAGTTTGTATGTATAGCATAAATACAGCATAAATATTTATGCAATTTTATAAATAATCAGCATTTATGCAATATAGGGTATATGCGGATTACGTCATATTTAATGCGCTTGGACGCCATACTTGAGTAATGAATAATATTGCTCACTATATTATAGTACAAACTTTGTTTTTGGATATTTTCGTTGGTAAATCTGTTAATTTTTTATTACTATTATTTTTCTCACATACTTGAGATACTAATTCAACCTATATAGGGTGTGTACGCATGACGTCATTCTAAATGCTTTTCGATGCTCTTCTTGAGCAATGAAAAACATTGCTCAGCATATATAGGACAAACGTAGTTTTTGGCTATTTTCTTTGGTAACTTAGCTATTTTTTTGGTCATTATTATTTTTCTTGCATATACTTGAGGTACTATAGTTCAACCTGTTAACAGCATCAATGCTCCCAAAAAAATTGCTAAGTATTTTTAAACTGGCAAAATGTGCCATTTTCCTATACCGGCCAATGTTTAGTACTCACTTATGACGTCGACTTTAACATGACTGAAACCACCCTATATTACATCAATGCTCTCAAAAATAATGCTTAAAATAAAGTATTTTTAAACAGCTCAAATGAGTTATTTTCCTATATTTGTAGCCTATATTATTAAGTGATCCAACATGGCGTCGTCTTTAGCATGAATAATGAATATGCATACAACCAATACATATATACACAGCATAATTTACGTTTAATATAGGGTCTATGCATTCATGTTAAAGTCGACGCCATGTTGGATAACTCAATAAAATGGGTAACATAGGAAAAAAAATCATTTTGCCAGTTTAAAAACACTTTGCCATATTTTTGAGAGATATGTTGAATTAGTATCTAAAGTATGTGAGAAAAATAGCAATAACAAAAAATTAAACGGTTTCCCAAAGAAAATTGGCTTAAATGAAGTTTGTCCTATATGCTGAGCAATGTTGCACTACTCCAGTATGGCCTAAAAGCGCAATAAATATGACGTCATCCGCATACACCCTATAACTAAGCAAAGCATAATAGATTTTCCTCGTTGATTATTCATAAAATTGTCTTAAAAATGTAGTAAAAAAAATTGCAATTTTATATGCAACTATTAATTTTTTAAAATTTAAATTTATATAATATGTTGTCTTATTAAATATATAAAGTTATATTGACATTAGCTTTTTTGAGGTCAAGTTCTACGTTAAAAAAATCTTACGGTACTTGTACTTGATGTACTTGAAATGTTCAATTACACGAGTCATGAACATAAGAAAAAAAAAAATTTAAAACTGACTACCTTTGTATAGAACCTATATACACATGATATAGTGAGAGGAAAAGTATATATATAAAAATTTAATGTCTATAGAATAAAAATTAAACCAGCAGGTTTATAATACGAGAAAGCAAAAGTCTGTCTGTCGTCAACTTTTATAACTTTAATTATTTTAATTTGTTTTTACAAATTATACAAAATATTATACACTGTAAAAAATAATCGACCCTAAAATCTCTGGAGGCCAGGTAAGTCAGTTGCCTGGGCGGATAACTTTTTTATGGCGCCCACAAATTTGAAAACCGTTGTTGACCACAGTTTTCAAATCTCTTACCACCATACAAAATTTCGGTTTACTGTGGTTGCACCGGTTGACCTGCGTTTTAAAAACCTTGGTCGGCTATAAAAACTATACTGTCCAAATAATTCTATGGCTGCTTAGATTCTAATTCCCTGGTTGACCTTACATTTTTTTGTCTTTATACCGTTATTTTTGAAATCTATGCAATTCACTTTTCTCTAGAATAATACTCCTTTTCAAGTTGGATACTCTGAATACATAATTATTTAATAATATATAACAATCAAGAATACAGTAAATATAAATTTAAAACCACAACAATATAATACTGATTAAGTGATTTAAAGAAAATTACTAATTTCTATTTACTTACGCATATAACACTAAATACAACAAATTAACACTATCTAAAACACACTGCGTGTTTTTTTTTTTTTTTTTATGCATTTTTTTTATGATGAAGTTATGTATTTTTGCAACAAAAAAGGAAGTTTTTAAATTCAAAACAATTTTTATTCTGTATTATATTTCTTTCTTAATGTTTTTAACATTAAAAAATATTTAGAAAAAAGTTTAAACTCTATACAATGTAAAACACTAGTGACAGAGGAGTTGATGAGGGGGGGGGGGGGGGGGGGGGGGGGTTAAGGTCAGAGATGATAATTCTTGAACAATCTGAAACAAACAATAAAATAGGTTAAAAATATATTTCAATTGTTTATCATGGCAATTGCAATGGCAATTTTTTGTAACTTAAGTTACAAAAAAAAATTTAAAATTCGCAAAATAATAAAATAACAATCAAACTTACCTTTTGTAAGAAATGTATGCTAATTGTGGTCCAGGATAACGTACGGGTCGTGTGAATTCCCAGCATATTGCTGAAGTCCTGTGAAACAAACATACAAAAAAATTAGAGTTCGTCCAAAAGTCTTATTTCGGAATTAAAAAAAGTATTTATTGATTATTTGTGTCTGCACACTCACTTACCATGTAAAATTTTCTGCAAAAATTCATACACCTGGGCTGACACATCCATCACAAGAAAGCAAACTCCGATGATTAGCGAAAACAGAGGGTACTATAAAATAAAGTTATATTATACTGAGTGAAATTGTTATACATAGACAATATTTTAAGTTCAAGATTTGCGTACCTGCAGATATAGTTGTCGTGTTGTGCCGGCCGTATAACCTCACGGTGGTGTTGGTTGTCATTATTTGGTGGTAATTCCTCGGGAGGGAGGGGAGGGGAGGATATTTTTTTTCAATTTGTACACATATAATGCAATATTATCATTCATATAGAACAACATTGTTAAAATAAAACTAATTATTAACAATTTATACCAAAGTTATAACTTTCAATCACAAATATATTTAACATAATATGATTTCTACAAAATGCACTTTAATTTCTGCATATCACTATACAATATAAATATTTATTCTCTGATCTCACTGCACTTCTTTCACCATCTAAATCTTGTGATCAACTGGCGTAACGGTCAACCATACAAGGAAAAAGAAGACTTAGCGCGGGGTAAAAAACCGTTGACATTAGTCATGTTTAATAAAAAATGTTTATAAAAAACATAAAAAATGTGCGTCTCCCCGACTAAATTAAAATATTATTCTCACTCATCCCACGCTTCCCCGCTTGTTTCCTTATTTTCCCCTCTTTTTCTAAAAGGAAGTAGACCACGTGACTGCTCTCCGCCAATTAAAAAAATATTTTATTTTTTAATTTCTTAAGTGACCGGAAATTTGGAAAGTCAAGCCAAAATTTAGCAAAAACTCAGTGCGACCAGAAAATAAAAATGAAAAATCTTCGGCATTTTTTACAGTGTACATATAAGAAAACAAATGTCATTATAAAACAATATAACCAATATACTGTAATGGATAGAATTATGTATTTTTATTTTTACTTAAATGAAAAATGTTTAAAATATTAATAAACAAAATTATTTTAATATAATTTATAAAAATTAAATTAAAAATTTAGAAATTAAACTTAAATTTTTTTATTTATTTATTTATTATTTTATTTATTTTTTTTTATTTAAGTAAAAATGAAACTAACAATCTAATTCAAATTAAACATATAATGGTTTTATTATTATTTTACTAATTACATATTGCTAAAACGGCTAAAGTTTTGTTTATGTAACTTCTAGGCTTCCAGCATTTCAAGCATCATATATTAATTCTGTATATATGAAAAGTACGTTTTAAATTTGAGGACTATATACTCTCCATCTTTATTAGTTTAGTTTATTGTGAACCAAAAATAGGCAATTTTACTTGCCCAATATTGGTGGTACACACAGTACATTCATTATAAGATACAGATATAAAGAGAAATATAGATTAAAATTACGCATCATGCACATGCATATATGAGAAAATTAGAAATAATAAGCCAACAAATTATACTGAAATATTATTGAATACATTTTTTATATTATTAAACGATTCATAAATTACATCAATATGCATATTTCGTTACATAATAAAGTAGACCTTGCGGTAGAAATGCATTTTTAGACACATCATTATTATAATGTTATTACTTTGAAAAGTTGCAGGTTTCGCAGTACTCTTCGCAATCATTGAATTTTATTTGGGAAGATACAGAGGAGTCATCAATTTAATTATAAATTATTTCTTTAAACATACGATATCATTTCTCTTACATCTATTTTCCAGTGTTTACAAATTCATATTCTTACACACATCTACATAATTTTCACTTTTCTATTTCAGTTCGGCTTTTCCATGATATAATAATATAATAATAAATATAATATAATATGATGCGAACTGTAACATATTATTTAAATTCGATGATTTGATCTCACAACTTACAGGACTTTTTTTCCCCTATCAATTCACTTACAAAATGTATAATATACAACGATACATATATACCTTTTGTTTAATGAAATAATAAGTGAATATTATAACTTCTCAAAATTTACTATAATTATATCAATAATGAATAATAATGCTTTTTATGTTGTATATAGTTAATTCTAACAAGTAAGAATTTTACACTATTTGTGTTCCAAATGATTAAAGAAAGTGACTGATTATTCATTTCTATACCGCAGGAGTCATATTATTATTATTTTAATTAAGCTATTCGTTTCAGTCATTACTCAAAAATCCATAACCGAACATTTTAAATTTAAAGAAAATGCTTTCTTCAACATAATATATTTACTAAAATTATAATAATTATATTATAATTATGCATATTATATAATATTGAACTTCAATATACTATACTAAAAATGCATTTTGATTATAGGGTCTATTCATTCATGTTAAATTCGACGCCATATGTTGGATAACACAATAACATGGGTGGCATAGGAAAATAAATCATTTTGCCATATAGTTTAAAACCACTATAATGCAATATTTTTGAGAGCATTGATGTTGTATATGTTGAATTAGTATCTCAAGTATGTGAGACAAATAACAATAACAAGAAATTAACCTATTTCTCAAAAGAAAATTGGCTTAAATTAAGTTTGTCCTATGCTGAGCAATATGTTATTCACTACTCCAGTATGGCCTCCAAGTGTATTAAATATGACGTCATCCACTGTCAATAATTCACAAGTACATCAAATGTTATAATACAGGCTCAAGATCTGGATATACATATTTGCTACATGGATTTCAATTAGATTTCACATAAAACAACAATCAAAATTACTGGGTATATAGAAGTATTCTAAAACATTACCGTGCAGGCTTTCGTATATAATTTTTTTTTCTTTCATATAATAAGAATATAAAAAAAGGCTAATAATATAATAAATAAAGTTACATTTATTAAAAACAATACTAACAATGTTAATTATTTATAATTTTATAATATATAAAAATGCAGAAAATTTTTAATGACAAATATTAAAGCAATGTAATTTTTAAATTAAATAATGATCCTTGCTGTAAATGTAATGTTAATTTTCATATAAATGATAATTGATGACTAAGTATATTATTATATACTAAAAAAAAGTACAGCAATCTATAAGGGCTAAGGGACAAGAGGCTGAGTCTGTAACTTCTCATAATACTTTATATAACGAACGAAATTATATTTGAGAATGCACGTTGGCACCGACAAAATCTCCGAACGCAATGAAACTTGCTAATGTCAAATTAGTGCCCCGAAAAATGTAATTAGTGCTATAGTGAATAAATCTAATTGTAGAGTGAAACCAAAGACCAATGGTCTTTGGTGAAACTGAAAACCATGTCGATGCTAACTTTATATCAAGTTGGCATTACCAAAAATGTAAAAATTTGAAATGCACTAATATTAGCATTTAGCATTTAGTGCTCAATTAGTACTTCCCAAAAAATTATTTATTCGATATAATATCTGATGCAATTTTTTCATTGGCATTACAGAGAAAACGTTATACAAGTCAAGAGTGGACCAAACATTCACCGGTTGTTGCATTGGTCGACAAAATGAACTGATAACTTATTTTCGATACTGTACGTATAATCGGATAAATATATATAATAAAAATATAGATATATTATTTAAGAAACATCATTCTGTTTTATATGTGGCCATAAATATGTATTTTACAAGATAAACAAAAAACATTTCAAACTTATGCAAAATATATTATAAAAAACATTATGTAAATTTAATATGCATAGAATTTGAACCAAAAACAACATTTTTTTTTTTTGACCTATGTGGAAGAAAAACGTGACATCGTGACTTTTAAGCTAACTTTTAAAATATCATGCGTGTCTCTTGAAAGTATAAATGTTATTATATTTAGTCTACAACGAGATTATTTACACTTTTTTTTTTTCTATATTCACATGCACATAAATATAGCACATTTTCATGCGGCAAGTGTTTTATATTTCTATGCTTATATTTATTCACTTTTCTTTTAATAATTTAAGCATACCCACTAAATTTATTTGCGTTTTTAAAGCCTTAGACCACATAAAACAACGTGTGCTTTTTAATAAATAGACACGAAATGGGATCTTCAAAACTGATGACAATTTTTGCCAGAATGTTAATGTAGCCCCACGAGAGAGCGTGATAAAACTATAAAGTATGCAATTTGGGTGAAAATTCATGTTTATGACGCCAGAAACATGTAAAAATTAGTATGAAAAATGTTGTGCGGGTTGCATAAATTGAATTTTCTGATCACTGCTACAGGGCTACTGTTGGGTTTTGAGACAAACTAATGTTATTTATAATGTAAATCCCATCAAATGTTTTGTGGTATAAATGGTTAGGTTTTTCTCTGGTCTATTCCTTTAAGTGATTATGTAATCATTAAATTTTATTTTAAATCACTGAACACTAAGAAAATAAATGTTAACTCTTAACGTACAAATGTTTAGAGAGCACCTATTGATTGTGATTGTGAGTCACAGCATGAGTTTATATTTATACTAAATATACCAACTATATATAGTAGAGACTTATAATAGTGTTAATGCAATATGATGATATATAGTGTACCTCATTATATAAGAGTATATTCCATAATATATATTTAATAGAGAGTAATATTAGTGTATTGTGTTCTCCATGCATGATCTCCATATGCATGCATATTCTCATTTCTCTTATATGTGTGTAAGTATAATCCATGCACTATTAATAGTGCACTCATGAGTGAGAAAATATTTTAAATATTTAATATCTAGTTGCATATTGGATAATTTTATATAGTAATATAATTATACATTATGATGCGCATTATATATACATATAATTTGATTATTATTTATATAAATTTTTATACAAAATATAATATTTTTATTGAATCTCATTTTTAAGGTCCTTTACTGAATTCTCCGGTATTTACAAAATAATATATTTTCTTTGTTATGCAAGGGAAAGCAATATTGTGATAAAATAATTATTGAAATTCAATACGAAACCCTATAAATTCACTAACTTGAAGTTGGTTATTACGATGTTTTTTTATCAGAGACAAAATCAAATTATAAGCAACAAATTTAAAGAATAGAAAGACATATAAATTTGTTATACATCATGTAGTTCTTTATATAGATTCATCTTTTAAAAGATACTGTTTAATAGAAACCAAAAATCTCCACCGAACATTTTACTATATAGACATAAAAAATAATGAGCACCAAAATGGTGGATTTTTCTTAAATTTTTTTAAATTAATTTTAAATTTGATACTGCATAAAATACACTAAACATCATGACCAACCTTGTATACTGTTATAACTGTTTAACAGTAACTGTCATGTAATATCATTTACATCAAAAATACTTTTGTCACTTCTAAAAGAAATAAATATATTTATTGCAAAAAAAAAAAATAGACAAGTGGTATGCAGTCAGAGCAAAACAAAGATTCTATCACTGAACCAACATTAGAAATAAGCTCTACTACGAAGTTACTTTTAGTATGTAAGTATAAAACCATAGACCACATAAAACCTGCACATGTGCTTTTTAATGAATAAATACGAAATGGGATCCTCAAAACTATTGACAATTTTTACCAGAATGTTAATGTAGCCCCACGAGAGAGCGTGAAAATACTGTAAAATATGCAATTCGCATGACTATTCATGTTTATGACTTATGACGTTGGAAACATGCATAAATTAGTATGAAATTGTTGTGCGGGTTGCATAAATCGAAATTTCTGATCACTGCTATACGGAGTTACAGTTGCATGGATTTTGAGACATAATAAAGTTATTTATATAAGTCCCATCAAGTGTTTTGTGATATAAATGCTTATGTTTTTCTCTGGTCTATTCCTAAGTATATGTATAAATGTATATATTATGATATGCATTACAGTATTACATTAAAGAAAAAAAAAACACGCACAACGTTATATAAGCTATATTATATTTATATACTATTTTCTGTTGTATGTAAATATGAAATTTTATTCGTACTTATATCGCCATTACCCAGACTATAAAAAAAAGTTCTTAAATTTTTGTACATAAAGCGTTATTGCTTTTCAGTTGTCAATCAATTTGATATTATTTTATCTTTATATACATAATACGTTAAAAAAATAAATTAATATATAGTTGCAGTTCAGCAACAATAAAATAAGTTATAATTTAACTATTATAGCATTTTAAGTCAAACATCTTTAACTAAATGCATTAATATAAAAAATAACATCAATTTCATAACATAATATCATGTATACCGCATAATAACAATTTATAAATATTTTTCTAGTGCCCTGCAAATCATTCAATCGTGCAGTTATAAATTTGTTTAAATATTTTTATTACTCTGTATAACGTTGTAACGTATGAAATTATATGAACAATTTTTATGCAACTAATACCAGACATATAAGATATAAGTTTCAATGAGTAAATTGAAGTGAAATTATAGTGAATATATTATTCATTATAGCAATTATTTCAGCTCTACCAAATGTATGATATATTATTTTTATAGAATATTATAAACAAATTTTGAAACGAGATATCATTTTTTATATTTTTGAATATCATGTTTCATTAGAGCTAAAATAAATAGAAATATGTAAATAAATTATTAACTATAAAATATAAGAATACAAATTTATTATGCTTAAGAAGAACTTTTTATTGTTAATGAATCTGATATCAAAATATTATGCTGAACATTGCAGTTTTCTTTTTTATGAATACGAGCATATAGAAAAGATAAATCATATTCTTTTATTAAAGCCGCTTATATATATGCATATACGTCAGTGAAATATGCAGACGTAAACTCATTAACACTATCTTTCACACGTCGCAATGTCTTTTGAAAATGAATACGCATACCCTTTTACTGATAATATTGCTTACAATGTATAAATAAAAGCAGGTTATAATATTGTAGTGTATTGTTTTTGTTTAATATATAAAAGGAGGCTTTTTGTTGTCTATATATGCCGCGACTTATACGAGTTATGATTCTTCTACATATGCAAAGTGAATTTATATTGTATATAGTAACTCAATCTCTATTATAGTCTATTATAATATGCACTTATAGAAAAAAAAATGTTTACTTTCAACGCAGAAACAGAGTACGAAAGTATATGAAATACTTGTGATCGTCAAAGCATGATTACAATATCTTCACTATATTCCAATCTTGGAGAGGTTAATGTCAATATAAGTAACATGATGATTACAAAAGATACATGCATGGGTTCTCCGTATATGCACATTAAAGTAATTATACTCCCTCATTTCACTATAGTATGTATCCAGACAGTACACATGCAGTGCAGCAAGTATAAACATTCACTATATACGGTTAAAGAGAGTCTACACATTTTATGTTACATAATTTCTATATGTATTATTTAATTTTGGAAATGTTAAGTTCTCTCTCTTTCTATATGCATTAGAATTTGATGTATATTGAATGTTTAGAGACAATTAATGCACGAAAAATTTAATGGGTATAAGCAACGTTTAAAAAAAATGATATATAGCTTGCATTATATATTTTGTATTCTTAGTATAGGGTATGTAAGTAAAGTAATGGCATATTTTACAGACGTATCAAAGCAGAATATATTATATTAATTATAAGAAAATATATGTCCCTCAATTTTATATAAGAAATTAATATGGTGACCATAAACAATGATTAATGAGCGATGTGATTACCAAGCTTACATACTGTATAAATATTGCATACAGATGTTACTTTATTAGCTATATGCGATATTTATGTAAAATTTTATGTTTATGGATAAATATACATATACGAAATTTTATTATTGATGTTTTTTTTTTTTTTTTTTTTTTTTTTTTTTTTTTTTTTATCTTTTTACTCACATTCATGTCAAAAGATATAACATTTTCTTGATCCAAAAACTGTATTATATTATATACTTAAGTCAGCTTTATGATTTGGAGTTTCGTTTCGATATTTTATTTATTTTTGATATCAATTAATTCTTAGTAGAAAATGAATGTCAAATAATAATTACTCGATGTAAAATCGTGAATTCATTTTTTTTCTTGCCATATTGTGTTATCGTGCTACACCAATCCCAGTCCCATTCAAGACATTATCTTATTAAGAGGTTAGGACTTTCCAATTAATGGAAAAGCCCACACGATCCGGCCATGGCCTAAGTACGCACAGCCCGGCATTCACCATGACAGCCTAGAGAAACCGTGGAAACAAGTATGCATGCTGGTCGGTGCAATCACGTCGATCATGCACCTTCCGAATGCTCTGTGCGTCGTCATGGAATGCATGTAAGCATGCAACGTGTTGTGCTCTCACACTTCACGTACGCACCCAACAGTGGCCTGAACCCTAAAGCTATACTCAGTGAGGAGTTCAGAGTTACGAGTCAGCTGCCTTCACCACTCGGCCATACCAGCTAATCTCTATATTTGGATTTTCAAACTCTTCGTCGGCTTTCGAAAGTAAAAAAAATAATAATAATCATTAAAAAATATGAATAATATGGTTTATATCTCTATATTAAAAAAAATGATAATAATGCATGATGATATTGATAATAATCAAGATGTTCAAATTTTAGCCATTTTCTGAGTATTTAGATCTGTTCGGCTTGAACCTTTTTGATCCTCCATTATTAATCTATTTCTGTAGTTCTTTTTATTTTTCTATTTATTTATTTATTTACATTCAGTTGACCGCTTTTCTCAGCATTTTATTCAAACTAATTATTTAAATTTCCATCCGTATGCAAGCATAATACCAATTTTCCTAATTATTTGTTTTCGGAGAAACATTATCTGTAATGATTACATATTATTTAATTTATAAAAAATTTAACTAATAATTTTATATAATTTTTGGCATACAAAGGTTTATTTTTACATCTATTATAATATTTTATCATAAAATCAATAACAAATAATTGAAATATAATATTATCAAAAATTTGAAATAATAATTATAAATAAAAACTTTTTTTTAAAGTTAAAATTAAAATTCACTAATTTTTTACTGTATTTTATTTTATTAATTTTAAATTTTTACTTTTATACGCGTATACATGTTTTTGCATTTGTTGATAAATACAAGAACAATATAGTCATAGTCGGTATTTATCGTTAGGTGAAGCACACGATTAGTGTACTTTCTATCTCTGGATAGCTGCTTCACCATTCAGTTATCATTTTTGATTATGATTCACGTCGTTATTTAATCCTTATATTATATATATTAAGAATGTTTAAACTTAAAGGGATTCTGTAGCTCAAAACAATAGGATAAATCATTATTTGGGATCATTATTTATGACTATATTATATCCCTTAACTTTTTTTTTTCTTTCCCCTCAGTACTATAGCTGGGGTAGAACAAAAAGTTACTTACGAAACTTTTTGAATTCATGGTCATCATGATAGAAATTCAGGTCCATGCTATATATTATACAAAATAAATTGTAAAGCAAGCTGCAATTTTTCTCCTTAGTTTGTTAAAGGATATGAAGGAACAAGATGAAGAAAATGCAAAGTTGAATCGAAAAAGTATGGGGTTGAGTTCCACCAAACTTTCTTTCAGTGCTGAAGATTATGATGGCATTTTAATTCCATTGTGTCAAATATTGAGAAGCTCAGAGTAACTCTTTATTTGCACTCTATTTTCACAAGTTTCTTGACTGGCACTCGTTAGAGCAAAATAATAAATATGCATTTTCAGTTAAGTACGTTTTATTTTGCTAGACTATTTCCGATATGTCATGTTCAGAGCTCAAAAGTGAAAATAATATTAACGATAATAAGTGCCTCGGTAACAATATGATGGGCATCCGGCTCTAATGAGCTCGTGGAAAAAAGTCCCACCTTGCCCAGGAGAGGTCGTCACCCCGATGGAGGCTGTCAGAGGGCCTGTAGTGCCCAAATAGCCATCAACTCGCATCCTAGCAAATAGTCACGAATTTCGGGTATATAGTGATGGTGCGTGCACCTTGGCTTCAGTATGAGCCTGCGGTGCACACAATAGCCCTCCACATCATTTAGTGTAGATTTATAAAATCAAATATTAATAATAATAGCAATTTACAACATTGATAATATGATACATGATAAGTGCAAAAATTAACATGACATTAAAAATGACCTTAGCCTTAGCCATGCAATCGGGCAGCCCATTACTACTGTTGTGTCCTTATAATATCTGAAGTTGGCTCATTTAAATTAAGAACTCTTATCACACGAAGCAATACAATAATCAGTAAAAATGATGTTACAATTTAATATATCTTTAAAATTTATAAAGAATTGCTTTATAAATTTGAAAAATAATTGAAATTTTTAGCACTCACGTCCGAACGATGACTTGTTTTATAATTAAATTTTATTACTCAGTGAAAACAGGCCATACTTAAATATCTGGCTTTATATACAAATATATTATATACTGTCAAAAAGAATATGCAAATAAAAAAATTAAAAATAATACTGAACAAAAATTGGAAAGAAAGGCTATCAGTTTACATAATGAAACAATTAAAAATTTGTTTAATTTTTTTTTCTTTACTATGGTCCAACCAACATTTCAACAAAATGTTTTTAGCTTTCGTGGTCCTTTTCAAATAAATTTTAATAAGTGAAATATGTAAAATAATTCAAACTTAAAAATATACCACCATACTATATATGTATAAATGTATATAAATCTAATTAAAAAAATCTTCTTCTAAAAATTACACAGTATAATTATTATTAATAAAATTATCGCGTACATGCATTACATAATATATTAAAAATTACAAATAATTACATACCATATGCGTAAGTCCTAAGAGCATTTACTGTAAACAACAATAATTAAGTAATTGCAGCTGTATAAATTTTAATATAACAAAACAAACCACGAATATTATCAAAAACACTGCATTTAAGTATTTTATGTATAATTAAAATAATGAAGGAAACAAAAATGAAAAACTCCATTCATTAAATTTTGAATCATAATAAGTATTTTTCTATAGTCAACTTTTATATTTTCTACTATAAAAAATAAAAACAAAAGATTAAATGCATAATATTCACTCAAAAAGTTTATAAACGCATACACAATTTTTTTTTCTCTCTTTCGTTACCGTAGGTCGTCATTATGCACATACTTTTTCATACTTATAATAATATATAAAAACCCTTTTATATATATGAGTTTTTCAAATCCCCCCCTATATAATATAATGATGTTGGATGCATATAAGTATTGTTCATAAATATAATAATCTCATGTGGAGTACCTATATATTGCAGTTGCATCTGTCGTAAAAATGCATGTAATAATTTATAATAATAAAAAATGTAGTCTTTTATATTATAAGAAGAATAATCTGACGCATAATAATGAACACTTTGTCGTAGGTTAGTAATAAAAATATAAATAATGTATTATGTACTGTATATATGGATGTTAAAAATATTTTAATAATGAATAAAGTGTCTTTAAAACAATAAATTTTATATATAAAAGGAAATGAAAGAATGTCAATAATTTCCTGATAGAAATGAATTGAGCTGTGTAGAGCCCCTGTAATTTAGGCAACTTTTTGAACACAAAATAAAAATATTTAATTTGTAGTGATTACATTATTAAGTTAATGAACTATTAAAATGGAAAATTATAATAAGTAAATAAATTTATAAAATACTAAATTAGTTTAACAGAATGTATATAATTTAAAAATTTAATTGTTTTACTTGTTTGTATAGCATAATATATTATAATATATTATTCATGTAATACTATTTTTTATGGATAATATCATGATTTTAATCTATAATTTGCATATTTTTATTCAAAATTGTAAACAACCTTTTTTTTTGTAATTCGAGGGCACCAAACATTACATATGGGATTTATAAAAAGGGATCTTAAATAACCTATAATAACATGAATAAAAAGTTTTACAATTATATATACTAATTTCAAATTATTAAGATTTTCAAAACTGTAAATTTCATTCCATTATTACAAATGCTCTTTTATCAAATAAATAAAATTGCAATTACATTATTATTTTCTTATATATCAATAAACTTAAAGCCATTAACCACATAAAACAACATGTGCTTTTTAATGAATAAACAAAAAATGTGATCTTCAAAAATGACAATTTTTACCAGAATGTTAATGGTAGCCCCACGAGAGAACGTGAAAATACTGTAAAGTATGCAATTAAGTGACTATTCATGTGTATGATGTTATTATTAAAAACATGCACAAATTAGAATGAAAATGTTGTGCGGGTTGCATAAATCTAAATTTCTAATCACTGCTAAGGGGCTACAGTTAGGTTTTGAGACAAACTAAAGTTATTTATGTAAGTTCCATCAAGTGTTTCGTGTTATAAATGCTTATGTTTTTCTCTGGTCTATGCTTTTAAGTTTTAACACAAAATTGCATAATTACTAAACACAACTTCAAAACTTACTATTGTTTATTATTCTATACTGATACGTCATGTTATTTATTTTTATTTTGAAATTTCAACAAACCCTTATATATAGAAAAAAAAATGCTTTGCATACGACTTAGGTTTTGAAGTGATGTATATAATTTTTATATCCCCTACACTTGTAAATATAACGTGACTATAAAATGAAAATAACATGCATATATAAAAAATAAATAAATTGCGTGCTTCATAAAATTTTACAATGCATCTGAACTTAGGGTAGGTTAGTTATATAAGGGGTTGTTTGTGTATATTCTTTTATTATGTTTGCTAAATTCTATGTACGCATATAAGTAAATATTTGTTGTAATTATATTTTCTTATTTATACACTTTCCACCCTTTTTTATGATGAATCAGCTATACTGCAGTATAAGAGAGAAAAGCTCAAGCTTAAGTCTTTCTTATGTTGAGTGTATTTTTTTTTCTTATTTTTTTACTTGCCTATACTGAAAATACAATATAATAATTAAAATGCTTACACTGATGCATACTAACATATCATTAAAATTATAATTTCTTCAGTTCTATAGCATTAAAATAAAATTTATGCATGTTTATTGCAATTTGATTTTTTTTCTTTTCAATGGGATATTTTTAGATGTAGAAATATATTTTTATTTATTATTATTTTAAGTTAGGACAAGGGATGATAAAATACATAATATTCTAAAACTTAAAAAATTTGTATTCCTATCATAAGAATAAGTTTTTATAATAATGTGGAAAATCGTTCAATTTTAAAAATTAATATAAATATTAAAAAATAGTGATACTGTATATTAAAAATTCTGAAAAAATAAATTTATAAATTAAAAAGATAAAGAGTATTAAAGTATGCATTATTTATGTAAAAATCGAATTTAATTATTTTCATTGTAAATATTTTATGTTATTTAATGCAACGAGGAGTGTTTACTGTTATCCAATACATGCATTACCATAAACTGAGCCTGATTTTTGCACGATTGTCAGAAATCCAAACATTTATGTTATGCATAAATAAGTCTTTTTTTTTTACAGTATATACAATATGAATATGGGAAACTTTTGGGGTAACATCAAAATCATGATGCAATATTCTGATTTTGAGGATTTTAAAATATTTTTTATTACCTTAAAGTTTTATTTTATTCATGTGTTTCATTTTCATATCTTTTAAAATTACATGCTGGTCTCATTATGAGTCGGTATCCAATAGGATGTGCAAAATATAACTATTCAAAAGGACATGAAAAATAATGAAATCGTTTTTAAAATTCTATTGGGAAAAAAAAAAAAAGGTTTTTAAAAAAATGTTTTTTTCAGAATTAAAAATGAACATTGTAATCTTAGGACATTATTAACGACATATTCGAACACTCTCGAACAGTTCATGATGTGTTCCAACTTGCAAAAAGTTCGAATCGTGCGTTCGAAGGAATTTTTGGTGTTCGTGATCGGCTCGAGTTCGTCTAAAATGGTGTTTGACCCCAACACTGCATGAATGCAATTATTGTTAAAAACATTAAACATTTGTTTTATTTGGATATCAAATTTTACGCAAAACTAAAATTTTGCTCTACTTTGAAATAGGCCATACTTTGAAAGCGCATGTAAGAAATATGGAAGAAAGGAGAGGGGATGAAACCAAAGGTAAAATAATATAAAAATCTAAAAATGTGTTTTAGTCATAGGCCTGTTCAAACGAAGCAATATTTCTATTTTGCAATAAATTTCGTTGCATAAAAGAGTGAATTTGGTTTTCAGTGAGAGATTTCTTGCAAATAAATTTATTGCATTGAAAATATTGCACAATTTTAGTAAGACGTATTGCCTATAAATCGTAATTTTAAACTCTACAAGCATTTGTAGTTAAATATATATGCAGACTTGTATAGGACAAACCGTTGATCTGTTATTGATTTTCAAAGAATCGAAAATGGCATCATCATCATGCACGCATGTCATTCATGGGTTTTCCCTATCTTTAGCAGCTCAGTTATTTGCCATTTCCTACCTTTTTTGAATTCATTGAATAATATTATATATATATATATATACTGTATATATATATATATATATATATATATATATATATATATATATATATATATATATATATATATATATATATATATATATATATATATATAATCATCATCATCATAGATTCATGAAATATACATAAAAAAATTTAATGTTATTGCTGATGAGATATGAGCTGGGAAAAGCTTTAAATCCCTTCAAGATTAATCTCAGATGTGACAATACTTTTTTTTTTTTTTTTTTTTTTTTTTATTATATACTTTTGACTTTTTAGCAGAAGTTTGTATTGCCTTCAATAGCATGTGTACCAAAATTCAAATCGATTTGTACACCGAATAAGTGATGGGAAAAAATAGCATGGTGAGCAAAGGACGTCCAAATTTTTCCTGTGTGTTAATTTTTTCCCAAATAACCGATGACCGATGGATAAATCGCAATAAAGACAATAAAAACCTTGCTGAAATAATAAAAAAAAAATCTATTAAGTCAGAAAACTAAAAACTAAAAAGAAAGTTCCATCACTTCTGGGGTTAATCGTTAATTTTCTATATACTTCAATATTGAAGAACCATTTTTTTCTCTTTGAGAAAAGTACTGAGAATGAAAATATTTAAGTGATGAACTGATACATTACATTTTTAAGCGTGTTTTAAGCTATATTATAGACGAAATTATTCAGAACTTTTCATCGCCGGTAACCTCCATTGCCACCAGATAATACAGAATATAAAATTAACTTCACAATACATTAATTTTAAATTCTGGCATAATATGTTTTCTTCCTGAAAGTGACTGTAGTTGAAAGGCATAGAAAACATGAAACAACATGTTCTAAACACATAATGGGATCTACAAAACTGATGATAATTTTTTCAAGAATGTAAATGTGGCCCCACAAAATAGTTTGAAAAAAATGTAAAGTATGCAATATTCCTTATATGACGTCATAAACAGGCAAAAACTAGTATCAAAATGTTGTGCGGGTTGCATAAATCGAAATTTTCTGATCACTGCTACAGCGCTACAGTTGGGCTTTGATACCAACTAAAGTTATTTATGTAAGTTCCATCAAGTGTTTTGTGATGTAAATGCATATATATGTTTCCATATTGTCTATGCCTTAAATAAAAAAAATAAAAAAATAAAAAAAAAAATCACAAACTCAGGATTTTTCTGTTCTTTTTATTATTTGATATTTCCCATGCAGACGATGAAAATAATCTTTAGAAATTAACTTGATATAATTTACTTGCATAAAAACGCGGACAATAGTCCTTTTATTCTATACTTAATATGTATAAAATCTCCATGAGATTTTATACAGCAATCGAATCATTTAGATTTATACTATAATAATAATAAAAAAAAAAATGCAGTAATGCAATCCTTATTTCACACTTGCATACAAAACAATGAGATTTATATTTCAATGCAGAACTTAATATCCTATATACTTCAAAAATCTCATTATTGTTTTACAATGTGTGTACAGAGAGCTGCAGATGCAGATTAATAATAATAATTCAGGAACTTATATGTGCACTATATGCAGTATTGTCTAAGGTCTTGGATTTTTTTTTTTATATATAGTAATAAAAAAACTATTGTCACTTTAGAATCGTGAGAAAATGAGAATGTCATGTATACACAAAATTGTGATAATTTATTTTACCATATAAAAACTTGTGCTGAATTTTGTGATGTTATTAATATGAGATACAAACCCACTGGATTTGAATGATGTTTTTCTTCTTTTATTATTATTATAAAGTTTTATTTGACAAGACCAATGCTTGTTGTAACATTGATTGTTACTATGAACTGCCTGGGTTAATAAAGATAAAAGATTCTTATTCTTATTATAAAGTATCAACATCATGCATGTATATACTTACTTACATTGCATAGAATGTTTTGGATTTTTGATGTTTCATTGTAAAATTTTCATATTATTTCATTAACATTGTGATGAGCGGAGCAATAGGGTAATTTGTTGTAAAAAATTAATATATATATTTTTGTTTCACCAATCATATATTCTGTGGTCGCTCTTACTGATTTTAACCTACGCTTCGACGCCATACGTCAACAGGAATTGAAATTAGCAATGAAAACAAATTCAATAAAAAATAGCTAACATTATTCTTGAATTTTTTTTTCGAGTTAAAAAGAGCTGTTTATGTCAGGGCAAAATTAATAACACTTTCAAAGGAAGATTAAATTCTCTACAAAATGTTAAAAAGGACGAATATTTCTATTAAAGACAATACAAAATTGTTGGAAATTTAGACATTTTAAATAATCTAGCAAACAAAAAAAAAAAAAAAAAAAAAAAAAAAAAAACGTTTCGACTGATAAGTTTATTTAAGATAAATAATTATGTCAAACTTGATGGAATTCCAGTTAAAAATGATATACAAGCAAAACGATTTTTCTTCATCATATGTCAGTACAGTACTGTATGCGATAAAAACTGTTAAGTTGCACTCTTTTGAAATAGATTTGCAGTTGTTAGCAAGAAACAATGGAATTACGGATATCCTGCATGGCATGTAAAAAGAATTAACCTCGTATGCACAATACTGCACTTGAATTGTATTCATTCTCAACAAATGCATAATTGTCCCAGGTCTGGTTTTATATAGCATGCAATTCAACCATATATACAGACTTGATAATGTCTATATGTAATGTGATGGATGCATATCAAAGTTCTTTGTACTTTTATTATTAATATAATTTTTAAGAAATTATTAACGATAATTTTTTTAACGGTTATTTTCAAACTTTCCTCTATTTTTTTTTCTTTTTATTTAACATTTTCTGTCTTACTATTCTGCTGATGATTTCATCTCTATATATTAAGAACATTTTATTTACAATAACGTTTTTATCCTCAATTTCCGACTTTTTTTTGAATATTATTTTACTGTCATAAATTTTTAACCACCGGTTTTGTGCAGCTCTCAGAATGACAAAAATATGCTTCTTTTGTCAAAAATGTTTTCTTGCTTTTGCGAACCCCCTACCCACTCTAGAATGCTCAAAATAGCGTTAAATCAGGGGCGTTTTCTGGTCCAATTTTTGTATTTTATCTCAATTTCTTCTTATATTTTTTTATTGAATTATCTGATGTCTTGTGTATTGTATACTGGGACTGAAGAGGAAATGGATTATTTAAATCTTGCTCAGAATTGCGAGCAGAAAAATATACTTTTCATGTTGATATATTAGTCTTCTTATAGGATGTTAAATAATAAAATAAAATTTAAGAGAAAAGAATCATCCCCATGCTAAAGTTATTAAGTTAACCTCATTAGGTTAAATGAAAATTTCATAAAAGTTTCCATTTTTTTATTAATCTCTAATAAAGAGGGTAAAACTGGGGTGTACCTTTCAATTTCATCCTTCTAATATAGACATTTACAGTAATTACCTTCCAACATAATCTGTAGTTAATTGTAAGTATTATAGCTTCAACTTCATTTGATATTTTAAATATTTCTCAAATTCGCGTAATCATTTCATTGTTCCGAAAGTTGACCATCTCTGAATTGTCATGAATTGAAAACTATTATTTGATTGGATTACCTCTCCATTAGTACCAATGTGAAAGTAATATTATTTTAAAAAAATTTAAACTAAAAAGTAATTAAATATAAAGTATTTTGTTTGCAAATAAATTTAATATTAAATATAATAAAAACACAAAATTATAAAAAATTAAAACTTGAGATATTTTCGTATATTTTAAAAATATATAAAATGAAATAAAGATTGTAATTAAAATTATTACCATATATTTGCAGTTTTAGATTGTTTATTGATCATAATACTAATCGGTACATTACATAATTACAAAAATAAGGATAAAAATTATATATATTACTTGGGAAATTATATAATTTTTAAATGGTTATATGTATATATATTTCAAAAACTATAGAAGTGCTTTTTGGGTCTAAATTTAATTTGGTGTCATTGTGTAGCTAAGGGTCACGCCTAGCCGTGATAAAAATTACAAGATATTTGCCGTCCCGAAAAGAAAATATTGAAATTATAATATGGGCTTAAATTTCAAAAAAATTCATAAAAAATCAATTTGCACAGTACCCTCCCAAAATTTTATATATTTGAAATTGTCTCAATCTGAAGTATCAATTTGGACAATTTCAGATTTTTTGAACGAGAACAGTTTGATTGTAATGGACGGCTTCGGTACCCTACTCCTTAACCGTAATTGCAATGTGTTTAATTACATCTCCTGTATGAAGGTAATAGTGTTTATAAATTTTTAACTTAAAAAGTATTAAAATGTATATATAGTATAATTTGTTAGCAAATAAATTTTACATTAAATATTAATAAAATCTTAAAAAATTAAGATACAATATATTTTGTATATTATAAAAATATATAAAATTAAATTTAAGGTTATAATTAAAATTATTTATATTTATTTGCAGTTTGAGTTTTTTTTATTAATTATTGATCATAATACCAATTGGTACATTAATTAAAAAAATAAGAATAAAATATATTTGTACTTAAAATTTATATTTATTACTTGGGAAATTATATTATGTATACAATATGAAACAAATTAAGTCCAGATCTGTACAGTCATTCCAATAAAAAATAAAATTCTATTGGCATATGGGAATAACATGAATTTAGATAGAGTTTTGCGTCAAATGAAATCTCCATCTGATTGCATTGAATGGCCATAAGCCAATACAATTTCATTTTTTATTGAAATGATTGTACAAATAATTATATTACATGACTCGATTCCATTTTTCTAATTGGTATAGTTGATTATCGTGATAACATGATAAGTTAACGTATAACACTGTACATTAAGATTTACACTTCTTGTTTTCAATTAAAAGAAAGAGAAACTAAAAATTGCTTTGAAAATTAAACTATTTGTATACCCACAGTAGTTTTATTGCCAATGGAACTTACTCTATAGCAAGAATTTTATAGTATGATATTATAAACAAGTCGATTCATATTCCATATTGATACCGCATAAATATTAAATATTTAAAAGTAAATATAGCTGTTTTTTCAATAGTGGTGAATTGAATAAAATCAAATCGTATAATGAATATATAATAGAAAGTAAAGTACAAAAATTGAACTCTTGAAGTCTAAAAATCAAAAGTGTTTGCCAAGTTTAAATATATAAATATTTTTTTTTTTATCGACATTAAAATGTAGTGTGGGCCCTTAGTGACAGAATATAAGTGGCTAACTTGGTCCAGTGTATATAGGATCTTTCTTTTCTAAACTTACTTACATTGAAGCAGAGAGAGAGAGAGAGAGAGAGAGAGAGAGAGAGAGAGAGAGAGAGAGAGAGAGAGAAATAAGCGGGGGGCACCGAGAGTTGACTGCACGTGTCTTCTGGTGTACTTAGAGATCAATGTCCTCTTTCGCTCTTACTTACTTTTTACATACTCTCTTTATCTTTTTTTTTTCTCTCTACATATAAAAACTTTAAAAATTTGTAGTATTTTTCTTTTAGTTTTATTTAAAATATTATTTATTGAGCATATATATTTCGATTATTTTTACATGGGTTGCATTTTATGCTTATATGAACTTTGATAGTAATTTATATTTAACTTTTTTATTATAATGTAACCACCCTAGACAAAGCTTTTAGCAGCGCTATAGGCTAGCTAAACTACCACAGTAAAGGTGGTAAAAGAACCACCTTTGAGCAAGTCTTTCTACCAGCGCCGCGCTAACTAAACTACCACCATGGAGGGTGGTTATAAAACCTTCCCTAGTGTGGGACGTTTTTTAAACTACCCTTAAGGTGGTGATTTTATTCACAGATTTTTTCTGTGTAGTGTATTTCATACTATCAAATCAAACGTTACCAGAGAAATTAAATCTCAGCATAAATATTGCTATTTTGATATGTTTCTTATTTAATAATAAAATTATGACAAAGCAGTTGGGGAAACTTATTTCATTATAGTTGTTGGGAATATTTTGAAATCGTATATCAAATGTTCATGTTGGTAAATGAGGAATAGAAAATTGTATTTGGCAAAGTTTCGATTTATTATTTTTAGTCATTTTTTTACGGTTTACTATACTATAGTATTCTACTCAAGACTGTGAATGAGGTGATTTAACAAAGTTGAAGAGGCAAATCTTCTTTAAATATTTTTTCTTATTTCCATAAGGATGAGAGAATCTTCAATTAAAAAAAAAATGGAGAGCAACCATTCAAAATTTTCAATTATACTATAATTTTGGAAAACTTAAATATATGATCCCATATTGATTTATATTTTCAATAAACAATATCTCACTGGTGTTCAAAAGACTTGAAATTTGTATCAGAAGTAGATGATACCAATTGACTTTTAAAATATTAAACACATAAATTAATCAATTTTTAATTTCAGAGGTAAGAGTCTTAAACAACTTTTAAAAATATATTTCAATATACTAAGAAAAGCCTATTAATTATTTAATTTTTTTAACATTATGTGCACTTAAATTTTTTTAAACATTGTTAAGTAACCGAATACTACATGTAATTCTATATTAATTAAAAATACTTTGACTATAACTTTATAAGAAAGATAAGTGAAAGAAAAAAATTATTGTAAATTATCTTGTACTGTAGAATTATATTTAACTAATTGATTGGCAAACTTTATACTATTAACAAATTTATTGGGGGAGAGAAAAAAAAGGCATGCAGATATTTAATCTAAAGTTGCATAGTTAACGTGAATTTTTATTATAAAATGTTGAGAATATTTATTAATGCTTTGGATTTTAACCAACTGTCATTTTCATGGCAATTTGCAACTACTTCAACGAACTTTGTTTTTTTTTACTTTCGTCTGGCTCTGTCCTTCGTATATATAGTCCATATTTTCTATAGTTTTATTATTATATCTTAATTCAAAATTTTTATTGTGTTTGTAAAGATTCATTAGATTTTCAAACTAAAAAATGAAATTTAAAAAAAATTATAATACTGTTTTCATTATTTTGCTATTGTTGTGATAATATTGATGCGTTGCTGCAGAGTTTAAGTATATTCATATATATATATTCATTTATAGTATATAACTTTGAGCAGCAAATTATTATTTATTAATGTGTTAATTAGGAATAATTAGTTTCCTTTAGTTATAAGTAAAATAATGTATGTTTATTAAAATAAGTTTGCCGTAAAATAAAATATAAAATAATATTTATAAGTATTACATACTACTTTTATATAATATATAAAATAAATTTAATATTTATTGATAATTTTAGTTTTTTTTTTTATTTAATTTTTGTATATTACATAAATAAATAAATTTATTTTTTTATTATTTTCTAACAGATTTATTTATATTAAATGAATATAAACTTTTCTTTTATTTATAAATAAAATATAGAATATGTCTACAACTAATTCATACATATTATGAGTGCTAATTACGATTAAAGGAGTAAATTATATTATCGTGTAACATTTTGTAATGTGAGTGCATGGTCTAAACGTACTGTTTGAAAATGTGAAATCTATAAATGGTAAAGAAATCCATTATACATTTAGCAAAATTCATGCTGGATGGAAACTAAAAATTACATCATGTATATAATATGTGTACTTTGAGCAGATTTATTTGCGATAATTTATTTACCACCTAAATGTTATCTCATTTCATAATTTTGACATAACAATATAATCAACGCACTAAAATAATAATTTTTGTGACATATTTTTCAACTCAATTGATAATTAACTGATTACATATCAACCAAATCCACTAGTAATTCGTGAAGTACTTTTATGCTGAATTCCTGAAACCGTCATTACCCCAGCCTTATGAGTGCAAAGGCTGTGGATTTAATGTGTTTTTTTAACTATAAATTTTCAATGTTCCTCCCAATTTGCTCATGTTAAATATATATAAATAAACTATATCAGTTTAATTATTAAATATTATAAAAAAGAAAAAAAACTCATAACTACAGTTTTATTTTAATTCTCGAACTGCTATACGTTTAGTCTCATTTTTAAATTTTAGAAAAAGCATCTGATTGTCCACGCAGAATCTAAAGTCACTATATAATTATATACCAAATATTCTGACCGAATTATTTGTGTAATATAGTGTTGAAAACCTCACTAAAATAACATACATTTAAATGGCAATCATGACCTCTCAACAATGAAAAAAATCATTGAAATTTCTTATGGGGCTATAGAATACTTAGGAAATTCTAGTGTACTTTAGCACGATCCGATTTTGCTAGATTCTATATATTAAAGGAGTAGGGGACCGACGTCGGCCATTAGACTCAAACTTTTCTCGTCAAAAAAATCTGAAATTTTGCACAATGCTACTTCAGCTTGAGGCAATTTTAAATGTATATATTATACAATTTTTGGGGGGTCACCGTGCAAATTAACTGTAAGCCCACAAGACCCAATGTTAATTTCAATATTTTTTTCTTCTTTTTTTGGGGAAATTTTTATCACAGCTAGGTGTGACCCTTAGCTATAAAATGGCACTAAATATAGACCCAAAACACTTCTATAGTTTTTTTTTAGATATAAGGTCGGTACCCTATATTCCTTTAAGATCATTTATAAGATTTTAAGATATAATAGTATAGAAAAAAAAATGAAAATGAAAAATGTCACACATAAATGTTATTTAAATATATATTATAAACAGCTTTTAAGTTTGAAATTTTAAAAACAATATATAAATAAAAAATAACAATGAATTTTACTGCTAAATATAAATGAATACTTAAAGTGTGTTTTTCAAAATAAATTGCTATATTATCAGATAATGAAAACTGTTTATTATATTTGCAAAGCATTGATATACATCGTGCGGGTTCCATGTGGAAATCACAAACCTGGGCGGACGTACACGTATAAGTGTATACACCTTTATAAAATTTTAAAGTAAATTCGAACGTGGCCTTATAATTGACACGTCACCCGTTTAAAATCATAGGGCAGCCATAGAGAGATACACATGATCATTTCTATAACTGCTTATATTCATTGTTAATATGTATATGAAAGAATTTGATTGCTGTATATTATGCATTCGAAAACTTTTCATTGCTGTAAGTTGTTAATTCTTTAGATCTCTTTTAAGGTGCTTTGTCATTTCGTTTAATTCCAAATTTATTTTTTTATATTTTTTTTAAGTTTTTGAACCATTAAATAATTTTACGCAAGGATATCAGAACATCTTAAAATTAAATACTATATTGAACTTACGCAGTATTAAGCTTTCTTTAAGCAAGTAATTAGTTTTATATATGAAGTTTATAAACCTAAAAATTTTGTAATATACTATATATATGATTTTAATTTTATAATATATATTACATATTTATAACTTTAATTTATTTATTAAGTTAAATTATATTATTTTATAATAAAATTTAATAAATACTAATGCCGAAATAAATGAATTGAATGAAATAAGCATAAGCTGTAAGTATTATTTATAAATATTAATAACAACATATAAGCAACTAAGGTAAGAGCGCAGCTTTTTTATTGATATATATTATTATATATATAATTAAATTACATGAAACTAATACAAATTAAGAAACAACAAAAGAAATATAAGTTAAAAAATGAATATATAACTTCAATTTTAATATAAGAACGATTCGATGCTTAATATTTATTTAAATGTCTTTTCTGTGTCTGTATTGTATAGTGTCTCTAATCATTTATATTTAATTATTGTTTCCAAGAAATGAAATAAAATAGACTTTAATTGTTTTGATAATTTGATAAATAAAATTATGAAATTCATGCAAGAATTTACTTTAGCTCCTCAATGTTTTTTTTTTTTGTTTTGAGATTTATTTAAATTAAATAAGATAGATAATTTTGAGCCTATCTTTGCGTTCAGTCGCCATCTTTGTGATTGTTAATACAATTGTTGAGTCTAGACTGTACTATTTATTTCTAATATAATTATATGAAAATTCAAAGAATTTTTTAATTTCATCATTTTACTTAAGTTAGAAACTGATTGGAATTTCAAGAGAGAGCTCAGTTGAAACTCTAATTATTTTATCTTTATTTGAAATAAGATAGTAAAATAGTTTGTTCTTATGCTGATAGCTGAATCATTTATACACCACCGATATGGTGACTCTGAAATATGAATTAAACGGCCCATCATAAATTAAAAAAATTATTATTAGTAAATCATGTTCATGATTTGAGAAGATACTGAAGTTGGTAATTTTATAAAGACTAAAATGTATATAAAAATATTTTAAAATAATGCTGATAATAAAAGGCTTTATATATAGGTAAATAATGTAAAATAAAAAGTTAATTAAAGTTATCACAGTGAGATGTGCGGAGAAGGCTGCAACCCCTAAATTACCTTTAGGGCCATGTGTTTTTAGCGTGTTTTTTTTTTTTAGAAAACTGTAACTCCAACGTTAATTAAAAGAGGCATATAGACACATTTTTATGTGTTTTAATATAAAAAATAGCTAAGAATTTTTCATTATACCAACACCTTGAATAGAGCTTTAAAATATACATTATTTTATCATGCAATTCGCGTTTAAAAATAATTGTAAACTTTATATAATTTGAGACGCTTAAATAATTTTTCAGTCTGAAATCTTAAAATGAATATTCATGCCATTATAAATTTTTGTCAAAATAAGAAGTGTATGCCGAAGAGTATAATTTTAAAATAAAAACTCAATATTTTCTTTTTCTTTAGGGTGTGTACGCATGACGTCATAATAAATGCGCTTCGTTGCCATAATTGAGCAACGAGTGAGCATATAGGTAAGTTTTCGCTAATTTCTTTGGCAAATTAGTAATTTTTATGTAATTATTATTTTTCTTGCATACTTGAAAACCTAATTCAACTTGCTAACAGCATCAATGCTCTCAAAAAAATTGCTATATAAGTATATTTAAACTGGCAAAATGTATAATTTTCCCATACCAGCTCATATTATTTATTACTCACTTATATGGCGTTGACTTTAACATGAATGAAACCACCCTATATAATACAACGATATATTTCATAAAGGAAAAATCACAAAATTTAGAATTAAATATTATATTAAACAGTATATATCAGAGAAGCCATTCAGATTTTTAAGTTCATTGTTGAATTTATATAAGAATGTATTACGTCAATGTATATACTGTGTATATACGCACACATATATATTTTTTGCATTCTTTCTTGTTGCAACTTAACAGTTAAAAATAAACTTATAAGTATAGAAGACTTTAGAGATTATATAGTATAGGGGCTTCTTTTACATATACTTTCATTGCTCTACCAACATGTACAGTATACTCTCACTTGTTATATAGTGATCTTTATTTTATAACATATAGAGGGTGCACGGTCAGCCATCTTGTGATCGCTTATTCAGTGCAGTTTAATCAGTTTTTTGGCATACTCTTCGTGTTTAGTAATATAGTTTTTAGTAGTTTTTTTTATTGCATTTTTAAATAAAAGTTAATTTTTTATTATTTTATTGGATTATTATTAAAAGTACTGAGACTGGGAAGTTATTTGTATAATTTTTATTTTAAATTTATTGTGAGAAATGATAAAAATTGTGTATACATCAATACTTATAAATAACAATTAGGCTAAAGTCCATTGCGTGTCTATATAAAAAGGCGTGTATAAACTTAATTTCAAATGGTGTTTTAAGAAAATGTATATTATAATAAAAATATTTAATATCTTATGTATATATAGAACTTAATTATATTTATAATATACTGTATTATGTATTATTCTTCTTCTCTACTTACAGTAAAATTATTATTTAATTTATTTTTTGAGACATAATTCAATATAAATTTATATAATAGCATTATTACACAATAAAGTCAATATTTCATTTTTAGTAATTTTTTTGACATTTTGATATACATAATATTTGTATTATCGTATAAGTTTCTATAAAATTTGAGCTGCGTTTTTTCTCTTAATATTTTAAAAACTGCGAACTTTGAACATTTCGTACATCAACATCTAATGTATAGGAATTAAGTATGTTTCTAAATAATTTTAAAAGTTGAAATCATAAATATGATACAAATTTCGTTAAGTATAGTTTTTTATACTTTATAAATTATTTTACTTGCAAAAACAAACGTTTCAAAAGAGAAGAGATCATATTTAATTGGCTATTTTCTGCCAAAATCCTATAAATCAAACTTTTCTGTCTCTTTTTTTTTTTTAATATGCAGATATACAAATGATACATACAAATATACAAGAAATTTTATGTACATATACCATTATAACCGCATGGAAAAAAAAAAGTTTTGGATAAATCATAAATCACATTTCCTCACAAGGCTATTAATTTTAAGGGTTATTTGTTTATACTCCCTTATAGTTTGAGGAAAAATAATTGCTTGTTTCTAACTATGAATGTTGGAAAATTTTATTATTTATTATTAAAATAAAGAACCATAGCAAAATAGCATTTAATTTGCTCTATGGTTAACTGTCATAAATATCAGTTTGGTTTCAAAAACTTCACAGTAAAAATTATTATTTTATAGCGTTATAATTTTATCGCGTACGTTCACTTCTATCATCAGACATTTTGAATTCGTGCAATGGAAAGGATACCTATAGCTATGCCTCAAAAACTGAATCCGTTGAAATATCTGACTCATAATAAGTCTCTGATGTGTCTCATGCACAGAATTTAATAATTTTCAACATTTTTATATCATTATACTTTCCTTATCAAAGTGATGTATATAGATTACTCGAATAGAAAAATAAAGTTTGAATAAACGGTTTTTATATTTTTGTATAAAGAACACTTTTTTTTTTTCCTTTGGTAGAAAAATATGCAAATATTTTAAAAATATTTTTACGTATTATATTATGCAAAATAGTTGTAGGTGTTTCTGAAAACTGAAATATATAAGTTTTTCTTTAACCTTTTTCATTGTTAAACTATATATTACCTATAATTCAAGAGCGTGCTCATGCTTTTTTGGGAAAAAAATGTTTATTCTGCAACATCTCTATTAATATATTTTTAGAACAAATTCATCATGTTCTTCTTACCTTATTGATTTAATGAACAATAATAATCAAAATGGTTATTATAGCATCGTAATCTAACATGCATTATTTATTCTATCTCTAAATTTAATTGCTGAAAAATTATTTGCAATATTCTTTTTTTTTTTTTTTTTCTTTCAACTACCTGTTGCCAATGTTATACACATTATGAGACCAGCAATTATTATTATTATTTTTTGGTTTTTCAAGCATTTAAGTTTCCAACTCCACAAATTCTTATACTAGTTAATAATTATCAGGTTTTGATTCTAATTTTTATGTCATTTCAAAATCACAATGTTCTAATAATTCTCTAATTTTACCATTTACAATATCTTACTGAATTAATGAGCGAGAATGCCAAAATTGTACGGTATTATATATAAATATTAATCATCGTAATTTCCATTATTCAATTTAAATAATAAAATTATTTAAAAATACAAAACAAATTAACAGTAAAATATTTCCTTTGAATAAATTTAAGATAATTATTTAAAATTATAATAAATATATAATATACAATAATTTTATTAAATATTTAACTTTCTTCATAAATTGCAGTTTGAAAAATATTAACTTACAATTTAAAAAAATTACGTTTAAAAATAAAAATCAATACATTACCAATTTAGTGATAAGTTGAGTAAGCAATAGATGAGGATCTTACCTGTGAACAAAAAGAAACATAAAATAAATTTCTATCTTTTATTTTCATAATTAAGAATATATAGGAATGAAGCCTATAAAGAATAAAAAATATACTAGTATAGTAGTAAATACTTTAGTTCTATAGTCAAGGTGGTGCAGTCGGCTATAGAGTCGAAATTTAATTTTCACAACGACTTAATGATCATGTTCTTTTAATTAGTATATTGAAAGTTGCTAAAATGAATTTTATTTAAAAACTCAAATTTGTACACATAAAAGCTTATTTCTATAGGTAAAGTTTTACGATATTTGTGTTCAAAGTTTTATAAAAAATTAGAATAAATTATGTTTGAATGATTATGGATGTCGTAGATACAAATTAAGACAAAAGATTTAATGATTGGAATTTATAAATATATATTTTGAATATTTAGAGAGGAATGACGCACTTTATAAGTTTATACTTTTTCAATGATACTAATTTCAATCTCCTGTATAGATTTTCGCATTATATACCTCAATATGTATATAATCCGCCATATTTGACTACTTTCATAACGTATAATTACTAAACACGACGAAAAAAATGTGTGTTTTTAATTATTATTATTTATTGTTGCAAATTAAATGTAATAAAAGTTGTGTGATTTAATAAATAATAATAGTTTAAGGTAATAATTATAATTTAATGTATATTATTTAATAAATAATAACACGAAAAAGGTGATTATTTCAATAATGAAACATTTTTAAGCATTATTAATTACTAAAGTCTTAAATTTAAGAAATAAAAAAAAAGTGGTGATTTGTATTGTCTATTTCCAATTAACCCATTTACCATAATGGTAGCAGCCCAGGATTTCTAAAATTAACATCTTACTGTTTCAGGGATATCTTAGATACTGTTTTTATTTCTTTATAATTTAATTATAATGTAATATAGTTTCGATGAAACAAATACTTTATTTATTTATTTAATTTAATATCATACATTCAGGATAAATATTGCTGAAATATACCATAAATAATTAATATTTATATTACATAATATTTTTTCAGTTCAACATACGCAGTAGACTAAATTATGGTGATGCAACAAACAATTGTTGGTGAAAATGTGCTAACTTAAGTATTTTACTTCTTTATTTTTGTTCTTGTTCAAAATTATTGTCTCATAAACGTACTAGTAATGAGAAAGACTAAAAAATTGTTGGGGTAACTTTATTTCGCATTCTAAAAGAGTACATTGTCCTGAATCGATGCATGTGGGAATTTTTAATTTCTGAGTTCCATTAAGTATTTTTAATTAATTTTTGAAAGTCACAAAATTACGTCAAAGGCTGCACTTTTTTCCTATATGCATACATGCATAAGGTGCAGCCTGTGACATCATTTCGTGAATTTCAATAATTAATTAAAATACATTATGAACTCAAAAATTAAAAATTCACAAATGTATCGATTTCGGACAATGTCCTCTTTTAGAATTTCAAATAAAATTAGCACCTCAAAATTTGTTTAGTCTTCCTCATTGTAAAAATTACACTAAACATTTTCGTTATTATCAGACCAGTACTATTTTATATAACTTTTAAGATTTTAAAACTAAAGTATTTGAATAAACTATTTAACTTCTATTCACAATTTTTGCAATATTATTGTATAAGATATGCACCTCTAAGATCTTTTACTATACAGTATTTCATTAAAATGCATTTTCTTTCTATATAAATATGCTTCAGTTTTACAATTAATCAAAAAAAAAATTTCAAGTTATTATAATGTTATAGTTTTATTTTTCAATTCCAAACAAATGAATTCAAAAATTCTAATTGTAATGGAGTATGTTTTTGAAACTTGGAAAGTATTTTAAAATGACTCGTAACACAACATCTTTTTGTATTATGTTTTTATGTTTATTATGTATGAGTAATATGATATGATGTTTGCAAATTAAAACCACCATTTCCATGTAAATAAAACGTGTAATATTTATAATAATAATAACAATTACACATAATCTACTTTTCAAAGTGCAATAAGAACAATAAAGAAGAATTTGAAGATTTAGGACAGTTAAAAACAACAACATGATTCTTAAAATTTATACTTGCAATGTAATTTTAAAATATATTGATAATAAATAATAATTAGTAATTTTATTAAGGCGTTGTGAAGGCTTGACAGTCCTATTTTACAAAACCTTGACCACAACATAACATGAGATGGTTACATAAGCAAAAAAAAATTTAATACAACAATGAGACATAAATTGCATAAATAATTAACATGAGACATGTAATGATATTTTAATGCTCATACTTTGTTTATAAAATATTGAGGTATAGATCATAGAAAATAATATATTTAATTGCTTATTTTGATTTAATAGTATAATATAGTCACATAATAATTGATGTGATTTTAAAAAAAATCTTACACTGAATATAGAAAAAAATATAAATATAAGTGACCATATATATAATTATTTATGTAACATTGAAATTACTATTAGATAATTATATTAATGTATTAGAAAATTGTATTCGTTATTGTTATATACATATTCTATATTTTATGCTCTTTTAAAACTTTTTTAAAACTTTTTGTCACTAAAATCTTTCATAATTATACTGATGCCTGATTACAATATATAATTTTTTGCCACTCTATATATAAGCCTAATTTTTGAAGGTTGAAAGCAGACCATTAATATTAAATTAAAGCTCTATATTTTATTTTAAAATATAATTTTGTATAAAATAGCTAATGAAGTTAGTGAGGAATAAAATTTTGTTTTTAGAGCTGAAATATACCATATAAAAATTGTATTATTGATAATAATGCTCTGTCATCGTTTATTATGATATAATTTACGTCAAAGTTTAATAAATTTTATATGACTATATAGCTAAACTTTTTATCTGATAGTATTTTTAATCTTATCTTTTAAAGTTACACCTTTTATACTATTCTACTGATTAAAGTTAGAAGAGATTTCTATTGTTCAATAATACGCACGTGTAGGTATTAATTTCAATTATTTCATATCTATGTCATTAATATTTCAATTGAAGATAAAGTGTGTAAAAGTACAAATATAATGAAACTAACTTTTATACGTCCTTAAAAGAAATGGTCTAATCAGTAAAATTTTAAAATAAATTCTCAATAGTTGAAGAATAAGATTTTGCATTTGAGCTTAAGATTGGCACCAATTGTTCATGCATTCAAAAAATGCTTGGTATCATTTTCTAAATATTTTTTTTTATTAAATTTATGATATACTAACTTTCTGAATATGATCTTTTAGAATTTTTAAACACCTTTTTTGGTGGTGATCTTATATAATATTATCATAATGTCTATTAAGAAAATACGGCGAACTTTATCTAATAGCAATTAGGTATTTGCAATTGCACGTTGCGCAAATATATGAAAATTATTTAGTTACTTTATCTATTTTTCACTACAGAAGAAGATAACAGGGTACTTTCTTCCATTTCTTTATTTATTTCTATTGCTTTGAAAGCGCCTTGCAACTATGCAACTTTTTCAGCACTAGACTGTCCGACTATTTGCCTACTTTCCAGGGGCTCTCTATGCTAGATACATAATGCGTTTTTATATACTTTTTTCTCTCTTGTTGATTTTTTTATTTTTATTTTTTTATTTTTTATGAAAGTATAAATAGTAAATTTAAACAAGTTTTTTACTTTTAGTATTTTCATAATCATGTTGAATTGAAATGAGGATTCATTTTGAAATTTCGACAGTTCATAAATTTAAAATGTCGTTTATAGAAACTGTATTGTAAAATCATACCAAATTGAAATGAGTTTTTCCTATTACTTATTTTTTTTTTCTAATTAGATTATTTTTAATTGCATACGTGGGACGTTTCTAAATGAGATAAAACTTTTTCCCATTTGCGAATTTGTATAAAGTAGATTTTTTCTAAGCCTTTCTAATAAATTTTATTCAATTGAAAATTTATTTTTATGATATGTTTCTTATAAACTTAGTAATTGTGTGGATTATAAAAAATATATTTCATGAATTATCTTGTGTGTATTGAAAACGCTGTAAATTTCAAAAAACTATAAATTATTGATAAAAAATTATAATAAAAATTTAAATTTTCCATTAAATTACGTAACTTTTCAATTAATTCTAAACAGTATAAAAACTATTTTATAATCTAATTATTTTTTATGTTTATTGCAAAAAAAAAAAGTATTTTATGTTATGAAATAAACTATAAATAATTTTGCAAAATATGTTGATTTATGCAAAACTCAGGCAAAACTATATAAAATTCAAATCTTTTTATAATTATTTTGTAGAAAAAAAATTATCTACCTACATTAATCTTTTATATTTATTATGTCTCCATATAATGAAAAATAATACTTAAATACCATGCACATGCATTATTTTTAATGAAAAGTGTAATATATATTTAATTATTATTATAATTTTTAATGAATGTTTTTAATATTCTTAAAATATTACCATATTTGAAATTATAAAAAAATGCTTTTAAAATTCAATATTAAATTAAGAAATAAAAATACATTTATACCATTATTTTAATAATTTCAAGCTAAAATAAATAGTTATTCATTTTAAAAAAATAAAAAATTGAGAGCATGTGAAAGTAAAAAAAGCGAAGAAAAAAAGCCGGCATAGCAACCAAAAGATAACCATATGAACCCATGGATAAAAACAAGATATCTAATATATTTTTTTAATATTATTTTTATCTTTACTTACAGATTATAAAAAAGATAATAAAATATTAATAATATTATAATTTTAAATAAAACACTTACCTTTATTAAATTTTGTAGCCATTTATATATAGAGAATTATACTGGTGGCATGACTATACGATCTGTTATAGAGGTAGCCATTTTGGATCACGCTAGATTTTATATCTCATGTTAAGATCACAGAGAGCACAGCATCATTTTCAAACCTCATGGACCAGTATTAAAAAGGTGTGGCTTATATATAAATACACGCCTACTATAATATGATTCGTTTATAAACCAAGATGGCTGAGATATATATTACGCCTTTCACACATGTCTAATACTATTTGCATATATGTAAAAGCTAATGTGTACTAGATATATGTACTGAATGTATATGACATATATTATAGCGTATATGTTGTATATATAAATAAATAATGCAAGTACAGGGATGGTCTATTAATTTTATATATTTTATACAAAATATATACAGTGATTTTATTTATAGTATACAATTATATATATTTTTTTTTATTTTTATTTAAATTTTGAATTATAATAACATAGTGTCTGTAATGTTTAAAAAAATTTAAATTGACCATTTTCAAAATTTTGTTTATTTTGAGTATATTATAAAAATTGGTTATTTTGATCTAGTTGGGAAATACTACAAATTATATTTTCAATATATATGATTTCTGTTTTACTAAAGATTTCAAAATGGATTTTTTTAATAAGGTTTTTATTGTAATTTTTGACAAAATGTTGTCAATAATATCATGCTCTGCATCAGGTAATTTTGAGCACCATTGCATGAAATAATTTTTATAATATTTTGAAAGATTAATTACTTCAAAAAAGCTATTATATAGTGTTTATACTGTTAATAAATTACAACTATATAACATTTCAAATAATATTTTAATTAAAGAATCTTTACGATTAATAATTTGCAATGATGTATATCACAATGAATGAGCATATTTTTATTTTATCTATATATTATACTATTTACTAACGCACTTTCATGTGTTTAAAGAAAAAAGAAGAAAAAATCTTAGGTCTAATGAGACATTAAAAGAAGATTCGTCTTAAAATGACCGGCTGTTATCTTGGAGATATAAAGTATAAGATGCACATACTTTAAATTATTAAGTTTTAATTTTTATCCAAGCTTTCAACTGCAATGCATTCAAACTATATAAATTTAAAAATACAGTATATAGATGCATTTTTATTTTAATAGTCCTTAAAAATATTTTATTCCAGTAACTATATATTAATATAAAATGAGAAATAAAGGCACAGACAGAGGGAGCAAAGTCTCAATTCTTTTTTAAATTTTCTTTCAAAAATACATCAAGAATAATTTCAAGACAATAATAGGCCCAAAGGACAATTTGCAATTTAAATTATTTACTTATGTTTTTTTTCTGTCATGCACAATGAAAAGTACGTCTGTCTGTCAATATAATTTCTGCGTAATTAATTCATCAGGCAATATTTAAAAATTATCCCCTTTAAAAGGGAAATAATAAAATGTATTCTCACTGCTCCTATATACTGTAGAATAAAAAAAAATCCAAATTTTTATTTAAACTGAAGAGAGAGAAAGTATCTAACTAAAGGAAAATGTAGAGACTTTACAATTTTATAGTGCATGCAATGATAGTAAATAATATGCTGATGGTGTAGAGATAAATGGTTGCTATTGTTGCATTTTCTGGGAAATTATAGCTCTTGTAATTTGTTTAAATTTAACAATGAAGAATAATTAACTATATAAAAGAAGACAACATGTACAAAAATATGAGATCTGCTTATAAAGAGGATGTAAGGAATTATTTAGGCCTCAAATTTATTTTATTTTATTGTTTACAAGAAATAGAATAATTTTTATTTCATGATTCTTTTCAATTTTTAAATAAAGTTTGGAGTCTGTTACAACAATATTATGTGAACGAGTGAACTGCGATTAAAATATTTACCAAATTGTGCATTTTTATATTACTTCATATTATTATCCATGATGATATACAGTACAACTACAAAAAAAAAAAAAAAAAAAAAAAAAAAAAAAAAAAAAAAAAAAAAAAAGATCATCATGACATATTAATAAGTAAAAACCCAGGATAGTATAATATATAGGATACTGATACCATACTGAATCGTTTGTTTATTTTATTAATAATTAACTTTATTGTTGTACGAAAAATAAAAAAAATTAATATTAACCCTTATATACATTATTATTTATATTATTTATTATTGTATAAAGTTGCAACTCACAAAATGCTTCAATAACTGGTATTTTTTTTTTTTTTTTTTTTTTTTTGAGGCTAAAAATGTTCAAAACTTTCAAAACTCACTATATCATAATGATCCTCTCATATTCTTGCTATCAGAGGTTTACATTAAGATATTGCAAATGTAAGGGTCTCACGAGTATAATATGCTATTAAATATCTCAGTCCTGTAGAATAGTTACCTCAAAAATTACTTAAATGATGGTCCCTTATATATATAAGGACAGCAATAATTGAGGGTTCCCCCCGTTGTTTTTCCAGTGCACTTTTCATTGCTTATTTATACATGTTACCACCGTGGTAACAAGGTAACGAGGTTTATTCGGAGTTTCAATTATCGATCATGTAAACAAATTAAATTATCGAATGCATGGTTCAATTTTTAGGGGTTACTTTTATTTCTTCACTCGTCTGCCTGAATTTAAGAATTTTCTTGTGCTGCATGCATGATGCTTTATGAAGTTTTAGAAGGATTATAAAATATATATGGTTTATAAAATTTTATAAGGTTTAATGTAAAATTATTATTATGAATTTTTCGTAATCAATTGAACCGACCGATAAGGCTATGCCTTGGTTGGAGTACTGTACGTATGTTTACCTTGTGGAAATTAAAAAAAAAAAAAAAAAAAAAAAAAAAAAAGTGTATTTCATAGTCAAATTAAAAAATAATAATAATAAAAAATAAAATAAAATAAAAAACGATTTTGCACTTTTACATAAGAACAAAGTACAAAGGTTTCGTCGCAAAATCTGTATATAACTATAGGAAGCTAGAAAATATTTTTAAGGTTAAGTCCTTTTATAATGATGATGTGGGAATAATAATAAAAAAAATATATAATAAAATTACAGTTTAATGCTTTTCCTTAACCCTGTTTTCTGCTACTAAAATGACGAGATTATTCAAATGAATGCACATTTTTGTATAGCAAGAAAATGTGGTATACGTACAAACAACACTAAAAATATAGCAAACCAATTGCGTCTCTGTACACAACGTTCCTCATTCATGTTATCAAGTTTTTTTTGTAATGCTCTTATCGGTGACAAATTGTGGTCAATTTTATTAGTATTTTAAAGCTTATCTATATGATATATTCCTCGGCCTAACCCAAACATTGTTTAATGGATTTTCCTACAATATTAAAGAATATAGGAAATTAGGGGTTTCCTGCCTTTTTCCATAAGCTATACGCGTTACCACCAGTAACAAAGATTGTATAACTCTGAAATTCAGGCATGACAGTTAATCCCTCATTTTATGTTCTGTACTTTGAAAGCCAATGGTATGTAACAACTGTAAGATGAAAACTATACATAGTTCCATGTTATCGTAAGAAAAAATTAAATAATTTTATCAGGAATTTTTATATGCATGGAAGTTCCATATTTTTGAAAATACATAATTTCAAATCTCCCTCCTTATAAGTTTCTTTTTAATAATAATATTTACAGTAATATTTTTATTCCAAAAGTCTATAATGATAGCTGCTAGTGAGCCCCCCCTGCGTAAACGTAAACCCAGTTTTTCGTACTCTAAAATATACAAATATAAAGATAGCCAAATGATTTTTTTAATGGAATTGCACCTTTATTATAGGAGTAACGGAACAGAGTTGACGAAACTCTAAAAATTTCCAGATTTTCCGTATAGCAATTTATTTAGTGGCCCCTAATTGCAACTCATAACGAACTTCTTATTGAGATATTTATCCTAGATCTCCTGGGAAGTAAAAATTAATTTTATATGTCTTACAATATATTATAATATATTTACAAAATTAAAGAGCATTATTTTTATAATACTTTTATTTTATTTTTTTATTATCGTTTTTGCAACAATTTCTCTTTATGCTTTTATAAATATTTTAGTCTGGTAACTTATGCAAAAATCCCTGGTATCCCGCATGTATATATGAAGTTGCTAAAGCTGTATACTTTTTTAATAGAGATTTTCTTCAATGAAAATATCTTAAATTTTTTAATTAACGTAAAAGCGTGTCTTGTATCCATCATTTAAGGGTTGTATATAGATGGCTTTTTTCTCAAAATCTAAAATAAAACTTCCAAATTTTATGATGCAGTTTAAAAGTTAATAGTAACAGCTACCTATGATAAAATTTTCAGAACCCGTGACCATCAGATCAGAGAGAAATTAATTATTGAAATTAACATGGGCTCTTATGGGACTAAAACTTCAAAAAATCATAATTTAATCTAGCATGGTGACCCCCAATTTTTTTTGACATTTTAAAACATAACTTATCTTAATGTATCACTGGGTGAAATTTCAGATTTTTCTGTCTTTACAACTTTTTAGTCAAATCCTGCAGTAGCTGATTTCCCGCCTATATTTACTACCTATGTACTGATACCCCCCCCCCCCCCCAACCCCCCGCAAAAAAAGGTCTGGCATTACTATAAGGTGCGAAAAAAAAGGGTACCCTAATTGTCCCACGCGTCTAACTGATGACCTCCATTATCTGAAACTTCAATTAAACATCATAATGCAGTTAAGGTGTATCAACTATAAGTTCCAGCATTACTTAATTTATCTGTAAAAATGATTTTTCTATACATATTTACACAGCCAAGAAAGCAATAAAATTAATTTAAAAATATTAAAATATTTTTTATTTATAGCTTTCAAACACGTTTCATTAATATTTTGTTAATTTAAATGTATTAAGATGCTAAAAGTAAAATTATTAGTCTCTTTATATAATGTAAGTTTAATGTTCATAATATCTTAATTATTATTTCGTCTATTGCACGTTTTTAGCTTTATATATCAAAGTTAAGAAGGAATATTATATCTTTTTCACTTAAAAATCAATATTTCATATTTAACTTATTTCATTACAGTCAAAGATAACGCTATATATAAAAAAATATATTAAAAGGCTTTTTTTTTTCCTATTTAATAATACTGTACTGGCTACGATTAAGTGGCGCCTTTCATATCATATAGCATAATATGCTATTAAAAAGAAGACTTTATACTATACAATTTTAACAATGAAAATTAGAACATTTTATATCAATCCAACACAGAACTATATGTATAAGTGGAATAATATTATAAAAAAAAAATAAAATATATATATGAAAGTCTCATTATTAATTATTACTGATGAAGAATTCTTAAAATTGTATTAGCTTAAGCCATGCATGTAAAAGTACATCATTCATTTTAATATTTTTGGCCTCCGGTGCATTTTTCTCCAACGACTTTCCGATTAAAAATACTATACAGTATACGACTACGAATAATAATAAAATCAAAGGCCCCGTGATGCTATATAAAATTAGGGGACCCTCAGTTTTTCCCGCGCGTCTTATACCTCCATTGAACAATAAATCTTTAATATAATATTAAATCTAAGACTCGCATGGATGGTAATGTGTAACGGTCATTTTCTTATATTAATACGACGACGTCATCAATCATTTATCTTCTTATATATCTTGTTGACATAAGAATGCACGCCACAGTGTCACTTTATATATTTATATTACGATACAAAGTCATTTGCATAAGCAGTATAAATGCAATTCGTTGACGAGGTGATTATTCTTATTTAGTAATATTCATCAAGATATTAAAATAATATTTCAAAAACATTTTCTTAAAAATAACCATTTTTGTTATTTCAGACTGACAAATAAAAAAAAAGTGTATGCACATGACGTCATAATTAATGTGTTTCGACGCCATACTGGAGCAATGAATAAGATTAATCACCACAGGTCAAAAGTTGGATTTTTGCTATTTTCTTTAGAAATTATAGTTTTTTTGTTATATTATTTTTTTATATATATATAGCATACTTTTGAAAAATATACCTGTTAACTTATTCCAATAATGCTTTCAAAAATATTGCTATATACAAGTATTTTTATACTTGCAATTTGCAAAATGTATAATGTGTCATTTTCCCATATCAGCCCGTTTTATTTAGTGCTCACATATGGCGCCAACTTTTATTATGAATACAACCACCCAATACAAACGTAAAAAACAGATTTATATAGCAACAAAAAAAAAATATATATATAGTACTAGTATACATAGTATATTTTGAACCAATTGTAAATGTTATACATATTTTAATGTCAATTAAAACCGTTAATTATTTATTCAATTCATTATCAGTATAGGATTTAATGAATCTATAAAATGAATGAATTAATTTTTTAGATATGAATTTAATCTATATAATTATCTAATGAAAATGATAGTGTAATACGTCATGGGGATTTGCCTGTTGAAAGTTTTAAAGTCTAATTTTTTTCTTACTTTATTATATCATGTCCTTTATAAAAAAAATCAGTAAATTGAAAATATATTTATTGAAAGATCATACACATGGTAACATTTTACATGACAGTATGATCTACGTCATAATTAAATCTAAATACAGGAAGCATATAAAACACTTCCATTTTTTTTTTATATAATAATTTAAGTAAAATTAATTATTCATAAATATAAAATGAATCTGATTTAATATTGGCATATAGAGAACTGAAAGAAGTTGTGTGTGAGTGCGTGTGAGAGAGAAAGACATAGAAACAAATCTCAATCACAGTAATAACTATTGGTATATTATAATTAATTATTTGACTTTAAACATCGAAAGAATAACTTATTAATTGATGGTGCATTTATTTCATTATTGCATTTAAATAATATGGTAAATTTATTAAACTTTAAATAATTATGCTATACAATATAATTAATATTTTATGCTTTGTAGTTGTATTAAAATTCAGTGTTTGTAACATGTGTAGTTTTTGAGTATATAATAGCATAGATTAAACAGTATATATTATTATGCTGTATTCAACAAAAAGTGCTGAAAATAAGCTGGAATAATAATAATAACAATAATAATATAATATATCTTTATTTAAGGTGCATAGAGGGGTTTTCCATGGATAATATTAATGATAATAATAATAATAATCCATAATATGGAATAATTATTACATATTAATTGCTGTCCATGTATACGTACTTAACCACATAAAATGTTGAAATTTTTAAATTTGTCATATTATTGGAAAAAAAAAAAAAAACGCGTTAAGTTCAAATTCAAATATGCGTAAAAGCTCTTCTATCAACTCTTTTCCGCTCCCCTCTAAACACAAAAAGGTACTGCACGAGACATTCAATATTGACTTTTATAAAGTAAACGTTTTTACAATGACTTAATACCATTTTAATTATTTCTAAAATCAACTTCATCAAATACATGATGAGTAATATAGTGTTCAATATTAAAGATTTTCCCCCCTTTTTTCATATATGTATATGCATTTTACTCATGCAGCAGGATATTTAATTTCAAAGTGATTTTCATCGTTATATAGATTTGAATTTAAATTAGTGCATTGAATTCACAGTGATTAGAAATTTATACAAATTGCACTTTCAGCATAAAGTGGTGTTCTATTTTCTATTCGTTTTCTCTAGCTACAATTTCATGCATCTTTGAATCACGAAAATATTTGAAAATGCAAAAGTGTGTAAAATGTGATTTTATATAGAAAAAGAACTTTATGCAATATGTTATGTAATTATATGATAAAATTGGTTAAGCCATGCAGTTTCAAAAACCCTAATATTATTTTGCTTGCACATAAATGTCCATCACCAAAAATAATAATAATAATATAATATAAATATTTGAAACATTAAAATCGAGTAATTTTAAGCATAAAAAACTTACAATTAATAATAAAAATAATAATAATAAAAAATAAAAATATATTTATTAAAAAAATACAATAATCCGCTCTATTTAGTAGTATATAGTGTAGAATTTGTCTATTTTTCCAACGAGTTTTTGCAAAATGCGCATAATGAAATAAAGTATAAAAATGTATACATCGATCGAATATATTAATTCCACTCGATTTTGAAAAATTTAAGTGTAAGAAAAAAGAAAAATCACAATTTCATACAATAAACAGTTTTAAATTTATTAAAAAAAAAAAAAAAAAAAAAAAAAATAGAGTTTGCGTATTAAGTAATCTTACTTACTGTAATACACGTTGAGACACAATGATAAAAGAAGACAATTTTACGTTTTTCTACATTAAATTTAAAATTTATTGTTTGTTTGTTTGTTTCAAAGGTAACTGTTATAATGTTTCATTGTTCTCCAATTTTTTATTGTATATATATATATATATATATATATATATATATATATATATATATATATATATATATTACTATACTGATTTGAATATGACATCACAGACATACCATTTATGTCACACACCTCTGCTTATCTTTGTAATCTTCTTTTTCTTCTTTTTTTCAAAAATAATAATTGTAATAAAACTCAACAGTTCTTTAAAAAAATGCTGAAATAATGTTTGATGTTTTTTATGATAAAAAGAACAAAAAATTCTTGTATTTTTAATCCTGGACTTTTCTTTGAAAATTCTTACAACAATATTATAAAAGGTAGAATTTAAATATAAAAATAATCTTAAAATATTCATAGCTATTTATTTAAATTGATTAGTTACTTTAAAAAAGTTGTATATAGATTTGTATAGACTATATTAAATATTTGATTGACGGAAGGCTTCTTAATTACTATCACTCAATTATATTTTAACGCAACAAATTATTAGAAGTAATGCTTAAAATTATTGTTTACAATACGTAATTTTCCCGCCAATCCTTTTGGAAAAAAAAAAGTAGGTTCTTTCCTTCGTAAACTAATATCGTTTTGTATCATCGTCTATTTTTGTTATTATTATTGCTGTATGAATTGCAGAAGATCCAGCATAATATTTCGTTTGAAAATTTTTACGAATAAACAAATAAAACAAGTATACCCATGGTTTTTTAAATATAATTATGTTGCACATTTTTTTTTTAAATATCTCAAAACCCAAGTTAAATCAGCCACTAAAAATATACTTCAGAAATGGATACATCACAAATTTATATTTCCAATAAAACCCATTAATCAAAACTATAAATATCTTATTGTTAACCTTTAATTGCAGTTATACATTTATAATATATATAAGAAATAGGATTCATTGTTTGACCTATAGCATGAGGCATATTATAGTTCATAATATTATAATATAAGGAAGAGTTACAAAGTATTCTTTTTGGCATATTATATTATATAAGGTGTATGCCCATGACATCATCCTGAATGCTTTTTGATGCTCTTATTGAGCAATGAACAACATTGCTCAGCATAGGACAAACGTAGTTTTTGCCTATTTTCTTTGGGAAATTAGCTTTTTTATTATTATTATTATTATTTTTATATATGCACGAAAAACTAATTCATGTTATTTAGTATATACTGGACTCACTTATGGCGTCGACTTTAACATGAATGAAACCAACCTATAAATATTAACATTATATTTAAAATATAATTATATGAATTGAAACAAAAGTTTGAAACTTTGAATGTTTCTTTCTTACCTTGCCTTTAAAAAAGAAATCTAAAAAAATGCATAGGCTAAAATAAAATATAAAAGCGTCATCTAATAATATTTTTGTCTTTTAAATTTCCCCGTTCTAAAAATTGCGGATTATGATACTGAAATGCAGAGGTCTGACCGTTTTCCCGCGCAAATCTGATAGATTACAAAGTAACTATATACTTTAGTAACAATCATTATATAGTCGGAAGAAATTCACAGTATAAAATTAAATATATAATACAACTGAAAGTAAAAACACATAACTCATATTACACAATAATATTACATTTTCAAATATCTTTACACGTTTATTTATTTTGTCTTACATTTAAAAATGTCGCAAAATTATATATGACAAAATTAAATTATAAAACACAATTTTTATTATAAACAGTTTATAATTTTTTTACATATTATGTTGTTCAACATACTACAGTTAGCTCTATATTATTGCCAAAACATATATATATTTTGGGCCTCTACAAACATTAAAAATATACATGACATATAGAATAACATTGCTATTTGAGTTATTTTTTATATCAAAGTATTATTTCTAGTAGTGCAAAGTAAGTTTGCTAAACAGTAATACAGTAGTGACACCATAAATTAAGGTGGGAAATCAGGTACTACGGGATTTGACTAAAAAGTTGTAGAGAAAATCTGAAATTTGCATGCACAGTGGTACATTAGGATAAGGTATCTTCAAAAATGTGAAAATTTTGAGGGTCACCACGCTACATTTTAAGTTATGATTTTTTGAAATTTTAGACCCATAAGAGGCCAGTTTAATTTCATTAATTATTTTCTTTCTTATCTGATGGTCATGAGTTCTAAAAATTTTATAATAAGTAGCTGTTACTATTAACTTTCAAATGACATCATTGAGTTTGCAAGATTTTTTTTTTTTTTTTTTAGATTTTGAGATGCAAGCCATCTGAATACAATTAAAAATCTATACTTTACGTGTATGTTATTATAATACTATAATATACGTATATTAAAGGCAATGAATTTGTAGCCTTTTTTTTTTTTTTTTTTCTTGTTTTATATAATATTATATACTATAATAGAACATAAAGTTACTAAATTTAACTTAAGCTTATTTATAGATCACAATTGCAGTGGTATGTTTATTATTCTCTTGCGGATCATAAATTTTATATATAATAAAAAATTAAATAAAAAAAAATCATGCAGAAACATTTTTCATTTGAAACTAACAAATAATTTAACTTATGCAGTAAAAAGTTGAACAATGTGCACAGTTCATGTGTAATTATATATTACATAATTTGTTATGAGAATTGAAAAACAATAAAAAGTAAGTATAAATAAACATAATATTTAAATATATATTTAAAGTAATAAAATCCTATAATCACGAAAATGAAGTTTATGACAAACGCTTAGATTAATAGTATAATTAAATTTTGATCGTTTTTAAAGTCATAGACCACATAAAACAATATTGTGCTTTTTAATGAATAAACACGAAACGGGGATCTTCAAAACTGATGACAGTTTTTTCCAGAATGTTAATATAGCCCCACGAGAGAGCGTGAAAATACTGTAAAGTATGCAATTTGCGTGACTATTCATGTTCTGACGTCAGAAACATGCAAAAATTAGTAAAAAAAAATGTCCGGTTTGCTCAAATTGAAATTTCTGATCACTGCTACGGAGCTACAGTTGAGTTTTGAGACAAACTAAAGTTATTTATGTAAGTTCCATCAAGTATTTTGTGATATAAACGCTTATGTTTTCTTCTGGTCTATTCCTTTAAGTATTTCTTTTCATTCTATGTTTTTTATACGCATTATATATTGTCATTTATGTGAGTTTTTTTTAAATCAACGATTCTATACCTTTTGAATACGGTGTCGAAAAAATAGTTTCTTATGTTCTTGTGTATATTATAAAAAAATGATTATTTAGTTAATAATATACAGTAGTATTATGTGTAGAATTCATAATATTTCTAGTACCATAGACCGTCTATGATTTCGACATGTATTTGATCCATGCCATACATAATTAAGAGAAAAAAATTACTACGATCACTGCCTTCAATTCAAGTTTTGAATAAGTTAAGACACTTGAAGAGTTAAATATCAGGCACGTCATCAACGATTCTTTATAGCAAAGTTATTTAAAGTGAAGAAATCATAATTTGATAATGAAAAGTCACTGTAATGTACTATTTACAAAGTAATGCACTATATAGAGGCCAAAATGATATAATATTATATTGGAATTTAGAAAAGTGTATATTATATATGTTGAATAACATAATTTATGAAAATTATACCTTTTTCCCTAGTGTATTTTCAATTTGAACTCCTTAACAAAATGTTACAATTGTTGTTGTTGTTGTTGTTGTAACTCACACACATGCGGGTTTTGTGTACATCATATTACTGTATTTTAGCAATTGAATGCTATTTTTAAATCATTTTTCATATTAACTGTTATAAATCAACTTTCTTTATCACAACGCAGACCCTGCACTTACACTATTTTGGGCTCCAAATACCAAATCTGTGTTAGGTCGGAACAGTGCTCGTTAACGTGAAATCGTGTTTCCGTTTTAACGGCCGCACATGATGGCAGCACCAATTAATTCTATCAATCGTATACATTTTTTTTTCGAACAAATATATAAATGGAACAAAAATACGTAGAACAATTATATAATATGCAGCAACATTTCATACTAATGCATAGTGATTCCTGATTTTACTACATAATTATATACATTGCAGACAAAAATAATTACGAATATAGTAATTATGCTATACAGCTCATTTTTCAGCACAATTTGTATACTGTATGATAACTACGTTACATATGCATAAATATTTATGTCATTATAATTTAGTATCATTTATTTTTATTTATTAATAACATAAATGCATAGCATAAATCACGTTATTTATTCTTTCCGTGTAGCATAATTGTTATATGATTTTCATAGCACAGTTTCTTATGTTTATTCAAAAACAGCAACATTTGTGCTTTACAGAATAAAGAAATTATTCGATGCAGGATAAATATTCGTAATTTATTATTTTCTTCCGTGCATAGGGCTTACATTATGCATTTTCTGAATGCATTTTTGAAAGAGATTACAATTCTCTCTCTCTCTCTCTCTCTCTCTCTCTCTCTCTCTCACACACACACACACACACACACACACACACACACACACACACAGACACACACACACACAAATCTAAAAGATCGATTAATTTTAATAAAAAAAAATCGATCTCTTTAAGAAAAATTAATATTTTTTTATTCATATTAGGACCTTTATTCTTACCAAATTCATTACGTTATAATAGATTAAATAATTACTTTTAAGGTGATATATGAAAATGGTAGAATAATAATATAATTTCCTTTAAAATAACAAAGAAATTCGTGACATAATTAATTTAGTGGCAACTTTAATAACTATAATGATAAAAAATAAAATTGAAAACACCTTTTATGAATATCACTATGCTAATAATTTACATATATTATAAGGTCATTTGAGGTAGGAAAAAAAATAATCCCTAACGTGAATTCACGAAAAAAAGTGACTATTTATAAATACACAACATTTATGCATAAGTAAAAATAAATCAACATTCATAAAAGAAGTAAAGAAAAAAAAAAGAAAGTTTTGAAATACGCCCACAGATAATCCCATAATATCGAGACAAGAATAATATTATCTAAACGTGATTCGTGAATTTAAGTCACGGTCTAAGTGCGAGAGACGCTAGCACGTGTTGGCGGACATCGACCTCACAATTGCCGGCAAACCAGGACAACTCAAGTGTCGGGTTTATCTTATATTCTTATCTTTATTATATTGCAAATAATACTTCATCTATTGTTTTTATTTTTCTGACTTTTTAATACTCTTAATATATATAACGATAATATATTTTTTTCTCTTTTAATCCTTTTATATATATGACAAAGATTTACCACATGCGATATTTATTTCTTTTTGAAACGCAGTTAATTATTAATAAATTTAATGTGAATGCATGTTACCTATAGCTGCGATAACGTAGAATTATATATAACTAAAAGCATACCCTGAAATTTGCATTTAGCGATCAGTGGTTTTTGTGAAAACTGATGCAGTTAGAACCGAGAAATTTCAGTGACTCATACTTAGATATACTTTTATTTGTTTTATAAGCTAATAAATATTGTTATCAAAATTACATACTAGTAAGAAGAATTACATACATTCTCTCTTTACTTCGTTGCAACTTATGAGCAATCTCAAAATTGAAAGTTCATTATAATTTCTCTCCCCCATCACAGTCTGAACTGAGTCCAAAAAGGTCCATTTTGTATTAATTGTTATAAAAAAGTAACACTAACATTTTCATAATAAAAAAGTTTAATTTAAAATATATTATTTTAATTTATTAATTACATTTATTATGTAATTTGTTTGTAAAAGTTTTAAAAATCAACCAATTACTAAACATTACAAATATATACAAGCTAATTTTTATTCACATGTATTTTTTTTTTTTTTTTTTTTGCACATACTAAAGGAGATATATGATGGTGTACAATTAAAAAAAAATTGCAAAATTACCGTATCAATCTATCAATAAATTTAATTTGCCTTTAAGGTACAATAATAATAATAATAATAATCTGAAAAAAAAATAATAAAAAAGTATTATAAACTAAAAGCATCAGACCACAGAAAAAAAATATTACATATAAAAATAATAATAAAAAAAAAGAGGAGACCTTACATATATATACGTGAGGTTTTTGAAAAAAAAAAAAATTGAAAAAATAAAAAAAGGAAGGGAGTACTGGAGTAAAGTGAGGGAGATTGGGAGGGAGTGGGGTATGACATAATCAGTGTCTGTCTGGTAGTACAAGGCCATTGGAATCACCAATGCAAGACATATAAATATACAAGAGGTACACTGAACTCATTATAAAATGTCTGGGTTTTTGTTTATGATAATAATATTATTACACGGTAAAAAATATTATTTTATATAAAAAAAAATATTTAATCATAATCATAAAATAAAAATTAATTTAGTGTTTCATGACTATAATATGAATGTTATGTAAGTTTTATAATAAAAATTTAGTACAAGTACCTTACATACGATATGCTAATTAAAAAGGTCTCGGTTAAGGACGTTAGTATGAACCTGATACAGTGGTTGCACTGTAAGCACCCACCTAACTTTTTTTTTTTTAAATAAATTTGTACGGTACACGTAAAAATATAAATGCTGCATATATAATGTTGCGTAATTTATGCTGCATTGAAGTATTGCTATTTTATAGAGCATAAATTTAATGTTGCTATTTTGTAATAACATAATAAGTAATTTTATAATATGCTGAACATCTTAAAGGAATAGACCAGAGAAAAACATTAGCATTTATATCACAAAACACTTGATGAGATTTACATAAATAACTTTAGTTTTGTCTCAAAAACCCAACTGTATAGCTCCGTAGCAGTGATCAGAAATGTCGATATATGCAACCCGCACAACATTTTCATACTAATTTTTGCATGTTTCTGAAGTCATAAACATGAATAGTCACTTTAAATGTATACTCTCTCGTGTACGCTCTATCGTGGGGCTAATACATTAACATTCTGGTAAAAATTGTCAACAGTTTTGAAGATCTTATTTCATGTTTATTCATTATAAAGCACTTGTTGTTTTATGTGGTCTATATGGCTTTAACTATTATGCTATGTAAGAGTAGTATAATCAACTCAATAAAGCATAAATTATGATGTTAAGAATAAATTTAGCTGCATTGAGCTATATAGCTTAATTATTTACGTATCAGTACAATATAAATAATATTTTTCTTATATATTTATTTGATAAACTGAAAGTACAAATTCAGGATACTGTTTTACACCTGGTGCACTCATTGCACTAGTGGCCTATAGCAGATGCAGCTGCATTTTATTATATTACATTACTGAGTAACGGATATAATTATTGTTTATAATTTTTAATCTATATTTAAAAAAAGGGGGTTCAGGACATCATGTATATAGCAGCGCATTAGTGATCCATGCAGATGCAGTTTCTTACTGTTAGATTTAATATTTGAGCAGTGGAAATATTTATTTATTTATAAAAATAAAAGAAGGTTCATTACGTACAGTACATAATATCATCATCAGCTGCATATACATTATCAGCTGCATCAGTGATATGCAGATGCATTTCCTTAGATTAAATTTTGAGTTGTAGAAGATTTTGTTGTTGTTGTTGTTGTTGTTGTTGTTGTTGTTGTTGTTAATATACAGGTAAAAAAGAGTTTAGGACATACTAATCTTGGTACTCTGCATGATTGATGCAGTTGCATTTAACTAACTTCATTATTACTGTATATGGCGATATAATGAAAATATAAATATATAACTTCAATAGTATATGATAATTAATATAATAAGTATAATATTTTAATAAATAACCCAATAATTACCCTATGAGTTTTTGTTTGTTTTTTTACTTTCAAATTTCGTGATTGGAACAAAAAATTGAAAATGCATTTAAATTTTACGGAAAATAGTTTTTAAGAAAAGTTATATTTAGACAAATTTGATATTAAAGAATATAAAATTAGCTATATCATTACTGATTACAGGTAATTATTTTATTGAATATATAGACCCCTTGCACATCCTTGCGCTTCGTCACCATGTTTGTGGTACCTAATGCTTTGTCAGCATAGAGGAAACATCATTTCTCCTAATTTTTTTTACATAAAAAGAGTTTATTTCAACTGAACGAATTTTTCTCATATTCTTCGAGTGTATAACGTATTAGGAGCTAGAAATAAGACTTTGATTGAGGTTTGAAGCTTCTTTTGCTATTAAAAAATAAAAATGAAATTTTCCTATGCTGGCCTATGTATTCCTGACCATAAAAATGGCGGCTATTAAATATGAATGAAACCGTTCTATATTTCTTTGCATTATAGATTTAATAATAATAAACGTTATTAAAAAATAATTGGTCTATCATAAAATGGCGATACTCTTTCCTCTAATTCCATTCAAACTATAATTTTTCTTTTAGAGTGGATATCAATAAACATATTGCTATAGTAATATAGTACTCTATGAAGAAAAATAAATATACTCACTAATATTTTGAAAAGTTCATTTTTTTTAACTGCTTATTTTAAAATTTTAATTTTATAAAACATTTTGATAAATTATGCAAATCATATTATAATTTATAGAAATGAAAGTATATCTACATAATATAAGAGAAGACATTAGTATTAAAGCTGTCACACCCAAGACACTTTAGCTATCAATCAATTTGGCATCAAATTTTCATAAACGACAAAGCTATCAAATTTTTTTTTTAATCTAATCAATCTTATTATTTGCTATCAACATTCAGGGTTCATCCTCATTAATTTTCATCCCATTGTTGTTGTTACACTACTTCCTATATATAAATATATATATTATAAAATTCTGTCAAAAATATTTTATAATATAAATTAAATTAAAAAAAAATGTAAAAAAAAATGCAACAATAAACTAAAAATTATAAAAATGTAACATAGAAATGAATATTTTAACTTTAATTTCTAATATTACAATAGTTTTTTAATTTAATTATTTATTTATATAAATAATTTCTATTTAATGTTTGGACGTTGAGTAGGCAAATGTATAGTTATTACAGTGATTATTACTGACATTTATTTATGATCACTGAGTTATTGCATTGTTTTATTATTTACTTTCAAAGAATTGCAAATAACGTTGCAAAAGTACTATAAAATCTTTATCCTATATTGAATGTTATTATATACAGTATATGGGTACAATACGCAATGGAAAATTACATAACGTTTTCATTATCAATAAGGCAAAATGATAATTATGATATATATATTATATGAATTTTTTAAATTTTTTATAATATATTTAAAAATTTAAGCAATCGTTCAAAATTCAATACTATATTAAAATACTCATATAAAACATCATTTTAAAATAATGCTACTCAAAGAACAGCTTATTTAATACACAATTTATTCAATGCAGCATATTTTATGCTATACTATGATACATAATAGTTAATAATGATGTTACAAAGCATAAATATTAAGTCTCATAACATATTTATGCTATTCTAATTTATCCTAATTTATGCTAATGTCATGAATGCAGCATAAATTGTGTAATTATTTATTTCCGTGTATTGGTGCACTTTTTTGTTTAAATTATTGTATATTAGATTAAAATATGTATATCTATACTGTATACCTATAATTAAAATTTCTATTTTAACTTTTGCAGCATTTTTTTTTTAATTGCTTAAAAGATTTTTCTGCAATGCTGAAGAATAGTTAGAATAAATATATAAATTAAATCCATAGACCACATAAAACAACATGTGCTTTGTAATGAATAAAATATGAAATGGGATCTTCGAAACTATTGACAATTTTTACCAGAATGTCAATGTAGCCCCATGAGAGAGCGTGAAAATACTGTTAAGTATGCAATTTAAGTGACTATTCATGTTTATGACGTCAGAAACATGCAAAAATTAGTATGAAAGTGTTTTGCAAGTTGCATAAATTGACATTTCTGATCACTGCTACGGAGACAATGCTTATGTTTTTCTCTGGTATATATTCCTTTAAGTGGAGCTCTGTCGATTTCCTAATTAAATCTGATTAGTGACACAACACTGCTGGTTAACAATGGGATTGTAATATATAAATATATAAGCTTTATGGAAATAAATTTGAATTCTAAAATATTGATATATATACAGAAACTGTGAATATATATGAAGCTTTTAATTCATTGTCTTATCCAAACACCATATAAAATAGAGCATTATATGTTTAATAAGTGTAATTAAATAGAAGTCTCTAAAGCGTGCATGCATTCACGTTAAAATCAACACCATGTTGGATCCCTCAATAACATTGACCGCATATAAAAATGACTAATTTTGCCAGTTTAAAAATACAAGCAATATTTCTGAGAGCATTTATGCTGTTAATAGGTTAATTAGTATCTCCATAGTGTATAAGAAAAATAAATGTATTATAAATTAATCGATTTCCCGAAGAAAATAGCCAAAATCAAACGGCGATTATTCATTGTTCCAGTATAACGTTGAAGAGCATTTAGTATATTATGATATCATGCGCATACACCGTATAACAAAGTGTCTGTACCAATTTTAAATTGATGCTATATTATAACTGAGTGACCTGTTGTTTTTAGTAACCTTGGTGATGCACGAATCACGAGAGGAGCTTCAACATCACAGACAAAGTTGCTGCTCAGCTGATGATTCTCTCTCTCTCTCTCTCTCTCTCTCTCTCTCCAACTATACACTGTATATCACTAAATGTTCATTGTGACGTTAGATAGTGACAAACTCAGTAAACCTTATATATAAAACCACAAATATGTTTACATTCAATGAAATTTTAATTTTTAGTCATATTTTTGCTAACGAAAACAATAATAAAAATCTTCCAATATATAACATCAATTTTAACCAGCACTTAAACTTTAATTTTTACTATATATGCATTAAAATTGTTTTTAATAAATAGTTGAAAAATTGGTTGTAGATTCATTGGTCTTGCACTCTCCACAAATTTATAAATCAAATTCTACTACATAGAGAGTACCTATAAAGTTACCTAAATTCGATTCTAAAGAGATTAAGCACTGATAAAAAAAAAATAATAATAATAATAATACAAAAAAAAAAAAAAAAAAAAACGTAATAATTATATATAAGCTTATTTTTAGCACAGATTGTTCAGTACAGCATAATTTATGCTATACAACATAACATCTATATTAAAAATATTATGTTTTACAGCATAATTATTAATACTGTTCTAATTAAGCTCATATAATAACAAAAATGCAGTATAAATTATGATATTTATTATTTACGTTTCTTAAAAATATTTTCTCACTTACAGAGTACATGGGTAGTGAAATGAATAGTGGCTATACGCTATATTGCTTACGGAAAACCCATATGTATATTTTGTATTGGTCAATGGGCATACGGTCATATACTTGCATCGAGGCTATAGGGTGTGTGCGCATGACGTCATAATAAATGCACTTCGATGCCATAGTTGAGCAACGAATATAACATTGCTTAGTATTGGACAAACGTGGGTTGTCGCTATTTTCTTTGGAAAATAAATTGTTGTTTTTTCATTATTATTTTTCTCGCATACTTGAAAACCTAATTCAACTGTTAATAGCATCAATTCTCTCAAAAAAATTGCTAAGTATTTTAAAACTGTCAAAATGTGCCATTTTCCTATACCCGCTCGCTCATGTTATGGTGTTGACTTTAACATGATTGCAACCACCCTATAGACCGCTTGCACTCATATTTAAGAGCCGCCATTTTGTTGGTCAGGAATACATAGGCCAGCATAGGAAAAACATAATTTTTATTTTTTTAATAGCAAAAGAAGCTTCAAACCTCAATCAAAGCCTTATTTCTAGCTCCTAATAAGCTCGAAGGATATGAGAAAAATTTGTTGAGTTGAAATAAACAATTTTTTATGTGAAAAATTAGGAAAAACGAAGTTTCCCCTATGCTGGACAATGCATTAGTCACCACAAACATGGCGACAAAGCGCAAGGATGTGCAAGGGGTCTATAGCCTCTAAATGTTTGAATATTTAGTGACATTGCATGATAAATGCTATGACGCATAATTAATTCATTTCACATCATAGGTACACTATATAAAAAAAATTCTGAGTTTGGAGTACACATTTGCTTTTTGAGTGTATATTATTATTGTGCCAAACAATTATGTATTTCTTCCTTTACAATTTTTTAAGTCGAATCATCACAATTTGAGCCTTAATATAAAAGCAACATTAATTAAAAATAAATGTAGTATTTAATTGCTTTATTTATTTTATATATAATGAGTATTATATTGTTAGCAATTAGTAAATCGCCTTCGACTTCAAGGCAGTATATATTAAGTTATTACAGTTTGAAGTTCGAAGGCTTCTATATCTATAAAATTTAAAAGTTAACCCCCTCATTTCATATTTTTCTGTTATTTAAAAGTGTGAAGAATGATGAAATTTTCAGGTCCCGTGATCATCATATATGAGAGAGACAAAACTTTCTGAATTGAACATGAGGCCTTATGGGATGGAAGATTTAAAAATCCTCAACCGGTGAAAAAGTTCAACAATTTATTTTTACATGTTTAAAACATGTAATATTATATCAGATCTGTATATTTTTCTTCATTTGAATTTCTCTTTTCTAACTGAAGTATAGTTTTGTGAAAAATGTCTTTTAGAATATTCTTGTAATGCTTAAGAATGGTATAAAGTATAGGATTCCCACACCGTTTCCTATAGTGAGCATTCATTAGATTTCACGTCACCAACAGTAATTAACATTTAAAATTTTACTGGTAACCCTCCTGAAATTATTTTAGGGTATATTCTCAATCCATAAGTATCGCTGGAAAAAAAAAAAAAAAAAAAAAAAAGGCAACTTTCTTTAAAACTCTTACTGAAATATTAACAGTATCTCATATTTTATGAGTCTTTATGCATTACATAAAAATGCAAATAAAAGTCTTTCACAACTTCTTACAAATTAAATATGAACAAAATGAAACTTCTCATCTCTTTTCTCCAACAAATTCTGTAATTTTTGTATCATAAGATGTTACAAAAATTTGCAAATCAAATCAATCGTTAAACAATTAATAAAAAGAAGTACCTACCTTAGTAAACAATGCAACACTATAAGGAAACTATAGATAGACGTTTCTATAAATACCAAAATTTTAAATAACCGGAAAATAAATAATTCATTCCAATTATTTATTATAATACTTCAAGTGCAAAGTATACTGTCAATTGGATACAAATTGATGCTAGATTATATTTGTTCGTCATTAAAAAGTTATATGACCACATTTTTTATAACGCTGAACTTATTTTTGACATAATTAAAGTTCATATATATATACTTAAAATGATTCATGTAGCGAGACTATTCATAAATAACATTTAGAAGTAGAAGCATACAGATTAAAAAGTGTTATATAATACTGTATACTTTAAAGACCTTAAATTTACAAGTATTTTGACACTGAATTTTTTTTTTTTATATATTATGATATAGAATGAATCATTTAATTAGTACTATATAGTATTCAAATAATTAAAGTGACATCATTTACTATATAGTCGTACATATGCCTTCTCTCTCTCTCTGTCTGTGTCGTTAAAGTTACGTAATCATAATTATTGTATTACTTCCTCATGAACAGTATGTACACTATCATGAAGCATACAATATTAATCATAACATAAGCCATCAATTTGAAGTTTCCATAATATGAAATAAAAATAATTTCAGCACACATTACTATTATAGATTGATTTTGCTGCTTCTTTTTTTTTTTTTTTTTTTTTTTTTTTTTGCTTCTAAAGTCTAAATTATTATTATTTTTTTACTATTTCATTTTATTTTGTTTAACGTCATGATTTAAAAAAAAATTTGTTCTTGTAAATTACATTGACAATATAACATTGCGATTGTCCCATTATCAGTTAGAGATTATCTGAACTATTAAAGATATGACTTCATAATAACACTACGTTGATAATTATATATTTATATAATTTATTTAATAATAACATTTAAAAAATATTTAACATATTTGGATTTTTTTTTTAATGTAAAAAGATTTAAATAAAATTAAAATGTATTAAAATTTTCAACAAATATAGGTATCAAACGTATAGTATTATATTATATTACATAAATTTGAATTTTATTATGTTATTTCTAATATTTTAAAATAATAAATAGAATAGTTCGTTGCACTTTAATATAGTATATCAACCCAAGGCATAATCATATTATATTTATGATTTGATTTGCTTAAGGATTGTATATTGTATATAGATGGCTTGTATCTCAAAATCTAAAAAGAAAACTTCAAATTTTATGATACCATTTGAAAGTTAATAGTAACAGCTACTTATGATAAAATTTTCAGAACCCGTGACCATCAGTTAAGAGAGAAATTAATTATTGAAATTAACATGGGCTGTTATGGGACCAAAACTTTATAAAATCATAATTAAAAATGTAGCATGGTGACCCCAATTTTTTTTTACATTTTTGAAGATACCTAATTCTAAGGTATCACTGTACAAAATTTCAGATTTTTCTGTCTTTACAACTTTTAAGTCAAATCCCGCAGTAGCTGATTTCCCGCCTTAAATCGAACAGTATAATTATTAAACTAGATGATTTTCTGTTGAGGCACCATTCATCAGACTATTTTAATATTACGGAATCATTGTATTAATGCAAGTAACCAATGTCTTCTTTCTCTCTCTCCACTTACACTTAAATTTACGAAATGATACAATTTTGATACAGCTCTTATGTATATTTTATAGAAAATTAAGTTTAATAACTTTATAGATGTAATCTATGAGTTACCTCCTAGTAGAAAATTACCTTGGATTTTATACGTGTAGAGTCTGTCGATCGTCGAGACTGTACAACCCTTACAGATCGATATAGTCTCTCTCTCTCTCTCTCTCTCTCTCTCTCTCTCTCTCTCTCATCTTATACGTCTAAACTTTTTTTTTTGAGCACGGTTTGCATTTTTTTTTTTTTTTTTTTATCTAAACATCTAAAAATTCCATTTGATGTTCCTGATAAACTTAGCTAATTTTATTTTTATTTTAACACGTTTTGTAAATTTCACGAGCAATTAAGAATCTCATCACTTTAACAGATAAATTTGTTTACTCATTAATTTTTGGCGTTAAAATAAGTATATTTTTTAATATCATAAAGAATAATATATTATCTTAAATATAAATTGTGCAATTCTACATTGCTGCTGCGGTGAGATTTAAATACAGTACTTTATAATTTAGATAAAGGTTATCATGGATCATTTCCTTTTACCATTTTATAATTGTAAGGAAAAATTATGAAGACGATTTCCGGGATGCTATCATAAATTTATGAAAGCTTTTAGTCAATGATTTCATTGATTTAAGTTTACGCTTTGACTTCATCCTTTGAGCAGGAAATAACATTGACCAGTATAGAAAAACTGCTTTTTTTTTACAATTAAAAAAAAATCAATAATATTCATATTTTTCTTTTCCCATGGCATAAACGTAAAAAATTAGCTGTTTTACTTAGACAAAAATATAAAATTATAGAAACACATTAAAGGAATAGACCAGAGAAAAACATAAGCATTTATATCACAAAACACTTGATGGGACTTAAATTTAGTTTGTCTCAAAACTCAATTGTAGCTCCTTAGCAGTGATCAGAAATTTCAATTTATGCAACCCGCACAACATTTTTTCACTAATTTTTGCATGTTTCTGACGTCATAAACATGAAGTCACGGAAATTGCATAATTTACAGTATTTTTACGTTCTCTCGTGGGGCTACATTAACATTCTTTGTTAAAAATTCAACAGTTTTGAAGATCTCATTTTCTGTTTAGTCATTAAAAAGCTCATATTGTTTTATGTGGTCTATGGCTTTAATGTCTGAAAAAAGGACAAAAATATCGTTCGTCCTATGTGCAGGCAATGTATATTTATCTGATGCGCTCAAACATGGTGCTGAAACACAATTTCATGTAACCACCCGATATAATATGAACTATACTATAAATAATATTTTCTGAAGTTTAACCTGAATTCAATACCAAACTATTATTTATTATTTACAGAAATAAATTTGAATATTTTATTTAATGAAATTGGATAATGTTTTTTGCTATATCAGTTGGTTGACAAGTAATAAACTATTGACTTTGAGTTGTCACCCTGAATAACTGACGTATAAATTATAGAAAATATGTAAATTTATTTATTTTGTATATCATTCTAAGTTTTACTATTACAGCCAATAATATAACAAAAAAGCATAGTTGTTTCATTATTGATGTATATACGATTATTATAAGTGATATACTCACTGCAAAGTGCAAAATATTTGTATAGTTGCATTAATTACTGCATAGTTGTTCAGTTTTAAATGCACTTTAAAAAAAATAGATGTAACTTAGTTTCAGCACTGGCTATACCTTTTATATTAAGCTTTTATGAAATACTTAGAAAATATACTTAACTTTAAACTTTCATGATTTAAGTTAAGGGAAACGATATATTTACGATTCTTGTACAAACAATAATAATAATAATATGCAGAAAGCTGCAGTTCTTGGTACAGCTAACATCGTGCGCAAAGTGCTTAGTTTGTGACCCCTCTGTATACCATCTGCAGTTTCTGACATAATTGGTACTGGACTATTCTCACCTTCACCTTGAATCAAGTAGGATTCCGGTGTTGGTGTTACAGAAGAAGAAAGAAAAGAACTTGATGATAATAATAATAAAAGGTTATCAATCATTTTTAGTAAAATTTTTATACAAAAATTAAAAGTTTGTGAAATATTTGGAAAATTATGATTAATTTTTTTAAATGAACTAAAGTATTCAGACAAGGTAAATCTTATGCCAATCATTACTTTTTAAAATTCTTTGTATAGAGGTAGATTTGATGTAATTAAGAATGCCTCAACACTTATTGCAGTTTAAACTTAAAATTAAACAAACAAAATTACTAATCTTACTTACTTTAGTATAAATATATGTGTTTCAAACTCATCATTCAGAATATAAATCATTAAAATTTAACAACATAAATTAAACCGAACTTTTAGTTTTTACATACAATACAGAATTTATTTACAATATACAGTATAATAAATGAAAATTATAGCATGAAATAAAGCATAACAATTTATACATATATATACAGTTCAAAAAAGAAAAAAAAATGCATTACATAAAAAAAGAAAAAAAAATTGAATTAAACAAAATTATAACATACAAACAAGAGTACATAATAAATAATTGCGTGTACTTTTGCTGCATGTAATTAGATTGAAGTACATTCAATGTTTAGTACATCACGTAATATATAATATACGTGTGTGTACACCGCAATTATATTGTTATATGACTTCCGCACATTTAATTTATATCATTATTATTTATTGCTACTTGTCTGTCACTTTTTTTATATATATAATTATTTATTAATACTTGCATTGAACGAAAAAAAAATTATAAGCTTAGCCGTTTGTTAATATAATTGATATATTTTTTTTTTTTTATTTTTTTAAATTTATATTATATAATATTTATAACCTTTTATTGAACAAAAATTAAGGAATAATATTGTATTATATATGATTATATGATAATATGAAAATGAAAAATTCATAAAATTTTACTACATGATTGTGCTATAGTTTTGAAGGCCGGAGTATAGGGATAGATTAAATAAAATAATAATAATAACAATAATAAAAAAACTCACAATTTAACCACGTTTGCACCTTAATCTTATCAAAGTACTAATAATATTTTATTATTATTTATATGAATTGTTGATTGTGAAATATGCATTATTAAAATTTAGCATACCTTTGTCAGCTGATATCCATTTTTATACCTATATTTTTTAATTAGATAGATAGATAATAATTTTTATTGAGGCCACAAAAGGTACAAAACCCACTGAAGTGGTCCTCTGATATTCTTGCTGTCAGAGGTTTATAGTTTGACAATTTTTATTACATAGTTTTCAAAAACGATAGCTAAAAGGGAGTGAGCTGTGGACACTTTTATATCTTTAAAAAAGCATCAGGTAAGCATAATGAAGTCTTAATAACTTTCGGTGCAGGCCAGGATTAAACCTTTTCAATATGGGCTTTGATGTATGATCTGAAGCTTACCCCAGACCTCAGGCTAACCCCGTTATCACACTCCTCTGGGTTCAACTACCAGATCTGCGCAACCCGGACCACTGACTTTTGGAAGTCTACGATAGAGTATCTTAAAATGTGTAAAATAGTGAGTTATTGCCTATACGTTATGTTAATATCTATGACTTTTTATTTAATTACAAACTTTACTTACAAGTAAGTATGAATAAAGTTACTATGAACAACTATTTGTATATACCAAATTTTTAATAATTATTTCATAAAATGATAATATGAATAATAACAATATGACATATTGAAAGAGGTAAATTTTTCACTAACATTAAGATTTTTTTTCTTTTTTAAAGGAAAGACTTTGGAAGGCATTTTTCATTATTTTGAAACTAAAATCGAGAGGCGATAAAAATATATCCTCCCATAATATTTACAAAATAAATCCTATCATTAGTAAATAAATAAATATTTGTCTGTATTCAAAAAATATTCAAAAAGAAAATCAAATTGTGAGATTTAGACCAGGTAAATATGTGGCCCAATCTTATTACACCATTGTTAATAAATAAGATATGTAAAATATCCCTCTTCAAAATTACATTAGTATAATATGAGTAACAATAATTGTTGACAAAAACCTTTAAAAAATTACTATTGTGGACACTAAACTGCATAAAAAAATACAGTAGAACAAATGAAACGTAAAGCTTATTTCTAAAAAAAAAAAGTTTCAGAAACGATACATACGGTAATTTCCCTTTCTCTATAAGTATGTATATGTACTGTAGATTATATTATACAAAGAGTACTTGACGATATTATGTATATATGTAAGTATATGTAGGTGAAGGTAATGAGTTCATGAACCTACTGGTTTATTACAAGTCTAGCATGACTCTGACCTCGACTTAAACCTGAACACCATTAGTACCGTCAACTACAAAATTTTTAATATTTATACATCATGTGATTAAAGTAATAATAAATATTTTGTGTAAATATGTATATGGAAAGTAAAATTGAAAAAAATATTTTAGTTTTTTTTAAGTTTATTGGGCAGACACACGAAAAAAAAAAGTACTAATGACAGGTGTACAAATGCTATAAATTGCAGTATAGGTAAATATTAACCAGGAACAATATTATCTAATCTAGGTGAGTCATATCTTTATTGTAGCTGCATTTTAGGGATGTTATTGAAGTATCCATACATTTTCAAGGTTAATATTGTTTATTTTGGAGGTTATCGGTTTAAAAAATTGTTAAAAAAATTTCTATGGCTTAAAATACGTACAAGTATGTCTAGTATTTCTCATTTAAATTTCTCCGAAATTGGTGGAGCAGTTTTCTCAAAAATCACAAAAAAAAACGTGTTTTTCCCCATAAGCGTAATGTTAAATTAAATTAGGGGACCCTTAGCACTCCCCGCGTCTCCCCGCGTGCTAAAACCGATAACCTCCATTTATATAGGATTTATGTGCCAATAGTATAAAGTAATTTTTCCGTGTATTACTTCTTAAAGGGTTGATATTAGAAGGCTTGTTTCTCTGAAACTTAAATATTGACACCCTACTTTTGTGATGTCATTTGAATGTCTATGATATATAAAAAATATATAAATATATTCATATAGTAAATGAAAAAAAAAAAAAAAAAAAATCATAACATCACAATCAGATATGGAAGGAAACAATTAAAATTTACATGACGCTGTATGGGAGTAATATTTATACGTGTATATATATATATATATATATATATATATATATATATATATATATATATATATATATATATATATATATATATATATATATATATATATATATATATATATCGATGCTTACCCGTCGAAGTGAACGAACTACACTTTACAAATTTTGTGAAAAATGACCATTCTACATTTTACAAATTCCAAGTTCCCCCATCTAGTTCTCATATTAAAACGCGTAGAAGCGCCAAACGCAGATCATTCATTTTGAGTGAAATTTGTAAAGTGTAGTTCGTTCACTTTGACGGGTAAATATCGATATATATAAATCATAATTTAGACTTTTGTAATATAATCCTAGAATAATTTTATATATTTTGAGTTGGCTTATTATACGTATCACTTTGCAAGTAATAATGACAACAACAACAAAAAAATTATTAATTAGTCAAATGTCAAATTACTGCATCACCTGTGAATGCATTTGACTTGGGTTTTAATATGACGCTGCGATGTACATGGTATTTATTTGAGGTCTCTCTCTCTCTCTCTCTCTCTCTCTCTCTCTCTCTCTCTCTTTCTCTCTCTCTCTCTCTCTCTCTCATCATTATAATTTGAGAGAGAGAGAGAGAGAGAGCATTTAAAAACATATACTAAAAAATACAACAGAAAACATGCAATTTTAATTAAGTGATTTGGTTTAGTTCAATGCAATGTTATATTTAAAAACAAAAATAACTAAATCGCTAAACATTGCTATATTCTTCTGCTATATAAGTATAAAAGAATTGTCTCACCGCATGAACGCATAAAATATTGTGTTTTACGTAAGTTATTATATAATATCAGCCATATATTTTTTTCAGTCCATTAACTATATCAATATTTTATTAAGTACACTATTATCACTGATGCACCGTAACACTTGATTTGTTAGCAGTCGCTTAAAAAGTATAAATTTAATTATGATTCTTATAATATACTGGAAGTTAATTTATATCTCTGTGCTTAAGTGTTTCATTAAACATATTCATCCTTGCATCCAGTGGTTGGAAAAATCGCATTACGATCAATTCTAACTTTGGTTAAAGATTTGAATTTATATGTTTTTTTAATATATATATATTATATATATTATGATACACGAAATATAAGAATTATCAATTAATAAAAATATTATAAATTTGAAACCATTTTTTATGTAAATAAAAATAATAACATAAGTAAATTATATTTTAATAATAAAAAATATATGATGGCAAGTTCAATTTAATAAACAAATTTAATTTGCACATTAGAGTTCAATTAATTAAATAATTTACCTTGAAATAATAAGTTCGGCATCTTTATCGTTTATTTTTAAAATTGCAATTACAAGTATAGTTTTGGCATCCCCCCCCCCCCTCCCCATATATTAATATTTCTAAATTTTTCAAGAGAGCCACATGTTATATTTTTATTAAATCATTACCTTCAAAATTGTAAAAAAAAAATAAATAAATAAATAAATAGAAAAAGTGAAGCAAAAAAAAAAAAAAAAAAAAAAAACACGCAGGATAGAATTTTTTGCTCGAAGATGTATTATTTCTTTACTGCAGTATTATAATTATTATTAATATTATTATATTCTATGTAATATTGTATTTGAAACTTACCTAAAAGGAGTAAAATGACATTACAATATCTAGGGAAAAACACACAACTACAATCAAAGTAAATAAAATGTAATAAATAACAATATAAAAGTATAATTAAAAAAGAAATAATAATAACAAAAAAAAAAAAAAAAAAAAAAACGTAGGAACTTTACGTGCATAACAGAATTACAAAGTTCATCTAAAAGTCAAAATCTCTTACATCCCTATGGCCAGAATTGTAAGTTTAAAAGATTCTCACCTACGATTCAAAAGGTCATTATGTCAATTTTTAATTTATGACTTTTTTTTAGTTTATGTTAACCTTTCAAAAATTTGAACTATATTTAAAATAAATTTAATAAAATTAACATTTTGAAATGAAATTTTATGTGAAATCAAAATGATAAAACATTCTTATATTGTTAGTTTATTGAGAATTGAGGTATTTATTATTAAAATAAAAAATTGATTTTATGTAGATACTATCTGAATCATGTTTAGGTTGAGTTAAGATATACTCTGATAAGAAAGACCTACCCGCGTGAATGCAGTTTTATGATATTTTTCTATATGTGATTAATATCTATTAGTCTGAAGTATAAATATAAGAGTGGATGGATTAAAAAAAAATCTTCCATTGGTACTTAAAGGTCAACATTTTGGGAGACTCAAAAAGCAAAATTTTTCAATTACCAAATTTTTAATATTTCACTTCTATGAATTCAATTTTAATTTCAATATAATATTTTCTTCCTTATTTGATGTTTACGAGCCCTGAAATTTTTATCTTTGACTTAACATTACATACCACAAAGTAATAATAATAATAAAAATAAAACAATTAAAAAAAATGGGGAGGGGAATTCTATGAGCCTTCTATAACGACCATCATTAAGAATTAACTTTAGGAGAAAAAATTTTTTGTGCCATATAACTCCATACAATCAATTTATAAATCATAACCATACACACAAATATTATCATACGAGAGTCGATTATCAATTGACTCTGATTAAGAGATGAAATATCGTTCAATATTTTCTTACAAACGAAGATTCATTAATTTCAATTTTGCATATAAACCACTCATAAAATGCTTATTTTATTAAAACATTTATTTTTTTACTAGTTTTATTTTATTTTTCCTTTAATTTTATTTTATTACATCGTCTTCTATTAAAGAATACTTATATGACATGGTATATAAAGATCGATTACTATATAGCCTGATGTGTAAAATAGTAATTTTAAAAATAGCTTTTATAGTAATAGTATAGACGCTTATAAAAGTCTAAAAATAGAAATGATATTAATTAATCAATGAACAATTGAACTCTTTCATATTAAAAAAACAACATTAGTAACCTAACATTTGATAAGAAAAACATACATTAATTTTCTTTGTTGTATAATTTTAAAATTATTTTTAACTTAAAGAGGAAGTTCAGGGGTTACAACGGTAATCCCTGAACACCAATGGGGGGTTCAATGTTAGATAGTGAGAAGAACTGTTCATAAACTCTCATATGATGACCCAAAGCCCTTCCTTAGCCCCATGGTAGCCCCTTAAACTTGCGTTCATCCTGCGAAATATGCAACCCGCTACAACTTTTCAATAGTAAAGCCGTGAGTTTGCGGGGCTACGGAAGGGCTTTGGGTCATCATATATGAGTTTATAAACAGTTCCTCTTATTATCTACCATTGAAGAAGCCATGTTGTAACCCCTGAACTTTCTCTTTAAAGGGATACTTGTCTAAAAATATTTAATAATAAAACGTAAAATTAGTGAGATTGAACCATCATTCATACACATATTACGTCCCTCAACCCCTCTGTACCCTTGCAAACTGAGCTTAAAAAACTGTAAAGTAGTGTAACTTTAAGAATTCATGACGTCATGAATAGATATTGTAGTGCGGGTTGCCTACTTTATAAGTTTTCTCCCCAATTTGTGAGAGGGTTAAGGGACACCATATGGAACAATATTTATCATCGAGAGGATTTTTTTAAGCCCAAAGTATAGTAAGTTTAAATATAGAGTGTATGCGCATGAAGTCATATTTAATGCACTTGGATGCCATATTGCAGTAATGAATAACATTGCTCACAATAGGGCAAACTTTGTTTTTAGTTATTAGGAAATGTATTAATTTTTTGTTGTATATATTTTTCTAACATACTTTAGATACTAATTTTAATCTATTAACAACCTCAATGCTCTCAAAAATATTTCTTAAATTTTTAAACTGGCAAAATGAGCCATTTTTCTATAGGGTCTATGCATTCATGTTAAAGTCGACGCCATGTTGGATAACTCAATAACATGGGTGGCATAGGGAAAAAATCATTTTGCCAGTTTAAAAACACTATGCAATATTTTTGAGAGCATTGATGCTGTAAATATGTTGAATAAGTATCTCAAGTATGTGAGAAAAATAACAAATATCTCAAAATTAACCGATTTCCCAAAGAAAATGGGCTTAAATGAAGTTTGTCCTATGCTGAGCAATGTTATGTACTACTCCAGTATGGCCTCCAAGTGCAATAAATATGACATCATCCACATACACCCTATATACAGCCCATGTTATTGAGTGATCCAACATGGCGTCGACTTTAACATGAATGCATACACCCTATAATTAATTTATACTGTACAGTATTATAAACAAGTATAATAAGAAAATAAGTACTTAAAAATTTTCAAACTTTACTATTGTATTTTAATTGTAATTATTTTTAGCGTATAGTGACAGTGTAAAATGTACTTACTTTTTCAGTGTAATGTATAAGAAACAGAAAGTCGTTATATGAGGTCGTTGTACTTACACTTCTCTCTCTCTCTCTCTCTCTCTCTCTCTCTCTCTCTCTCTCTCTCTCTCTCTCTCTCTCTCTACTTACTTAGTTACGTACAGTACACAAGTGGGTGAAGGTAACATTTAACTTTAGATTACTGAATCATATAATTTTTTTTTTCTTCTTCGAGTTTATAAGTATAGAGCTTTCTGCTACCTTTTTTTTTTAAGTAATATTAAATTTGCTCTATCTTTTGCGAAGTAAACTCATAATCGAATATAAAATTTAGACATATAATAAAATTGTCTATAAAATATTATTTTAAAAATGTAAATTTATAAAACTATATGATTAGAATTGTTTTAAAATTGAATAAAATTTAAAAGAAATTGAGTTAATATAGTAAAATCCATATTAAGGTTGCAACAAAATTCAGGATAAATATGCCTAGAAATTTAGAAAATTATTATATGGAAAATTAAAAAAAAAAAAAAAAATCTATAAACTTGAATTTAGACAAATTGTTAAATATTTATTTGTGGCAAAAAAATAGTTGTATTTAATTTTTGTTTGAAGATAAAAAACAACAACTCCTAAAAGACTTTTGCTTATACTCTTTAAAAACTAGTGTAAGTTAGATACTTTTTAGGTTCAAAATTGTGTTTATATATTTTTTTTCCATTATCCATGACGTATTATGCCAAATAGATACAAGGGTGGAAAATATAGTTACTAATAATATGCTATTTATAGTTCATCAATACCAAATTCATTGCCACTATCAACAGTGTTTAAAAAAACATGTTTCCATTCGTTAATTCGTTTGTGTTAATTTTTGTTTTAATAAAAACAAATATTTTATTAAGAGTTTAGTTAAAGTCACGCATGTCTCAGATTCATTTTCTTTGTTATATGAAAGATAACAATGGTAACAAATTGATCTATGATAAAAGAAAATCAGGGCCCAAAACATCAGATATAAAGAATATAAAGAATAATAGAGTGGAGTAAAATTTCAAATTTATCTTAATACAAAATTTTGAAGTGGTGCTTTCTTTCCAAATTTTTTCTGTATATATGAATACGTATTATCATTTTGAGTTTATAAATTCAATGGTATTATCCTGTTGTGCTGTAGAAAAAATCAACCTTATATATTAAAAAAAAGGACTATTTTTACTTTTAATTTTTTAATACAATATATTGTTTTGCAGCTTTCTACTGCCTAATGCAAATATAATAAAATTAAATGAAATAATGATTGCAAATTGTTCTAAAAGAATGTATTTGTCTTATTTGCAAATGTTTTTAATACTTGAGCCCTGTCTCTTCTTTCTAACAGTAAAAAAACAACAAAGAAGCTCATAATTGCATAAAAATAAATAAAAAAACAGATATATAACAAATATAGTCATAACTAAGAAACAGAAATATACTTCATTACATTACTTAAGTCCTCTTCACAGTCTGTGGTTCTCTTATAATAAAGTTTTTGCTTATATAACAGAACAAAATATTCCTATCACATAAAATTTAACGTATTTTTAAAATCTATATATCTGACATAAAAATACACAGTGACAAAAATAAATAAATAGTAACTATAGGGTCTATGCATTCATGTTAAAGTCGACGCCATGTTGGATAACTCAATAACATGGGTGGCATAGGAAAAAAAATCATTTAGCCATTTTTAAAACACTATGCAATATTTTTGAGAGCATTGATGCTGTAAATATGTTGAATTAGTATCTCAAGTATGTGAGAAAAATAACAAATAACAAAAAATTAACCGATTTCCGAAAGAAAATGGGCTTAAATGAAGTTTGCCCTATGCTGAGCAATGTAATGCACTACTCCAGTATGGCCTCCAAGCGCAATAAATATGACGTCATCCGCATACACCCTATTGTAGCCTATTCAGCAACATTTGTTCACTATAACATAATTTATGCTACATTGCATTATAGCTATCTTCCATAGCATAAATATTACCTTATGTAGCATATTTATGCTATTATAATTATGCTATAACGACAAAAATGCATATAGCATAAATTACGTTATTTCTTCTACCCATGCAAAAAAAGAAATGTTACACGAACATTGCTTAGATTATTGAAAATTTTCAATGAAAGTAAATCCAGTGAATTAAATAGAAAAACAATAAATAAATACAGGGACAATAAATAAAATAATAATACTAATTAGTATTATTATTAATTAATAAAAAAAATATATAAAAAAACGACAAAAATATTATTTCGATACAAAAACTTTTTTTTCTTTTAATTGCTGAAAAATATATTAAACTAATTTATTTATTACCAAAGAACAATAATTTATTCATACTTTATTAAAATTAAAAGTAATGAAACTGACCCCTGAAAAATTTGTCTAATTATTTATCTAGATATTAATAACCAAGACACCTACAAAGTTTTACCTAAAAAGGCAATGTAATTATTTTTAAAACGTTATTTTTAGTACAAAGATTTTTTTTTCGTTATATAAAGTTTAAGCAGACAGCTGTTTTTTTTTTTTTTTTTTTTTAATTTTTTTTTTAGTCTATGGTCACCGAGTACTTGTAACTACAGGTCATTCACACTCCGCGCCGCGCACCGCTCGCCCTCCAACCAAAACTTTTTTTAAATTTTTTTTTTCTTCAGAGTTTTATAGCGACGAAGCAAAAGCAAAAAGGCAAGTACTCGATGTAATACTCATGTGCTCGTCGGTACAGACACTACGAAATTTTAACAACGTCTACTCATTCTTCATGTACTTTTTTTTTTTTTTTTTTTTTTTCGTGGACTTTATCTAAAATTAATTATCAATTAAGTCGTACTCTAATTTTTTTTAGTATTATATAATATGAAAGTTATTATTATTAAAAACCATTATAGTTTATTAATTTTTACTGTAAATTTTTTAAAGTGATAGAGCTTTATCCGCATGGAATTATACTGAATGCGCTTCGATACCATAGTGGATCAATGAATGACATTGCTAAGCATATAGGAAAAACTTTATTTTAGCTATTTTCTCTGAAAAATACGTTAATTTTGTGGGGGGTGGGGGTGGGGGGCTAAAATTATTACTTTTTAAACATACTTGAGGTACTAATTCAACCTATTAACATCATCAATGCTCTCCAAAAATATTATTTAGTATTTTTAAACTTGCAAAATGAGTCATTTTCCTACACCGGCCCATGTTATTGAGTGAACCAACATGGCGTCCACTTTAATATGAATGCATATCCCTATAAGGGTCTATACATTCATGTTAAAATCAACGCCGTGTTGGATAACCCAATAACATGGGTAGCATAGGAAAAAAATTATTTTTCCACTTTAAAAACACTATGCAATATTTTTGAGAGCATTGATGCTGTAAATATGTTGAATTAGTATCTCAAGTATGTGAGAAATATAACAAAAAATTAACCGATTTCCCAAAGAATATTGGCTTAAATGAAGTTTGTCCTATACTGAGCAATGTTATTCACTACTCCAGTATGACCTCCAAGCGCAATAAATATGACGTCATGCGCATACACCGGCCTATACATTATACATTGTATTATATTTGAGAGTGACTTATAATAAAATTGCTCACTGAAAGAAGAGCCTATATACAAGGGGTTAATTAAATGGTGTCTCAAGTATATGTTGTTCAACAAAGTTACTTTTTTTAACCACAGTACACAGGACCGCGATAATATATTTTACTATTTAAATACAGCGCAATTTGCAAATTTAGCGCGAGATTTTGAATGGTAAAATATATTATTGTTGTACTAAATACACGGACAAAAAGAAAAACGAAATATAGCACATTTTTAGCATTATTTGTTCAATTCAGCATATTACATGCTATTCTTCATATATAATATAATAACTATTATTACAAAGCAAAAATATTAGTTTATATAGAATAATTATTTATGTTGTTCTAATTTAGCATCATTGACATAAATACAGTAAAAATTAAGTAATTTCTCCTGTCATTGCATAAGAAGGGAAGCTCAGCTGTAAAATCAATGTAAAAATATTCTAACAAAATCATGTTAATAAAAGCCAAAATTTGATGTGATTTTTTTTTTTTTTTTTTTTTTTGTAGTATTACAAGGCTTTAGCAAGTGATTGATGTCCGTGGTCAGAACTAAATAATTAAATATTTCTATTACTCATAAAAAAAAGAGGAAATAATGAATTTATGACAATTTGAGCGCTTTTTGAAAATAACCAAAACTATTTTTGTTCTTTAAGCATAATTCTAATTATTCTACCATAACAAATCAAAATATTATCAGATTAAAAAAAATATATATATTTTCAATAATATTGAATAATTCCATAAACAGGGGGGAGGGGGGACATTTGTTTTCAAATTAATATTATTATTTATTCATTGTTTAAGAACTCATATGAGTACGATGTATAATGTATAATATATGTACAGATATCCAACCAAGGCCTAAGTCTTAAATCGGTTGGTTCATTATTACTTACTTACATAGATTTACATATAAAAACATCTATTAGATCTCTAAATATTAAATTATTATTATTAAGCTACAGTAAAACTTCTATGCTGTACAACATAGTAATACGTTTCTACAACAATATACTTTGTTTTGTTTTTGAGCTTATGCTTTACTATGTTCCTTTGTTCCAGTCGAACGTTTACTTTTTTTACTGCATTATGAAAAGTAACTTTCCTTTAAAGCCATAGACCACATAAAACAACATGATTGTGCTTTTTAATGAATAAACACAAATTGGGATCTTTAAACCCAAGGACAATTTTTACCAAGATGTTAATGTAGCCCCACGAGAGAGCGTGAAAATATTTTAAAGTATGCAATTTGCGTGACTATTCATGTTTATGACGTCAGAAATATGCAAAAATAAGTATGAAATTGTTGTGCGGGTTGCATAAATTGAAATTTTCTGATCACTGCTACGGAGCTACAGTTGGGTTTTGAGACAAACTAAAGTTATTTATGTAAATCCCATCAAGTGTTTTGTGTTGTTGTAAATGCTTATATTTTTCTCTGGTCTATTACTTTAAGTATATTGTTCAGTAGCCTATAAAAAGATAATTATGTTAGCTCTTCTTTTCGTGTATAGGTGTTATATAATAAAAAATATCTAACCGTTTTGAATTATTTATTAAAAACTAAGACCATCAATAAATCATACCAGAATATGCAGGAAAATGTATTTCTATATGTTGGCACCTAATTTGTTCTTATTTTTAATAGCTGTTGCTCTTTATAATTTCTTTTAATTTAAAATATATATCCTCTCCTTTTCAACCGTAATAAATTTCATTATGATTTTTATTTAGTGGGCTTTAATTTTTTTACACATGATTAACTCACTTAAGTGAGTTAATATTAAACTATAGTTATAATTTAAATACTAATGCAGGATACACCTTTCATTTTTTTTTTAAACTATATTAACCTATAGGCAGTTTATATAGTAACAATTGATGTTACAACAAGAGTTGGTCTAGTTATTAGTTACTTTGTATAATATATATATACAATATCTATATACTCAATTCATTGAAAACACCTTTTTAAAGGAATAGACCAGAAAAAAAGCATTTATATCTCAAAACACTTGATGGGACCTACATAAATAACTTTAGTTTGTCTCAAAACCCAACTGTAGCTTCGTAGCAGTGATCAGAAAATTTCGATTTATGCAACCCGCACAACATTTTTTTTACTAATTTTTGCATGTTTCTGACGTCAGAAACATAAATAGTCACGCAAATAGCATACTTCACAGTATTTTCACGCTCTCTCGTTGAGCTACATTAACATTCTGGTAAAAATTTTCATCAATTTTGAAGATACTATTTCTTGTTTATTCATTAAAAAGCACATGTGGTTTTATGTGGTCTATGGCTGTAAGTGTTTTTATATTTATCAATAACAGATATTCTATATACGATATTGAATAAATTTAGTTGGTATAATATATTTTCAAAATTTAAGTGAGTGGTATGCATGCTAAAGAATATCAATTTCTTTAATGTTTTGAGCTAAGATCATCTGCCAAAGTGTAAAAGATTTATTTAAATAAAATAAAGTATATCATTATTCAGATTTCTATATAAGTATTTGTGGCAAACTCTAAACTGTCATATATATCTTTGCAGAAATAAAGTATATATATAATGGCCAATGGGATCCTTTCTTTTACCTTTTATATTTTTCTTTCATATAATTTAAACCTATATGGGAACGAGACTTTCATAGACTTTCAATATTGTTATCATACCACAATTAAGGGAGTAGGGTACCGACGTCAGCCATTAGAGTCAAACTTTTATCGTCAAAAAAATCAGATATTTTCCACAATGATACTTCAGCTTGAGACAATAAACACCGTCTTGGGGATTACCGTGTAAATTAATGTTATGATTTTTTTTTGAAATTTTAAGCCCATATAGCCCAATGTTGATTTCAATAATTTCTTTTTCTTTTTTTCGGGACAGTCAAACATGTTAAAAATTTTATCACGGTGAGGTGTGACCCTTAGCTACACACAATGACACCAAATTTAGACCCAAAACACATTCTAGTTTTTGAGATATAAGGTCGGTACCCTACTCCCTTAATGAAATGATGCACTCAGCGCACAAATGTTTGGAGAGTACCTAAGAAATGCTTTGATATGGTTACGTCTAGGCAAGAGTGTATTTTCAATAAAATCCAGAATATAAATGGGAAATAAACCACGAGGTTTTGATGCAATTTTAGACCTTATGCTACATGTATGTAATCGGGCGACGAATATTCAAATAAAAATATTAAGTCGATGCAAGTATGGTGATCTTTAGAGTATGTACTCTCAATCTATCTCTCTTTTCTCTCTCTCTCTCTTTCTCTCTCTCTACCCATTTCACTGGTATAGACAGAACCCATACACTGGTATACTCGTATATAATGAGCTGAGCAAACATTCACAGGTAATGAGTAAACATGAATCACCAGTATCGAATACTGTACAATTTTAGGTACTCTATATGCATTAAAATTTAATGTGCAACATAGGCATGAGATAATGCACGAAATATTTAGTAAATGCCAGTTTTAAAATATTAACCTCTACTACTTTGTTTTCTCATTGTACACGTAAAAAAATAGCTAGGTAATAATTATACTAGCTCAATAAAAGCTATTTAAGAGGAAGTAGGGTACCGACCTTATATCTCAAAAACTAGAAGTGTTTTGGATCTAAATTTAGAGTCATTGTGTAGCTAAGAGTCACACTTAGCCGTGATAAAAATTTCATGATGTTTGACCGTCCCGAAAAAAAGAAAAAAATATTGAAATTAACATTGGGCCTTATGGGCTTAAAATTAAAAAAAAAATCATTTAATATTAATTTGCACATTTTTGCATTTGTAACATTTTTATAGCTTCTCGTTGTAACTTTTTTTTTTTTAATTATTTTAAAATATACTCCATCAGTGTTCCCAAGTCATTAAAATTCATTGATAAATAATTTAAAAAATTAAGCTTGTACAATTTTTTTTTTTCGTTAGGACCTAATTAAATATATGATTTTTTTTAGCATAATTACAAAATACATTGCAAACATTGCAATATATACATTTTAAAGCATAATAATGTTATTATTTAAAAAAATAATCTTAAACATATGCTATCCGCGTTGTTTAGCTAAAAATAAATAAAAAGTATACAATTAGTTTGCATACAAACGTAATATATCAGAAATTTTCTCTTACGCAAATGTAACTAGTTTTTTTTTTCTTTTAGGTAAGATAATTCTTGGAAATCATGTGCTGATTCCAGTTATTTTTTTTATTATTATTTCTTTTCTTTTTATAGAACTCGTCTGTCTACATTATTATGAAGTTAATTTAACGATATATAGTGTTTTATCTTTGATATTTTAAAATATATAATTTTTAACTTCAATTATTGTAGAAATAAATAATAATTTTTTAATAAAATAATTTAATTTTTATAATTTAACTTTTTTATTTACTAATATTTAAAAATATATTTTGATAATATATTAATTAATGTTAATAATTTTTATATTTTAATAATAAAATTATATACGTAATATTAAAAACATTATTAATAAATATTAAATATAATGTTCAGATATCAAATCTAATTCATAAGCCTGGCATAAGTTTGAAGTAAATTATTACTTATAACAAAGATATCTAAAAATCTAAAGTTGAGAAATTGACAAGAGCAGAAGTGACAAATAGGCTAACAAGTAATGATGTATTCGCATGACGTCATACTGAATGCACCTGCATACCATTCTGGATCAACATAATATAAAATATACTTTGCTTTTATAGAAAAAGATAAACTTCGTTTTTGGCAATTTACATTGGGAAAACAGTTACATTTGTTATTATAATTATTCTCACACAGTTAAAGCCATAGACCACATAAAACAACATGTGCCTTTTAATGAATTAATACGAAATGGGATCTTCAAAAATGTTGAAAATTTTTTACCAGAATGTTAATTTAGCCCCACGAGATAGCGTGAAGATACTGTAAAGTATACAATTTGCGCAATTATTCATGTTTATGACGTCAGAAACATGCAAAAATTAGTATGTAAATGTTGTGAGAGTTGCATAAATTGAAATTTCTGATCACTGCTACAGAGCTACAGTTGGGTTTTGAGACAAACTAAAGTTATTTATGTAAGTCCCATCAAGTGTTTTGTGATATATGCTTATGTTTTTCTCTGGTCTATTTCTTTAAGATACTAATTTAACTTATTAGCAAGATCAGTGATTTTAAAACTGTTGTTCAAGTATTTTTATTTCAAACTGGCAATGTAAGTTATTTTCCTATACTACATATTATGTTATTGGGTAATTCAACATGGCTTTGACTTTAACATGAATGCTTGGCTTAAACTCTATAGGGTGCTAGTCAACACCATAAGTGAGCACTAATTAAGTAACATGGGAAAATGTCATATTTTGCCAGTTTCAAAATAATACTTGCAATTTTTTTGTGAACATTGATACTGTTAACAAGTTGAATTAAAGGTTTTTAAGTATGTGAGAATAATAATAATGATAAAATTTTTCCTTATTTTTCCAAAGAAATTAGCAAAAACTACGTTTGTCCTAGATGCTAAGCAATGTTATTTGTTGCTCAATTATGGCGTCGAAGTGCATTCATTATGACGTCATGCACACACACCCTAAATAATAATTTTAGACCCTAGAGATAAGTCCAAATTTATAGAAATTTTGGGATGCTACCATCTAAATGTAATTTGTAATACATGTAAAAATTTTAGTCTAGAGGGCTTAACTTTCTAAAATAAAATTTTATTTTTTTAACTGCTGATCATATTTAGCTACTGATTTCAAATAAAAAAAATTAGAGGGTCAACTTATGAAAATCATGACAGCTTCATTCTATAACTATAACCCTTAGTAAACTTTATTTTATTTACTTTGAACTTTTATCCACTCTCAATCACCTTCAAATTTATGATAGTATACATGAAACACGAATAACTTAAAATGAAAACTAAATTTCCATGCATGCAGATAGTTATGGTTGATTATAAATACTTTTATATACTGTAGTATATTTTTATAATATTTTGGAAAATATTATAAATATTTAATATCTAAAAAAAAGATGGTAAAATAGTAATATACAGTATTTCTGTGCATTCTTTCTATAAATATTTTCATTTACAATTCCATTATTTTTTTAATTGAATTTGAAATTAAAAAATTGTTTGAAAAAAAAAAATTATAATAATAATAAAGGCATTGATACAATTTATTTTTACTAAATCACACTTGCAAATTTATCCTATATCTTTATATTCATTTATTATGCTATCAAAATATTTTTTATAAAAAGTTCAATTTGTGGTTAAGGTTTTGTATCACGGCTGTCAAGCCCTCACAACATCTTAATTAAGTTATTAATAGTAATTATTATTTTTTCATTAAAAACTTTGAAAATAAAATACTTTTTAAGACTATTGTATCCGTAAAAACTGTTATGGAATAGAACTTACCGTTGGAGTGTTTTAGCCAATCACACGCAGGGCGAGAAAAAGCAAGAGACCCTTAATTTATTATCCTTTAGCATCATATAGGACCAAGAGTTATTTTTTTATTCTTTTTTTTTTTTAGGGAAAACCATATGCCTTGAAATTTTGAGTAACTTAAATGCAGTTTTTTTTTTTTTTTTTTTTTTTTTTTTTAACATTAATAAATAAAAAAATCACTGCTATTTCATCAAATAATTAAAATGAAATAAATCTTGTAACTTTATAATATTATTGACTCAAGAATCACATAATATAAGAATATTATTCTGTTTAGAATTTGAACAATGAGTGACATCTATTAGGTCTTATAGGAATCATGATGCTATATTTACATTCCTGTTTCATTGAAAATTTAATAATATATTATGCTATAGACACCTTGCACATCCTTGCGCTTTGTCGCCATGTTTGTTGTGCCTACTGCATTGTCCAGCATAGGGGAAACATATTTTCTCCTAATTTTTTCACATAAAAAGAGTTTAATTCAATTGAGCGATTTTTTTCTCATGTTCTTCGAGCGTATTAAGAGCTAGAAATAAGGCTTTGAATGAGATTTGAAACTTTTTTTGGTATTAAAAAAATAAAAATGACATTTTTCCTATGCTGTCCTATGTATTCCTGACCAACAAAATGGTGAATAAATGGTTAAATATGAGTCCAACCGGTCCATGCTGTATGGTTGTAACTGAGGAACTGATAACAAACGAAAATTATTAATTTTTTTAAATGATTATATTTTTATGAGTATTATGTTTTTTTAAGGAAAAAAAATTGCTGCTAAAAACTGTCGCATCTCTTTGCTGATACGGAGTATGTGTTTAGTATTGGTTTATAGTATCATTGCACATTTTTTTAGACCACTCATCAAGTTAAAGCTATAGGCACTAAGATGGCGGATGTTTAAAAATGATAATTTTTAAATTATATCCGCACATTGTATGTATGTCTACTTACTTAACAGATAAAAGCATATTATGCGGAGTTCCCGAAAAGTGAGCTATTTTTAAAGAAAGCAATTACTTAATTATGTATTTTTAAAATTGATATGCTAATTTTTTTCAATGTACAATATGTAAATAAGAACATTAATGAATAGCTTTTAGTAATAAGAAAAAAAAGGTAATTATTTTTTTAGAAGTATAATTTAAAATAATAAATCAACTTCATAATTTAATTACGATGTTAAATAATATTTTATCTTTCGTTTCTTTTTCTTTTTCTTTTCTTTTTTTCTTTTTTTTTTTTTTCTTTTTTTTTTAACATTATTTGCACTGTTTTTTATGTATAGTATAATAGCGTGAGAAAGTAATTAAAAGTGAAGGGAAACTTTTTTTTCTTATCAAAAAAGCACTCATTTTGTCTAGAAGTCTAGACGATAAAAATTAATAATTAACGTTATGAGGAACAATGCATTTATTTTCCCAAAAGTAATTAAATGATTATTTATTATTTCTGATTATTGATATAGTAAAATTTTGAACAAGTGAATTTACAATATTTAGTAAAACATATTTTTATTCATTATATTTTTTTATTACAGTACAAAGCAAAAGCAAAAATAATCTCTCATAAATGCTTTATCAAAATCACAGCCACATTTATTATTTACAACATAATGCTATATTAAATAATAATTATCCTGCACAGTATATAACAAATACATAAAATATGTTTTTATATTTATTTATGCTGGTACGAAATAGCAAGAATGATGCAAACATATGTGAAGTGAGTAATGTGTCTTTAATTAACTTGTGAATCTTTCCTTGCGTATGGAAGCAAAATTCAGAGGTTGCATAATTTTTTATTGAACAGTAATATCACATAATAGTGAATTATTATTATATAGTATCAATAGATCATTAGTTTTATTGTAAGGATATCGATAATGTAATCAATTGAAAGTTTTCAATATAAAAATGCAACCAAATTCATCCAAATCCAAATTCAATTTTGTTAAATAATAAGCAAAATATATTTTTACTCAAATAATTAAATATAATAATTAATATTTCACAATATATTATTTGTTATTTCAGTATGAAATCACACACTCACATTATATAATCTATACATTTTTGACATTTTTTTTTAAATATAACATGAAAAAAAGTAATCTAATGGAAACATTGTACATTTTTCTTAATGCTGTGCAATTATTTTCCAATTTGCTCTGTCTAGACGATAAAATGTAATATCTTGTCATTGTAAAAAAAAAAAAAAAAAAAAAAAAAAAAAAAGTTCGTGTCACGCAGTCAAAATTTCAAGTATTTAAAATAAAGCTTTTTATCAGTTATTTTTGCAATCAAAGGAACCTTTCAATTTTGTTTTGTTAAATAACAATCAATTTAACATTCTTTTTCTTTTTATAAAGAGAATTTTTATTGTAACAAATTAGTTTTTTTAAATGTGTAAAACGACGAATGGCACTTTATTTATAATGGGATAAATATATGAAAATTGAAGTTTTTAATGAAATCATGAAACGCGTGGGTTGATATGTATGGAATATAAATATAACAAAATATTTTAAGAGAATTGTGTAATTTGTATAATGGTTTTCTTGATAATAGAAACGGATTAATTGTATAGGTTCTGTTTAAATTATACTATAATAAAAACGAATTTTTACTTGAGTTCTTCATTTTGCGCTAACGAACTGACGCAAATATTTTTTTATATGGTGACTAAACACAATGGGTGTTACTGGCAAAAAAAAAAAAAAAAAATCATTACGTCCATTATGTTGAATTATATTTTACATTTATTAGTTAGTACTTTTTAATTTAGGACAATAATTAAAAAGTCCTGAAATGCAAAGGGATAAGAAATTAGAAGTCTCTTATCTAATTCCATGCTACTTATAAGTATAGCAAGCTACAAGCTTTAACTTTAAACACACTATTGATGCTTTTTTGAAATATTACATGATTGTTGTAATTTACGATTGTTGTTGTTACGTTTTGTCGTTGTTCTCATATATTGGTATCAAAAATTTGGTTTAATTTTGATTACATTTAAAAATAACACTATTGCGGTCATCATTCAAATCGAACGAAAAAAAAAAAATGAATCTAATATGCATTTATGTTAAAGTCAACGCAATGTTGGATCACTCAATAACATGGACGGCATATGAAAATAACTCATTTTGCCAGTTTAAAAACAGTAAGTATAATATTTTTTAAGAGAATTGATGCTGTTAAGTTGAATCAGTATCTCAAAAGTACGTATGTGAGAAAAATTGCAGTAACAAAAAATTAACTGATTTCCCAAAGAAAATAGTAAAAAACGAAGTTTGTTCTATGCTGAGCAATTTTATTTAATACTCCAGTATAATAATTGACTTTTATAATTAGTTATATAATTTTGTAACAGTTGGGTAAAATTGAGAGATTTTATGCATTATTTAGCCCAAAAGCAATTTATCATTTTTATTTTATGTACTTTCAAATTTTCAAAAATTTGTAATTTAAAAAAATTTGAAGTTGTCTTGCAGTGTCTCATTTTCAGCATTAAGAAATATCATTCAACAACTATACATAGTGTCCGAGCCACGACTGCCTGCTCATCGCTACCACCCGCACTCTCACTTTTGACACGGCCTTGTGAGGTCACAATATACCCTTTGGGTGTTGAATGCACTTGCATTAACACATTAAATTTATTCAGGGGTTGTTCATTTGAATTTTAGCGCGGCTTAGTAAGAACAGTATTAAATTAATAAAAATGTAAGGGAGTTTTTTTTTTCTTTTCTTTTTGTATGACGATCATTATCATTGATATCATTAATCATTATAGTCCATCATTAAAGTTAAGTATCTAACTTCATAACCTTTATTTAGATTTGGTATCTTGTAACATTTGCGATATTATTATGGACGTTTAGCAACAAAATATTAAAAGATTATTTATATAATGAAAATATTTAATAGAAGAATAGCTCAACAGAAAAATAAGACAGCAATGTGATATTTTTATATTTATAATAGCAACAATAATATGATGCGTGTTTTTATGTTACATTCTAATATTTATTATTTGAAGTATTTTTAGCACTTAAAATTTGTTTGAAAAACGATACTTTACTCTCTTGGCCATCATTTATCAAGAGAACAATAAAAAAAAAAAGCGTTTGGCTTGTTTTTTAAAAATAATGGTCTTTCCTATATATAGATATATATTTTGTAAATAATATTCAGGAAAGAAATTTTTAGTATATGATATCCAATATATAACTTTTTGACCGCTGCCAATTCGTTAAGTAAAAATGATTTTCTTCTTGTTCTTTATTTATTTTTTTTCCCCATAACTACACACACCTTTTAAAATAGAGAACGACTATTTTTGTACAAAATTGAGTTTACTTCCATATATGATTCTAAAGCCTCAATATCACACTAAATATCAGGCTCTATATCATATAATTTTATAATTTAGGGTTAAAAATTAATATTGATTTTTATATTGAATGATTAATCATGCTAGTTTCAACATTAACTTTTCCATTAATTGGAAAGTCCTTACTTGTCGATAAGATAATGTTTTGACTGGGACTGGGATTGGTGTAGCCCAATAACACAATTATGGCAAGCAAACAAGCAAGCAAAAAAAAAAATAATAAAATAAAATAAAATAAAATAAAATAAAATAAAATAAAATAAAAAATAAAAAAACTATTATTTTCTAGAACACTTTGGCACTTACTATTATGCACAATCTATTGATTAAAAAAAAAATTATATTATATAAAAATATAGTACACTCAGATAACAAATGTTTACTCTCAATAACGCACAAATATTTAGAAAATACCTAACAAAATTGCGAAGTGCATTGATTGTACGATTGTATTTTCACACTAAATATTCAAACTATTATCGATGCTATAGTATGATGAGTATACCATAAATGCCAGACTTGGGCAGTAACAACGTTACGTAATTTCACTACTTTTTGTTAAAATTTGTAATTAATTATTAAAGCACACCAAAATATGCTCGCCCACACATTATTCCTTCTCTCTCGTTTGCATGATATTTTACTCATCGCTTAGACGACTTATTTCCTTTCTTGACCAATTCGATCATCAAAATGATAGAAGTCAAATAAAATGTGGAGAAGTGCAGCAGTGAACACCTCTCTTATTATTATACATTAAATCGTATTGGTGCGGTACAAATCCTTTGTGTCCCATTTTTAATAAAACTTGCTGTACAGTACAACGAAATGTATTGCTATACAAAATTATACGTTCTCCAGTTTCAGCGTAAAATACTAAATTCTGATTTAAAAAAAAAAAAAAAAAAAAAAAAAGTCCGTTAAAAAACAAAGTTAGTATGTAAAGCAGTATAGAATGTAGCCAAGCTGGCTAGCTAGAAAAACGAGAGAAGAGTACCAACCATCAAGATATATACTACACACACACAGATCACAAGGACAGTCCATACAAAAGTTGCTCTCTATATATGGACGTGGACAAGATATTAAAAAAAAAAGAAGTACAGACAAGAAGTCATGCTATAAGGCAGGTGCTTTTCTTTTTTAGAAGAGGTGAAAATTTTGAACTTTTATGTAGGAGTAATACACGTGCAAAAGATAATAATATTATTGTGATTCAATATTATACTATATGACTACTATTTTTTCTTTTTTTTAAAAATGTATTTGAAGGTCATTATGAGGTTATATTTTAACAAAGAGGCCTTAGGAAAGAAAACTTTTTTTTTTTATGAAAATATTTAATTTTTTTTTCTTTTTGCATAATAATGTTCAATATTGATAATGCTTTACAAAATATAGTATTTTGTACTGCTTTTCTTAGAAATTTACATTTTATATTGACATAACTTACTTTTGATTTAAGATTATTAAATTAATGTTAGTGAATTTGCTACTTTTCAAGGCATAAAAAACATGCAACAACACGTTCTTTTTAATCATTAATCACAAAATGGGATTTGCAAAACTGATGATAATTTTTACCAGAATGTAAATGTGGCTCCACAAGAGAGTGTGAAAATACCATAAAGTATGCAATTTGCGTGAATATTTCTTTTTATGGACGTCAGAAATAGGCAAAAATTAGTATGAAAATGTTGTGCGGGTTGCATAAATCAAAATTTTCTGATCACTGCTACGGGTTGGGTTTTGAGACCAAATAATATTATCAGGGTCGGATTGGCCATAAGAGCTACTCCGCGATCGCGGAGTGCGCCCCCCCGAGCTGGCGCCCCTCTGCGCCCCAAAGGGGCGTTTTTGATAAAAAAAAAAAAAAAAAAAAAAAAAAAACGTAGAAAGCTGAAAGGTTCCAAATATAATCAAACAAAATCTCAAACTGTTGTTTAATTTGCAAATCTCGAGCTTTTCTTCTTCGCGTGAGATACTACGACAAAGGGGGCGCCCAACACTCCATAATGTTGGAGTCGATCGATATTTTTTCGATAAGATCACGATCATTTGATCGGATCGGTGATCAGATTGACGCTTTTTTAAAAAAGTGTTGAACGACTCTAGGCATAGGGCGCTTGAGCTAAGCAATCTCAAATAATTTTTAGTAGAGTCAATTACTTAGTTAAGATACTACTTTAGAGGGTAGCGATGTTGTGGTAAAATTCAATTTTATATTTATTTTTTGGTTTATAATGAACCAAGGAACAATACTCCAAAAAGTTTCGACTCAAATCAAATCATCCGCAAATTATATAGCGTAACAAGTTGTTGGGCTACGCCGCCTTAAACACGTAAAACACACAAACTTCAAGCTCACCGAGGGCCAAATATTTCTTGATCAAATTAATCATAAACAAAAATATATACTGTACTAGTGTGTTCTATAGATCAAGTTTTAATGAAATTGACTTTTTAAACGATTTTTACGAGACATTTACGGAGAAAAAAAAATTCAAAATCGCATATTCAAATTAACATGGACAATTTGCGATAATTTTTTTCTCGAAAAATTCGTTCTAGAAATATCTGAAAAATCATTTTTAATTAAAATTCAACACGAAAAAACAAGCTAGTAATTTTTTTAACTACTTAAAAAAATCCGGTTCAAAAAAAAAAAAAAAAAAAAAAAAAAGAAAGAAAAAAAAAAGAGGTCAAAAGCGGGGTTCAAATATACATTCATTACATTAGCATAGGGGGTGGGGCATTTTACGAACTTTGACGCTCTGTTGTGACGAAAGTTTTTGAGATAGAATGTTTTGGATTTCTATTTTGGGTACATCAGCCTGAACTTAATTAAAAAAAAATACACTCCTACTCTAAGTAGTACCTTAAAAAAAACTAAGAACTTGAGCTGTTGCAATTTGCAAAGCTGTGCCATTTTGCGCAGATGTACAAAACAGATTTAAATATCTCAAAGGAGATAAATTAATCGCAAAATTAAAAAAAAAAAAAAAAAAAAAAAAAAAATGAAAGTGTAAGAACAAAGATAGAAATTAAATCTACACTCTCAAGTACAGAAATGCAGGGGCGTCCAAACTGCTTAGCAAATTTTTAATCAAATAAGTACTATGCCATTTATGTATATGATGTACCATTCACCCTATTCATGTCTGTTAACCCCCTTTTTTTTTTCAGACCTGCTCAATAAAAATAAAAAGACATGTTACTACATATTTTACTACCAAATTTTAATTAAAAAATAGAGTAAAAAAACAAGATTGCCAAAAAATTTCGCCTCCGGCGGTAAGGGGGCTCTGCCCCCCTTAACCCCCCGCAAGGGGCTTCGCCCCCTTGACCCCCTTCAGGGGGGCTACGCCCCCCTGACCCCCCATCTGGGTGTTAGCGCCCCTATGGGTGTATCGCGGAGTGCGCCTTTCCGTCCCAATCCGACCCTGAATATTATAATAATATGTAAGTCCCACCAAGTGTTTTGTGATATAAAAATTAAGCTTAAGGCAGTAGGTGACCGGCTGATATCTCACAAACTGAACGTTCGCGAAATATAAAATTAAAAGAAGGAAACATGAAATGGTACTTAAAACTTAAAGGCGTAGAACACCTTGAAAAAAAAATCTCTAATATCCTAACAAACCTAAATTTCAACATTGATTAGGCCAGAATAACTTATTTCTAATTTATTTTGCATTCCCAAAATGGCAGCTGCGGGTTTGTGACGTCATAACTTGCCTGTTTACGCGCAAGTTGACTAGTGCGCCGTGACGTCACAAATCCGCAGCTGTGATTGAAAAATAAATTAGAAATCAATGACTCCGGCCAAATCAACGTTGATATTTAGGTATGTTAGGATATTAGACATGGTTGTTGTTCAAGGTGTTCTACGCCTTTAAGTTGTGTCAAAAACATGAAAGCACGATCAAGTATTTAAGTTATTCCATTTTGAAGATAACATGTAAATTTGAAAATTTCAAACTTGAGCGCCAACTTTTTAAACTAAATTAGAAAATTTTTCAACATTAAAATTAATAACCATTTTTTCGGAACAAAATAATAATAATAATAATTTATGGCATTTTTTTTAAAAGTTATAGTATTTTTTTTTTTCTCGTTATAATTAAAGAATTATTGTTTAAATGAAGTTTCTCTTTTGACTATTTCCACTCCAAGTCAGTCACTTACTGCTTTAAAGAGTTTATTATACTGATCAATTTAAAATATAAAATAACGATATGTTATAAATGTATAATGTATCCTTTGGTGATGCAACCCGCTTTACAGAAATGCTCAAACGGTTGCATATCACAAAGGCTGAAATTGAAATTAAATATTTTATGTTTAATCTGGCTTAACATTAATGTTGAATATATTCTAATGCTACAGTTCAATCTCACAAAGTAAAAATGTTTTTAATTTGATAGTATCATTAGTTGTTAGTCAATTTTAATTCAAATCAATGGAAGGAATTTATAGTGTAAATATATATTGATATATTTTTATATGTAAGAAATGCGTTCTTAGTTAAAAATTAGCATGGAAAATTTTTGAATTTTCTTCAAGTTCAAATTTCGTGAAATTATTCGATAAATTTTGGCTTTATTATAGCACTGGAATTATTATCAGTATTAATTTTTAATTTAAAATAAGAATTGATAAAGATTTGATAGCTAATTCTCATAATAATGTCATAATATGCTCTCCTAAGTCAATAGAATGTTATTTTCAATATGATAAAATAGTTTTTTAAATCTAAAAAATCAGTTTAACTAAACTTTGTAAGCATAAATCAATGCACCAAAAGTAAAAACTGTAGGACATAATTAATAATCGTACTTACAATTTATATTCGTAATATTGTATTTATCTCCTTACAACATGTTACAATTTGCTACCAATTGCAACAGTTACAAGAGCAGTAAAATTACCAAGATATGAATTTTTCTCTACTGATTCATCTCGAGTAGCTCTTATAGTATAGGGTGTATCCGCATGACGTCATATTTATTACACTTGGAGGCCATACTGGAGTAGTGAACAACATTGCTCAGTATAGGAAAAACTTGGTTTTTCGTTATGTTCATAGATAAATCGGTTAATTTTTTTGTTATTACTATTTTTCTCGAGATATTAATTTAACCTACAAGTATTAACATCAATGATCGCTCAAAAATATTGCATAATGACAAAATGGGTTATTTTCCTATGCTACCGATGCTATTGAGTGATCTAACATGGCGTCAACTTTAACATGAATAACATAAAATTATAATTTTCAAAACAATCATTACAAGTAAACATTGTAATATATAAAATAAAAAATCATAAAAATCTTAAATTAAAAATAAAAATTTTCTTGTAAAATATTTTAAAAATCAAATTTTATATAAAGTACCTTTATTTACTTTAAAATAATTGTATTTTATTGTAATTTACTGTAATTAAATTTTATACAAAAATAAACACATGCACAAAGTACATAATATTTCTTTATTTAATTAAACTTTCTTTTCTAAAAAAAAAATAAAAAATTAAGGTGTAATTATTAATTTATAAAACTGTATTATATACCTGCGGCTTATATAATGTTAAGACTAGACGGCGCCTATTTTATTGGCGCCTAAACCCAAGGACGCCAGACTAATTAAACGTGGCGTTCATTTCCATAAAGCGTCATACAACACCTTGACAAAATAAATTTATATCTTTTTTTAAAGATTCATCATTTTAATATATTATATTTTTAAATGTCATTTTTATTTCTTTTATAAAGTAATAAATTTAGAGTGCTTTAGAGAGAGAGAGAATTTTATTATTGAGATAGGACAGTCATTTAAATTTTAGTGGCATCTTTCTTTGGAAGGGTGTGAAAAAAATCCGTATGGGAAAACACCATTTTTTTTTTCAATTTTAAACTGATAACTACATAATTACATAACGTATTATAACTTTATAATACGCCTGCTTTGAATCAAGCCCTTCTCTCTATTTTCTAATTAGTCTATAAGGTGCGAGAAAAGTTCTATATCTGGAAAAATAAATATTCTTGCTTTTGAAATAAAGGGAGTTGATGTTGTTTTCCTTATGAAGAACAACCTATTTACAACTGAAAATTTGGTGAGATTTATTATATGTAAAAAGTGAAATTGAAACCAATAATTTAATCTGGAACGTATGAATTTTTAATTGTTATTATAGTCCCTGCTGGAAGCCTTTCATTTTCATAGACATTTATAATTTTTAATCAGTTTTTTTTTTTTCTTCTTTAAAATCCAAACCAATATTATTTAATCCCACTATTGTATTTCACCATTAATTTTAAATCCAATGTTACGAACAATTACTAGTAACAATAATATGACTCATTATTCTCTAGATTCCATTTCCTCTAGCTCATTTTACTAAAGAAAGACATTGTAATAAGGTGTTTATGGAACTATTTAAATAAATATTAATTAATAAAAAATAAATAAAGTTTATATTTAAATTGCATCATTCATAATAATTACAAAATAATTCAAAATAAATTTATTATTTTAATAACATAAAGAAAATATTTGTTATTATTTAAAAGCTCAGCAGTATTTTGAGGAAATATTAAAGAAGAATATAATATAAATATTTTTTTTTTATTACTATTTACTTCAAACTTTATCATTTCTTCTTACTTAAATAGTTAAAAATATAAAAGATAATTTTTTTTACTTCAATAAATATAAATATTATGATTTCCTTTTATCTTTCTTCAATTCAAGATTTTTTAATAATATATTTTTCAAGCATATGACTTTAATTGTTTAGTACCAGCAAATGTCCAGAAATATTTGCAAGAAATATTGAATTTTCCTGTACTTTTTTCGCTTTTTCAAATAATGAAAAGAATAAGCATGAAAAGTAAAATAAAAATACAGCAATATAATGAAAAAAAGAAGAATAATTATTTTTTTCCAAAATAGCAACATTGAAGCTATTGACTGTTAAAGGAAAAACTGTTTTGAGGCTGAATTTAAGCGATTTCGCTCACATCAGCTTCCATTTCTACTTACTACGCATGCGTAGTACGTCGAAACGGAAGCAGATGTATAATCGAGTTACGTTGGCCTCAAAACAGTTTTTATTAGTCAACAACTATGTTATATAGCATAAATATTATGATGTATAAAGTGTAATTTTTATGTTGTTCTAATTTAGCATTATTTATTATATGCTATAATGACATAACTTCACAGCATAAATTACGTAATTTATTATTTCCAAGAAGGAATACGAGGACTACACTATAATCAGTTGAGTCCAAATGACTGTAATGTATAATGGTAATTGTAATAAAGCTATGGGTAAACACCGTTTTCTGCTACTAAAATGACGATCAACTATGGTTATTCAAATATAATGCGCATTTTTTGGTGCAAGTAGAGAGAGGGTTTACGAACATTAATGCTGTTCGTAAACCCTGTTCTCTGCTCCTAAAATGACGATCAACTTTGGTTATTCAAATAAAATGCGCATTTTTTGGTGCAAGAGAATAGGGTTTACGGACAACACCATTATTAAAGATACTGATGAACGTCAAGTTAGCTCCCCCCCCCCCCTCTACCCCCCTTGAAAATTTGTGATTTACTGGCAGGTCGCAAGTTATCCGCAGATAGTGTGTTTTTTTTTTCAACATGATTTTTCGTTAATTTCAGGGAGGATATTCTAGCAGATTGCATTAATAAAAAAAATATATACGATAACTGTGGTTTGCCGATATTTTTTCAAATTATATACAATACTCAAATTGTAATTATTTATTATTGTTTTTATATACAACAAAAATATTATAATTAACTTTATTTGATATGAAATTAATTAATAATTATGTGCAAAAATCTGTTTAATAATAACATTTCTCTTTATTGTTTACTATTTCAAAAGTTGAAAATATTTATTTCTTGTTCTCCTTATTTATCTTTTTTATAATTGACAGGTCCTATATCTTATATTTAATTTATTGATAATACATCAAGAAATTTTTCACTATAAAATTGAGCAGTGATCTTATATTACATTGGTAAACAATATTTTGTTAGAAATTATGGGAAGTAAAAATATTTTTAAAAATAACATTAAAAATAATGAACTTTATTTATTTTAATATTAAAAGTAAATGCAGCATTAAAATTGATTTAATTAAAAAATTAAAATAAAAACATCACAAAAATTATTATTTCAATAGTTTTTAAATTTTTAAATAAACATAAATTTATTATATGCATACATGAAAAATAGTTACATAATATGCAAAACAGATTTATAGATAACTTATTGATGCACATTATAAAATAAAATTTGTACATCAAAAGTTTTAATAGAAAAACGTACTAACTAAATATTGAATGTAATGTAATGTACTGTACGTAAGTATAAGTACGGTGTTATTGCAGTGGTGGGTACGAGATCGAGTCAGACACGCGGATAGCTCTGCAAAACTGAACTGGAGAACGTCGACCTTGGGGTACAGCGCGCGCGCCTTGCTCTCTCTCTCTCTCTCTCTCTCTCTCTCTCTCTCTCTCTCTCTCTCTCTCTCTCTCATCTCTCTCTTTCACATCTCTCTTTCTTATTTCTCTTCATCTTTACGTCTCTCTCTCTCTCTTCATCTCAAGCTCTCTTTCTCTCTCTTTCTCTCTTTCATATCTCTTATTTCTCTTCATCATTTTCGTCTCTCTCTCTCTCTCTCTCTCTCTCTCTCTCTCTCTCTCTCTCTCTCTCTCTCTCCTCTCTCTCTATCCTTCTCCCTCCTTTTTATCTTTGTTACTCTCTCACTTTACTGTACTTAGCTTATAGTCAGTATGTTCTCCTATATAATACTAACCCAACATATTACTCACACCGCATACTCTCCTTACGTTTAAAAAAAAAGAGAAAAAAAAAAGGAACGTTTCATTCGTTCACCACACATACAGTTGTGTATTTTGTAGTACTTTTATACGTTCTTTACTTCAGTATAACTTTGCAACTCAAACGATAAACATTACATTTTCTCTCTCTTCTTAAAAAAAAACTCACGTTTTATGTATTAGCAAGTTTGAATTGCAAGTAGTTTTATTAGTCATTTAATATATGAATGCACAGTATACTGTATTATATATAATATTATATTAAATGCTTAATAATATACAACATGTTTTGAATTTTCGTATAAGAGATAGTTGCATTTGCTTACTGATATTATACAATTTATTTATTTTAAGGGAGTAGGGGACCGACGTTGGCCATTATACTCAAACTTTTCTCGTCAAAAAAATCTGAAATTTAAAAAAATGATACTTCAGCTTGAGACAATTTCAAATATATAAAAATTTTGGGGGGTTACCGTGGAAATTAAATTTAAAGGATTTTTTGAAATTTTAAGCCCATAAGACCTAATGTAAAATTCAATATTTTTTTTTTCGGGACGTTCAAACATCATGAAATTTTTATCACGGCTAGGTGTGATTCTTAGCTACACAATGACAACAAATTTAGACCCAAAACATATCTAGTTTTTGTTTTTGAGATATAAAGTCGGTACCCTACTCCCTTAAATTATTTTTGTTTCTAGACAGCACATTTTCCTCCATTAAAAAAAAAAAAAAAAAAAAAAAATCATGAAAGCAATAAGCAACTTTGGGAAGCTACTTTAACCAAAATACGACCCAATATATTTATAAATTACAAATTAAAACTTAAGAATTCTAACTGATAAACAATACAATTAAATCCAAAATTCAATCATGAAAATGTTACTTATTTTTCTTTAAATTTTTACACTGTATAGAGAAATATCTAATCAATTAAATGATAGAAAAAGGTTAGTGAGGAAATCTGCAATTAATATTACCTCCCTATTGTTATGATTAAAAAAAAATACTAAAGAATTAAGTCCGCATTAGAATGTTCTATTACATGAACTTTTAAAATTTACACGAAATTTTTTACTCTTCTATCGTTTATTATAGGATTATCTTTCTAATTTATATGATAAAAAGATATACAAAAATCAACTTTAACTTAATGAATTCTACTGTTGAATGTAGTATATTATGCTATATGAGATGGTAGCAATTTTTTTTCTCCCTCACGCTTATATTATGCTTGCTTATCTTTTGCACACTCAGTGCTTTGTTGTCTACTACTTGACTCGCTAATTGTTAACTCTTTTTTATCACCGCACTTTTCTCTGAGCTATAATACTCTGTAAATGTATATTATTATTATACTTTATGCAGTATGTATGCATACTCTGCAGTACTTCTGTTAAACTGATTGTATAAGTGCAGTTTTAACATTCTAACACGCCCTTAAATATTTCTGAAATAAATAAGATTTGAGAATAAAAATGTATTTAAGCTTTTTTTAAAAATACTTTTATACTGTTCTCTCTCTCTCTCTCTCTCTCTCTCTCTCTCTCTCTCTCTCTCTCTCTCTCTCTCTTTTTCTTTCCCATCATTAGTAACAAAAAAAATAAAAAATAAATGTATAGATAAATTTTCAAATTTAACGATATTGTTTTTTATCTTTGACGCCATAATCCCCAATTTATATGGAGATGGCTATAGGATGAAACTTTCCATTAAAGACTATTATCAAGCTTAAATTTATATAATAAAATCTTGAGACCCAGTTAACTCACTCTTTCTCTATGCTTCTCATTAAATGACATTTGAAAAAGATTTCCAACTTTGTTACGAATGTCTTTTTCAATTTTATAGACCATAGACTAAATATATGTGTAGAGAGAGAGAGAGAGAGAGAGAGAGAGAGAGAGAGAGAGAGAGAGAGAGAGAGAGAGAGAGAGAGAGAGATTTTATTTATTTTTAATATTTTGATAATTAAAAATACATAAAAAAAAAAGATTAAACGCACGATAATTTTGCTGCAAAACATATTTATGAAATATGCAAACTTCTGTTGCAAATGATCTCAACGCAGCATTAAGCTATATTACACGAAATAACAGAAATTATAAAATTTGTTTCATTCACATAAGTTTATTATAATCTATATTAACAGTAACTAACTCAAACATAGTGCTCATATCATTTAAATATAATAAGTCTAAAAAAAGTGAATTAAAAATTGCATATAACTTTAATTTATACATAATGATTATTTTATTAAATAGTTATTATTTCATATAGGTAACTGATGAGGTAATTTTTTTAATCCTTTTTACACAATTATTGATCATATAGAATATTAATGAAAATATTGCACAGCATCTGGCCTCTTTCTCTCTCTCTCTCTCTCTCTCTCTCTCTCTCTCTCTCTCTCTCTCTCTCTCTCTCTCTCTCTCTCTCTCTCTCTCTCTCTCTCTCTCTCTCTCTCTCTCTCTCTCTCTCTCTCTCTCTCTCTCTCTCTCTCTCAGAGGTCAGGGGGTGACAATGTCGACGCGTGGCAGCAGACGGGTGATCGCCCCAATGAGCCTCCACAAAGTTTTTGGTGCTTACGAAACTACCAGGCAAAATAATAATAAAATAGATAAGATTACCAAGTCTGCCAAATGTCTACTTCTCAAATTTTATTATTACAATTTTTTGAAGTATCTATGTATGTGTATAGTGTATACATAGATAACAGTCTATAGCTATATAAAAATAGGCTACGTGATTTAAATGTCGTTTATCCTTTTTTTTTTTTTTTTTTTTTTTTTCGGTATTTTTTTTTATATACTATATAGATATAAATATTTTGACAGTTTTTATAATAAATGTATTAAAAATTACTTTTGTACACTAAAAGCTTTTGTACATTTTAAAATCAAGAATCAATATGGCCTAATTTTTTAAATGCATGTTCATTAACCATAAACCAAAACACAGAATATTAATACATACTTTATTTCTATCCTAAAAAAAATAAAAAATAATAATAATAATAATAATAATAATAAAAATAAAAATGTAGTTTTTAAGAATGTGTTGCATTTTTTTTTTTTTTTTTTTTTCGTGCTGTTTAATTTTATTATTCCGAACTCTTCGCAGCAATTCATATTATAAAACATTAGCATAATAACTTAGAGAAGTTACATTTTAAAATTAAACAAAAAGTTTTTAATAAACTTTATTCATGTTCGTCATAAATTCATAAAATAATAAAACATGATGATATCAACACATAAAATGTTATAATTTGTTACTAGTTTTATGATTTATTACTTATTAGAATAAATATCACAGCTGTAAAAATTTGATTACTCTGAATAGAAGATATGAATAAAGAAACGAATAATTAAAACACATTCATAAAATATCATCTTAATGAAATGACTGATTCTTATTATTCTAGTGATTTTTAAAAGCAATAAATAAAATTTATATTTCCTGTTAATGAGACTACACAGAGAGTACATTATGATACATTTACAGGTTTGGATTGGGTATAATATAAGGTCTGTAAATACCAACTCATCCCTTGAGTTTTTTGGCCCCTTTTTGGTTTGGTTGGCCTCTTTGGTGGCATTAAAAATACTCTCAATTTAAAATTTCTCAAAGTACCAAGAATTGGGGATCTACTTTTTCCATTTGAATAACCTGTCTAAATTAGCATGTCAACAATGGAGCTTATGGGTTAAGCGCGAGGGGGACGAGGGGAAAGCTAATTATGCTTATGGGAAAAAAAACACTTTTATTATTATTATTATTTTTATTTTTTTTTTGGGCAATTTTGAGAAAACTACTGCACCGATTTCGGAGAAATTTAAATGAGAAATACTAGACATACTTTTACGTGTTTTGAGCCATAGAAAAAGACATAGAACTGATGTTGAATTTAACATTGAGCGTTTAGTAGAGCCTAACTTAACTCACGTAAAAGACATTTTGATTATGATTATGTCATAACATAAAATACATGTCAGTAAAAAGTTATTTATCCTAATTGTATCAGAATAAGTAAATAAGAAATATATAAATGCTCTTTATCATGTGTGATTACTATAGTGAAATAATATTATAAATATTTGTATATTTTATGTTTTATTGTAAAAATTAATTACTCTGACGATAATATCTAATTATGTTAAGAATAAGTCAGAGGACCATGTAAGTGGGTATGCACCCTTTTTGGCCTCGTAATAAAAACCATTTATTATTATCATTATTATAGCTAAAAAAAAAAAAAAAAAAAAAAAAAAAAAATGAACTGATGGTCATGTCATAACTGACCCTCTCATTACGAAATTTAATAAAAATTATGTTAAATACAATCATAGCAAGCAAATTTATAATTTTTAATTTATTGATATGTATAAACATAATAATAAATTTTGTTAACCTCGCTCTTTGTGCATATTGTAAAACGTAGTTACAGACTCACTGTAATTTTTGTTATTTAATGATAATATTCTTTGGAATTAAATAAGAAGTAAGTGCTGTAGAAATTATTAAAAATTTGTTGCTTATGTCCCTTTTTTTTTTTTTTTTTTTTTTTTTTCCCCTTTTCATTTTTTTAATAAAATTTATTATTTACGTGTATACATTTTGTAAGCTTATATTCCTATATAACACCACACACTATAGGATCTGATCATATAATATTTAAATTATAATTAGACAAGTTATAAGTTTAGGAAACGTTTGTTACGTTTCTTACAAGTCTTTTAAATTGTAATTTGAGATGTCCCATCAACATTCAAGACATTTAATAATTTATGATTGTTGTTTAAGTTTCTCTGACTTGACATTTTCTTTGAAGTATAGAATGAATTGTAAGTATAATGCATATTTTTCATTCTAATTTTATGATAATGATCATGTACTATATTGAAAATTTCATAATTCCATTGATAGGTAATTATATTACGTCTTGTAGTCGTTACCTAACTTTTCCATAACGTTAACGTTAAGCTAATTTCTTTTAATACTTTAACTCTAATTTGTCCCCAACTATAACGTTAACTTCAATGTTATAACGTTAACTTGCGTTAACTATAACGGTAAAACGGTAACAGCCTTTTTTTCAGAATGTGTATTTTTAATTATTTACGACTTAATTATAAGTTTAATTATATATGAAGTAAATATTTTACTTATACAGTCCACGCCAGCTAGGGATGCGACCAATAAGAGAGCATTTAAAAACTCTCCATTTAGTTTACATTACCCCACCTCCTAGTGACCTTGAGCGTTTGAGCATCTATTGGCTCGTGGCACGATTTCGATTGATCGCTAACATCCTTAGGTGGTACGGACTGTATTTACCTCTTCTTATTAATAAACAGTTTTTTTTTTCTTTCACCTCGTCACTTGATTTTTGTTTTTAGTCAGTATAAAGTAAAATTTACTTTGGAATAGTAACGTTACAGTTATCGCTTTGTTAACTTTAATTTTTGTTAATCTATAAAAATCTATAAAGTCTTTATGACTGATAAAGGAACATCCGTTTTGAAGTCAACTTTAAGCTATTTCAATCAACTCCGCTTCCGTTTCTTGTTACTACGCATGCGTAGTATGTTGAAACGGAAGTAAGCGAAATCGCTTATAGTCAGCCTCAAAACAGTTGTTCCTTTATTAGTCATTATATATATATATATATATATATATATATATATATATATATATATATATATATATATATATATATATATATATATATACATCCGCTTCCGTTTTGACTTACTGCGCATGTGTAGTAAGGAGAAACGGAAGCGGATGTGACCAAAATCGCTTATAGTCGGCCTCAAAACCGTTGTTCCTTTACTAGTCATAATGTTAATCTATTTTATAGGAATAACCATTTAACGTTATAGTTATCTTAACGTTAACAACTTACTTTAACTGACTGTTAGTCTGATTATATTAGAATTTATTTATTTTACCAAAAAGAAGATACGGCACCGACAGTTATTATTTAACCTAATATTCTCATTTAATAAAGTATATACCAATATATTAGAATCCAAAACATAGCAACTTGTACTGTATTGATGAAGTATTATTTATTAAGCTTCTTTATAAAGCAATAAGTAAATTCCCTATGCCAAATTGAATGGTCGTGTAATAATTCTTACTTAAGATAAATCAGTTTACTGCAAATGATTTAATTAAAAAAAAAAAATTATAATTATATATTAAAATAATATTTATATAGTATTTAGTATTACAATAATTTTAATATAATATTTTTTACTAAATATTTAAATATGTTTGATGAAAATTAATTTTGTTGTACGTACACAGTATATAATTTATATTTCAATGTGCTCAAAAGTTAAGGGGTGTTATTTATTATAGAGCACTTATATTTTTATTTTCTTCAAATTTCCAAAGGATATGACGTCATACTGAATTCGCTTCGACGCCATACTGAAGCAATGACTAACATTTCTCAGAATGATCCGGATAAACTTTTTGTTTTTTTATTAATTTTTTTTTTTTTTGCAAGTATCTTTGGAAAATTAGTTAATTTGTTATTTTTTGTCATTATTATTTTTCACATATACTTGAAAACCTAATTGAACCTGTTATAGCATCAATGCTCTCAAAAAAATTGCAAAGTATTTTTAAAACTGTCAAAATGTGCTATATTTTCCCATACCAGCTCATGTTAGTGATCAATGACCGTTGATTTTTATATGAAAGCACACACTCTATATAAGATACTATATCTTATAGCAATGCTTAGCAATCCTATAGTATAGAGTGTATGCATTCATGTTAGAGTCGACGCCATGTTGGATAACACAATACATTGGCTGGTAAAGGAAAATAACCTATTTTGCAAGTTTAAAAATATTAAGCAATATTTTCGAGAGCATTAATGCTGTTGACAGGTTGAATTAGTATCTCAAGTATGTGAAAGAAATAGTAACAACAAAAAATTAACCGATTTCCCAAAGAAAATAACCAAAAATGAAGTTGTCCTATGCTGAGCAATGTTATTCAGTACTCCAAAATGGCATCCAAGCGCATAAAATATGACGTCATCAGCATACACCCTATAGTGTTGAGATTACTAAGGTCTATTGATGAAATAAGTTCTTTAATGAATCGTAATCGGAACCAATGTATTTTTTTTTCTTAAAATTAAAATCGTCATCTAACAATAACTTTTATCCAGCATAAAAAAAAAAATGTAAACTCAAAATATTGATTGGTGGACCAAAAACTGACAAAAAAAAATAATAAAAAATAGACATAAATACATATATTTCTTCTGAAATATAAAAAAAATACACAATCCACACCTTTATTAGGACCTAATTAGGTATATTAATATATATGCCATACATAAAGTATAGTATAAATTTTAATAACTTTTATATTAAACGATCACTTTGGTAGCAAATGGCAATTAATATTAAATATAAATATAAAAAAAAAGAGAGTCTGTGTATTATATATAGCAGGCACTCTATGTATATAAATCCATATGAGTGTCTGGCACTTTTTTATGTATACTGTCTACCACTAATAAAAAAAAAAAAAAAAAAAAAAGTGAACATGTACCTAAATCAATACAGTATATATAATGTATAATTTATAACATCAAATAATACGATATTCTTTTTAAATTATATAGGATATTATAATAACTGAAAATTAAAATTGTTATTATAATGCAATGATTTATTATACGTATTCTGAATGTTTATTTTGTATGCAAGGGCTCATTAAATAATTTTTTTACTGCATACATTTTTATGAATGGTTATTGAAAGAAAATGAGGTTTTACTTCGATACTATTGTTTTTCTTAAAATCGTTTAAACAGAAATTTTTTTAATAAAATTTAACACAAAAATAATGTTTATTTTGATTATTTTCAAATTTTTAAGTGTATTTTTTTCATTCGTTTTTTAATAAACGTTTTCCAGTAAACAATAATGAATTCTGTTTACATTCATATGAAATGTTAAATAATATATCGATGTTTATGAATGTATCGCCCAAAATTGGGTAATTGAAAATATATATATTTTTTTACTTTTTTAAATCTAAAAATTAAATTTATACATAAAAATACAAATTTTCCTCACTTCAAATTTATTTTTTTTTTTTTTAATTGATTTTTATCTTTACCACAGCAAGGAAATATAATTGTAATATATTTGTTAAAAAAAAGGGGGGGGGGGTTCAAAACATCAATGATTCATTCATAAAATTTGCAGATACGAACGTAACGCTTCACAAAACATAATTGTGTCAAATATATATTATGTATATAATGTAACACACTTACCTTTTTTATTTTCATTCTTTTTTCTAGTAGAATTTGAAGCACTTTTTTTGTCACTTAATCACAAGAGACTGCAACACAAGAGATATAGATATTAATATTATAATTAGTAAGAAATTAAGTATGTTTTTTTTTATATATATAAAAAATTGAAAAGGTTCAGTTTATGTTTCTACTCGTTGATGCAGACTGTGTCTGGTAAAGAGAGAGAAAAGTCTGTCTGTCTTTCTTATTTTCGCACACGCGCACTATACAACACTTTGACCCCTTACTTGCTGCTTTTGCTATATTATATCATGGCAAGCTAGATTACTTAGGTAGTACAAAAAAAATTTAAATGTATATTTTTAATAATTAAAATTATAATTAATAACTGTTTCGTATGAGTTGATCATATTTGTAAAATTGCTGAATAATAATATAATAATGCAATAAAGAAAATGAAATAATTTTGAAATATTTATAGTAGGACAAGGAGTATTATAATGTATTCAATCAAATTAGTTTTGTGAGAGATAAAGACAGACAGACAGTAATATTTAAAAGTAATATTATCAGATTCATCGGATGAAAAAAAAAATGCTATAAAGCAATCAGAAAAAAAAAATCAAACCATCTGGATGAATAATATTGTGTACTTTAGAAAGCTATATTTTTATTGTTATTATAAAAAATAATAATTTTAAAGACATTTACTCTCCATCGAACTAATGTATGTGTTAACTTCAATTTCCAAATTTAACAAGATTCTTCTTTGCTTGTCATTATATTTTACAAAGAAATTAATTCAATTACGTAAGCTTTATACATGATGTACATGATCACATTTCACATTAGTTTATTTAATGTAAGGGTGTTTTATACAAATAAATAAAAAATTAATTTTATTAAAAAAAAAAAAAATTATTAAATGTTATAATTTTTATATCAACCACATTTTGATATAGAAATATTATTATTTTTGTTATTTTACAAAAATATAACTTACAAAATATTGATTTGTAGGAGTAGAGCTAACGTTACATAAAAAAAATTTATTGATGTTAAGATTAGAGAAAAAAAAACTTTTTTTTTTTTTTTTTTAGTCGAGCAATGACCTCTGTGCAGCAGAGCTCCCATGGTCTAGACACAAAACAATATAAAATGAGATGAAATGTCACGCTTCACTTTTCAACCCACTATACATTTGTCTCTGTCTTCATCATCATAATATAACTAAATTTTCTACAATAATATATATTAAACAATGATTGATCTTATATTTGAATTATATTTTAATTTTATAAAAAAAATATTAGCTATATTTAAAATGTTTAAATTATTTTAAAATTGTAAAATGTAATTATATTGTTATAATTATGTTGTTAAATTTTATTTATAAAAAATTATACAAATTTATAACTTTCCTATATTTACAAATTATTCATAGACTTAAATTCATCAGATTTTATTTTTTAGATTCTTCATCTCGTGGCTGAATTAACGTTGATACTAAAGCTAAATTGACCTCTATTCTTAAAGTGACTCTCTAGACCAGACAAAGTGCCCTTTTATTTCATTTAACACCTAATGGGATACCTAAAAATACAATTATGTTGTCCAAGTACCCAATCGTGACGCCTTAAACGTATATTTTTTTTTTCAAATTATGCAACCTGCAAAACTTTTTCAATTGAACATCACTAGTCATGACGTCAGCAATAGTATGTTTTTGCCTACTTTACAATTTTTCGAGCTCTTTTGCAGAGTTACTTTTGGGTAATAATGAAATTCGCTAAATGTTACTGATGAGTGTCCCATTTTTTTTTTTTTTTTTTTTTTTTTTTTTTTTTTTTTTTTGCTTTGCCATATTGCATTTAGTGCTACACCAATCCTAGTCCCAGTCAATACATTGTCTTATCGACAGGTAAGGACTTTCCAAATTAATTAATTATTTAATTTTGTATTAATTTAAATAAAAGTGCATGTTGTTAGGTCTGGAGAATAGCTTTAAGTAATCATGTATTTGCATAGACACAAAATAATAATTTAATAAATAATACTGAAATTTTGTATTTATTTTCTTATAGAAAGGTCTGTATAAATAAATTTAGCAATGGTTCATACCTTTATTACAATTATTTATAAATAAGAATTATATAATTAAAGAACTAATCTTAATTTATAGCGGCAGTTTTAATTTTTGTACAGTTTAAGATGAAATAAACAAAGGAAAAAATTGCCTTTAAAAAAAGAAAAAGAAAAAAGAAGCAATATGCAACCAATACTGCGTCTGTCATTTATACTACTTTGAGTTGGTAAAGGAAAATCGATTTTCCAAACACGTTCAGACTTGTTGAGCGAATCTCTTGCTAGTGTATCGTCAAAGTACTCGACGTGTCAAATTTTCTTGTGTTTTCATTCAATGGGTGTTGATTTTTTAAAACATTTAATAAAAGTGTAAATATATAGTATCTTTTTATTTAACTTTCTCAAAAACTCACTAATAAAGGAACAACTGTTTTGAGGCCGACTATAAGCGATTTTGCCCTCATCCGCTTTCGTTTCTACGTTTTGCGCATGCGTAATAAGTAGAAACGGAAGCGGATGTGACTGAAATCGCTTATAGTCGGCCTCAAAACAGTTGTTCTTTATTAGTAAAAAAAAAAAATGGTTTTACCATGCTATAGGATTGAAAATGAGTTGGAAAACGTATTTTTCATGCTGCTTTTATTAATTTTTATGAATCACCGGAAATATTAATTAATGGAAATAAAAACATTGAAATACAATTTTTAATATTTTAGAACTCAATTTTTTGAGCTAATTTTCATAGCTTTTTTTTTTCTCTCATTTTTTTTCTTTCCTGTTCATTTTGCAATAACATACTAATAATTATTACTCTCATTTAATTTGCCTAAGGATTTGAACTTCAAGATGTTGCATTTAATATTTGTAAATTTAGAATTTAATATTTCATTCCATCTAATGCACTCACTTGTCAGTGTTACTATACTGTTGCAATAATTATTCTAACTTCAGAAATTTTGAAATTATTAATTTAATATAAATAAAAAGATTACACTTTAAATCTTTAACTGTCATAAATTATTCCATTGTTTTAAAATTATTTTTAAATTTCATGTATAGCAGTATCACAATTTTTAATACAACACATATTGCAAATAAAAAATAATAGAAATGGGGGTTAAAAAGTTCAGAGGCCAACCTTTTTACAAATATAAATATAAGAACAATAATGTGTATAATGTCTCTCATTCTCTTTTATATCACCAAAAATATCATTTGACCTATAGGTTAAAATTTTTGACTGTTAAAAGTAAAAAAAAAAAAAAAAAAAAGATTGTTATACTTTTATATAGTACACGTAGAAAAAAAAGGTTTAAAGTTTGAATTGTGTTGTTGCGGTAGAGTGTCTGAGAAATATTGATTGTGGTTGGTCTGCTTCACTCACAGACTTGTCCAGACTTGTTGATTTTCTCGCCCTTCTCTCTCTCTCTCTCTCTCTCTCTCTCTCTCTCTCTCTCTCTCTCTCTCTCTCTCTCTCTCTCTCTCTCTCTCTCTCTCTCTCTCTCTCTCTCTCTCTCTCTCTCTCTCTCTCTCTCTCTCTCTCTCTCTCTCTCTCTCTCTCCCTGTTCTCTCTCTGTTGCCATCCCTCTTTCCCTCTCATCTCTCTTTATGTTTCTCTCTCTCTCTTCTGTCTTCTCTCTATCCCTCTCTTTCTCCCTGTTCTCTCTCTGTTGCCATCCCTTTCTCTCTCCTCTCTTTATGTCTCTAGTCTCTCTCTCACACACACACACTCTCTCTCATCTCTCTCACCGTCAAGTGAGCCCCCGCTGAAGCTAGCACCACTGTGCTCTTGCTCAGAGAGAGAGAGAGAGAGAGAGAGAGCCGCAGCAAAGCCCTGTGCATTTCATGTGCCGCCTCCTTTGCTGCCTTGCTTGCCTTTCCTTTGCTTTTCTGCCGGGGTTACAAAACGATCGAAGTCTAGCAAACTCGTAGAGACAGAGACAGACCCAGGCAAAACTATATAGAGGGAAAACTTTCAAATATATAAAAGAACGTAGACACATAAAATTTGTCATAAAAGTATTATATTATATATTTATTTTTCTTCATTTAAAAGTTGTAGAGTTATAAAAATCAAGTAATAACTTAGATTCGAATTTAACAATTGCTTTATTTTTATATTTTATTTAAACATTTATACTATTATTAAAAAGGCTTTCCTTTTATATTACATTCTGCAATTTAAATTAATTAGCTCAATATTTAAAACTTAAATTTCATTTAAAACTCTAAACACGTTCACGCATTTGTTCACCTTCAATATTTAAATATATCATTTTTATCATGACATAATAACATTATTTCTTCTTTCAATAAATCATTGAAATTATATATAAAATATTAGATAGGAAGAATCAGTTAGCCAGAATAAAATTGCAATGCAAGGGAAAGAATTGTTTCAGCTTATTCAAATGTTAAATAAACGTAAATTTACAGTTTACATATTACTTAATATGCATTTATGCATCATACTAAAATTAAAAATAATATAATGCTGTAATATTATGATAAATATATTATAAAGTGTCTAAAAATATCAAAAAATAAAATTTTAGTTGTCTTTCTATTATACGAGTACGTAAAAATAAGAAAATTCTAAATTTCTAATACATTTTCCTATGTGTTTAGAAAAGAAGGCTTAACGGGTTGCATACTCCGCAGGATACTTGCTTATAAACTAGCATGAATAGCATACATACAATGCGTACGTTGCGTATACCTTATACTATCTATGTACAGAAATGCTAATTTCTACGATTGTTTATTTATATATATGGTAAAGTTAAATTGTTAAGTATTATATAAAAACAAAATTATCATGTATCAGGGATATTTTCTTCTACTAATAATTTAATTTGAAGTTTTAAATCAGCATGTTACTATAACTTTTTTTTATTATAATTTAAGTTATTGTTTTATATTTAAATTCACGATTGAATTAATAGAATAAATAGATAGTGATAACAATAGAAATAAAAACTGACACTTTAATATTACGCACGACGTTACGGAAGTGGATTTCATCATTTTTTTAAATTTTACTTTCCATAAATAATAATAATTGTTTTTATATACATTTCGTAGTAACTTTCCTGTAAAAAATAAATCTCTCAAATCTTGATTTTAAAAGTTTCGTATTATATTGAAAGTTAATGGTAACAGCTACCGATGTAAAAAAAAAAAAAAAAAAAAAAAAAAATTATGACTCTTGGCCATCAGATAAGGAAGAAGTTACATTTTGAATTTAACATAGGACCTTATGAGAGTTAAATTTACTATCTTTAACTAGAATAGTGGACCCCCACACTTCTACACATTTGGTGTTGAATTGTGACTCTTGGCCATCAGATAAGGAAGAAGTAACATGTTGAATTTAACATAGGACCTTATGAGAGTAAAATTTAATATCTGAAATTTGAATAGTGGACCACCTGACTTCTACACATTTGGTGTTGAATTTTGTTAACTAATACCAGTGGGGAATTAAAATAGGAATATATTGCTAGAAAAGTTTTAAGTTTTTCATCCAATACTTCACTCTTGGATTTCAATCCGTTTAGTTACATATTTACAGATTTACAGATTAGTTACTACATATTTTATTGATTACGCGTATTAAATATAAGAATTAAACGTGGTCTTTTTAATTTATATAAATATATGTTTATTAATAAGTAAAATAAATAAATACCATTTAAATTTGAAATATGTATATATATAAGTACTATAAATAACATAGCATAAAACTAAATATAAATAAAAAAAACTTAAGTTAATTAATAATTTTTAAAAAAATGATCTTGTCCAATTCAAAAACTGAAATTGTTTCAAAATATTTGTGTAATATGTAAATCTGACACAGAAAACGACACGAACATGTGCGAACATTACCGATCTAAACATTATTGATTAGACATGTTAGCTAGCAGACATGTAAAGCAAATTAAAAATTAGGTAATACAAATATTTCATCTATAAATTATTAATTTATTATAAATATAAAATTCTTACTAAAATTGGAAAATACTTAAATTCTTGCTAACTTTAATATGATATAAATTAAAATATAATTGATATTAAGTAAGTATTGTATTATCTATTTTAAGATAAGGTTATGGAATGTCGGGTCTTGCTATTACCGGAGTCAAAGGGGTGAAAAGAGAAGGGGTAATAGGGGAGGTAAAACTGTGAGTGCAGTGTGTGAGTTGCTTTTGCTGTCTTGGGTCAGGTTAGGGTTCGACTCTCACCCGGACCATTGCAATAACAATGTTTACATGGTTATCCTCTTCAGTCCTAGACTTAAAAAAAAAAAAAAATCTTTTCGCAATGTCATAAATTTTAACTACGTTTTTGTGCGGCTCTGAAAGGACCTTTTTCAAAAACGTTTTCTTATACTGTCAAAGACGCCCTATACCTAATCTAGAATACTCAAAATAGCTCTAAAAAAAAAATAATCAATTAAAAAAATATATAAAATATAAAATAAACGTAAATTCAAGGGCATTTTTTAGACCCATTTTTATATTTTTCTCTTTTTTTCTCTCTCGATTTTTCATTGAATTGTCTGATACCCACAGTATTGTATACTGGAACTTAAGAAGCAATAATAACTTTAAAGGAACTGGCCAATGTTATTGTGTGATTCAACATGGTGTCGACTTTAACATAAATGCATACAACCTATAAAAAGAGCTTGATTTTAGTTAACTTAAGTCTATTTTTTTATACATTTAAAAATATTTAATAATGTACATATTATACACGCGCTGATGATTTTCAATATGATTTTTATCGCCTTCTGTCGTAAAATATTAATAAAAAGAAGCACTTAAAAGTTTTAATAAAAATTAAAAAAAAAAATCGAATAAATTGATGAAAAAGCTTTAAAATTGTGGATTGAAAAAAGAAGGATAAAAATGCTATACGTATTAAAGTCTATAAAAGGATTAATTTTGTATACTCTTTGCAATTATTATTATTATTTTTTTTTTTTATATATATATAGTCAATGATTAAAAAAATGAAGCATGTTGGAGTTTCACAAGCTTGAAGTGCAAAGTGTATATTAACTTGATTTACAATAAGTTAATAATTAACTAATAACCAGAAACTGTTTTGAGGCAAACTGTACGCGATTTCGATCACATCCGCTTCCGTTTTTACGTATACTACGCATGGTTGTTGCCTCTTTATTATTCACAGCTTTCATTGTGTGAGTTTAACAGATATAAATCTATTGTACAATTATTTGTACATAGTATTATACATATTATTATAATATTATATTATACTATTATTGTATATAATAGAACATATTTTTAAAATATAAATAAACTAAAATAACAAAATTACATTTGCCTACATATAAGCATCAAATATTTTTTTTAATTTTTTTTAATTATTTATTATTATTATTTTTTTTTATTTAAGAAACAGGCAGTTTTACTTGCTCAGTACATTTATGGTAGTACATACATATAATATATTATAACTATATGCTCAATGAAATTAATATATCGAGCTTTATTGAAAATATCTTCATATCGTAATGCATTTATTTGCTAACTTACACTACAATAATAAATTATTTGTAACTGATATCATTAAACACTGAAAAATTATAATATAAAAAAAAAGTGATTTTTAATATAAAAATAAGAATATTGTTGGTAGTTTTTAGGGACATAATTCGTCTCGTCAGATCTTTTTATACTATTAACATAAACAATTATATTTCAGCAACAATTATTTATGACTTGAATTACGTGTGATGTTAAAGTAACTTTATACTTTAAAAGCATGTTGCTGATAAAGGGCTGATCAAAAACAGCACTTTATATAAAAAAAACACCTCTTTTATACTGAAAAAAAAAAAGCATAATAATAAAATTATAATACAAAAATTTTATATTAAAATTATATTTGCCAGTAAAAATAGTTAGAATTGTAATTTATAAAACAGTTCTTATCAATTTTAAGTGACTAGTGTTACAGTTTATAATAATAAAAATTAAATTAAAAAAATCTATTGTAAAAGCAGACAGTAAAAGATTACCAGCTTCATGTAAACGTAAAATTTAAACCCAGACAACTTGGAACAACTTCGATCCGCGCTTGCGTATAACATTTTGCGACACTTGAGAAATTTTACTCATTATTATTATTATTATTATTCATTCAAAAAAATATTATTTTATTACGAAAGAAAAATATAATAATAAAAAAAATCTTGTTCATAAGAAGTTATAGTATTTTACACCAAATTTTACTGATGTTATACAAGCATATTATAGAACATTATTTTCATTAATGAATTCTATTTTAGGTTGAAATGTTGACTTTTTGTATAAATATTTTAGGAAGAAAATACATCAAAAAGGTAAAATATCAACGCAACTTCTTTATTATTATTATTTTACATTGTGTTACCTTTGGAATGGGTTACCAATTAGAAGACTTGCAAAAGTGGGTTTAGTGAAAAAACAATCTCAGAGACCAAGAATTACTACAAAGAGCTGGCAGACAATTTTGTGTCTCTGTATTCTGTCTCAATAATCTGCTTTCTATTTGGCGAATGGTCTCGCTAAAACTCAAATGAAATTTTTTTTCTTCGATATGCTGAAATTTTTACTGTAGCTTACTGAGTCACAAAGCTATTGTTTTCCTGAATTTCATGATAATTAGACTGCAACAAAATTGATTGTAATTCAGGAAAACGATAGCTTTGAGACTCAATAAGAATGTCAGTATTGAAAAAAACTCTAGCTCGAGTTATGATTGTTTCATCTTCCATATAAGAACGTTAGATTGAGACATGGCAGAAGCACAAAGTCGTCTAGTAGAACTTTGTTAGTATTGTTGGACTCACTGTCAGAGTTTGTTTATTTTCCGACTTAATTCACTTTTTCAACTCATCTATAACTAGTAAATCGTGTAGAAATTTGGATGGAATACATTGCAAGATTTTGAGGCATACAGCATTTTGAATTGTTAACCTATTGAAAACGTCAAAAAAAGAAAGAAAGAAAGAAAAAAAAAAAAACTATTTTAAGTAGGCAACTGTTAAATGATAATACATAAAAATTAATTTTTTTTTGTATCAAAAGTATTTGACCGATTGCATTATAATAATATTATAGTTACATTATAATAAGAGAAATAAATACTGTGCAAAATGCAAAAAATTTCAAATAATTTTGATCAATATCAAGATTGTCAAAAAGAAAGTGTCTTCATTGAATAGCGATGTCTTTACGTCACTAAATATTTTACTGCTTTAAATTGTTCACTTCTCTCTCTCTCTCTCTCTCTCTCTCTCTCTCTCTCTCTCTCTCTCTCTCTCTCTCTCTCTCTCTCTCTCTCTTTCTCTCTCTCTCTCTCTCTCCCTTAATTTGACATTATTTTGATATGAAGTGGACAGACATATTTGAATACGATTAGAAATTGTAAAGTAACTATTTTGTTTCAAATAACCATATTAACTATTTAGAAACTATTTTATTGCAAATTTTAAGTTCTTAATGATGGAAGTTTCTTTTTAATCAAAACAGTCAAACAAATATCAGCCTCAGCTGTTACATTATAATTATAAAAATATCAAAAAATAATAAATGTAATGGATACATATTATAACAACCTCATTTTGAAGAAATATACTCGAAATTGTTAAAAATGACATTTGATGTAATGAGTAGAGAGCGCAGAAATAGTTTTTTTTTTTTTTTTTTTTTTTCCAAAAATAGTTAACTATATAGTTTTGGGGGGGTGGGCAAAATAGGTGGTAAAATAGGTGATTTTCAAGAAATAGTATATTTTTATTTTGTTATATTTTCATGAAAAACAACAATTACAACATTTTTCACCTATTTGTCAACTATTTTCAATTTTTTTTCATGATTTGTTGGAAACGTGTACATTTCTAAGGAAATTAAAAAAAAAAAAAGTTTTTGTTTCAATTTTTTTTTTTTCAAATTTCCTTAGAAATGTACACGTTTTCAACAAATCATGAAAAAAAATATGAAAATAGTTGACAAATAGGTGAAAAATGTTGAAATAGTTATTTTTCATGAAATAGGTGAAAATAGGTGATTTTTAGATGAGGTCAAAAGGTCACAATTTAATGGATCGATGGAGATCTGGTTAAATAATTAAAATAGCACCCGAAACGCAAATAGTTGAAAAACTATTTCTGCGCTCCCTAGTAATGAGAATCAATTTATTAATTTTTTCTTCCCTAATTACAGAATTATTATATTTTTACTTATTTTTATTATATTATTTACTATTATATGATTTTACTTTTTTAAAGAGAGAAATAGAAATATAGTATTCATATCAATTAAAAGAACGGAATCAATATGTCATTTTTTTTTTCTTTTTTGCTTCTTTCTTATATATCTAAAGAGTGAATAGATCTCTTTCATCTTGTTATATTATATATTTTATTTCTATTACTCACATTAATTAACGATACTTCGCATATATGTTACGATAATTAAGGGGTAGCTTCTTTTGAATTTTGTATCTATTCATTGAATATTTTTATCTTAAATGGATACATTTGTATTTTAATGTATAATTATATTATGAGTTTGTATGAGATTATATATTGCACTCAGATATATTATATTAAAATACATCTCAAGCACTTTATTATACAGTACTATGATAATCATCACTTTTTATATTGTCATCAAATGAAAAGTCAAATTTTTTGTATTATAGATTGATTAATAAATTTTATTTTCTTATTTCCATTCAGTATTGTAGTGGTTATAGACAGGTTGCACTCATATTTAAGAGCCGCCATTTTGTTGGTCAGTAATACATAGGCCAGCATAGGAAAAACATCATTTTTATTTTTTAATAGCAAAAGGAGCTTCAAACCTCAATCAAAGCCTTATTTCTAGCTTCTAATAAGCTCGAAGAATATGAGAAAAATTTGTTGAGTAGAAATAAACTTTTATGCGAAAAATTAGGAAAAATGAAGTTTCCCCTATGCTGGACAATGCATTAGGCACCACAAACATGGCGACAAAGCGCAAGGATGTGCAAGGGGTCTATACTCAAATTTGCTATAACGTTAACGTTAAGATAATTTCAGTAGACTATAACTTTAACGATAACGTTGACACAAATTAGTCCCCAACTATATCGTTACCTTTGACGTTAACTGATTTTTTTAATATAATATGCTATAACGTTAACAGCTCCATTAGATGATATAGGGTGATTGCATTCATGTTAAAGTCAACGCCATTACTGAGTACTAAATAACATTGGCTGGAATAGGAAAATGGCACATTTTGCCAGTTTAAAAATACTAACTAAGCAATTTTTTTGAGAGCATTGATGCTGTTAACAGATTGAATTAGTTAGTACCTCAAGTATGCAAGAAAAATAATAATAAAAACAAAGCTATTTTTTAAAAGAAAATAGCCAAAAACTACGTTTGTCCTATGCTGAGCAATGTTATTCATTGATCAAGAAGAGCATCGAAAAGCACTCAGAATGACGTCATGCTTACACATACTATAAGTATAGCAAGCTGCAAGCTTTAACTTTAAACACTATATTGATGCTTTTTTTTTTTTTTTTTTTTTTTTTAAATATTCCACGATTGTTGTAATTTACGATTGTTGTTGTTTCGTTTTGTCGTTGTTCTTATAAATTGGTACATCAAATTTGGTTTAATTTTGGATTACATTTAAAAATAACACTATTGTGGTCATCATTCCAATCGAACGAAAAAAATAAAAATGAAACTAACATGCATTCTGTTTATGTCAACGCAATGTTGGATCACTCAATAACATGGACTGACTCATGGAATAACTCATTTTGCCAGTTTAAAAACAGTAAGCATAATATGTTTGAGATATATGAGCCTTTTATCCTTAAAGGAATATAGACCAGAGAAAAACATAAGCATTTATAGCACAAAACACTTAATTAGACTAACATAAATAACTTTAGTTTGTCTCAAAACCCAACTGTAGCTACGTAGCAGTGATCAGAAATTTCGATTTATGCAACCCGCACAACATTTTCATATTAATTTTTTAATGTTTCTGACGTCAAAAACATGAATAGTCACGCTAATTGCATACTTTACAGTATTTTCACGCTTTCTCGTGGGGCTACAATAACATTCTGATAAAAATTGTCAACAGTTTTGAAGATCCCATTTCATTTTTATTCATTAAAAAGCACATGCTGTTTTATGTGGTCTATGGCTTTAACACTTATATAATATAAAAGTGCTTTTAATATAACTAGAACACAAGCATTGGTTTCCAAAATAATTAAAAGTAATAATAAGCTAGCAGTCTTTCGTTTTATATCTGTTATTTGTAAATATTATAATATTGTCAATTATAGTTTTAACATTGTCTATACTATGCATGAAAAAAAAAAAAAGTCCTCTTTTTCAAGTCATTGCATGACATTCATAAAAATATATTTCTTCAGTCTCTAAGGAAAAAATGTTATTAAAATTATACTTATTTTAAAATATAATCTCTCTACACATTTCTTTACTCTCTATTCTATGATTATGCTTACAATAACTGTTCGTATTAGGACTTATACAGTATATCGTTCATGTATTTCTGAACTTCATAACTTTTTTCCTTATACTTATATTACTATTGTCAACAATAAATAAAATTTATGCATGTCAATTTAAATATTATGAAATTTTTGCTGATACAAGCATTTCATTTTAGAAGTATGATAAAAAATTTTGTATTATATTAAGGGAGTAGGAGACTGACATCGGCCATTAAACTCAAACTTTTCTCGTCAAAAGAATCTGAAATTTTGCACAATAATACTTGAACAGCTTGAGTCAATTTCAAATATATAAAAATTGTGGGGGGTCACCGTGCAAATTAATTTTATATGATTACTTTGACGTTTTAAGCCCATTAGGCCCAATGTTAATTTCAATAATTTTTTTTTTTTTTTTTTTTTTTTGGGACGATCAAACGTCATAATATTTTTATCACGGCTAGGTGCAACCCTTAGCTACACAATGACACCAAATTTAGACCTAAAACACTTCTATTTTTTGAGAAATAAGTTCGGTACCCTTCTTCCTTAATCTCTATTTCTGTGATTATCATAATATACTTTTCTATATTTGATATTTGTTTTGCGTTAACTTGTAAAATAATATACTGTTATACATATTTCTGATTAGATCAAGGTTTTGTATTTTACTTTAGAGTTATATCAAGCTCTCATAATGCCTTAAGGGTTGTATTCAGATGGCTTGCATCTCAAAACCTAAAAAGAAAACTTCAAAACTTAATGATGCTATTTGAAAGTTAATGCTAATAGTATAACAGCTACCTAATGTAAAATTTTTAGAACTCATGACTAATGCCCATCAGATAAGAGGGAAAAATAATTAATGAAATTAACATGGGCTCTTATGGGGCTAAAATTTCCAAAATAATAATAATAATAATAAAAAAAAATCTAGCATGGTACCCCCCCCTCCCCTCAAATTTTACATGTTTGAAGATACCTTATTTTAATGTATCACTGTGCAAAATTTCAGATTTTTTTCTATGCAACTTTTTTTGTCAAATCCCGTAGGTACCTGATTTCCCACCTTAATAAAGTTTTTAATATTATATATATATTTCAAATTTCAATATAAAAAGTCACAATATATATAAAGGAATAGAAAACATATGATAAAATTTGTGAACCTGATGTTCACAATTTATGAAATGAAAAAATTATATTAAGGGAGTAGGGTACCGACCTTATATCTCAAAAACTGGAACGTGTATTGGGTCTAAATTTGGTGTCATTGTGTAGCTAAGGGTCACACCTAGCCGTGATAAAAATTTCAAGATGTTTGACCGTCCCGAAATTATTGAAATTAACATTGTGCCTTATGGGCGTAAAATTTCCAAAAAATATATAAAATTAATTTGCACAGTGACCCCCCCAAAATGTTATATATTTGCAATTGTCTCAAGCTGAAGTATCTTTGTGCACAATTTCAGATTTTTTTGACGAGAAAAGTTTGAGTCTAACAGCCGACGTCGGTACCCTACTCCCTTAAAACAGACGTAAAATAATAATTAATAACTATAATAATAAAAATGCAAGATGACCCTCTCAAAATATTTTTGGAATTGTTCATTTTCTAAGTATAAGCACTGAATATCACAGCAGCCACATTATATATACAAAATAATTATAAATAATCAAAGTTATTACATTTTGTATCATTATATTTTTATAACTTGGATTATGGTTTCGTTTGGCACACAGGATGTATATATAAGAAATGATATTAATTACTTCATGTATACTGTAGACTTCCTTATAGGCAGCCTATATGTAATATATATAGTGTAATAATTATTATTATTTTTTGTCGGCTTAAAATATTTTTATTATACTGTGTGATTATTTATTAGTCATAAGGGTTTAACCCAAAGAAGTGTGGTTGTTGACCAAGGAAATTTGTTACAAAATTACTGTAAATAACTCATGTGTGGGATTCTTTTAGGTAATTGTTGTATCCGTTAGGAAAATTTTACCATTAAATGCAATGTGGTAGTAAGTATAAAAAAAAATATCAAAAATAAAAGAATTTTTTGATGAAAAATAGAATTTTACTTTTTTCTTCCATAGATATTCTATATAGTATTTGGAAATCTATGTTATTTATTTTGAAAGTTATGACAAGATGCCCTAAAAATCATCTGCTAATGACGGTTAGTTCTATCATGAAGTCAGTAAAATATGTGCAAAATATTACACTTTCAAATTTTTCAAAAATATTGAAAGAAATATTGCATATTGTTCTTACATAGATTGATACTTGATTTCCCCCCCCCCCCCCCCCCATGCAATTTTAGGAAAACAATTTGTAAGATAGTAATACTAATGCTGTTCGTAAACCCTGTTCTCTTGTACCAAAAAATGCGCATTCCATTTGATTAACCATAGTTGATCGTCATTTTAGGAGCAAAGAACAGGGTTTACGAACAGCATTGTTGTTCGTAAACCCTGTTCTCTTGCACCAAAAAATGCGCATTCCATTTGAATAACCATAGGCGATCGTCATTTTTGGTGCAGAGAACAGGGTTTATGAACAGCATTAGTGCTAAGAATTGGCATTGTGCAAAATATTCTGTACCTAATTAGTTATAGAATATTAACTATATATATACTGTATATATGTAGTTTATTATTATTAAACGATTATTTTTTCGGTTTTGTAACAATAATTAAAATACTTACAATTATCATTTGAAAATAATATTAATAAAAAAAAATCATGCCCCTTTTTAAAAATGTAATAATTGTTCTACTCTCTGGCATTATTACATTTATAAATAATAATAATGGATCTAAAAACTTTAAAAATTGATTTAAATAATGAAAAGTTAAGCTTCTTCAGAATTACATTTTGTTTAATGTTTTGAAATGATTATTTCTTTTTATCTTATATATTATATAGAACCTAATTGAGCTTTTCTATATTAAAAATTATCTAAAGTGTAAAACATATTCCCTTTTTTTTATTAGTATTTTTTATTTTTTTATTTTTGGAATAAGAAACGTGACGAAATTATTTCAATTAACGAATTTAATTACAATTATTACATAAAATCGATGTTTTATTTCAAACTTAATACAGAACTATTCACACGAAACAATTTGTCGTATATATGCATTAAATTTGATTTTAAGAAATATTTCAGTGTTTAGATGAATATATTGCATGACACGGTCATAATGCATCACAGAGAAAATTATCAAATTATTGTATATATATTGTACATATTGTTATATGTTATCAGAACTTGGATAAAATTTAACATTATTTAACACATTAGCAAAGTGCGTAATGTTTCTCTGATAAAAACTGCTTATGTCTAAAAAATATATTACATTCAATATTATTATGAACACTGAACATAGTACTAAATTTGTAAAGGATTCTGTACAGTATTACTCAATATTTAAATTATTTTCTAAGCAAGGATTATTTTATCATACATACATACATACATACATATATATTATAGTCTTAAATATAAAAAAAAAAAAAAAACAAAATAAAAAAAATTTAGTAATTTTTTAACTGGAAAAATAATTTAATTAAATACAAATACAATTGTAAAATCTATAAAATTAAATATTATATTTACTATTATTTTAAGTTCAATTATTTATAAATAATTTACCAAACCTTATATATTATATGCAATGAAAAGCATAATGTATATGACTTCTGTAAATATCCCTAATAATTACATCTAATTAATTAATTAATTATTTAATGCATTAATGGATTAATTGTGCATCTCACAGTAAGTAACAGCTAGTTCAGGAAAAAATTATACGGAGAATATCAGTATTAATTAAACTCTGAATCGTACATTTTTAATGTAATGCATTTGCAAAATTAAAAAAAAAAAAGAAAAGTATATAAGCTGCATTATAAATATAAATAATTAAAATAATAAATATAGAATTATAAAAGCTATAATATATTAATTAAAATAATTTGAATAAAATTAGGGAGAAATTGATTGATAATTTATAAATCAATACACTATATTATCCTGAATCAAATATAATATACAGAAAATTCCTTTCATGTATACTAGTTTTTTTGATTATTAAAAATGAATTTTTGGGATTTTAGCACAATTGGGAAATCTATTGAAATTTTCATACTAACGTATCGTTAGCATAATTGTATTTGTATATTTTATTACGTTTCCATGACATTATTAATATAAAATTTATCCCAATTACAAAAACCAACACACAAATACATTATTTAAACTTCAATTTTAAACTTATTTTACTATTTATTGTAAATTACTATTGTGGTCAAGGTTTTATTATTATTAAATTAATTCATAAACTATAAAATAAGTTGTTTTTTTAGTAGATAATCTTGCACTATTGCAATATTTTGCTTTAAAAACACTATAGTAAGTACAATTATTAATACTTGTTTGTATAATAATGGTAACACTGCAAACAGAGAAGTCTTGTAAAAAGACATTTCTGAAGTCTCAAAACGAGTCAGCCTTATTTGAGGCAGTTGAACTGTCTTTTTCAGTGTCTTCCTTTGAAAGACCCTAAAACCGTCTTTATTTGAGACACTACCCCTAGCCTTGCAGAGACGATTAAAACGTCTTCAAATTAACCAACCCTACCTAACCTGACCCTACAATATACTACCAAACCTATTACATTACCTATCATGCTACCTGATAGACCTCTAAAATGTCGACCTGAGTAAGTTTACCTTGATCTGAAGTTAAACTGAAACAAAATCAAAATTATTAAAAACTTATAATAATATTAACTAATTACGTTCCCTTAAGACCAGATTATAATTCATTGACACTGAATAAAAATTGAAAGGAGTTATTGAATATACTATACTTAAGCCATATAATTTTATGCTGTTATAAATCAATTAAATATAGAAATATGCTATACAAATGTAACAAAAAATATTATTTATGGTACAGGATTATCATAATTATTATTAGAAAAAACAAACATAAGTCACACATAGATTTAATTTGATTTAAATTTATTTTACGTCATTTCACATCTTCTACAACATTTTATATAGATATGAAAAACGAATGTTTAAATTTAAAAAATAGCAAGAAAAAAAAAAAAACTTAATAAAAAAAAATAATAAAAAAAAAAGAAACAATAAAAAGTCATGCGGATTTGTTACGAGATCCTCAGTTCATAACATAAGATTGTCCTTTATTCAGGGTCACCTTTGACACTCGGAATCACGCGCAAAGGCCCAGCATGTGCTTGGTGTAGAGTAGAGCACCATGGTGTAGAGAGAGCGCAGACCACATCATCACTGTGGCTATAACAAATTCAGTCCCTAAAAAAATAGTTTTATTTTAGTATTATTATTATTACCAAATTAATGATTTCAATAAGACTTGAAAATGGTCCCGTATTATTTTTTTAAATAAAAATAATAATAAATAAACAATATACTGATATATTTATATATATATATATATATATATATATATATATATATATATATATATATATATATATTTGTTAAGGCATCATAAAGTATTATATTAAATACGACTTAATTCCTGATATAAACTGCATAAAACTATGCTACTAAGCATAAACATAATTATGCTTAAAAATTTATGCTATTCAAATTTAGTAATGATATAAAATAAATATTGACACAGATTCAGCATTTAAAGAACTTTATACCCCTTCTTTAAAATACAAAAAAAAAAAAAAAGAGAGAGAGAGATAGATAGAGAGAGAAAATATAACAGGAAAAAAATTACAAATAGATAAATAGGAGAAATAAATGCATATTAAAATAGAAAACTCCCTAAAAATAAGTAAAAAAAAAAAAAAAAGATGGATAAAAGAAATTTAAACATGCATTTCATTGGCATTTGTTTGTTAGATAAATATAAAAAATATTAAACAATTTAAGATTAAACTGTTAATTCTGTATTAAAACGACTATAAAATTTATAAACAAGAAAAATAATAAAAGCTGTGACCTTTTCTGATATTTTAAATAAATATATTATAAAATAACTGCTGTTCTATATAAATTTTGAAAGAAAACAAACTAATTATTTAATACTGAAAGAGGATAATAAGAGAGAGAGAGAGAGAGAGAGAGAAAAGATACTTGATAAAGAACTTACTCTGTCTTCGAAAACCAGGCAGCTGTTCCCCATCAATGTGTCATCGGCTCATGATAAGATGCACTTTTATCGCTCACACTGTTGCGCTATATACAAGAAATACATACTTTTGAATAAGTCTATAATAAAAAGAAAAAAACTAAAAAGTTCTGCTTTCAAAACAATAATATAAAAAGATGTGAAATAATAAAACACTACTAGAGGCAAATTTAAGAATAAGAAAAAAAAAAAAAAAAAAAAAAGACGCAATATAATAGAATGTTCTGCAGCGCAATTGCAATGTTATTTTTATCTTAATTATTGCGTGTAAAAACTAATAATTAAATGTAAATTTATAAAACTTATATAGAAAACAAATATATTATAAATGTTTATATTAAAAAATATAGCTAAATTAGTTTCAATATTTTGGAATTAAGTAATTAACCATTCATTTTTATGCAATTTTTAACTTGTAAATAAAATAAAGAGAATGAGGGAGAGAGAGAGAGAGAGAGAAAGAGAGAGAGAGCGAGTAATGTCCCATGTTCCATTAACTGATTATTTTTAATAATATCTTATATAATATATATAATTAAAACTCGATCTATGTGCAAAATAATTAATATTATTCTAATATTTTAAAGAAATATGCTTGAGTGAGAGAGATAGAGAGAGGAGGACATATATGACTGACCTTGACACATGACCGTGCTCCAGCTGCTGCGGCGTGTGTCACCATACCGCGATGCGTGCATCTCTCACACCAACGCTGGCGCCCGCCAACCTTGGCGCCAACCGCCTATTTAAGAAATGCATTCATAAGAATATTGTGTTCTTAAAACAATTTGTTTTGCATTCGTTTATATACCTATATATTGGCGCAGAAAATGTTCTTACGTTATGCAAGCATAAGTTTTCGTTATAAAAACATCATGATAGTTTCATGTATTATTGTGACTGATTTTAAGTTATTATATACCAAAATAATATTAGGAACTATAATAAGCACTAAAATTTCTAAATTACTTTTTACATAAATGCAAGAACTCTTATTGTTATACATACCTCTAGATGTGGACGGTATAAAAAAAAGTCCAAGAAGTTGGACTGTTTCAACTATTGCATGGCGTCAACGGCAATAGTTTTGTGATCCAATTCTGCGGTTTGTTTCAACTTCTTGGTGGTATCTGATATGACTTGCACATAACTATAACACTTATATTTCATATTTTATTGTCACACTGCACTTTATTGATCAATATAAAAATAATAATGGAATAAATTTCGGAGCAACATTTGGGCGCGGTACTTCAATGTATGCGTCATTTGCCTCGTGGAAAGGAAGTTGCGCTTGACGTTCTTCTTTTGTCATGACGTCACAATGATGATCACGTGACCTACGGAAGACGGAAGACACTTTTGCAAACGTCTTCCGTCTTCTTCATTTTCAAAAAATGCTCTAAGTCCCATAAACGTCTTAAAAATGAAGACTAAAGGACTGTCTTTTCGTTGTGCAAGTCTTTACAAACGGCTTTTCAAGAAAAAAGTTGTTAATTCCGACTTTTGCAAAGACACAATTTTTGCAGTGAATGCTTTATAAATCAGTGGTATACAGTATTGAGGAATTTGGGAGCGGGGGCCTTATTCAGTCTCTGCTTTGAGATATAGAAATTATTTTCTTATTTCAATATATTTCATATAGGAGTGGACAGTGGGGAAAAGACTTGAAAATTGTCTTAAAATTTGTGTATACATTCATAAATGAAAATGAATGTTACATAGTGGCAATATTTTAAGATCATTGAAATATGGTTTTACATACATGTGGAGGATTTGTTCCAAAAATTAAACGAACTCGTTTTTTTTTTATTATTATTATTATTTTTTTAGAAATAAAATATGTTTGTGGTAGAAGTTTAGCCCCGGCACATTTATTATATTATACAGTATATAACTCTAAATATGAGCAAAGTAAACATTTCGTATAAGTGCACTCATTGTATTAGGTACACAGAATTAGGAAGAAAATTACTTTTCAGAGTTCAGAGACTGGAATTCGAACACTATAGTGTTCGAATTCCAGTCTAAAGTGGTAGATTAGGGTTTTAAAACCCTTATATTCATTACACTGGCACACATATAATGTACGAAGATTAAAAAAACAAAGCTCTAGTTTTTTAAGTATTAATAACAATATGTATCCCTACTAGTATAATATAGAAACAGTCTTTGCATTAGGTTCAATTTCATAAATCACTGTAATTGAAGAATTTCCTAACATGAATATGTCAATAACATCAGTAAATAATTATAAACACTTTAAATATATATATAAATTTATATTTAATAATTAATAAGTATATATTTTAAATAGTTATATTAAAATATTGTATTTAAAACTAACAAATTAATGAAATAACATTTCATCATTAAATAATAAATTTTAAAAATTTAAAAACTTATTAATTTAAAAATATCTTTATCAAATGGTACAGTATTTATTTCATAAGTGTAAGAGATTTAATTGTTTAAAATTATATAATAACATTAGATTATAATGCAATTAAATATATTACGTATACTGAAATATTGCTTCATGCGTGCAGAATAATTCATGCGTATTATATACGTATTTATTTTCATTTGCATTTTATATGCGATTTTTCGTTCTGAACCGATGGTCACAATTTCTGAATTGTTATCTCTTTTGGTTAATTTTCATATCATTAATTTTCAAACAAATTTAAAATAATAATATGGCATAATCTTTTGTATTTTAGAGTTAAGAGGTATATTTTAACCACAACCTTTCACATATGTTTCCTATATTGTGTATATGTATAATATGCTCTCTGTGGTTTGAAATATATCCAGTTTTACTTTGTAGCCTTGATTGCAACTATATTACTTAATTACACATTTTATTTATTTATATACAGTAATGAAACAACAATTACACAAATTTTGAATAATATAATATATAAAATAGAAGTTTTAAATATTTTATGAAAATACATAAAATAAAATGATTTATTAAATATTATTAAACTTTATAACAATCATCTTAGAGCATTTTTAAAATGTATAAGATCAAACTCAGTGTCACAGTCTTAACATGAAATTTATATATTATTTTATATTTATATTGTTAAGGAGGTCGATTCTTCAAAAAAAAAAAAAAAAAAAAAAAAAAAAAAAAAAAAAAAAAAAAACATGGCACTTTACTGATACTTGAAATACAAGAAAACAGAATGATTGAAGACAATCTGACAAAGCAATCTTAATTTAATTTTTTTATTATTATTATAGTCTTGTTTACTCGAACAAATGATTCCAATGTGCATTAAGTTTCGATCTTACATTAAAGCTATTCTAATGCATTTTTATTTGCAAAGGAATTTATTGCAAAATTTGTTATATATTTTATGACATATAAGCAGGCCAGTATACCCTGCTAATATACCCTGTTATAGAGTATTATTAAAGTGCATGTAATTTCATTGGATGCAATTTCCCATTTCTTATTATTTTATACTTTTTTTTAAATTTATTGCACTTTTAAATTTATTGCAACGTGTGATTAGTTATTAAAATCATCTTTATCTTTCTCATAAATCTTTAATAATTTACAAAAATATTACAACAATGTTATATACAAGAATAATCAATTTTATGTGTAATTATTATAACACTGATTAATAGTGAAAAAAGGGGAAAAAACCATACATTGAAATATTTGTAAAGTTTCCCATGAGTAAGTATTGCAAATGTTAATTCAAAACATTAAAGTAAGGTGGCAGTAGTTACAAGAGATTTAGCAAATATGTATTTCCATGTCGGTTATTTTTGCACTTTTTTTTTTTTTTTTTTTTTTTTTAGTTTAATACCATCATGTCTCATAATACATCTATGATCTGAATCATCGTCATTAAACGTCGTTCATTTTTACACTTTCATACTACATAACTACTTCTTGCTTTTTAACCTTTAATACCCCTTTTTTCTTTTTCTTTTTCTTTTCCTTTTTACATTTACTTTGACTTTTAACGAATTTAAGTATTTTTTATTTAATTATTTTTTTATTTTATAGCAACTGCTTACTTCTTTGAATATATAAAAATAAATGTTCATTTTAATAAGTTTTTTTTTATACATATGATAATTTATGCTTGTATTTTTAATCATGCAGGGTGAAAAATTAAGTTTTAGTTTCAACATTTTGATGCATATTTTTTACTAACATATGACAAATTTTATTTTTATTTTTTTAAATATTGCCAGTAGTTTGTTGTTATGTGAAGTTCAAAATTTGGCCCCCTACTAAATTAATGTTATTAGAACGTCTTAATGTTATATATTATATAGCAACAACACTACACGATATACCAACTTCTGAACCCGCGTGACTGAACCAAAAGATTTTTTTTTCTTTTTTCATACAATGGGATATATAAGACTTACAAGAGGAAGTAACATTTCGAGAGTTCCCTTTTTTTAAAAAATTGGAATGTTGCGATTTTCCTCTTTCATATTTTACATAATATTTAGAGATGTCCTGTATATCCATAACTTGAAAAAAAAAAACAAAAAAAAAAAAAGACTTTTTGTTAAATCACTATAAAACACTTTATTTCCATATCCTTCAAGCTTTTTTTGTTTTTTTCTTCTTCTTTGGTCAATTCAACTAGGGTTATATTAAATTTATTATAAATTAGATCAATTTTTTTATAACAGAATGGTGTCTATATATTAAGCTATGCATAGCTCAATTCTATAAAGAAACTCGTTGAAAATATAGTAATAATTTTTTTTATTTATTATCTTATACTGTAAATTGCGTAATAAATCATATTTTGATATTAAAATGATCAGAAAATAAAATAAAAATATCAGTTTTATTAAGAAAATACGCAAAAATGTGATAATAACCTAAAATTTTATTAAATAATTAAAATAAATATTTCTGATCAATTTTTACACAAACAAAAGGTCTGCAGACAAACTCCACTAACTAAATTTAAAGGAGTATCTAATTTCAAAATTTACGAGCTTTTAAGCTAAATGTTAGCTTTTGGATGGTATAAAGAGATAAAAAAAACTAAAAAATTGTCACTATTGTATGTACCTGACACCATATAGGTTGCCACAAAATAATAAGCTTTATAATAATACCGACTTTCATGACACTTAGAGACAATTAAAATCTGGAGTTAAGAACCTTTGACCCCCTCTTCTTAAATCACATTTTTATAATATATACTTGTAGTTAAAATTAGTATTATGTACAAAAAAAAGGAAGTAATTTTGTCATTCATATTAAATAGTATTTAAGTTTTTGTATAGTATCAAACAACATAACAATTAACCATTGTTTCTTTTTATACAATGTAACAAAACATGATATAATAATTATTTAGTTGTCATCACTATAAACATTATTATATAAACATGTCATTAACTCTATTTTTTTTATAAAGTTAACGTTTTTAATTGCGCGTGCAATCATTATTATAACTTTATATAACACTTGAAAATTTTTAATCACAAAAAAATTGCATTTTTTTTTATTTTTTTTTTATTTTTTACTTTTGGTGTTGTAAATGACAATAAATTCTTAGTATTGAGTTAATTAGGCTTTACTTTGTTTTTGTGAGAAATTCTTGAAAAGCTAGGATACGTTAATAATATAAAAAAAAAATAAATAAAAAAAAAATCTTCAATATTTTAAAGTATATATAAAAAATATAAAAATAAAAATGTGTATACATAATTATACTCTATAACAAAACGACTCAAAAATCATCAAAATGTTCTCAATTTTTTATTTTTTACTTTTTATTGTTTATTATTTTTTATAAATGGATTTGTGGTTATGCATACACAAAAAGAAACATTTTTATTCGCACAAATAAAATTATTGCAGAAAAAACTTAAAGGCATAGAAAACATGAAAACATTGGCGTTTATATCACAAAACACTTGATGGGAGTTACATAAATAATGTTAGTTTGTCTCAAAACCCAACAGTAGCCCCGTAGCAGTGATCAGAAAATTTCGATTTATGCAACCCGCACAACATTTTCATACTAGTTTTTGCCTGTATATGACGTCATATACAGGAAAATTCACGCAAATTGCATACTTTACATTTTTTTGAAGCTCTTTTTTGGGGTCACATTTACATTCTGGTAATGATTATCATCAGTTTTGAAGCTCCCATTTTGTGTTTAGAACATATTGTTTCATGTTTTCTATGCCTTTAAGTTTAAAATCTCCCTTTTTCCAACAAGATTACGAGTTTTATATATAGAAAATCTCCCATATACGAGTATAAACAATGGACCACTTGCCTTGCAATGAATGAACTGTATAAATTAAGTTTAAACGTTCTTAATGCATTACTTGTAAAAGTATATTATAGTGATCATATAAATATATTAGTACATAATTAAAAAAACGTTCATTGCATCTGGTCCATTTTGTACTAATTATGAAGGAAGATTTTAACAATACTTTTTAGGGGTGTGTGGAAATGACCCTTTGATGAATTTGGTACATTTTTTATCGGTTGTAAAATTTTATTAAGTTCTTTGTTTGTTATTCAATGCATTTTTTTTCTTATTCTAAGTAAAGATATATTCATGACATTCATTTATTTATTGTATGGTAAAGCAGAGGCTCTCTTTGAGTCAGAAAGGCCCCGAATTTTTAATTCCACTCATTTAAATTGCACTGTCCTCCAACATTAAAAACAGTTTTAAATAATCTTTAAAATTAGAATGTAAGATACTTTTAATGGAAAAAAATATTTTAAAAGATTAAATATTTCTTGTAACAAATGATCCATAAAAATGTAAAGTGAATCAAGATAGGGCAATGGCAGTTTTTTTTTTTTTTTTTTTTTTTTAATAATTGTTATTGTTTTGATTATTTTTTATGCTAAATGTATATGTAATTAATGATGATATATCATTTATAAAATACTGTAAAAGTCATGGGATAACAATAAGATATTTATAATAGTCTTTAACTTTGCTCAGCAAATTTTTAAATATATATATACTATTGTTTTAAATATATATAGGAATAATTATTTTACTATGCAAAGTTACGAGGTTTTTTAAATATCTGAATGTATCTTCTCGAAACGAATAAACACGTGACTTAAAGGAATAGACCAGAGAAAAACATTCAAGCATTTATATCACAAAACACTTTATGGGACTTACATAAATAACTTTAGTATGTCTCGCAAAAACCGTAGCAGTGATCAGAAATTTCTATTTATGCAACCCGCATAACATTTTCATATTAATTTTTGCATATTTCTGACGTCATGGTCAAGCAAATTGCATACTTTACAGTATTTTCACGCTCTCTCGTGGGGCTACATTAACATTCTTGTAAAATTGTCAACAGTTTTGAAGATCCTATTCCGTGGTTATTCATTAAAAAGCACATGTTGTTATATGTGGTCTATGGCTTTAAACATGCATGGAGAAATGAATTTGAACACTAGCACTATAATTGAGCACTAAATTCGCTGACAGTTTCATCGCGTTTGGAAATGGTGTCCCTGCCAACTTGAAACACATTAAATTTTACATTCTACAGTAAGTTATGCTTATAATTTTTAATATTATATAGAAAATAATTTTAAAATATTAATAAAAATATATATATAATATTTTGTATCACTTCGATTTATTTTGAGACGCTTATTACACGATTGACTTTATATAATATGTCATTAGAGACGCATTAAGCTTAATTGTAATTAATGTGAAATTAATCATTTCATTCCAAAAACATAATTAGTCAATTGTAGATATAAACGTTCATCTCTGATTACCTTTTTTATTGTCCTTGCATAAATTGATGGATTTTTTTTTTATTGTCGCATACATATACTCTGTATATTAGTTTAATTATATATAAATATGCAATTCATGATTAAGTAATTATTTCATAAATTCAGTATAACAATAAACATTTTTTATAATATATTATCACAAACGAAATGAGCAATAAGCAATAAATTTAAAATAATATATTATTGTCGAAAATAATTAAATTCAAGATATATTACGAATTTTTTGTTAAATTTTTCTTTACTTAAGAGATGTTTCTATAATAAAATGTTCTCAATTAATTTTTGTACAAATTTAATGTTATATATGGTCCTTGACGCAATTAATAGTAGCACTCAATTACTTATTACAGCCTTTTTTTTTTTTTTTTTTTTGTAATATTAATAATATAATAATAAAATCTCCTGAACTGTATAGAGAAATGAAACTTGAAATTTTAAGTACTCAGGGTATAAAGGATTGGTCTCAATAATGACATCATTAAAATTGCTCTCATGCTAATATTTCTTAAAGCACCATTAATTGAGAATCAACCTTTTTCTTTTTCGTTTTCGTAAAAAGATATTTGATGACTGCCATTTCATATTATAAATTTTTATGGCCAATTCGAAAATACAGCAATAAACATTTCTTTATTCTCTAAATAAATTATGAAAATACCTATATAATTTAAATCTATGCATCATAATTAAAAAAAATAAATAAAAAATCAGGGGGAGGGTGTGAAGGATGCATAATAAAAAAAAAGTTTGTTCCATCATGAAATTATTTTAATTTCAGATTCCATTTTTCACTCAGCATCAACTCTCCATGAAGCTCTAATGTATACTGTACTGTACTTCTGTACTTATTGAAAAAGCACTTTATTTATTTATTATTTATTACTAATTTGAAAATACCAATAGCAAATTAATAAATCACATTAATGAATAAACCTTGATTTTATTATTATTATTATTTTGAAGTTGTATTAAATTATTATTTTAATTTTTATACTCGAAAGTGGAAATATCATTGAAAGAAATCTAAACTGTTGAAATTATATATTTAAAAAAATATAATAAGTGACGGTTAATAAAATAATTAAATATGATTTTCGCTTATTACAAATGCAACGCATTTATTATATGTAAGCTCTCTATCATAGTTTTATAATTTTATTTTTATTTTATATAAAAAAAAAAAAAAGAAAAGAAAAAAGAATTCCACTTTAAATATATACAAAAAATGCAGTAAAAACAACAACTTGCATTTAATTACATGGGAAATAAGGTGACTTTATTACCATAATAAATTAGTTCTTATCTTTCTTTTTCTTTTTCTTTCTTTCTTTTCTTTTTTTTTTTTTTCTTTTTTTCTTTTTTTTTTTTTCTTTTTTTTTTTTTTCACCTCATATAATTCTAATTCATAACCATTTTATATCTAAAAATCAGCGAGGTAATAAATTATACTCTTGACTAGCACTGTACTTTGATATATATACAAGCATGTGTAGACCGTTACAAGGTTCGAACTAAGGACTACATACATAGCATTTATAAATGAATAGTCGCTAGGTGACATTTTTAAAAATAAAACGTCCGGTTTAAATTTAAATATATAAGAAACACGATCATGTTAATAAAGTTCAAAATCATATTTAATTAGTATATAATTTTGTATTTAATGTAACTTAATTTTTTTTTTTATGGTTACAGGAACTTATCAATTTTACTCAAAGGAAAATAAAAATAGTTTGCTTGACGTTTTATCCAGTAAATACTTTTTTTTAGTATATTAGTATATTATTATAAAATGTTTATGCTGTTTTATACCAGTCTAGTCAGTTGAATTATATAAGTATTATAATATAAAATTATTAAGCTGTATAGTATAAAAATTCATAATATTTTCCGCCATTGCATTTTTTTTCCTGTTTAAGTGTTTATGAGAAAATAATAATCATTTTATTTTATTTTCTTTAATTTATTTTAAAAAGTAGTTTTTGTTTCTATATATATATAAATAAGAAAGAACATATTTTTTCTGTTAAATTAAATGCAATTTATATATATGTGTAATAAATGTAAATATTAAATGAACCGACTGATAAAGACTATAGGCCTTGGTTGCATTTCTGTCGAGTGATGTCTATAATAAAAAAATAATAAATAAAAAAAAAATATTATTTTTTATGGAAATACCATTCACTTATTGTTTATTGTCATTAATTTTCAAACAGAAATATATTTCGTGAATATTGTCTCTTCCATTATAATGGTTCAATTTTTTTTTATATTTTATGAACTTTATATATTTTCAAGAAAAGAACATATAAATTGAAAAATAGTTAAAATAATCATTTAAATTATATTTTCGGAAAATAAAATCATCAATAATAACATCATAATATAAGTTATGGTATATTATATACATACAAAGGCGTTAATTTCCATAAAATACTATACCATACAGAATATTTTGGTGGTCTGGTAATCTAAAAAAAAAAAAAAAAAAAATTACAATAGTAATTTTGCAGAAAAAAAAAAGTCATTTTTTGTCAAAATGAATAGTTGCTTTGCTGTACAGAGAACTATAGATCTAACTCCTTTGTTATAGGGAAAAAAAATAAATATACAATTGTCATATCACAAATTGATTTTATAAAATTAAAACACTTATTTGCAATTTTCATATATCTTATATTATTAATTATTCAAGCGTTCAGGAGTTAAATCAATAATTATTAAGACTATAATAATCGCACGTGATGATATGTTTGGAGCTTCTGATGTGACATGTATAGATGATTTTTAATATTTGCACAATAATAAATGTATATATGATTCATTAATAATAATCTTCATACACAGAAATTAGTCCCTATATTTAAGGATTTTTTTATTTGCTTGTTTTCATTTTTTAAATTAACTTCATAATTTAACACTTTTCAATAATAATTGCAAATCTAATTTGGCTATATTTTTTAGATCGACTTATTAGGTGCAATTCACCAAAGAACTTGGTCAAATAAAAGCCTCGCTTCGGAATCCTATATAATTTATGACTAGAAAATTATATTATAATTATGCTCTTGTTAGTATTTTTTATAAATTGCACTATTACAATTAAGGGTTATTTAACAAACTCCATATGTACTTATAACTTTGAAATTCAACTGTTGACCTCCAATTTTTTGGGATATACAAATTCAAAGTCAGTGCGGTAACAACTATAATAGTTGTTCTATAATATATAGATAAAACTTTCAGAACCCATGACCATTATGGCATTTATGGCATTATAGAGGCCTATGTTGTATGCTGATGCCTTTTTAATAGATATTTATGGAAAATATCGAGTCCCAATATTTTGCAATTACTGAGAAATATTAATAAAGTGATAGCATTTTTGATGCCACATTGAGTGCATGAATCCTCGTGAGTATCCAAATTATCAAGTCTCCGCATGATGAGGATATAATTTTTTTTATTATTATTATTATTTTTTTTAATTTTCATTAAAAAATCTATATGCCAACAAAATTGGGACCTGCCAACAAATGGTTCTGGGATAATACGCAAGTAATTTATTATAATATAGAACTTAAAATGAGACTATATTATGTAGGGAAATATTTCATTAATTTCCATGGTGGGAGACCCATTTTTTTCATTTTAACAATATTTGTAGCTGAGGTCTTTATCTTTTGAAGTTAACTATGGTGTGCATAAAAAAAATGCAACCTATATATATACAACTAAATTTAGTAAACTGTATACATACATTATTAGTGATTTTTAATAAAACTAAAAATATTTACTTCAACAAATAGTTTCTATTTAATTTGAAATATTATATAACTGACAGAATCGAAAAAGTTAAATGAAATTATTAATTGTCAAATCGTTTAAACATGTTGAGATGAGTTGTAACCATAAACAAATACAATGCATTTCTTTTGAAAGTCGTCAAATAATTTCGCGTCGCTACAAATATTTATAAAAAAAATTAAATAATAAAAAAAAAAAAAAAAAATTTTAATAGTGCAATTTTATTTTAAAATAATACAAATTTAAAATTATTTTATTAACATAGTAAAAAAAAAATTTCAAAATTGAATAAAAATAAATTTTAAAAATTTATAAAAAATTACTTGATGAAAATTTTGGAAACAAATTTTTATAATATTGATTTGGATTGGTTTAATAGTTAGCCACGTGGTGATTTAGACAAACCAATGAGAAAATTTTATGCCACTCCCATGATAAAAGGGAGAGGAATCATTTATCAAATAACACCCTCCCTCCCCCTCTTCCCCCCTCCTAATTTTTTTCTCCCTATGTTTTTTTGTAGATCAGAATAAATTATCTAAAAAAAAAAAAAAAAAAAAAAAAAACTACCGGTTCTTCACTTTATATTCCCGCCAACGTATCAAACTAGAAATAAAAAAATGTTTATATTATTATTTGTATTTTATATACTTGTTATGTCATCTAGTGAGCTTTTCTGCAACTATTTAATGAAATTGGGATTTTAATTTCAAGAAATTTGTAAATTCTCTCTCTCTCTCTCTCTCTCTGTCTCCCTCCATCTCTCTGTCTCTCGTTTTTCTCTTTCTCTTCTCTCTCCTATCTTTTTATCTATGTGATAAAATAATGAAATAATTTATTATATTTTAAAACTTACTTTCCATAATTTTATATAAATTTTTATGCACTTTTTATTTCTTTAAATGATCTGAATTTTTAATTCTTTATGTGCTAATGCTGATGTTATTTCACTGCTTTGATTTATTCTATAGATAATAGAAAATATTGTCCTTATGATGATTTATTAAATCAAACATTTCGATGGATATATAAAAATTGGAAATAAAATATTTTTATAATGTGTATAATATTAATATAATACCAACAACAAATGCACAGTGGTGCATCTTTCATGCAACTTAAAAGATTGAAATATGTAGTAAATACAAATGCTAAATTATCCACACATATCCATTTTGGTGCTCATCTCTCTCTCTCTCTCTCTCTCTCTCTCTCTCTCTCTCTCTCTCTCTCTCTCTCTCTCTCTCTCTCTCTCTCTCTCTCTCTTTCTCTCTCTCTCTCATTCTCGCTGCTCTCTCTAATGCTATTTAGATATTATAATTAAAATGCTTGTCTTTTTTTATGTGATTGAGTTATTGATTTTATTGCAAATAAGCAAAACATCACTAAAAAATCCAATAAAATACAATGCAGGAAGTGCATAAAATAAGGGTGCAGCAAGGTTCGTACCATCTAAAATTTAAAAGTTGTGCCGTCTATTTCTTTCAATGTTATTTGAATATCAAAATAGGAGAAAAAAAATCCTAAAATATTATTTATCTATCATAACAATTTTAAGATCTTTCAATATATCAGATTACCATAACAAAAAAATAATAATCACTAAAAATAACATGAGGCCTTATGGGAGGATGGCAATTTGCTATTCATAATCCTGCATTGCAACTTACTAAATTATTTGCATTTACTTGAATCATTCTTATTCTTATGTATCTATATAAAAAAAAAAATGTGCCTTTAAGTTTTTATATATACTTAACGTGAATTTCAGCGTAAATGAATATAATAACAAATTGAATCAAATGCCATCAAATAAATGTTTCCTCAAACATGGTGTCTTAATATAGAAGCCTCACAGCAAATGAATGAACTAATTATATACTGCTTCTGATTTCTTATAAATCAATATAACAATCATGTATCAATATATACCTATAAATACTGTATATTATATATATATATATATATATATATATATATATATATATATATATATATATATATATATATATATATATATATATATATATATATATATATATATATATATTATATTTGTGTGTGTGTGTGTGTGTGCATGTGTGTGTGTAGATGTATATTAACGTAACCATGTCTATATGAACTACATAAATTAGTTCATTAACTTATATTTATAATAAATATGAAAGATGAAACGTATATATTGGGCTTATAGTTACATCAAAAGAAGCCGAACTTTATAACATAATATATCCATCTGCTCGTTTATTATTATTATAATAATTTCGCCCCCGCATTTTTATGTATTATATTATAAAAGCTTTTATATAAAACGAACTCTTTTGTCTCAAGTTCAATATACCGACTTTTGCTATTCATTTTTCTCTCTCGTATCAATGAATATAATATACTTCATCAACTAAATTATTTAATTTGTCAATTAATCACTTTAAAATTTACTATACAGTATATAGTTTTGTTTAAAAATTTTATATCAAAAAATAATAATAAAATTGAAATTTCTTAAACAAACATATAAATTCTAAAATCAGTGTTTTGTGTTTTTTAACACGTATTTATTGAAAAACTATTCTATATACTAATTAATGTTTATGAGAATTGAGGAATAGGCACAAAAAAAAAAAAAAAAAAAAAAAAAAGATCAAAACAATTTTCGAACAAAGAAGAGCATTTTTTTTGTGTGTAGCAATAATATCTAATTCTTTAAGCTTTCCAATATAAATAAAGTATAACTTTTTTTTTCTTTCTTTAAATGTTTTTTTTATAGACCCCTTGCACATCCTTGCGCTTTGTCGCCATGTTTGTGGTGCCTAATGCGATGTCCAGCATAAGAGAAACATCATTTCTCCAAAATTTTCACATGAAAGAGTTTATTTCAACTGAACAAATTTTTCTCATATTCTTCGAACTTATTAAGAGATAGAAGTAAGGCTTTGATTGAGGTTTGAAGCTTCTTTTGCTATATTAAAAATATAAAAATGACGTTTTTCCTATTCTGGCCTATGTATTCCTGACCAAAAAAATGGCAGCTCTTAAATATGAGTGCAACCGGTTTATATATATAATTATATATTATCTTCACCAAAGTTTAACAAAAAATAATAATAATAAAACTTATTCATATAATCACAATTGAATACTGTGCTATATTTGCAATATGAATGCGCGCAACAACTTCTCGACTTCATTTAGAAATTAAATAATTTTAAAGAAATCTTTATAAAAATTGCATACAATCAAAGTTATCCATTAAGAAACAGTAGATTATATAGTGCACCTTGGTGACCAAGGCTTAAACTTCAATATATAAAAAGCAACACAAACACAAGGTATTAAATAGAAAAAACAAACGCTAAAATAAATATAAACTTTTAATCTGTTAAGATTTTTGTTTGTTTAAACAATAATTAAATAATTATTATTATTACGTATTTCCTTGCAATTGTTATGACGAAACGATGACGTCATGGGTACACGTGTGGGGGGCGTGTCAGTGTCATGTGGTACACGTCACGTGGTCTTATCGTCTGATTCTACCTGTCATTGTACAAAGTTATAGTGGTGAACATTAAATAATATAATTAACTTAATTCCTCCTAGTTTTAAAACTTTTTAGTATTACTCATTGAAATTTAATAAAAATTTATGTTTTTTATATGGCTTTAAAAACTCAATTTTGCAATGCAAGTATTTCACATTTTACAGGCAAATTTGATTTCATTAAAAATATTTTTAATTTCTCTAAATCCTATATTTACTTTATACTGTATTATTATTTTTATACTTTTTTAACGTATAAACGTATAGAGTAAAATAATGTATATTCTGCAAAAGGGATCATGCTGGATTTTTAATTATTTCATTATACATTTATCATGATTTTTTGGAGCACCAGGCGAGTTAATAGAAGTCACCAGTTACTAATTAAAGCACTCTCAATACACTAAATATAGCATGTGCTAAATAATATAGGCCTATTATATATTTTTTTATTGTTTCAAAAATGTTATAAATCTATAAATAAATAAATCTACATTTTTTTTAATTTTTTAAATTTAATTAAAAAAAATAAACTATTCCACGAAATATGGAATAATTATTTTATTATACAGTCTTTTAATTTTAAGTATTTCCTCATTGCGCATACTAGAAAATTTAAAGTGCAATCGAATTGATGCACTTCTTTAAGGGTTGTTATATTAGTTGGGTTGCATCTCAAAATCTACGTTACAAGAAAACTGTCAAACTTTATTTTTAATGCATTTGTTAGTTTATAGTGCAGCTATATGATAACATTATAAAACACGTAACCATCAGATAAGAGAGAAAATAATTATCTTAATAAAATTAACATGGGTTTCTATGTGACTAAAGTCTATAGCATTTTGACACCCCAATGTTTGTGAATACTTTACAAGATATTTTATCCTATATTTAGTCAAACTCTTTCGTCAAATCCCACAGTATATAGGCGATTTGTCAATTTCCCACCTTCAGTTATCACATAAACGTTAGAGAATCTTTTACCGCTGTTCGCATATTTGTGTTTGTTTCAATTATTTAAGTAAGATAATTAAATTATTTTTTTCTTTCTTTTTTTAATATATATTGTATACATTTCATAAATAATAAAATATTGAAATAAAAGTATAAAGTTTTTTTTTAATTAACATTAAATTATTTTTAATATTAATTATAGGGTGTGTACGCATGACGTCATTCTGAGTGCTTTTTGATGCTCTTCTTGAGCAATGAATAACATTGCTCAGCATAAGGACAAACGTAGTTTTTGGCTATTTTCTTTGGTAAATTAGCTATTTTTTGGTCATTATTATTTTTCTTGCATTCTTGAGATACTAATTCAACCTGTTAATTTAAACTGCATGGCAAAATGTGCCATTTTCCTATATCGGCCAATGTTATTTAGTACTCACTTATGACGTCAACTTTAACATGAATGAAACCACCCTATATATTTAATATTTATTTTACATACAATTTTTTTTAATAGTAGTTTTTAAAGATGTGTTTTTAAAGTTTTATTATTTTTCATTTACTGATAGATTGTGATGTTAATTAATTACTCGCAACATATATTATATACTATATTAATTAATATACTAATAATACTATGTATAGTTATATAATTTCTCTATATTGTCAAGTAATAAACTAATAAATATAATAATGCATTTTTTATATACAAAACAATGCGGAATCCTTTACAACAATTAGAATTCTACGTAAATTAATTTAATTGATATAACATAAACAATTTACAACAAATTAATATTATGTAAAAAAAAAAAAAAAAAAATGAAAATGAAAAAAACCAACATTTAAATGAAACGTGATTTTCTTGCAAATCAGTAATAATAGTCAATAATTAATTATAAAAATTCAAAACCAATGAAACTGTTCAAAACAGAATTTTTTATATATATATCAATACTGCAGATTGGGCTTTCATCATTCATTACTAAATCTTTCAACTATTAATCATAAATAGAGCTGGAATAAAAATCACAGTTGAAATATCTTTAAAAATTAGACACTTACAAATAGCATATAAAAAATTAGGCATAAAGAAATATAGTTGATAATATGCTCTCATTAAAAAAAAAAAAAAAAAAAAATGTCAAAAATATGTTATTATATAGTCGGGCAAATGTAAAGATTTTTTATGTTAGAGCTTAATTATGACAACAAAATTGTAATAATTAACAGTGACATATGACACACAATAACCATGAGGTTTCATATTAGAGAGAGGGAGAGAGAGAGAGAGAGAGAGAGAGAGAGAGAGAGAGAGAGAGAGAGAGAGAGAGAGAGAGAGAGAGAGAGAGAGAGAGAGAGAGAGAGAGAGAGAGAGAGAGAGAGAGAGAGAGAGAGAGAGAGGTGGTTGACTTTTTTCGGCGCGTGCAAATTGACACTGATAACCATGACGCAAGCCTTTACTGCTGTTACTAACTTTTTGCCTTGATATGCCTTATCTCTAATTGTCATTTATAATCTTTGAAACACAATAGGACACACTACCCTAATTTTATATTCAAGAACACATTATAAATATATTATTCATTTTGATATTAGAAATATACGTGTAAGTATAATTATAATGACAATTATTAATGCAAAATTTTTAGCGATAAATAGACAAATTAACCAACGAAACAAAACTCTGAATTGAAATAGACTTGATATTTTACCGTTCTTAAAAGAGAAAAAAAAAGAGAGTAATTTAAAGAGTAAATAAGTTACAGTTACCCAAGGACAAGTAAGCCACTGCATCCTTATTTACTTATTAATTGTTACAATTTTTCGCTTTGAGGTAGCTGGATTATGAAATTGCACACTCACCATGCTTGAGATATATACATTACATTGCCCAATATAGGACAATCATCGTTTATGGCAATTTTCATAAAGAAAAATATATAGTTTATGTATACTTATAAAGTTTAAAAAAAAAAGAAAAAAAGGTTTATTTATTATTTTATTTTATTTCATTTTATTTATTTATTTTTTTTTTTTTGGAGTGTGATAAACAGTTAATTTTACCAAATAGAGGGTATGCATTCATGTTAAAGTTAACGCCATGTTGGATCAGTCAATAACATGGGCTGCATATTGGAAAATCACTCATTTTGCCATAGTTAAATAATACTATATAAAGTAATTTTGATAGCATTATAGTGTTTAGGCTAGTATCTTAATTATATATAAGAAAAATAATAATAACACACAAAAATTAACCAATTTCCCAAAGAAAGTAGCTCAAATCAAAGTTTGTCCTATGTTGAGCCATCTTATTCATTACTCCAGTATGGCGTCCAAGTGCATTAAATATGACGTCATGCGCATACAATATATAAAAATCAACCATATAGTTGTGGAATAATTTTTAGGTCTGAAAAATGATATTTTTCCTATGTGCTTGTCGCAATGTTATATTATATACACAATAACCAAAACCATGCAACTTTTTATTTTTCATATAGCATCTTTGCACAAAAATTAAATACATTTAACTCGTTACATTGATTTTTATTAGTTTTTTAATATGATTTTTGTATGCATAGTTCACAGTATACAGTACATAATAATATAGATGGATTTATTCAATTTATGTTTTTTAATTATAAAATAATTTTTTATACCAAAACAAAAACTTGACGATGACAGATTTTTTTTCAGCATAAGTTTGTATTGCCTTCAATAGAAAGTCTATACAAAATATCAAATTGATTTTGTCCATTGGTTATGTGGGAAAAAATAGCATGGGAAATAAAGTCATCATCATAGCTACTCGCCATGCATTATTTTCTATTTTTTCCCATACATAACCGATAGACAAATTGATTTGTAATTTGGTAAACACATATGTATTTAAAGGCATTACAAACTTAATATATACTAAATTAAAAAAAAAATCTATGATCGAGTAAAAAAATATAAATATTAAATAAAAAAAAAAGTTAAAAGTCAGTTTTTTTTTTTTTTTTTTTAATTTCACATATAGTTTATAGGTTATAAGAATAAGAACTATATATATAATTATGTAAATATTTTACTTAATATGAACTGATTAACAAAATGGTACTGCTTTGTTATAACGTAAATTGCGTGTCATATAAAAAAAAAAATTATATTTCATGTATTATATTTTTTCTTGTGGTAAATTGCAAATTCTATACATTGCTATAGGTATATCTTGATTATTGGTATAAGAATGCACGTCAAATCAAGTGGTAAAAAAAAAAAAAAAAAAAAAATCAAAGTTATTTACGTATTTAAAATTTAATTAATATTCAAATATCAAAAATTACTTGACAGACTAAAAATAAGATACTCTGCACATCACGGAAAAAAATTACCATATTATACCAAAGGCACTATATAAAGGCAGTTATATAATCCTGCAAATTGTTTTTGTTTTTATGTATGAGACATGAGCCTAAAACAGGTATTATTATACTATACAATAATGCCTAATGTATAGGTAAAATAATACTACAACTAAGGTGTGACTCACTTAGATTATAGGTATGATATATAAGTTACCTGTACCTGTAAAGTATAGTACAAAATACAGGATTCAATAGGTATAGTAATTTTCATACTTGGGAAGTAACGTCGCGTTACTAAGTAACGATACGTAATTTTACTACTTTTTATTAAAAAATAATGTAACATCATTCATTACTTATTTTTATAATAAAGCAGTAACGAATAATGATAACGGAAACGCGTAACTTTTTAAAGTAATTTTTACCATATAACGACACTACAGTACCATATACTTTCTAATATTTCAAGCACTGAAAAAAATAAGCTTCTAAATCTATAAGTACATAAATATGCTTTTGTCATTACGTATAGTAATTCAAAACTGTTCTGATTTTGATTTAAATCTGTCTATTTTTAATTTGTTGGGAAACAATAACAATATTTTTAACACACTTAATATTTTTTTGAAAATAATTTGTTATTATGGAAATATTTCAAGTAAATTATAAGTAAAGTAACGCTAACAGTAACTTCAATACTTTTAAGAGTTATAGTGAGTGACGTAGTGTCATTGTTATTACTTTTCAAAAACTGTAACGAGTAACGTAGTGTCATTATTTTTTCTTAAAGTAGTGAGTAACGTAACAAAGTTATAAAACAGCAGTAATAACGTGACCAAGTCTGGTAAATTTTTGAACGTGCACACTGAAATTACTAAATATAAAAGTTATGTACATGGAGGCAGAAAAATATTGTATTCAAATTTATAGTGATACTTTTAGATAAGCAACTGCGAACTAATATATGTTAATTTGCATACAATATATAAATTCGGAATTATATATATTTTCACAAATAATGCTCCATGGAATTATTTTTTTTTTCTCCCTCTTTTCTGATGATTTCAGATCATGAAAGTTTTATAATAAGTTTTTTATAGTTTTGTGTATACTTTATTGAATTAAAAAAAAAAAAAAAAAAAAAAAAAAGCCAGTGTGAACTTTTGCAGTTCAGGCAATGCAACACTGCCGATTGTGGTATATATCTCCATGTTTTGTTTCAAAAATAGGGCTATTTATATAGGTGCATGTATATTAGCCGTTTAGCCTGCGATACCTGCATATTAAATGTTCTATAACAGAGTATAATTATCTGTATGGCAAAATATTATTTAATTATTTGCTGACACTCTATGCTTTCAGTGGATACGGTACATAGGGTTCATAGGGTTATAGGGTTCATATTTAACTATACTTAACATACTATACCCTTAACTACTGTATACAATTTAGCTTATAGTAATATGTAGGGACCGGATTTCCAGTTTTGAAAATGTGCATTTTCAGTGCTGAATTCAGTCCAGTTTTTTTGCATAATCAGTTTGCAAAAACGGCAAAATCAGTTCACTTTCAGTTCAATTGTACAAAAACAGCGAAATTCAGTTTTGATAATTTTTAACTTAAAAACGAAAATTTATCAACAAAGAAGGATAAAATTTATAATTTTTATGAAAAAAAAAAATACGTTTAATTATTATCCGATACACTACCAGCGAGTATCAATGAGAGCTGTTCTTTGTCTTTTTGAAATTATTTCTAACCATTTTTTAATGGTGTTCATTTGACGTCAGATAGTTTTGAGATATGCATTGAAATTATATATTTCAAAAAAAAAAAAAAACTTTTTTTTTTTTTGTTAAAACACGTCGTTTTAAGTTTTTGTGCGGTAAAAGTCCATTTTCAGTTTCCAAAAACTGAGAAAAACTGGGAAAAACTGAGAAAAACTTAAAATAACTGACCCAGTTTACAAATTTCAAAATCAGTTTTTTTCAGTCCAAACTTTTTTGCATATTTGGCAATAAAACTTCATGATTCGTGAACATCTGAACTCAGATGTGACCTAGCATGCATATTTCAAAAACTGAACAAACTGGAGATCCGGTCCCTAGTAATATGTTTGACAGAATTTCTATTGTATTGAAATTAAGATAAGTGCTGTTGCTTATTAAATTATGGTTGTTGCTTTTTCTTTATTTGTTTGTTTTATGATTTTGATGTTGTATGTATTACTTAAGTATAATTATTGTATTTTTTTCTTTTAATTTACGTTTGGCAAGAGCAATGCTTGTATTGTAACATATATAATGTTGCTATGAACTGCCTGGGTCAATAGGGTGTGTATACGCATGACGTCATAATAAATGCGCTTCGATGTCATATTTGGGCAACGAATAACATTGCTTAGCATAGGACAAACGTGGGATTTCGCTATTATCTTCAGAAAATAAGTCATTTCTTTGTCATTATTATTTTACTTGCATATACTTGAAAACCTTATTTAACTTGTTAATAGCATCATTTCTCTCAAAAAAATTGCTAAGTATTTTTAAACTAGCAAAATATGTCATTTTTCTATGGCCCATGTTATTTTGTACTCACTTATGGCGTTGACTTCAACATGAATGCAACCATACCCTATAAAAATATTTCTATATTTCTTTATTTAAGCTATAATATTATATGCATGTTATACAGTATGTTCTGTATATATATAAATCTGAAAGAAGTGTTTATATACATACAATATTACATTTTACTTAATAATTTTGTTTAATTATTTCATAAAAAATAGTTTTTTTAATTGTTAAATTAGTTGTATAAGAAAATAAGAAATATTTAAATAAATTAAAAAGATAATGATACCTCGTAACTGCTGTTAACTTAGCATAATATAGTAAACCAAATAATGCCTATTTAAGACAATGCTAATAATTTATTGCGTAAAGTTACAACTAATAAAATGCATATGAATGTTGAGTATTCTGGTATATGATTTCTCTCTTCTTTTATATTATAATAAAAAAAAAGGGGGGGCAGCCATTTTTTTTTATTTCATTTGTTTCCCCATCAATAAAATGCTACTGCTGCCGCTTATTTATAAACTGATCTCCTATTTTATGACCCTTGCATCAAAAATGGCGTAAAATATTATGTGATTTTTATATTAGTTTGCATATATTTGATTCTTTATTGTATTATTTGATTTTTAGGTATATATAGCCATTAGTATTTGGCTAATTATTAATATTAATCAAAGCATGAAATTAAGAGCCAGATTAACGCAGTTGTAAATCCAAAATGTTTTTTAAGTAATTCAAAATTCAAATTATATTTATTCATTTCTTTCATCCTATAATCAAAATACACAACAGTGTATCTACTTAGGTTATTGTATACATTATATAAAAACAATTAGAAATGATAGTCATAAAACACATTCACACATTATATACACAACATATTAAAGAAATATTAGGTATATACAAAAATATGAGAGTTGGTCCTGTAAAAATTCATCCACTGAGTAATATTGTTTATTTAATAGTAAGATTTTAAGTACTTTTTTAAAATGATCGGGTCGTTTTGTTTTCTTATAATTCTAAAGGCAAACTTGGTTATATATTTTCAAACAACCAAAAAAGGGACCTCTAATACATTTCAGTTCTTTTATATAGATATTTTGTATTTGTATTTTACTATTTCTTGTGTTATGACAATGTTTAATTTAATAATTAGTAAAAAATTGGAGGTTTAATTTGACTTTTGGCTTATATTCTTCAAATAAGAAACGAATGATTCCCATGCATGCCTAAAATATATGGCGTCTGCTTTGTAAGTTTTTCTAAAATATAGTTTATATAGCATTTATATGCAATTGTCTTTGGTTATAATCGCAACTTAGCATATAAAAAAAAATATATTGCATTTGTAGAAAATATTTGTTGTCTGAAGTTTAAAATGAAATACTGCTAAAAGTTGTAAATGTATAGTATAGAATATCTAATTTTTTACAAAGTAATGCAGATAAATAAAAACAACTCCAAAATTGCAGCAGCAACAACAAAAAGATGATATAACTGTGATATTTTTTCTACGTATCTATATTCTTTAATTTTTATCTTATATAGTGGTAATAATGTTTTACTATATTGACTTTTTTGTTAAGCATAAAAGAGTAAAGGGTTATAACTTTTAAATATTAGTGATGCGTGACTTTCAGGAAGACAAAAATAATATAGAAATACATAATAGAAATATAAAATATAAAAATAAGCAATACAGAAAAACTATATGATATTCCTTATATTATGCACTTTTTTCTTTCATTTACTTTTGTGAATATGTTTAATAATGTAAATTACAAAATGCCATATATAATTACCATACGATATTGTTTTTAATGAAAAACAAATATATAAACGTGTAATATAAACATATAATATATATAATATATGTACAATTTTGAACAGCATACTTTGTTATACAGAAATTAAACTCTTTGCTTAGCTATAATATTCTAAAGAGGCAAAATATTATTTTATTATTTATTTTTTTATGACAGAGTGTATATTATATAATTATTGATACAAAATTTGCACCATTAATAGACATGTATGAATTCCTGTAATGAGAATGGCTAAAAACAATTATAGGGTAATTTATTGATGCTCATTAAATAACAGAGAGAACATTATTCAGAATCGCTATATAGTGCGAATTATTAATTTTTGAGCTTATTATTAAGTATTTTTTATTAATTTTTAAAAGTCGCGAAATCACGTCAATAAATATTATAAGATTATTATTTAGGCGTTTACATGTTGCAAGCCTATATTCCTATACATATAAAACACTATACAGTATATATGATAATAGGATCTGATCATATAATATTTAAATTATAATTAGACAGATGAGATAAGTTTATAGGAAAATTTTGTTACTTTTCTAACAAGTCTTATAATTTGTAATTTGTGATGTCCCATCAACATTGAAGGCACTTAATAATTTATGATTGTTACTTTAAGGGAGCAGGTGACCGACTGATATCTCTCAAACTAGACGGTTACGAATTATAATATATAGGGCTGTCATTCCCTCACAACGCCTTAATAAAGTTTATTATTATTATTATTAAAGAAGAAATGGTACTTAAAAGTTTAATTACGTTAAAAATCTGAAAATACGATCAAAGTTTTAAGTTATTCCACTTTAAAGATTACATGCAAAACTAGAAATTCAAATTTTAGAGGGAAATTTGAGTCAAATTAGAAACTTTTTTAAAATTAAAAATATTACTAAAACTTTTTTCGGAAAAAAAAAACTGTTTTTAAATTTATATGCTCAATTTCATTTGAAAATTATAGTGTTTGTTTTGCTGGAAATAAATAATGTACAGAGAATTATTGTGAAAATAGTTCCTCTTTTAACGATTTCTGGTCCAAGTTGGCCACCCTCTTCGTTATAATATATAAATAATGAGACCCTGCTTAAAAGCCACAAAATCCAAAAAGCTCTAATTCAAATCCTCTCATGAGACTTCTCAGAATAAATTAAATATATTTAGCATAACGTACATTCTGATGGAGCCATATATAGGGTTTTCTTTATTTATAATATTATATTTAGATTTTGGAATACAATTTTTAAAAGGCTATAAGAGTCTATGCATTCATGTCAAAGTCGACGCCATGTTGGATAACTTATTAACATATGGGTGGCATAGGAAAATAAATTACTTTGCCAGTTTAAAACCTCTATGCAATATGTTTTTGAGAACATTGATGCTGTAAATATGTAGAACTAGTATCTCAAGTATGTGAGAAAAATAACAATAACAAGAAATGAGTTGATTTCCCAAAGAAAATTGGCTTAAATGAAGTTTGTCCTATGCTGAGCAATGTTATTCACTACTCCACTATGGCCCAAGTGCATTAAATGTGACGTTATTTGCATACACCCTATAACCCTGTTACATCCTTGACCCCCCTCCACCCCCACCCCCCAAATGCGGAATCTCATTATAGAATAACATATTATAGTGATATTCTTTTTATCCGTGTCCAATGAGCACAAGAAACTGGATTTACGAACAAGCCTTATAGTGTTGACTTTAAAAATGGCTTTTTGGACCCATTAAAGCCATAGACCACATAAAACAACATGTATTGTGCTTTTTAATAAATAAACACGAAATGGGATCTTCAAAACTGATGACAATTTTTGCCAGAATGTTAATGTAGCCCCACGAGAGAGCGTAAAAAAATTGTAAAGTATGCCATTTGCATAACTATTTATGTTTTATGACGTCAGAAACATGCAAAAATTTATATGAAAAAGTTGTGCGGGTTGAATAAATCGATTATTCTGATCACTGCTACGGGGCTACTGTTGGATTTTGAGACAAACTAATGTTATTTATGTAAATCCTATCAAGTATTTTTTTATATATTTGCTTATGTTTTTCTCTGGTCTATTCCTTTAACTTTATACACATATAACTATTGTAAGTATACGATTGCATGGAAGTCAATTTTTATCATCTTTCTATACAACTGAAGAAAACAAACAATTAATTTGTGCAAAATTTACTTTCAATGCTATGAAGAAAAATGCAATAATGATAATATACGATTTAGCTATTTTCTTTTAGAAAAAAATGCAATACTAAATTGACATCTTACAGGACTTATATTTTTAAGTTTCTATCGAGTTGCGAGAGTAATGAAGAACATTATGTTTTTATAATATATAACAGTTATATATATATAGGTCTTAAAGATTTGACTAAAGTACATTAGAATTTCCTTAGTATTCTAGCCCCTAAGAAATTTCTATGATTTTTTTTCATTTTTGAGAGGATTGCCATTTAATATGCATGTTATTTTAGTGAGGTTTTCAACATACAGAAATAATTTGGTAAGAATACTTGGTATATATAGGGACTTAAGATTTGACATCACTATATTGATAATAATTTGCTAAAAAAATTATATATTGCTCTTTATATAAGCTTGCAATGTTTATTTTTCATTTTTTTTTTTAATTATTCATACTTAATACTTGCAATTTTTTTTATTGTGTTACAAAATTTAAAAACTAATTTGTTTTAATGTTATATGAATTAAAATATTTATAATATATACAATATATTTAAAAAGTTAATAATATAAATTTTGATATAATTAATATTATGTAATATTTTTTAATTTTTTTTTAAATATTATTAGTAATAATTTTTATATAAATATTTGTAAATACATTAATTTAGACGCTTGTAAGTTAATTTTTACGTCTTTCTCATAAAGACTGATAAGTTGGGAATCAGGTGGGAAATATGAAACTACGGAATTTGACTAAATAGTTGTGAAGAAATTTAAATATGAAATTTTGCACAGTGATACATAAGGATAACGTATCTTTGAAAATTTAAAACTTTTGGGGGGTCACCATGCTGCATTTTAAATTATAATATTTTGAAATTTTAGTCCCATTAGAGTCCAAGTTAATTTCATTAATTATTTTCTCGCTTATTTGATAGTAACTGGTTCTAAATTTTTCATCATAGGTAACTGTTACAATTTTTTTTTAAATGGCATCATAAAGTTTGGAAGTTTTAATTTTGAGATACAAGCCATCTGAATACAACCCTTAATGGCAAACAAAGTACACAATACCATTTAGGGGATCAAGTGATCAATAATGTTGTGAAATATTTTGAATCTGAAACTTATCAATCTTTTAATCCATACAATGAACATTCAATGTAATTAAGAAAGAAAAGTAAAGCAATACATGTTTAAAATATTCATCCTTTATTTTCGATAACAAATAATGAGAAATAAGAAAATATTTTGTTGATAATATTTTATATAAAATAACAATTTCCTTTTTGTTTTATTTTGTTTATTATTTCATTGATGTAAAAAATATGTATAACAGACTATATAATAATATAATGTAATATAATATAATGTGAACTGACCGACGATAAGGCTTTGCATTGATTGCAGGATTTTGTAATATATTTTGTGTTTAAAAAAAAAAAATAATAAATAAAACCGCGTAAATTTATTCGAGATATGCAAACGAATATATTATTATGTAATCACAAATATAATTGATTTTCAGACCTTTTCATAAGTAATAACAACATCAATCAATACATTAAAAGTTACTGTTTAATGAGTATAAAATAATCATCAATTAAGTATAATTAAGTACGTTAATAATAATTATTGTTACATAATATAGGTTTTAAAGTATAAATGAAATTTTATTGTATTTTTTCTTTCTTTCTTTCTTTTTATAACTTTTTTGTTTTATATTTCTTGGAGCTATACATGTATTATAGAATATATTACCAATTAAGCTGTACAGCAAGCTGTGATACAAATCGCTAACCAATGCTAATAACATGAATAAGTCTAACAAAAAGATCAATATATAAAATTAAATAAATATGTAAACATATGTTATAATATTATAATAAAAAATTTCAAATTAAGAAAAAAACAAAAAAAAGTATATTGTAACGAAAAATGAAGCTCTCTCACAACAACAATGTCAACGATTAATGCTAGAATCTATTTATCAACATAACTGATAATAATTATAGTATTCTAATATATGATAGATATGACATATCTCTAATTATTTTATATAGGAAATATATAGTTGTCCGAGAGAAGCGGTAAATATTTGACGGCCAACATAGCTTGTCTAGCGGACAAAACTAGTTTGCAAATTCCCCCACTATATATAATATTTGCACGTGCAAAAATTATGTACATGAATTATGTACATATTTTTGTTCAAAAATTGTTACATTAAATATTTTTGAATAACTTTGCTATAAAAAATATTTTAATTAAAGCTTGGATTTACTGAAATGTTTTATTCAAACACTAAGATAAAAATATAAATATTTTTTTTCTATATAATAATAATTTTAAATTGATGTATTATTGCAACCTATGAAAATATTATTTGGATTAATGTAATAATAAATTAATATAAGTATAATAACCATAATATAATAAATAATTTAAAAATCTATTTATTTATATATTTATATATTATAATAAACTATATATTTTAAACTAAATATGTAAATTATTTATTTAAATTTAATCTAAGCCCTCTTTCTATAGATATGCATATGTTAAATGTAAGAGCAGTTTTCATTATAATTTGAAGTGTCTTTTAACGTGTATAAAATTGAAAGAAGCTATAATTGAAGTAAGATTAAATAACAATTATAAAGCAAAATCATCGACCAAAAACAAAACAATAAGTTGTTATCTGCAATATTACATAAAAGTGTGCGAATTATCAATGACAATTATAAATTTAAGCCATTTTAATTCTCATTCTTGAACTTATATTCAATGACAAGAAAGTTAAACGTAACCATTCTTGAAAACACGAATATAATTGTTATATGCTAATGAAATACCAATTTTTTTTTTTTTTAGTAAATATGTAATTAATTAAGAATATTATGAATGAGTATTATATATAGGCACCATAAAAGTATATAAGGAAAAACAAAAAATGCAGTTACTTCAGGAGCTTTTTTTTTTTTATAAATAATTTATTCTTTTCTTTTTTTTTTTTTTCAAGGCACAAAGTATTTTAATTTTTTTTTTTTAAAGTTAAAAAGACGAGAGGCGTTAAAAATTGCCTGCCAATTCGTATAACGTAGTGATTCTTCCATAAGTCAATAGGATGTGTAAAATATTATAATGTTCAGAATTACATATAGTAAAATTGTGTATACATAAGTCTGAATATTTTTAATAATTTATAATGAAAAGTTAACTTTACTTTAAAAATATTGTTTTATCATTAGACCTAATAGTATACAATTATTTTGTATAAAGGTTTATAATTAATTTAATAATTTTATAATAAATTTTAAATAAAACTTCAATATTAATAATTAATAATAATATAATATATAATAATTAATATATTAAATATTTAAAATTATAATATAGCAAAATTTTGCGTATACAAGAAAAATATATTTTTTAGTCATTATTTCATATAGTGCCAAGTAGTCGTCAAGAGTAAGAATTTCTAGTATTTAAAAATGTTTGAGTTGTGAGAACTAAAATTAGAGATACTTGGGACCAACCCAACACACGTGCTTTAAAGTTTTTGTTTTGATTTTTTTTTATCTTTTAACAAACTCGTGTATACAAAATTAAAATACATATCATCACAAAGGCAAACGACCTCTTTTTTTCTTTTTTTTTTTCTTCATTGATAATATGATAAAAAATTATTTTTGTATAAAGTTATCAAACACTTATATAAAGCCTGAATAATGATAAACCTTTCTGTAGCTCTAAAAAAATAAGTTTGATTCTACTTCTTCAAAACTCATAATCCTCTATATAGTCTATTATAGTACTGCATTATATTGTATTTATGTTTTTGCATAAATCAATATATTTGATTCACCATATATAAAGATACAATTTTAAAAAAAATACGTGAATTTCATACCAATCGAATAAAATAACATTGTATAAACGGTATGCAAATTGTAATTTTATTTGTTTAACAAGCTTTTCAAACGTTTTAAAAAAAATAGATGAGAACGTAAACTTCAATTAAAAATAATAATAAATATGCAAACCTCAAAAAAAAAAAAAAAAAAAAAAATCGTATTTCTTTTAAAATTTAGCTATAGATATATTCATGAAGTATTTGAAAATTTAATGCTTTTGAATGAATGAAAGATTATAGTATTAACCCTATTATTATTAATGAATTATTGACAATAGAAACTAGAAATTAAATTATAAAGCAATAAATAATATAAAGTAAAAGAACAATATTTTTATGCAGTATACACTTCAATAAAATGCCGGTAACTCCCTTGAATGAAAATTTTATAAATGATTAAATCATTTTTAAGGGCGTGTCTCCTAAATTATGTTTTTTTAATTAAAAAAAAAATCATATACTCTTCTATTAGATCATTGAAGTGTAAATAATTGCGTAGGTTTAAATAATATGGACTTTTTTTAAGAACTCAATTCTGTAAGATTATTCAAAGTATTTTTTAAGTGAAAAATGTTAGCATAAAATAAATTTGATCGCATAAATTATGGTTGTATTAATTTTTATACATAAAGTTTGCAATTGCTTTTTACTTTTTACTGCTTTTCCAAATTCAATTTTAAGAATATACTTCTAAATTGATGCTATGCCATAAAACATAAAATTTCAAAATTTGTTTGAAATCGCACTATATGATATATATGCGAATAATTGTTTTTTAAATACACAATACTAAATATATGATAAAATAATGGACGCTATGGAACTATGTGTATTTACGAAGTTAATATAAAATTATAGGTCCAATAAGATTTAAAAAATTTATAAATAAAAAAATGAAAAAAATAAAAATGAATGAGCCTAATTTGTCACTGCATATGATGTACGATTTTTAAGATTTTATTTAAAATATATATTATGTATAAAATTTGATACGAAAGTATTTTTTAAGAAATTATAAAAGTTACGATGAGATAGGACACAAGTGTTAGCTTTTATCATTAGTCGTGTATATGTGCAACATATTCTCTTTTCAATATTTCTAAAAAGAGTTAAACTTTAAAACCCTGAAAAAAAATCCATTTTGACAAAAAATTAAGCTCTATATCAACTTTATATAATAATATGTATTTTTCCTAGCCTTACAATAATAATTAAACATACATATTAATCTTGCATAATATTAGTTTTTTTCTTGACAAATCTAGTTTCATTATTTTTTTGTTCTCATTTTAACGTTTTATTTTTTAGTGTAGCATGTTTTCGTTTTTATTATTATTATTATTTTTTTTTTTAAGTAAAATAAATACAAATACAAAGATGTGTATAATATTAATAAAATTTTACTCCATGCAATATAAATAATTTTATAATAATATATAATAAAAAAACAATTTCCATATATGCACCTGTTAAATTTTTAGTAGATTTCAAATTCAAAATATTCTTACATCACCTTTTAATAAAAAATTATATATTATCATGAATATTTTTCTCTATATATGATATATTAACGTGGTTTAAAATTATTGAATAAAGTATAATATTATAAAGTACTGTATATAGATTTGATGAGTAACAACCTTCATGAGCCTCAAATATTGTCTGTCGCACGTAAGCTATATAGAAAAAGCAAGTCTACCCATAGCCCAGCTGATATAGTATACCAAAAAGACACCACCACTCTTATATACTATCCAAGGCTAAAATTATATACAGGCAACCTATCCAAAATAAATTTTGAAATGAATTTTAGAATGAATGTATAGAAAAAAAATGCTGGTTTTAATTTTGTATAATATATATTTTATTTTATTATTGCAATAATTTTTTATTACTATAAATTACATGACAAAAATGTTCATAGTATATCACAAGTATATAAAATTTACCATTATATCTTTCATCATTAAACAATGTTAAAAGAAGTTATTTATTTATAAATTTAATTAAAAAAAAAAAAAAATCTAATATACACAATTTGTAATTTAGGATCATATTTTGACAATAATAATAAAGATTTATAAAATTGATATAAAATAGAACGTGGAGAAATATACTGCATTATGCAATTCATGTATCACATAATGTAATTCTGTTTTATAATTTAAAAATAACGAATTCATGATTGTATATAATTTTATAATGCTGCGAAAATGCATGAGGTATACTGCCATGCCGTGGAGATTTGACTTGAATTTGTTGAAATTCGTTAAAAATTTGTTGCTGCACTTTCCCCAGTAATATACAAATATAGGAAGACAAACAAAAAAAAAAAAAAAAAAAAAAAAAAAAGTTGAAATGAATTAATTTGCAAAATTCAACCATATGCAAAATCTTCAATCAGGAATTTTTGAAATTTTACTCCATGGCAGTAGAGCTCATGAAGTTCAATAATTTTTTCCCTTTCATTTTATTATGATCACAGGTCCAAATTGTTATCATAGACTTTCATATGATTTCCAAAACAAATAAGGGACTTTATGAAACGAAACCCTTATTTGGTACGAAATACGTTTGGAACTAAACTTCTTGACGAGACTTTTAATGCATATTAACCTTTTTATATTAAAATTAAATATAATATACCTGCCTGGGGTCTTCATACAGTTTCTTATTAATTTAAAATTTTCAAAATATATTTATTTGTTACGCATTTCTTTTGCCTTCTGCTCTCATTAAATATTTGGAGAACCAAGACTTCATTTGTATAACAAAATTTACTAAGATGCTATATGATAAATTATGTATTATTATTATTTTGAAATTTGCTCATATTACTCAAGGGTTTTTCAATTTTTTTTTCCCCATTGCATATGATGTGTATTTTAATCTGTACATTTTTTTTTTAACTTATAATTTCCTATATAAGAATTCAGTGAATAAAGTGCACTCTCATAGCTTAAAGAATACACTTAAAAAAAAAGTCACATATCTATATATATAATATTTTTAAATATTTAAACTTCTTGAAGTTTCTGATGATTCGAGTGTAATGCGACCTAATTCATTTTTTTTTTTTTTTTTTTTAGATAAGCTTCTATCTGTAGTATTGTTTTTCTGTAGAAATTTCTGTAACGCCTGCATTAATCGTAAACTATACATGTGGCTGAACACCGCATGTATGATCAAATTTATAATTATTTTATTAAAATAACTATATCATGTAAATAAATTATTAAAATAATTTTGCAAAAATTAAGTATATTTTTAAATTAAATTTTATACTTTAAAATTATTATGTAATACTGATCATAATACAATAAAAAAATTGAAACTGAATTAATATTCTCACTTTATTATTTTTTTATCTTTTTGATGCACCAAATCCAACATGGCTTTTAAATGCAGTAGAAATGCATCAACCAATAAAAATAGTACTACGATGCAGCGGATGCATCCATTCAAAGACTAGACTGTAGAGGAGGGGGATTTTATTGTTTGTCTAATAATATAGGCTCCAAGGAATGGCGGCTTGTATAGCTAAATAGAGAGAGAGAGAGAGATGCATAGAGAGAGTATAGCATGCATATAATGTTAAAAAAATGCATGTATAAATGCATAAGATGCAACCGTAAATTTAAAACTGGTAACAGAATTATATTCATATTTCAGATTGTATTATAAACACTGAGACTTAATCTTAAAGATAATTATTGTAAAACGATGATATTTAAATTTACATTTTGTCATTTAATTAAATATAATTTTAATGTTTAATATATTTAAAGGACTCAATATAAATTCAATTAATAAATTTATAAATTATATAAAGAAAAAATAATAATAATGTATGTATATTTTATAACATTAAATGTTTTGCATAAAAGGTAATTCAATATAATTTAATTCAAAAACACTACCTTTTTTAATTGCAGACTTATTTTTAAACCTTTTTTTTTTATAGCTTTTATCAAATTATTCTGAATAATATTGTTTATACAGTTTATAGTCAATTTTTTTTTATGAACATTTAAAAACTATTTGAAATTCAGAAACAACGTATAGAATTTAATTTCAAGTAACACAGGCACCTTTAAACTTGTAATGTGTGATTCAGTGATGGAGCTTATAGATGTGATTTCACCCTTTACCTATTCTGCCTATATATTATGTATAAAGACTATATAATTATATAATATATATATATTTTTTTTCCTCATAGTGTTACTTTTTTTTTTTAATTTTATGTCTAAATATTTTTGTATACATTCTCGCTTTTGCTGTCCAAAATACATTTCGTCATCCATTATCGACGTTGAATTTTTAATCATCAACTAACATAATATACATGACAGCATTATATAATATATATAGCAAAATCTTAATATATTGTTCTAATTAGTTTAAATTCTATATATATATAAGGAAATAATGAAAACAAGTTTAATATACTTGCCTTTTAATCCATATTCATAATATCGTAATGTAAATTTTTAATATACAAACAAACAAAAAAGCACTAAAAACACTCACATAACAACTTTATAAGAAGAAAAAGAAGCTTATAATATTATAAACAATAAGTATAAAATAATAATCACAAACAGTATGTATATATGACACTGGTAATGTAATTTTAGTACTTGAAGTATAAAAACTCTTATATAGAATGTAAAAATCGTATATGTCGCAATGCGCATTCTGATTGCGCAGTACGTCATCAAAATAATAATATTAAACTCATACTCTCGGTACATACATAATAATGTATATTATGTATGAAAGATTTAAAAATGACCATTTAATTTTTGATCACTTTGTTTTAGGAGTAATTATAGAATATAAGTTTCGTATATCTCTGAACTGAAAAAGTTGGAACTTTAAATATTTTTGTAAGTAATTTGAAAGTTAATTGGTACAACAAATTAAACCACCTGTGATAAAAAATTCCAGGGCCTTAAAAAAATTAATATATACTAACCTAAAATCAAGGGTCTACTTTGAAAGAAATTTTTATAAAATCGTATATAATAAAAAAATAATCATAATATAGTGGCCCAAATTTTTGTATTTTTAGAGTTATCGTGTCCTTTCTGTGTTAAAAAAAATCGAATCATCCTGGATTTTGAAAATGTCCCGGATTATTATTTATTTTTCTGACGGAAGTCCTGTGTTTAGTATAATAAATTGATAACCAACCCAATTTTTTTTTTGTGTTTTTTTCTTTATTTTAATCTTTTGGCACATTATACCCCTCCACTTTCAGCCTTAATTTACAACTATAGTACGATTTAAAACCAAAAACCTTAGAATTTTTATATATTTAAGCTAAGCATAATATAATATTGAAATTTTAAGACCTTAATTAGTGACAGAACGACCTCAGTTGAAAAACATATCAAAAATATAGTTTAATTTTTAATTAAAAATATATATAATATCGTATGATAGAAGGTTAATTAGTAAAATATAATTTTTTATCAGTTTATTTTTTAATGGTGATTTAAATGTTACCATTTCATTATCACTCACTTCTTTTGTATTTTATTGATATAAATATTTTTTCTGTTAATTATTTTTATTTAATTGGTATAAATCGGGGGTTTACCCCGATTCTTCAAAATCTACAAAATGAGAATGAAATATATAAATAGCATTTAGTTGCTAATCAAATAAACTACTACTATATACTATTCTGATTTAGGATGATGATTTGCATGTTATATAAAAGTGGATTATTCATCAAAATTAAATAATATAATTTCTCTTTCTTCAAGTTTCATTTGAATTCGAAATTAAATTCGAGTTTAAATTTTAGGCAATTAAACTAATGCTGTTCGTAAACCCTGTTCTCTGCACCAAAAATGACGATCGCTTATGGTTATTCAAATGGAAAGCACATTTTTTTTGGTGCAAGAAAACAGGGTTTACACTTTTTTTTTTTTTTTGAATTGGCCAAATATATCCTGAATAAAGAATAAATCATACCTCCGAGTTATGAATACATCTGTTTTGTTTTTTTTAAGTAATTTTACGTACAACAAAATCATCAATTAATTTATAACATTGTAAAATTTTACTCAAAAGAGAAGGAAAAAATGTCACCAGGAAATTTTTTAACCTCTCCACCATATATAGACATTCATATGTACAGTATATAAGTCTATGATTTCCATAGCTTTAAAAAACAATGAAATAATAAATGTAAATAATAATAATAATACTGGTAATTAAAAAAAATGCAGTTGTCAAATTTAAAATCTTAATTCTTATAAATAATAATAATAACTGCATAAAGGTTGCCATCTGTATACATTTTAAACTATTGTGTCCTTTAGCAAAATTATACATTATTGCATACAGGGTATATTTAATTTTGATTTAATATAACAATTTTTAACCAGTCTTTATGTTACTTTTTTGTGTGTGGTGTGTTGCACACATTATATAATATTATAGTGAAAGTTTGTACAACTTTTTTCTATTAATTCTATTGTTAAACGAGCCATGACCTTATGAAATATGTTCAAATGTACAGCATAATATATGAATTATTATTAAATTTAAGGTCTGATTTAAAAAATAACATGCGCGGATGTGAGATTTTTTTTTCATAATTTTACGTCTATGTGACTTAATTAATGATATAAAAGCAATATAGAATAGATTTGTCAACTATAATATTTGCTGTATTATTGTTATTTAAATTTCAGAATAAAATAACAAAGCAAAATAATTCTTATATTATACAATAGAAACAATATGTACTTTGGTTATTAATAGTTATTATTATTACATAGAAAGCTTGATGTTATAAAAAAAATTTAAGGCATTTTCCCTATATTTTGCATTATTGTGCAATAAATGTTGATACATCCAAAGTTCTGCAATGCTCTTTAATCCACATTTTGCAAGCAATATTTATCATTTATAATTATTTTTATTTTTTGCACAGTGCATTCCTCCTTGTATCTACAGACTGTCATATAAAATTGTTCTTATTGCCTTAAAATAAAGGTAAAGAGTAAAGACTAATATTTCTGTATGTTCATCGTAATGCGATTATTTCTATTTTATAATTTTTTTCCCTTCATATGTCATAAAAAAATATAATATTTCTAATTATTAATGGATCTGCTCCTCTAATTAATGAAGAAGAGAATATTATACGTTTTAAAGGACAAATTGCTTTAAAATTGTTGCCTCAAATTATTTAATATTTGCATTATTTAATTATCCAATTATTTCCTTGCATTATATAGATGCAGTTATAGAAATATTTTAATAAAATAATACTGGTAAAAAATATATCCATTTTACTGTATTATGTAAAAAATGTAATGAAATTCGAATATCTATTTTTTCTATTACTTTTCGTATACTATTGTTTACATTGGCATAAAATGGTCATATAAATTCAACTATTATTTATATTATCAAAACACTACAAATATTAATTTAACGTCAAAATTTATTTACTTTTTACCAGCATATGGTGAAATAACAAACCATTTGAAATTTTGCCAAATGCGTTAAAATATTTTTAAATTTTAACACCCTGGTATTTAAAATGTGTAATAGTATAGCATCAATAAAAAAAATAAAGAAATTCAAAAAAATACTTACAATCATATGTTTGTCTCAGCTGATTAAAAAAAAAATCACAACAAAAAAAAAATCTTAAAAAAATATATTTTTCATGTTTTGATATACACATTATTTCATGTCACAATTTCACTTACTAAATAATTAAACATATTTTTGATTGTTTAAAATGTCAAGAATTTTTTAATAAAAATAATATTAAAAGTTGTATAAAATTCACCTTAATTTTTTCACTTATTAGACCACACATTACAGTTTTAAAAAACATGATGTTCATATATACTTTTCTTGTTTTTATTTTGCAAAAAAGAAATACGTTTTCTCTGTCTATTTAGTCCGCCCCTCAAAACAGAGAAATAAAATATTGCAAAACTAAAAAGGCTTACGTATTAGTATTTTAACTTTAATTTTTTGCAATTTTCTTTTATTTTAATTTAAATTTAAAGTAAAATGTAATGAATATCTTAATAAATACACTTATTTTATTAATTACTTACATTATAAATGCAATTTTTTAAGCAAAATATAATGTTAAATTAGTATATATAATGTATTACAGCTATACTATATGAATTAAAGTTTGCGAAAAAAATAATTTCCCCTCCAATGCTATAATACAAGTCAATTATAAATGTAGGTAATATAAAATATAACTTATATATCACGATTGTTACCATTTTTATAAAAGAAAATAATAGTTTTATTTAAAATTATATAAAATTATATCTTTAAGTGTAATTTTATAAGTTATATTATATTTTAAGTAAAAAAATATTATATATAATACCGACTTCTTTTTTTTTTTAGATTATACTTGTGTATATATAAAGGTTCTTTACCCCTTTGCCCCCGCTCGTCTGTCTGATTTGAGTCTGCCGCTCTCTCTCTCTCTCGTTCCCTCCCCCCACCTCACTACCCCCCTACGTGTACTGTCAGTAGACTCAACGTTATGCCGCCCAAGGTTGTCTGACTTGCCAAATACACTCTCCTCTTTCTCTTTTATATATATTTTTTTCTTGCACCAAAAAGTTATTACTCTACGCGACGCCGTGCAATGTTACATCACATCAATCTATTCGTCGTCATAAATTGGTTTATCAAAAACTATGAAACTAAAAAAAAAAAAAAAAAAAAAAAAAAAAAAAAAAAAAAAATTGTTTTATAGATAATTAAATGAAATTTAAGATTTCTTGTAATGAACTTGACATTGCTAAATAGTATATTAGCAACAAAATATATTAATTTAATAATTTGTATTTATTAATTTTTTTAATTTTTTTTATATATTAAATTTTTTTTTATAAATTAGATTTACTAAAAATATAAATAATAAAATATGTAGCTCATTGTCAAAAATAATAAATAAAATTATAGTCTTTTCTGTAATTAACTTATTATTATTATTATAATAAAAATTTATATAAATTACTATCATCATTGATATAGAAGTAAATAAAGAATTAAATTTGTTCTTGTCCTATAAAACAACCTGGTCCTGGTCATACAATTGATTATCGACGATCGACATAATAGTGCTGATACAGTGTATAACGAAAGTACTTCACTAACATTGTGGTTGAGATTTGAGACTGTTTGCAAAAAGTGCATTTTCACATATACTTCAAAATATTCAAAATGTATCTCTAGAGTTGTTCAGAATTAAAATATGGAATAGTGAAAGAAATATATATATATATATATATATATATATATATATATATATATATATATATATATATATATATATATATATATATATATATATATATATATATATATATATATATACATTACAATTGATAATTCATATTTGTCATATTGTTCGATAGTTTAGTCTTAACATTAAAATATGAGATCATGTACTAAATTTATCGATTGATAATAAACGAAAAAAAAAAAAAAATCTAGGATTTTCCTATTAGTTATTAGCAAATATAGGCATATTTAGTATAACACTTTTAATTAATATTCTAAAAGTTGCCACATCTGTATACATGTGTTTTAAAACAGGCAAAAACGTTGAATTATTATGAAATTTAATCATAAAATTTAAAGAGATTACAACCCAAAAAAATATCATTTTTTTATTATAATCTTAAAAATTTAAAAATATAATTTGATATTTCTTAATACTTTTTAAAAGGAACTTATATTATATATTATTATGTATAAATTTTAGCTATAAAGTATACAAATTAAATTTTGAAAATTTGCTGAATGAAATTTTAAACAGTTTGAAATTCATTTGTATACGAAATTTAAAATGCAAGAATTATGTTTTCAAGCTGCTAATATAATAATTTATTTATTTTCCAAAATATACTGAATAATGTGTTTTATAACGTTTCAAAACTTGTAAAAATATAATATAACTAAAATCATTAAAAACTTAAAAAGTAATTTTATAAAGAAGAATTGAACAACTGCATTAAAAAACTTCTTATAAAAATGAATTTGAGTTTGCCTAAATCTCTTATGGGTAAGGATTTTACTATTTAGGTCACAATCTCTCAAATGTACCATTATTTTTGTTACTGACATTTTAAGAATAATAATAATTTATTCATTTAATTATATGCTACTTTTTTACCATTTCAAATAAAATTTTAATTCCAAATGTTTGTCATAGTTATACTATCTTTTAAAATTCTGTTTAATATGAATAAATAATACGAAAAAAATATGTATGATTAAAAAAGAAAGAAAAAGAAAGGAAAAAATTAGCAAACAGATCATGGTATACAAGAAAATGAAATAAAAAGATCAACCACTGCTCAACTGTTTAAACTGTTCATTGTGGTATATAAAATTTTATTTCATTACCTTATGGATATTAATGCATTAATAGTTAATGAAAACTTTAATTAACTAAATGCTATACGTATCTATATTACCATAAGATAAATTAATATAGAGTACAACTTTACTCATTGCCTGTACAAAAAAACATTAAAAAATACATTTATTTTGCATATCATACACTATAGGTGCCAATCATTCAAACATATTAAATGTATCGACATTCATTTATATGCTAAATTTTTTTTTCTTTAATACTTTTGAGTAATAAGAAAAAACTAAAACTTGCAATACCAGCTAAGGGAAAAAGATATTAAAAGAGAAGAAAAAAAATATATATATATAGCAAAGGGTTTATATATAAGAAGAAAAAAAAGTTTTTGCTTGCTTTTGCAAACGGGTTTCGAGTACGCTCATATAATATAGCGGATCCCTATTTACCATGATATTTTATTTTATCAGGTAAGTTAGTTTATATAAAATTTGCAATATCATCATCAAGAAGTGAGCAAGAGCTTTTATGTTTCTCACTCTTTTCCCCCTCACACATATTGTATAAAGATCAAAAAGTTATGTTTAAAGAAAAAGGAGTTGTGCATGTTTGTCAATAAGAATTATTATAATAAACATCAAAGAGATAGAGAATGAGAGAGAGAGAGAGAGAGAGAGAGAGAGAGAGAGAGAGAGAGAGAGAGAGAGAGAGAGAGAGAATTAAAACACACGAGTATCATTAATTTACCAACTTTTTTTTCTATATTTTGAATATAAACATACCATTTTATAAAAGAACTTATTTTTAAAAGAAAAGTTAACATCAAATAAAGTGGAGGGGGGATGGAGATTATTGATGAAGTGGGCGAGAAAAGCTTAGGGTATACCCTGCAAATTTCCTATCCTAAAGCATTTAAGAGGGACCTTTTTTTTTTTTTTATTGCTTATGAGGAAACTTGTACCAAGACTAGAAATTTAAATTAAAAAAAAAAAAAAAAAAACGACTAACTCTATTGAAATGAACAAGAGGGAATTGATGAAACTAAAATTTTAAATAAGCAAAATTGATTTCATGGTTTAATTTATTATGTAAAAAGTATTGTATCTCACTTTTTTTTTTTTTTTTTTTTTTTTTTTTTTTTTTTTTTTTTGCTAAAAATTAGGATTAGTGACCATTGGGAGTAAAGAAAGTTATATTGAACTTAACATGGGGTCTGGGCTTCTAGTTTCAAAAAATTGCACCATTAATTCATAATTGCATAATGGTCCCAAATGTTTTACATGTATAGTTTTGAAGAAGTCACTACGTAAATACTAATCTAATAATAGTATAACATTGAAATCTAATTACTTCTTTTATAATTAAGGGAGTAGTGTACTGATCTTATACCTCAAAAACTAGAGGTGTTTTGGGTTTTGGGTCTAAATTTGGTGTCATTGTGTATAGCTAAGGATCAAACCTAGCCATGATAAAAATTTCATGATGTTGGACCATCCCGAAAAAAAGAAAAAAAATATTGAAATTAACATTGGGCCTTATGGGCTTAAAATTTCAAAAAATTATAAAAAAATTAATTTGCACGGCGACTCTCCAAAATTTTTATATATTTGAAATTGATGCAAGCTGAAGTATCATTGTGCAAAATTTCAGATTTTTTTGACGAGAAAAGTTTGCGTCTAATGGCCGACGTCAGTACCCTACTCCCTTAAATTTACCTATTTATTTGAAATTTACCTATTTCAACCCCCTTCCCCCCAAAAAATTAATAAATAATCATAACTTATTTCATTTATACTTACGTTAATGTAAAAATAAGATTGCTCATTTTATTTGTGGTAAAAATCTTAAATTATTATAATAAAAATAAAAATAGTGAGCAGTGAGCACAATAGGTTAAATAAAAAACTAAAAAAAAATGCTGTAAAACAAAATAAATTAGGCTCCGTCATAATGAAAATAGAAAAGAAAATGCGTATTTTATACATACAAAAAGTATAAACATATAGGAAAATAGAGGAGAAAAGCATTCCTATAAATTTTAATTATTTAACTTTATATTTATCATAAGCTATAAAAATTGCTATATAAGAAATTTTTACTTGCTTTTTTAATACATGTAAAAATGCGTTTCTAATGGTATTGGCCTGTTCACACATACTAATATTTTTATTGCGCAATAAGTTTGATTGCATATGCAAATTTAATGCTTTTAAATAGATTGCATGCAATAAAAAAAAACATTAAAAAATAATTCTTCTTGTGAAAATACCTTTTTTCTAAATTAAATATGCTTGGCTTTTTTAGTGTAGTATTCTCTCTCTCTCTCTCTCTCTCTCTCTCTATTTTATAATAAATGTATAATATTATATATTAGAAATAATAATAACGCTAAAAAAAGTAAATAATAGTGATAATTGGTGATGAAAAGTCAGTAAAAAAAATTTGGAATATGACTTCAACAAAATTATTTCCAGCCTTAGAGAGAGAGAGAGAGAGAGAGAGAGTGAGTGAAACGCTATAAAACATATGGACCTTTAATGCTAAATTATATAAGTATATAGGAATCTTTATCCGCGCTCCTTTCCAATAGCCACCAATTCCGTCATTCCGTCATATATATTTTCATAAGGTCTAATTATTATATTTAGGGGGAGTTCGCCTTTTCTCGCTTTGCTATTCATTGATTATGATTATTATATTTATAAATAATATATTTAACGTAAATATCCACCTTTCTTCAAAGATAAAAAAATAATAATAATAAATAAATTAAAAAAAAACTGATTTAGACCTGACAAAAACGTCTGGCCTACTATGTACAGTCAATGTACTAAAAAATGAAATTGTATTGGCTTATGGCCATTCAATGCAATCAGATGGAGATTTCAGTTGTCGCAAAACTCTATCTAAATACATGTTATTTCCATATGTCAATATATTTTCATTTTTTATTGCAATGACCTTACAGCTTACAGTACAACCAGCCCAAATATATTATTGTATAAATAATAAACATTAGAATTATTTTCAATTATATACATTAATCGCTTCTAAATTCTTTTAACATTTCATTAATAGCCAAGCTCAAAAAGTACCACTGTTAAGACCTATTTCAAAATTTTGTACATAATACAATATAATATATAAAATTAATGACTTGTGTTAAAACTATAGGCACTGACAAATAATATAATTTATATAATAAATTAGTTATCACCGCTTGATAAAAATTTTGCAAAATAAAAAATAAAAAATCAAAAAATCAAACATATACCTCACAAAAAAATAATAGTATATAAATAATAATACAAGAAGAAGAAAAAAATTATAATTAACGAAACAAACTCTTTCAGAAAGTGCTTAATTAAATTTATTGATATTTAATATCGTAATTAAATAAATGATATATCCATATAATTATTGATATATCTTTAAAATTGCACAGCAATTTTTTTCCCGTGTATTTAGTGGGTTGTCGCAAAATCATCATCTTCATTTGACATACATCTACTAAACGTCATATCTCATCAGATTTTCACATCTTTTACTTCTTACAAAGCAAGATCAGTCGAGCAGCAAACATGTCTGCTAAGTAGAGGACAAAAAGGACAAGTACTTGTTTTTTTCATATTCTTTTTTTACTCTATCGAGCATTTTTTCTTCTTCTTAGATTTTTTTTATGTTATACAAGAGTATAGCAGGGGGATCAAGAGGCATTTTTTAGGGGTTTTCGGGAAAAGGTGGTAAGAACATGAATTTTTCAGGGTTCGTAGATATGGTCATTAGTAGCTCTTTCCCTAAATTTCAACGCATGGGCCACGTAGGGTCGTCAGATATTGACCTCTGAACTTTGACCCCTTATTCCACAGTTTTTAATTTTTTATAGCGTTCCTGATCATCTTTTCGCAAAAAGTTTAAGAACAAAATATATTTTAAATAATTATTTCTACGTGTGAAAAAAATTTCAAAAGTGTGACGTCAAAAATACCAAGATGGCGGCCAAAATTTCAAAATTGCCCTAATTATTGGTGCTAATTATTTATTCAACATCTTCTCATTAGCCCAAAAATAATAATTTTGATTATATTTGATGTATAATGTACTGAGGAACATGATAAATTTTATTTGAAAGAAATCGGACAGTTTGGGTGGAAGATATTAATTTTTTTTCGAAAAAGCTGTATGCCCAGCAATGGTGCCTATGCTATAACCATAGGGAAAACAGCAGAATTCAAACTGTTGTAACTTTTTATCAAGTTGATGTATGGGTTTGATTTTTTCAGGGAGCATAGATAATCAAGAGATATTTAATAGAGCAATTATTTTTTAATTCAAATTTGTATAGGGTGACTATATTATGACCTTTGACCTTGCACCTTAGAGGGATGTTATTTTAATGATTGCGAGCACTAATTTAGCCCGCGAGAACAACTTTTAAGGAAAAAATGTTAGATTTGACTAAATCAATCGATAAAAATTATGGAGGAGTAATTAAGTTTCCTCTGACTTTGACATATTTGGAGAACTTGGTGCTCAAATTTGCTATTTTTTAAGAATTCCAAAGCATTAAAATCGAGCTTAAATGAAAAAAAAAAGAAGCGATTGGATCATATCTGTAGCCCCGTAAATCAGTCCGCATACCCACACCACCCAGCAACCCCCAGCGCTACCCCCCTCCCCCCAAAAAAATTAAAGGAAACATTGTAAACTGCAAACATAAAACATGCGCATAATATTAATTTATAAAGTAATATTTTTTTATAACTTCATTTTGGCCTCCCCCATCTTAAACCACAATTATATTTTAATTGGGGGGGGGGGGGACGTTTTAAAAAAATATACAGAAAACAGAAATAAAAATTTACTATACATGTGTATAAGTGTATACAATTAATTATGCATGCATGTCCAAAGTTTACATTTTTTCGGGGGCGGGGGGGATTGAAAATTTTTAATTCTGTTAGATCATATCGGTAGCCCCGTAAATAAGCCCACTTCCCCCTTCCCTTAAAAAAATGTAAATCTTTATCATATACTTATGCCTTATGCATAATTAAATTAAGTTTATACACATATAATACATTTTAATTTATGTTTTCTGTTTTTTTGACCCTCCCCCCCAAATTAAAATATAATTGTGGTTTTAAGATGGGGGATGGGGGAGGCCAAAATGAAGTTATAAAAAAATATTACTTTATAAATTAATATTATGCGCATGTTTTATGTTTGCAGTTTACAACGTTTCCTTTAATTTTTTTGGGGGGAGGGGGGTAGCGCTGGGGGTTGCTGGGTGGTGTGGGTATGCGGACTGATTTACGGGGCTACAGATATGATCCAATCGCTTCTTTTTTTTTTCATTTAAGCTCGATTTTAATGCTTTGGAATTCTTAAAAAATAGCAAATTTGAGCACCAAGTTCTCCAAATATGTCAAAGTCAGAGGAAACTTAATTACTCCTCCATAATTTTTATCGATTGATTTAGTCAAATCTAACATTTTTTCCTTAAAAGTTGTTCTCGCGGGCTAAATTAGTGCTCGCAATCATTAAAATAACATCCCTCTAAGGTGCAAGGTCAAAGGTCATAATATAGTCACCCTATACAAATTTGAATTAAAAAATAATTGCTCTATTAAATATCTCTTGATTATCTATGCTCCCTGAAAAAATCAAACCCATACATCAACTTGATAAAAAGTTACAACAGTTTGAATTCTGCTGTTTTCCCTATGGTTATAGCATAGGCACCATTGCTGGGCATACAGCTTTTTCGAAAAAAAAATTAATATCTTCCACCCAAACTGTCCGATTTCTTTCAAATAAAATTTATCATGTTCCTCAGTACATTATACATCAAATATAATCAAAATTATTATTTTTGGGCTAATGAGAAGATGTTGAATAAATAATTAGCACCAATAATTAGGGCAATTTTGAAATTTTGGCCGCCATCTTGGTATTTTTGACGTCACACTTTTGAAATTTTTTTCACACGTAGAAATAATTATTTAAAATATATTTTGTTCTTAAACTTTTTGCGAAAAGATGATCAGGAACGCTATAAAAAATTAAAAACTGTGGAATAAGGGGTCAAAGTTCAGAGGTCAATATCTGACGACCCTACGTGGCCCATGCGTTGAAATTTAGGGAAAGAGCTACTAATGACCATATCTACGAACCCTGAAAAATTCATGTTCTTACCACCTTTTCCCGAAAAGTTCCTCTTGTTCCCTCTACTAGTATAATAATGCAGATTAAATCAAAATATATTGAAATATGTTAGGATTAAAATAAATATTAATATATTATAATTTATATTTTATAATGTTTAAATTTTTATCATACTTTATATTTCTGTTTGGTTGTTTTCTTTTTTCTCTTTTTTAGTGCCACATTCTTTTTTTTTTTAGTTTGAGGAGCATATTTTCGAATTATTTTTTAAAATCTTATTCTTATATAGGTAAAATTTGATGGTGGTAAAAATCCCATCTCTTACTAATAACATAACGTTATTGCAGTAAAAATGAGAGAGAGAGAGAGAGCACTTATAATTATGATTGTATTTTTGAAATATAATATTTCATATTTTAAATATGAAATTTTCGATATTATATTATTTGATCATAATAAGAAAAAGAGTTTTATTTTGCAACAACCAATATAGTTTCGTTTTTTTAATAAATTCTTACGGATGGCATTGCTAGCCGTATACCGTAATGCAAAACCATGTTATATAATGTGTGATGATTTGAACAGGTGATGTTTACATCGCTTTATTGCCCTAACTTATTAATTATTTTTACTTCTATATAATTAAAAGTAAACAACAAAAATTGGATAAAAGAATAACATGAAAAATAAACTAATTTCAGAAAATGTATGTATACTTCAACATTCAATATATATCATATAAATAATGGAGTTTTTTTATTTATTATTTTTTTTTAACATGTAAGATTCGTCAATATCTTCTTAGTCTTTTAAGAATCGTGGTAAATATATTATTTCTTTTTCAACGCACGTGTATAAAGATGTTAATGTTAAGGGAGTAGAGTATACCGACCTAATATCTAAAAAATTAGAAGTGTTTTTGGTCTAAATTTGGTGTCATTGTGTAGCTATTATAAGGATAAGGGTAACAGTAACACCTGGCCGTGATAAAAATTTCAAGATGTTTGACCGTCCCGAAAAAAAAAAAGCAAAAAAAATAGTGAAATTAACATTGGGCTTCATGAGCTAAAACAAAATTACAAAAAAATCATATAAAATTAATTTAAAATTAATTTGCACGGTGACCCCCCAAAAATTTTATATATTTGAAAATTTACCATTGGTTCCAATGCAACAATTTCATCACTTTATTTTATCAGAGCTCAAATTTACAGTTGCAAATGTCTGCTTGCGCCTGCAAAAACAGCATTTACTTTTCCTGCAGCACAACTTATTATCAAATTGTAAAATATTTCCTATCTACCTGTAATTTACCTCAAAATACCTGGAATGACCCAAAATTTATAAATATTTAGTTAATTGTTGTGCGGTACGAGGAGCAACCAAACTTGCAGGCTTGCAGGCGCAAGCAGACATTTGCAACTGAAAATCCGGTCCCTAGAATATCACTATCATAGAAAGTAATTTCAACTTCTTTTTTTTTCTTCTTTTTTCTGAAAAATATTCTCATCACTTCGATTAACTACACGTACAGTACATATCTAATCAATTATAGTCGTTCTATCTTATGTTCTTCTAAGGCCGTACAGTGATACAGGCACTCCATCATGAATCAAAGTTTATAATTACAATATTTGGCACTTTAGTGACAATACTTATAAACCAAACTTAGTGTTAATAATAATAATAAATAATATTATTATTATTTATATTTACTATATAATTATTTTCCTTGCTATTTTTTGAAATGCATAACTATATATTTTTATTATTATTTTAATTTATGATTATTATAATACTAAATTCGTAATTTTTAAAATTATATATAATAAATTAATAAAACTTTTATTTTTATATTGTCAAAATAAGAGAAATTTTGAATGATCCAATTTAAAACTTACTGCAATTATACTATTAAAAAATAATAAAAATTAATAATGTCAAATTTCTTCAAAAGTAGGTTATAGTGCATAATTTTTCGGAATTTGTTAGCAATTCATTCACGCTTCCTCATCTCTTATAATATTTTTTTATAATGTGTGCATGAATGAAAAAAACCATCTAAAAAATCAAAGACATGAAAGTTTCATAATGAATGAATATAAAAATGTCAATATCACTTACTTTATAGAACATCATTCTCTCCCTGTGTATGTGCGATATGCGGCGAAAGTATTTTGAAAAGAGCACGCCAGTTTTGGGGTCGAACACCACAATTTAGTCGAACTCGAACCGATCACGAACACTTAAATTTCTTTCGAACACGATCCGAACATGAACATTTCAAACTTTTTGCAAGATCGAACTGTTCAATCGAACTGTTATCAAGTGTTTGAATATTTAATTAAAAAATTACTATAAAAATAAACAACCTTTTTCGTTTTTATTTTTTATTTAAACATATTTTCATGTATATGATTAATGGAAATGGTTGAAAATCATTTTAATTTTAATATACACCAAATTTTCATATTGTATTATTAATTAATTTAAAACTTTGAATACCTTAAACATAATTTTAATAGTTTTCAAAATGTCGAACACTCAGCAGTCAAAACAGTGTTCGTCGAACACGAACTCGAACACCTCAAAAAAAAATCTAAGCGAACTTGCACACGATCTGTTCGATTTCGTGTGCTGTTCGAAAAATGTTCGACGTTGCAACACTCGAACACCTCAATACTGGAGCACGCACATTTTTTTTTTTTTTTTTTTTTTTTTTTTTTGAATAGGGATACGCGGAATCACACTAAAGCATCACGAGTTAGTTTTGACTAGAAAACATCGGTCAGCCTTTCTGCCTGCATGCAGAGATTTTTATATACTAAAATGTTTACTCGATTACTGTGTGCTCTATTAGATAGTCAACTGCAACCTGCAACTCGATGCTATATCTTTATCCTTTACCTTCAAAATAATACATCGTATATTTTGAGCAGGAAACGTGTATTATATTATATTATTATGTTGAATCACAATTCTTACAAACAAGTTTGGACAATAAGAATATAGTTTTACATTTTTCAAAACAAAACATACAAAAACTCTGCTTACTAAAATAAATTTTATATCAGAAAATATTGATCAATCCTTCTATGAGAGTAAACAAATCTTCTGTCAAGATAATTAGTTTGCCCCATACTTTAATTTACTATATTATGTTAAAAATAATAAAGCAAACAACATAGTTTTGCCCATGGTTTTGCCGTTGCGCGCAGAATATAATTATTATTATTCTGAATTCAAATTCTACCCGCGCGCGTTTAAAAACTAATAATTTCACACGTTCAACAAAGGAGAAGTAATATAGTGGAACGATGAAGCTAGACGAAGCGAGTGTGAATGAATCAATTTTTGGGAAGAGACACTCGAGTGCCCCCTTCCCCAATTTTCCTCCAAGAGCCTCTTTTACACTACATTTTCGGAACTAATTTCTATATAATTAATAAATCATTTTTTCAATATTTTATGTTTTTATTGAGAAAATATAAGGGCACAAAATTAATGTTTGCACAGGCACAGGAATAACAGAGTATAGACACGTGCGAAATATAGAAGTTTTTTTCTTCAAATTTATTTCTTAATGATAAAATAATTGTACATAATAAACTTACTGAGAATCCCCATTATTATTCATTATATAATGTTGCGCATATTATGGCAATTTTGTTTATTAGACTTTGTAGATTTTATTTTTTTCCCATACAAAAAACTATAAAAAAAAACTCGACGAATTATTTTTTTTTATCGCGTTTTCTTTTTATTTCATTGTTTACTTGCTTGATTTTTTTATTTTTTAATTTATGTTTTTATTATTTCATTAAAAACTGGAAATAAAATTATTATAACTATAATATATAAAATATATTTTTTATATAAATAAATCATATTGTATATTTTTTTCTAGATTATATTTATTATTATAATAGTCAAAGTTGATCAACTTTTTGTCTCAAAACTGGAACATAGATAAAAATAAAATAGAACATTTAAACATGGAGCATTGTATTTAGCATATAAATAAAACAATTATTGCTCAAATCATAAACATATTTAGTGTAGCAGAATTAACTCAAATGATTACCCTGAGTAACATATTACATTTAACATTCAAGATAATGTAATTAAGTTTGCAAAAGTAGCTTCTCAGATTATGAAAAAAAAAAAAAAAAAAAAAAAAAAAAAGCAATTTTTGGTATAGGTACGTTAAAAGTTGTCATATATATAAATATTTTTCCAAATATCATAATACTGTATATTGTTTTATTTATCATGAGACCTAATTCTTCATTATATACTTCTATAAAATAATTTAATAACAATATTTTCTGTAACATTGCCCATTATCTTGCTTCATGCATTGCATAAGAATATATATAGTAAAAAGAGGTATTTCTAAATTCTGTTTTCCCATCCAATAAAATATAATTTATTAAAAGTAGAAAACTCTCTTCCTAACACATATTAATTACTATTTTAATGATGCATTATTACTTATTTTTAAGTTATTATAATTATTATACTTCATCACTTCAGTACTTTTATATAAAAGTACAAGAAAAAAAAGTATTACTATAATATTAATACGATTTTAGTGCATTAGTTTTACATTTTCAATTGTTAACTATCTGACTTTATTGTTAATAACCATTTTCAATAAAACCTTTACTGTGTATTTATGCAGACACTATTTTTTTTCTCTAATACCATTTTCCATTATTGGCATATAATAAAATTCTTTCTGTTAGTGTAAATAGATGATAATGCAAGGGGGGGGGGGGGGGTTAACATTTGTACTTTAACACTTACCCTCCGATGAAAAATAAAATTACATAAAAATAAATAACATTAGATTCCAAAAATTGAGGAAAAGGTGGAAACAATTAGTCAAGCATAATATAAGAGAACCTGAGCAATTATAGTACATCTATTGATATTATGCTCTCCAAGCATTTTATTTTGACCACGGCAAGAGATTATCTCTTTCACAGATAGTGGCTATCTCTTTCCTTTACTCAAAACTTCCAATCCATTTTTTTTTTCTTTCATATCTGTTTATCAAGTAGTTGTAGCATTTCCTTGCAATATTTACTGTAAAATATTGCCATATAAGATGTTGTACAATAATTTTTAAAGAATGTAAAATAGATACCATGGCTGGTACATAAAAATATCATTTCATTTCCTTCTTCTTCAGAAAAAGACAGTACCTTAAACTATATAAGATGCTTATATGAAACTTTTGTGTTTTTTTTTTTTTTTTTTTTTTTATTATTATTTCAAACACACAAATATACAAAGTCCAACCAAGGCATAGCCTTATCGGTTGGTTCATTTATTGTTACACAATCATGTCTTATTATATTATATTACTACATATACATATTTTTTATTATATATATTTCAAAAGCAAATAAAGTACGTATTTACACAAAAACATTTTTTTTTTTTTTTTTTTTTTTTTTTTTTTTTTTTCATTTAAGAGAAGTATTTTTATAATACAAGAAGCAAAAATTAATCATCATTAATCAATACAAACAGCAAAAAATTGTTCAACATTTTATAAATTATCAAGAAAGAATTTTTTCATATTAAATTTCGTTTCATTTTTATTTGCAAAACTTTTTAATTCTGATGGAATTTGATTCCATAATTTAGGAAGTAAAAATTTTTTTGTCCTTTCAGTGAATCTATTTACAATTCTTGGTACAAATAAAGGATTGGTCACTGCTGTTCTGGTACTATAAATATGAGTTCTCGGTATACCATGAGAATTTTCAAAATAATTTTCACAAATAAAAGAACATTTAAACATTTCTTCTATTGGCAATATCTTAAAGTACTTAAAATATTCAAGATCACTTTTTAGCTTATTTCCTTTTTTTAAAATTTTTAATATTCTTATTTGCATTTTTTTCAATTCCCATAATTTACCTGATTTAGTACAACCATAAGATAATAAACCGTATAATATATGTGGATGTACAAAAGAAAAATATAATTGTCTCATCGTCTGTTCATTCACATATGATCCTACTGTTTTTAATTTAAAAATTGCAGATCTCAATTTATTTAACAGTTGCATAATATGCAAATCCCAATCAAATGTTTGATCAATAATAGCTCCTAAGTAATTATAATTATTTACTTGTTCTACAACCTCACAATTACAATTTAAAGTAAAATTATGTAAACACTTATTAGTATGAGCTCTTAATTGAATATTTTGCATAGTATATGTATACTTATTAAAAATGTGCATAACTTTTGTTTTTTTCCTATTAATTAATATTTTCCTATCATGCGACCATTCCAAAACTGAATCAAAATCATTTTGTAACATTTTATTTGCAACTTCAAAGTTACTATGAGCCGCTATCATAAGTAAATCATCGGCAAACATTTTTGCTTTACAATATTTTAGTAAATTAAAAATTTTGTTAACATAAATTATAAAGAATTTAGCACTTAAGACCCCTCCTTGTATTATACCGCATTTTATTATTTTAATTTCACTTACAATATTTTTAATTTTGACAGCAACTTGTCTATTTTTTATAATATTCGCAATTAACATTAATGTTGGTCCTCGTATTCCAATTTCTTCTAAATCTTTTAACAATAAGTCATGGTCTATAGTGTCAAATGCTTTGGAATAATCAACAAATAAACAAAGAACATGATGCCCTTTTTCTAATTCTTCATTTATAAAATTGGAAACATCATATAGACATTTTGCTGTACCCTTTTTTTTTTGATAGGCATATTGATTTTTATTTATAATATTGAATTCTTCTAAATAATCAGACAATAATAATTCAATATGTTTTTGTATAAATTTATCAACAAAAGCAGATACAGCAACTGGTCTAAAATTATTATATAGTTTATGATCCCCACCTTTATAAATTGGCCTTATCAATGATAATTTTAGATTATCAGGATATACTGAGCTTTCAATACACATATTTGTTAATCTTATTAAATATTGAATTAATGATTCGCCACCAAATAAAATATCCTGAACACCTATATTATCATGACCTGGTCCTTTTTTCTTACTTAATAAATTAATAATATAAACTGCTCGTTTCTCATTTAATTTTGGTAGATACATTGATTGTAAATTACTATTAAATTTAAGCGAATTTTCACTTAATATTAAATTACAATTAATCTTTACATCTTCAATTGAATTTACAAAATGATTTACAAAATTATTAGCAATATCTTTGATAGAACTTACATCAGACATATATTTAATAATAATATTATCAATATTAAGATTTTCTTTCCCTAATATTTGATTAATAAAACACCAAGATTTTCTTATATCACCAGCAATTTCAACAAATTTAGAATGATAATAATTATTTTTTCTTTATTTATTAAAAAATTTATTTTGTTTCTTAATTTTTTATATCTAATTCTATATTCAGGCATATGTAATGAGTTTTTAAATTTTTGAAAATATTTGTCTCTATCTTTCATAAGAAATTTTATTTCATCAGTACACCACACATTATTTAATCTTCTATTCTTGCTATTTAATAATTTTTCACTTTCACATTTATCACTTATATTTCGAAAAACTGTTACAATATGATTATATAATTCATTTGGACAATTAATATTATTACATATACTCCAATCATAATTACAAATCATATTTCTGAATTTTTTTAAATTTTTAATTTTTACTTTTTCATTACAATTATTATTAATTAAATTAGTACTCAATATACAACCAGTCATATAATGATCGGTGATTTTACTTTTAATTATAAAACTATTATCAATTTCAAACAAATTATTTAATTTAACAAAAATATGATCAATACAAGTAGCTGAATAATTTCCTAGTATTGTACATTCCTCCCTTGTAACATCATTAACAATTTTTAGATAACCATATTTTGCCATTTTATTTTCATATTTTTGTACAATATTATCATTTTGATCTAACAAATTTAAATTTATATCACCTAAAATCACACAATTACTTTCATTATTTTTTAAAATACAATCTTTTAATTCTTTTATGAATAAAAGTTTGTTAGAACCTGGAGGTCTATAAATATTATACAGCATTAAATTATTATTCAACTTTAGACTTAAAACCTCCGCATTAATAAATTTTATATCAATAATTTTAGCATCAAATTTCTTATTAACAAACACTAAAACACCACCACCTTTATTTTCTTCTCTACTTTTTACAAATTTATCAAAATTAATTAAATTATAAACCTTTATTTCATGATCAAAAATATAAATTTCAGTCAACACAATAATATCAATATTCTCAACATTTTTATTAACATAAGCTAAAAAATTATTAAAATTTTTTCTTATAGAACGTATGTTTTGATGAACAATAATAACATTATTATTTTTCTTTTTCTTATCAATAAAAATATCATTTAAATCATTTTTTACTTCACAATTTACATAATCAAAATTAAAATTTAGGGACTCTTCCATATAAAAAAACAAAATTAAACTAACATTTCAATTCACATTAGAATGGAACTCCTGGCATACGTCGATCAAAATCATCATCACATTTTATTCTTATAGTACCTGTATCTTCAGTTTTCTTTGCCAATATTTTTCCATCCTTGACCCACACAAACTTCCACCCTCTCATTTTAGCAGCTGTGCGAGTTTTGTAGAATAATCTTTTCAATTCTTGAGTCAGATGTTCACAAACAAATAACTTGTCTTCCTTTGCATTACCTTGAACTTTGCCTATTGTAAGATTACGTGTTTTACTTCTGTCAAGCCACACTCTCCTCGCCTCAGTTGATTTGAACTTGACCACAACAATAGGTGGTATGCCTTGTTTACGTACATTCTTTGGGTTAGCATACACGCGATAACAGTCTTCAACTGATTGTGCAGCAGAAGGAGCGCCAATAACTTTGGCCACACTCTCTATCACATCACGCGTGTTCTCTCCCGTAGTCACTGGCATTCCATGAATTTCAATGTTCATAGACAATCTCTCTTGCTCAAGTTCTTGCACTCTAACATTTAGTTCAGATACTTCATTATCCTTCTTAATCACTTTTTCTTTTAGTTCATTAATTTCATTACTCATTTTTTTAAATAATTTATCTTGATTATCAAATCTCTCCAGTAAATCATCATATTTCTTTGACAAAAAATCGGTGCTTTCTTTTAAATCTTTGATTACAGAGGTATCTTGTTCAATCTTATCTACTTTATCAAGTCTTTTATCTACTTTATCAAGTCTTTTATTTATATCCTCAAGTAAATCAAACAATGATTTCTCACCTTTCTTTTCCTCATCTTCACTTGCATCTGAAAGTATGTCTTTTTTTTCTTGTTTACACTTAAGACAGAGCCATTTAGGTTTCCTCCCTGGTTTATTTGGCTTTACTTTTGTCTCAAGTTTAATGCACCCATTATGTGCATAGCACAATTTGCAACCATTACATAAAATCTTCTCTTCATTCACTTGAAATCCTTTTTTACATATCACACACGACGACATTTTTATTTCACTTTTTCAGCACAATATACAGTAGTATACGACGGAGCAAACACCAAACACAACCTCTCTCTCCGAAGTCCACTACTCAAGTCCTTATTTTAAAGTGTTATTTTACAGTAAACATTACTGTAGCTTTAATTCAGTATTACTTTTCTCATTAGACTGATATTATAAATATATTTTAAAATTGTTCATGAGGACGAGTTCAACTGTTATTAAAATAAAAACCATTTTGGTTTAAATATCATGAAAGGAAATAGTAAGGAAAGGAACCTAACATTCATCTTACCATAATGTCAACTATAGCTAGGTGAAGATCTTGATGGCACAGTTTACTTAAATATTTTTACTGTTTCAAGGCGTACAACACCTTGAACAAAAAACATGTATAATATCCTAATATACCTAAATATCAACTTTGATTTGGTCGGAGTTATTGATGTCTAATTTATTTTCCATTCACAAAAGCACAGCTGCGGTTTTGTGAATGGAAAATAAATTAGAAATCAATGACTCTGGCCAAATTAACATTGATATTTAGGTATGTTAGGATATTAGACATGTTTTTTGTTCAAAGTGTGCTACGTCTTGAAGATGTTTTGAAGATTATAGTTTCTAGTGTAATTACAACACATTCTAAGCAACTGAAGAAGAGGGAAATACACTGAAATGTCTTAATCAATGTAAATATTTGTGTTAACAGTGCCATCAAGACCTTCACCTAATTGCAAACAAGCTATTTGTTGATTTTACTATTATTTTCTTTGATAATATAAAAAGAGAAGATAGCATATTTTACCTACTAAGACATTAAAAAAAAAAAGTGTTTATTTTTACCAGTAATAATAATAATAATAAAATATTAAATAGCTGTATGTACTAACATTATTTTTAATCTTGAAATACTTTATTTGTGATACTGAAACAAATGGTAATGTTCTATTTTTACCAGGAATAATAGGTAATAAAAAAAATTAACTGCATGTACTAATATTATATTTAATCTGAAAATACGTAATTTGTGCTGCTGAAAATAATAACTTAAGAAAAAGAGAAAAGAAACATAAAAAAATCTTCCATTATTTTACTACAAAAATAAACTAACGATTGAATTTGATGGTTGTTCTTAAAAATAAGTTGATTTCAGTAGGAATGGTTCCGCAGAAAGTAATTTTCCAGCATCATTACAGGACCAGATGAACTGTGGACGTACAGCTTTTACATCAGGGAAGAAATCTCCAAGCTGTAACATATGAAACATACTCCCTGTTAATGTAAGTAGATAACCTATGTAATCCAGAGAGGATTCCCGCTGAAAAGTACTGGTCAGCTGGAGACGTGTATTGCGGGTCAAAATTACATTGATCAAATTGGCAACAAAATATAACTTCCAGGATAAAATAAAATTAAAGGCAACAGAAAATTGAATAACGATATTCTCTTTGGATTACCTATCTATAGAAATACCTTACTCCCTGTTAGACTTGTAAACATAAAAATTAATTAGATTGGGAAATTTAAACGATTTCTGTATGGATATACTGTATTATGAAAGGAAATATTAGTGGAACCAACAAGTGCCTTACCATGATGAGGTCTGTAGCTAGGTGAAGATCTTGATGGCTAGATGGCACCTAGTTAATACAAATATTTACATTGATTGCCGTGATTCAAGGGTGACAACCATCTTTTTCAGTTGCTTAGTGTACAGTATTTTATGTATACTATACTCTAGGCAGCTGAAGAAGAGGGTCATCATCCTCAAAACATCTTATAATCAATGTAAATGTTTATGTTATCTGTGCCATCAAGATCTTTGCCCATATGGACTTTATCATGGTAAGGCGTTGTTGGTTTCCCTATGAAAATATATGTAGTTATCAGGTTTTCCTTAAATTGATGTTATCAGGAAAAGCAATTATTTTTATGTTTAAAAGAAGTAATCAAATGTCTTATAGTTCCTGATTTTGTTCATCTATTGTTGGGTTTAAAATTCTTAAAAAAAAGAAAAAAAAAAAAAAAAAAAAAAAAAAAGGAGGCAATCCTACAAATTTTATGATTTTTTTTTTATCATTCTTAATAATTTTATGGGAAGGAAACAAAAATGTTAACATAATAATTATTTTAAGCCTAAGTTTTGTTTTTATTATTAATTTTTGCACAAATTTAATGTTTAGCTGACTGATTGCATTAGTTTCACCATACATACATACATACAGTTCGCGCCACCTAAGGATGCGACCAATGAGAGAGCGCCTAAAAACTCTCCATTTAGTTAACCGTACCCCACCTCCTAGTGACCTTGAGCGCTTGAACCTATATTGGCTCGTGCCTCGATTTCGATTAATCGCAAACATCCTTAGGTGGCACGGACTGTACTGTATGCCATTTGAGTTGAGATCAGATTTTTTTCAAAGCTAGTATACTGTACTGTACTTCATATTTTTATGGCTCATCAGTAATGCAGCCATAAACATTTTTTTTTTTTTTTTTTTTTTTTTTTTAATTCTGTAAAAGAATTTAAAAACAGGTCCAATGACTGGTTAATTTTTTGTAAAATAGAGCTGTCCGATTTAAGTGATTTAACATAATTTTAACATTTTCAACAATCTTACACTAAATATTAAGGAAAAATCCACTATCCAATGGTGCATAATTAAAAAGATTGTATAGAAAAACAAATAGATAGATTAGGAAAAAATTGGGTAATGAGAGATAGTATTGAGCATATGACACTAGTAACATTTGATGGATGATAAGAAGTTAATAAAAAGATCTGCAGATGTTGTGAGCTTAGATCTGGCAACCTAGCATTTAATTCAACTCACACTTAAACACCATTCTTTGCTCTGTTGCTAAATAATGAAGAAATTGGACTTTGAAAGCATTATCTACTTGCATGTAACCTTTATGCCACGGATAAGTTTGCATTCTTCTTTTGTTATACAAATATTAAAAAAACAAAATCTTACCTCTGTTAGTCCCTCTGTTGTTTCTGTGATGAGGTAGTTGACACTTTCATCTAAATCCTCATTTAGCTTTCTGTAAAATGTAAAAAAATTATACATAGGCCTATAAATAAGCTATTAGGGAAAATAATTCATCATGCTTAGGCATGATAAATTTGAAAGGGATGGGAGATGGCCAGTGAAGGACTTTCCATAATAGAATGTGCCCCAGTTTGGTGAAAATCTTGCTAGCACATTCATTTGAGTCTGTAAGGACTGATGAAGGCCCAAAGGCTTTAGTGCCCAAAGCTATCCAATAAGTGTTAATTCTTTTCTTTGTTGTGTTAGCAAGATTCTCACCAAAGTATGTAATTCTCTTCACAATGGTAAGGCCCTTGGATGGTTTTATTTAATCGCATCTTCCCCCCCCCCCCCTCTCTCTCTCTCTCTAAATTTTTAGGGGCTCTTAGGAAGTTATTTTTCATAAAAGAGATTAACAGCATGAAGTACACTGTAAAAGTTTTATATTTTACCCTTTAAATGCAGTGATGTAACGTTTGAGTTTTTTCTTATCTTTCTCTGATAGTTCTTCGTGTAATGAGAAAGTAAGACTTGATAAGAAATCTGGCAAAGGAGGTAATGTCGTCACATCCCCGTCACTGTCTACGTCTGTATCTGCATTGTAAGCATCATCTTCTATGTTGATCACCTCGCTTGGCTTGCTAACACTGTGAAATAAATACCAAGTCAATATCTCATATATCTGAGAGAGGGGAGAAAAACAAACAAACATTGCAGTGGGTAAATGTTAAAAACAACAACATATAAATGAAAATAGTACATAGAACAATTAGACTAAAAGTTAATGAAAAGCAGAGATTCTCTATTTTGCAGTTCATTGGAAAATGGGATCAAATTTCTAACCGAGACAGTGAGTCATTGAAAAAATATAGGCCTATTATATACTGTATCTACCTCTATTTCAAACTCAAGATAAATAAAAATACAATAATAGGAATCTAATAATTCAACAGAAGAGAAAAAAATATATGAAACCCCCTCTCAGAATATGTAATAACAACAATTACTTAATATAGGCCTACTTAATTTCATCAGCTTCCGTCACACATGCTCCAATAAAAACCTCCCTTTAATATTTTATTTCTAAACAAGCTATGGCATCATGCTGGGGTTTCTAGTACACTGCCATTGAATAAATCTGACTGCTTGCATTAAAGTTTCCCCATATATTTACCATTTGGAGAGATTAACGCTTCTGTCAGATTTATTCGGGAGGAGAGTACATCCCTTGCAGCAGAAAATGAAGTCATTTCCTAACCTTCACAAAAATCCCTAGGCTTGTACCTAAACCTTGCAACTAAAAACATGTGCAATCTCTTTTAATTAGCAATTAGCAATGGGTGAACAACTTTTTATTTAAGTTTCATAGTGTGGGAAAAAAAAAAAAAAAAAAAAAAAAAAAAAGAAGAAGAAGAAGAAGAAGACAAGAAAAAAAAATTACAAATAAGTTTACTAATTTTTGTGGGATGAGTGAAAAAAAGAGAAATTGGAAGCCTGAGCAACAGAAACTGATAAATTTCAGTATGGTAAAGATTCAAATAATAGATAATGTACCTTCTACTAGGGGTAGGAACTACAGTTATATCATCATCAACATCAGTCTCTCCATCATAAGCATCCACAGATTTGGTCTTATTTGTGCTGCCACTTGGAGTTTTGCTTGTACTCTCAATCTGAACTTCATCATCTGTCTCTCCATCGTAGTTATCTATAGTTTCAGACGTAGACGTAGAGGCTGGTACCAGACTTTCATCCCAGATTTCTTCCTCACTCTCATCTGCATCTTGATCTGTTGACTCCATTGCATACCTGAAATTAATGAATCAAAGGTCAACTTCAGTTCAATGCAAACATTGCTCTACCTTCTATGATACCTTAAAGCCATAGACCACATAAAACAACATAAGCTTTTTAATGAATAAACACGAAATGGGATCTTCAAGACTGATGACAATTTTTACCAAAATGTTAATGTAGCCCCACGAGAGAGCGTGAAAAAACTGTACAGTATGCAATTAGCGTGAAAATTCATGTTCATGACGTCAGAAACATGCAAAAATTAGTGTGAAACTGTTGTGCGGGTTGCATAAATCGAAATTTCTGATTACTGCTACAGAGCTACAGTTGGGTTTTGAGACAAACTAAGGTTATTTATGTAAGTCGCATCAAGTGTTTTGTTGTGATATAAATGCTCATGTTTTTCTCTGGTCTATTCCTTTAAAGTGGGGGCGACTTTGTGACCCTGTTTTTCACTCACTATTTATTGTAATTAATATAAGGAAAAAAAAAAAAAAAAAAAAAAAAAAGGAATTCCAGTTAGGAAAATGAAAAGATAGAAATACCAGCAAGGGTCTTATGACAGTGGAAGTTCTATGGAGAGGTCGAGGTCTCGCGTGGTACAGAGTTTTAGTTACTGTATATGTTTATATAACTGAGAGCTTTTGATATCATAATAACATTATCAAAGAAGAAAATTAATTGAGCACATCACAGAGTTGTGTGTAGTCTTGTACAAAAAAAAAAAAAAAAAAAAAAAAAAAAAATCTGTGCCATGTAAGACCTTGACCTTTCCATGGGACTTCTAATGTGGTAAGGCCTCATAGAGTTATTATAGACATAGGGGCTAGGGTAGCAGACGCTGCGGTATTCGTGCTAAGTCTCAGAATTTGAGTGCACTTTCTGCCAGCGCACTTTTTCTCAGCGGCCCTGATTAGACAATGCGATGTAAACAAAGCTGTGACCACCAATCATAAAGTCTGCCATCGCGCAGCATCAAATTTTAATGCCTATCTTCTGAGAATTCTTCTTTGGAGGCACAGAGAGCTCAATGTTATTACCATAGGGCTATCCTCTCTATCTATATAATCTCTTTGTAAGAGAGGCCTTTGCTGGTACAGCATTTCCATCCGTTTCTTTAATATTGATACAAAAGTTAAGCTTTTATTGCTTTTTTCATAAAAAAAAAAATGTATAAATAAAAACCCGAACTTAACAAGGAATGTAGCAAGAATTAATTTTTAACCCACATGTACAGATGTAACAAATAATTTTACCTGCGCCACGGAAATCTCTTCTTTTCACGATGTGAGTGCTCAATCCATTCTTTTTTCACAATTTTTCCATTGCCACTGGCTTTTACTTGGCGAGCCTTAGGTGTGTTAGGGAATGCACAGCTGCAAAATACAAAGTTAACAGTTATTACAGTAAATTCTTGATTGTATGAAATTCAATTATGTGAATTTCTCAATTTTGTGAAATGCTCAGTTGGGTCCACAGCAGACTTCAATATAAGTATGGCAACGTTAAGCTCTTGATTTTGTGAAATTCAATTTTGTAAAAATGACTATTTTTTGGGTTCTTTTTAATTTCACAAAATTGAGAGTTTACTGTATGTATAAATATATACTTTGCAACTGTAATGTTTTTTTCTTATATTTATATATTATATAGATACTTTGTAAAATTAATTAGGAAAGGTTAAACCATTTTGGTTTGAATATGTATTATGTAATCAAAGAAAGGACAGGAGGAAACCACCAACAAGCACCTTACCACGATGAGGCCCATAGCTTGGTGAAAGTCTTGATGGCACAGGTTACACAAATACAGTATTTACAAATTTACTATGCTATGACGGCCCTCGAAACTCGAAATGTCTTAGTAAACTTGTAAATATTTGTGTAACCTGTGCCATCCAGACCAACTGACCTAATCGTGGTAAGGTGCTTGTTGGTTCCCCCTATTCTTTCTTTGATTGTATAGATACTTTATTAAGGAAAATAAACCATCACAGTTAGGTATGATAAATTTGAAAGAAATAGATTTAACTTATACATACATAAGATGTGTACATTTCCTATCCCAATCTGCTTGATATTTTGCCCCCATCTCTGAAGCTTGATGTCTCAAAGTTCCCCTCAGAGGATTCTGGAACCCACTTAGCACGATCACCACATCTTTCATCAGTTCTTTGAATGGACGAGTGGTGTGGACTTTAGGAGGCACAGCTGGAAGAGAACAAATTAAAAAAATTAGAAATGGAAAAGAATAAAGGGAGACTAAAAACTAGTAACATCAGAACCAGTGTGGCCAGATCGTATTTTTTAATATCGCCACGAGAGAGTCAAAACATCGTCATTTCTATGCTATTTCTGGGTAATCTATCGCCACTCAATTGAAGCTTCCTATACTTGCAATGTTTAATTTTCATTGCCATATTAATGAAAATGAAAGATACCAGCAAGGGTCTTACCATGGTACAAGTTCTATGGAGAGGTCAAGGTCTAACGTAACACAGTTATGATTAAAATGTTTATCTCTGTGCCACATGCTATCTCAACTTCTCCAAAGAACTTCTACTGTGGTAAGGTCCTTGTTGGTATCTGGATTCTTTTCTCTAATAACTACAGTGTTTTTTCCTACAATTAAATATTATTTCCTAGCATATTTTTGCATACCATTCTAAACTAATGAAGCTACCTATATTGTTAGTTTTATTTCTTTGTGAACTGTACCATTTTTTTTCTAAGTAAAAGTTTTACATAGAGTAGAGTACATATATTCTAGCAACAAAAAACATGGCTTATTTCATAAAATAACCAAGTATCAACGTTGATTTGTCCGGAGTCATTGATTTCTAATTTATTTTCCATTCACAAATATGACAGCTGCGGGTTTATGACGTCACAGCTCACTAGTCCACGTGTGCGGAAAGCGGAAACAGGCGAGCTGTGATGTCATAAACCCGCAGCTGTCATTTTGTGAATGGAAAATAAATTATAAATCAATGACTCCGGCCAAATCAAAGTTGATATTTGGGCATGTTATGAAATTAGGCATGTTTTTTGTTCATGGTGTTCTATGCTTTTAATCAATATGATCAATCAGAGGTCATTTCCAGGGACTTACGAGACTCAGGTGGAGGAGTATCTCTTTCAAGTGCTTTTCTGTTGTCTCCTTTGAACTTTGAACCTTTTGGTGCAGCAGGGGAACTTCCTAAAAACACAAAATATTGCTGTTGGTTTAAACAAATCAATAAGAAAAATGTGTATATCAAGAACGAGAGAGAAAAAATAAATTAGCATTAAACCTTATGGGCTTAAGATGTAAAAAAAAGCAAACTTATAAAAATTCTGCATAACAAACTTAATTAATATTTTTTTTACTTATTTAAATAAGTTCCTAAGCAAAGGTCTTAAAATTAAATAAAAATATATATTTACTGAAAGAACTTCAGTTTTTTAAATTAACTTATTCAATTTCTTTGAACATTTTTTGAAGCATTAACATTTAAAGAGTCAATAAAAATAGCCTGGCAAAACTTATACCATGGTAGGTGTATGTGTACGTAATACAATGCAAAATAATAATAATAAAATAATCTTGCAGAGTACAATATAAAATAAAACTTTATTAATTTTTTTCTTTGGGCCAAATTGTAATGCTAAAATATATCACTACAGATAATTGGAATCTTAGTTTTACAAGCCCTACAATGCGTACAATACCGAAATTTTAAAGTTTTTTCTTGTAGAAATCTAATAAAAAAATATAGGTATATATTATACATTAAAATATAATTAATAAGGAAAGGTAAAAACCATTTCGGTTTGAATTAATAATCAAAGGAAAGGATAGGAGAAACCAACAAGCACCTTACCACGATGAGGTCCGTAGCTTGGTGAAAATCTTGATGGCACAGGTTACACAAATATATTTACAAGTTTTAATATGTTTCAGTTGCTTAGAGTATAGTGAAGATTTTCACCAAGCTACAGACCTCATCGTGGTAAGGCGACTGCTGGTTTCTCTTATCCTTTCCTTTGATTTTATATTAAATAAAAAGGCATAGTACCTGCTTTGTCAGTAGTGTAGTTTCCATTTCTCTTCTTATTTGCAGTATTTCTCTCCTCTGAGTGTTCTCTCTTACGAGGCTTGATATTGGCAGCTTTTGTTTTTGAGCTCTCCATAGCAGCCAGGGAGGAAGGACTTGAGGCTTCAGCAATAGCTGCAGCAGCTGAAGCAAAACATAATCAATCTAACATCAATATATGGATGCTGTTGCAGTTAAACAACACTTCTACTGGTGGCAGGATTGCTTACTTTACCGCATCTAAGTTTATCGTGGTAGCCATAATAGAAACACACATCTACATGAATTGTGATACCAATTGTTACAAAACACTTTTACATAGGAAAACAGGTGTAGAAGTGTTTTATACCTGATGTTTTATAATGTAGATGTCGAGGTTGTTGAGAGCAATATGTGTAACTCGTTTTTTGTCACGCAAAGCAAAATGTCTATCTTGTTATTTGTCACTTTTTTTTTTTTTTTTTTTTTTTTTTTTTTTTTTTTTTTTTTTTTTTTTGCCACAGTAAGCAATATGTGTAAGTCGAGCATCCCATCGGAAACAACTTACACATTTTGCTTAGCTTGACAAAGAACGAGATTCACATATTGCTTGCAACAACATCGATGCGTGTTTATATTTATATGGCTATCAAGATAAATGTAAATGCATAAAAGTTTAAAAAATAATTATAATAGCCTAATAATAATAAAAAAATAAAAAATGTGGTTTAGCCGCAACAGCATCATTATATTTTAGTATTAAATTATACTTGGCATCACATTATTTTTCATTAATAGGCAACAACAGTGCTACAGCACCCATCATTGGACATACAGTTGATTACAGTACTTACAAAATAATGTAATAGTACAGTACTGTACTTTTTTTTTTAATTTAATTTTAATTTTGATTTGGTACAGTAAATAAACTACTGCCAAGTAAGTGGAGTTTAGTGGGGAAAAAAAAAAAAAAAAAAAAAAAAAAAAAAAAAAAAGGTAAGCTGACAATTTGTTGTTTTTGTTTTGATTTAACATGCTATCTAATGGTGCATTGATAACTGAACTTATTTATTAATAATTTCTGTAGCTTACTGAACCATTGTTTTTCTGAATTTCAAGCAAATTTAGTTACAAATATTTTTAAACAAAATAGCCTGAAATTCAGGAATATGAATTATTAAGAGCGCAGGAAGCTACAGTAAAAATTTCAACTTGGAAAAAATATCTACAAGCTGCTCGTTCTCCCATACGAAACACAAATTTGGAGGCTTTTTAAGTATATTTTATAAGTAAGTATATTTTAAGATATAAGGTCAGTACCCTACTCCCTTAAGTAATAATAATACTCATACAGAATATGCAATATGCAATAATAATAAACTATTATAGAGCTTTAACATCAAATATATCTGAATATTTTAATTACCTGTCTTAGGTTTCTGAGGTGAAACTTCTTTTCTCATTTTAGCAAACATACTACCAGTACTTGGTGAGTCATCTTTCTTGTCTTTCATTTTTGCAAACAGACTGCCAGGTCTAATATCATCTTCTTCCTCTGATCTGATAGTAAACTTGCCCAGCTTGAGTGGAGGAGAGCGAGATAGAGCAGCACTGGTACTTGTTGAGGGAGCAGGTGTACTTTCTTCAGCCTCAGGAGGAGAGTGAAGAGAGAGAAAGGAGATACCGTATTGCATGTGGCTGGTGTATGGCTGAGTGCAAACAATCTGGAAATTACAAGTTTTAATTTAGTTGTTTTCAAACTTAAAAGTAAAGTAAAAAAAAAAAAAAAAAAAAAAAAAAAAAACTGTAATAACATCCTAACATACCTAAATATCAATGTTGATTTTGCTGGAGTCATTGATTTCTAATTTATTTTCCATTCACAAAATGGTGCATGAGGATTCTGACGTTACAGCTCGCCTGGTCCACGCAAGCGTAAAACAAGCGAACTGTGACCTCAGAGTCCGCACGCACTATTTTGTGAATAGAAAATAAAATAGAAATCAATGATTCCTGCCAAATCAACGTTGATATTTAGGTAAGTAGGATGTTATTCAAGTATTTTGTTCAAGGTGTTCTATGCCTTTAAGTAAAATAAACCATCGTAGTTAGGTTGATAATATACTAGAGAAGGATATAGGAAACCAGCAAGGCCCTTACTATAGTGAAGAGAATTTCATTATTTGACAAAAATCTTGCTAGAACAAAAAAAAAAAAAAAAAAAAAAAAAAAAATGGATAGCTTATGGCACTATACTTGGAGTGTAGTGCTGAGCTGAAATACATCCAATATCCAATATGTGTTTGTTTTTTTATTCCTAGGACTCTCTACACTATGGTAAGGTACTTGCTGGTTTTCTCTATCCCTTTCCCTTTCTTATCAACCTAGCTACAAAGGTATATTTTCCTTAATTTTGCATTTAACTAACACAAATTTTAAATTTGAAACTATTCACTATGGTTTTTAACATGTATTAACTTTCTGATGAATGATGATGACATATTTCATATCAAGAACATTTTAAACTCAAATTATCAATTATGTATAGTAAGGGTTGGCAAGTGAAAACAATGTGCCGGCATTTACCGGAATTTACCATGGTAATTACCGGCATGGACTTTATGTTAAATGCCATGGCATTTACCGGCATTTATGAAAAAATGAACAATCTTCACTTGTGTTGAACTTAAATGAAAAATCCAATAATAAAATGCTATTAATTCAACAAAAGATCCTATAATTTTTTTATTAAGTATTGCTTTTTAGGAATTATTAGTATTATTTATTCGTTTTAATTAATCAAGGAGGCGTGCAGCATTATAAAAGACTTGCAAATATTAAAGTTTTTATATTATTTTTTTAAGAACAATTTAACTAATAAAATAATAATATCAAAATAACTTCTTTAAATAGTTAATTTTTATTTACAAAAATGAAACATGATGATTTATAATATGTAATATAGTAGCTCGTTCTATAAACTACACACAAATATTGAGCCAGCTTCGAAAATGTTCATTTGTTAAAAACAGCTGGATATGACGTCGTTACCTGTTTACTAATTTATAATGGTTGATCATTGTTATTTCTTCTTTTAGAACTTTGAACTTGATAAAAATTAAAGAAACTTTCCAAACAAAGTAAGATCAACCAATGAATGTGTCTTATTTTGTTGGTCAGCCAATCACTGTTATTGAGATTCACTTTACTTTACAGAACGAGCTTATATGTAATCAACTGTATATACTAGCTCGTTCTGTAAAGTAAAGTGAATCTCAATAACAGTGATTGGCTGATCAACAAAATAAGACACATTCATTGGTTGATCTTGAGCTGATAATAGTGAGTTGCATATTGAGACTGGAACTTTGTTTGGGAAGTTTCTTTAATTTTTATCAAGTTCAAAGTTCTAAAAGAAGAAATAACAATAATCGACCATATGTATAAACGTAGTAAACAGGTAACAACATCATAAGCAGCTATTTTAAACAAAGGAACATTTTCGAAGCTGGCTCAATACTTGTGTGTAGTTTATAAAACGAGCTATAGTTAATATTTAAATTTGACCAGAGTATGTCATTTATAATTTAGATTGGATTCATGATATGATAAATTTATGAGTTTCTATAAATATATTTAATTTTCATTAAGTATAGATCTGTCAGGCATAAGGGGAAAAAAGTGAATATTTTTTATTTGAATTTCCAAATGTCATTCTAACAATCATTCCATGCCAGAACTTCATGATTATTAATTATTAATAATTACGACTATTAAAGCGATCTTTAATATTTTTTTATTCATTTCGCATGTTAAACCATAAATGTATTTCTCTATATTTGTTCAAACTCTAGCATGTTCATTACATTTGATGCTTATAAATATACTATTTTTTATGGATTTATAATGTTAAGAGTATTGTACTAATTTTAAAACAAATTATGAAGTTTATAACCCCTTTTTTCACAAAAGTCCACTAAATGCCGGTAATTGCCGGTAAATTCCAGTAAATGCCACTGGCATGGACTTAATTGTAAATGCCGGCATTTATGCCAACCCTGAAGCAATACTTATGCATGCGTATTAACAATTAAATCAAATTCACAGCAACAATTTACCTCAAATTCAATAAACTTATACAACAAATTAAATACATCAATATTAGAAATAAAACTGATAGTTACTTGAAAGAAAAATTAAAACTATTTTGTTACAAAAAAAAAAAAAAAAAAAAAAAAAAAAAAAAAGTAGGGGAAACCAACTAGTGCATTTCATTATTAAAAGTCTGTAGCTAACAGTAAGTGAAGATTTGATGGCAGTTTACTCAAATATTTACATTAGGATGCTTTGAAGGCAGCAATCTACCTATGCCACTCTAAACAACCAGGGCGAGTATTCTTGCCCTCCAATCAACTGAAGAGTTAATTTCAGTCCTATAAAAATACATCAAAAATGGTTTGGGAACTTTTTTTTTTTTTGGGGGGGGGGGGGGGGCTCTCTTAACTATGGTAAGGCCCTTGCTGGTTACCTCCATCTCTTCCTTTTCTAGTTTGAAAAAATATGTATCCAAAAATAATTTTTAAAATATTTTAGAATCAATATTTTTAAAACTTAAGGACTGAGGTAAACACATTAAATATTTATAATTATTTATTTATTAAACACCAAGGTGTACTTATACATATTTATATACATATTTATATAGGTCTACATTTTTGCATATTGACTTAATGATAGGGTCCGAGATGGACAATGAAGTAAGTGGTACCTAGTACATAGGCCACTACATAATACACTAAATTAAATATTATTAAATATTTATGTAAACTGTGCCAGTAGAATCTTCACCTGTAACCATTGGGATTATAGGTGCCTATGCATTTAACAATGTAAAATTTAAAAAATCTAAAAAAAAAAATTTAAAAAAAAAATCCATTAAAAATCTAAAAAATCCATAACCTGGCTCGGTTTCTACAGAGCTAAAAGAGCGGCTAGTATAAACCCTAGATTACTTGCTATATGCGTTTTTCTGTTAAGGGGTCCCTGGACAGCTCAATGCTCGCTATTCTTATATGTGTCTATCTGTAAATATTCTATCATATCTTTGATGTCACTTATCAATGCAAAATGCGTCCCCCCCCCCTAATATTATTTATTATTTTTAACAATGTAAAAGGAGAGCCTTATTTAAGTAAGTTTAACAGGTAATTGACAGTTGGCTGGTTGTAGGGATAGAGAAATGGAGCTATAGTTTGCTACAGACATCATTATAGTAAGAAGTCTAAGAAGCTTGCTGGTTTTCATATTCTTCCTTTTGATAAGACTGTTAGCTATTTACCTTGACTCTATCCCACTTCTGCTTGGCAGTATCTTGACATAGTTGACTCTGTGTAAACATTCTTACACGATTGGATGGGGAACCATTTTTAGACTCTCCAGGAGACATGAATGATGACATGCCAAGTAACACCTGTTTTAATAACAAATAGTTTAAGTAAATATAACAGATTAAAATTAAATTACAGTTAATAATAGAGAACAGTAGGTAGAGAGACTCTAGACCACATTAAATTGAAAAAATTGATATAATACAAAGATTGTCTAATTTATAGGCTATAGTTAATTGGGCTGTGCAAAGTTATGGAAATGTCGAAGAGTATATAGGTATCAACTTTCACGCAAAAATATTTTTACTTTTGTTTCAAGTTTATTCACAATCAATGACACTTTGAAAAATATTGACTTATTGGATAATTTTGATGCAACCATTCAGTTTAATATACTATACCCTGAGCACTCAAATTTTTAAGTGTCGTGTTTACAGTATTTTTATATCGACGTTGTTGCGAAAAAAATGTGTAACTTGTATTTTGTCAGGCGAAGCAAAATGTGTAAGTCGTTTTTTTGTCATGCTAAGCAATATGTGTATGTCGTTTTTTGTCATGCGAAGCAAAATGTGTAAGTCGTTCCCGAACGTAATGGAGATGGCGCTCGACTTACACATTTTGCTTAGCGTGACAAAAAACGACTTGCACATTTTGCTTCGCCTGACAAAATACGAGTTACACATTTTATTCGCAACAACGTCGATATATGGTATTGGTTCATCATCTTGTTTGAAGAATTTTTCAACATTGCGAGCGCCATAAGGTTCAATTTCTTTTAAGAACATGATGACCTCGGTCACAAAATTTCAGAACCACACGACGACTAGGTGGCGCACGTTGAAAGACCCCTGAACGAAATAATGAACCGAGCAAGAGAATAACCCAATACCATACCTACTGCAGTTAAGGGGAAAAATATTTTTGTATGTCTACCAGTGGTACTAGTCCTGTTTTTAACTGTAGCAGAACCATATAGCCAAGTTAACCTATTTCTATTTACCACAAGAAGGCCTTTATTTATTGTATGTATATAATAAACAAATTATATTTATACACTGTATTGTATACCTCAAATTGAGTATCAGGTGGTGAGCTTGATTTTCCCACGAGAACTTCCACAAACGCCGAGCAGTTATTCCCTACATCAATGCTGTGTATTTTAGTTTCTTTCTCTAGGGATAAGATAACACAAGCTTGCTGTTCTCCTGATTTTGCACAACGCCATTTACGATACGTTTCAGGTTTTAGCAAGTTAGCTGCTGGGTGATTCTGAAACATATTGATGATGGAAAATTAAGTTTTTAAATAATAATGTAAAATTACCTAAATGGCTAAACATTTATTTCTTTGTTTATTGCAACTTGCAACACGTTACATTAAAAATTTCCGCATCTTATTTTTATTAGGATCCGATCATCCGATAATAAAAGTGGAAGGTTTATAATTTTTTAAACTTTCATACCGGTATGACCGGCAGCTCATATGCAGAAAACGCGCTACATTATAAATGTATGTATACATATTATATTGCTTTGTACATTAAGTATATTGCTTGAGCAATTTATCATTAATAAAATATTTAATTTCAATAACTAAACGGCAAAATTATAATGTAAATGAAGTGTAACAATTATTAAAAACATGGCAAAGTGCAGCCCACATAGACGCTATCTAGTACATCAATATTTGATCTCGATTTTAAACATAAATTTTGTGTTGAATTTCTTTAATTTATAAACTTACCGGATCTTCGCTACTACAGCTTACAACATGTTGAAATTTTATATCTGGCATATCTGTATTTTATGCAAAATTTAATTAAAAATAAACAAAACTTTTGACAACAAGATGAAAATCATGGATCATTGGAAATGTGACACGCCTTCTTTCTTATTTAAGCGGGAAAAAATGAGTTTCAACATTCAATTGTTTCTTCGTATTTGGGGTGGGAAAAGTTTTAATAGTTTTCAGATCTGAATGCATTTATGCACCTGTAATTATAAATAAATAAACATTTAGAAAAATAGAAAAATACGAATTGTACTTTACATCATATATTAATTAATTAATTTAAATCGTTATAAAAAAGAAAAATCTGTTTTAGTTTTTTTATTATTTCTTATTTTTACTCTCTTATTTCTTATATTATTTGCCATAAAATTAATTACAATGCTAAAATAAATATAAGTATTTAATTAATAATTTTTATTATATTTTTTATAAGCAATTCTCATAGACCCTGATGAAATATCTTTCATGTATATTATAATATACGAATATACCCCCCTTCTAGAGTACTTTTAAATAAAGTAAAAAAAAAAAAAAAAAAAAGTATATAGCGCTCCGTCTAGGGTATATAGTCCTTCCTTGCATTATATAAATATTTTTATGCTCATTCCCCACCTTTAAATATTTTATTTTCTTAGCAAAGACTCTATTATAGAGTAATTACAATTTTTCCTTCATTTTAACCACAGTAAAAGAGCTAGAATATTTACCATTTCTCTCAAATACTTTACAATTGCAATCCATCAAATATCTTTTAGCTTTTATTTCATATAAATAATATTATGAGGTTTCTCTCCTATATGCTATTAATTATTGTAGCACATAATTAATTTTATTAACATCACAGTGATATTATTTATTTGTTATCAAGTAAAATAAATAAATCATAACCATAATTCTAGAATTACAAATAAAATTAAAAGTATATATAAAAGAACTGAATAATGTAGTTGTCTGAATATCTATAATAAATTGATTACCTTTAGATATGAGAAAGCAAAATGATTTAATAGCTTTTAAAAAACAATTGAATTTTTTTCCTATTAAATAAGCAGTGTTACTCAATTGATGAATATATGAATGATGAAATAATTTAAATACAAATTGTAATTTTATGTCATTTTTTTTTTTTATTATTTTTTTTTTTTATTTGTATGTTGTTGTAAATAGTTTGACAATCATTTCTATATTGTCATTTATGGCAAAAACCTAATGCATTGGATTGTATTATGTATGTTGGATAAAAGAAATGAATAAAAGAATTTTGAATTTTGAAGTATGTAAATGGCATTTCTACAATATGTTTTAGTGATATAGGTTACCGATCAGTGATAGGGGAACATAAAATAAAACTTTTTCTTTTTGCAATAATTATACTCTTTATTTAGGATAAATATGGGAAGACCCTAAACATTTATTATTATTATTATTTTTTTAATAATATTTTTTGTTCAACAATTAGCAACAATAATAATATCTCTTTTTTTTTAATAATAAGAATAATCTTTTTTCAAAAACGATTAAATAAAACGATATAAAATTATTATTACACAGAAAAAAAGGAATTCAAAATGTGATATATTTTTTATTTATTATTAATTTTTCTCTCTCAGGGGTACTTTTTATAGTTTTTTTTTTCTCAGGTCATCTAAACATTTATAATGAATAATTTATTTATATATTATTAAGATCACACTTTTATACTTATTTAGTAAATTATCAATATCAATTTGGGTAAATATAAATATTTTTAAATGTGAGATTTTTCATACAAAACTTAGTTATTTTAAGAATATAAGAATAATGTTTAATAAAAATTAAAAACAAGTATTTTATTTTTAAAAAAGTCTAATTTTTAAGTCCTTTTTATTTATTGCTATACTCTATATTCTAAAAAAAACGATAAGGATATTGGAGGTTATCGGTTTAGCGCGCGGGGAAAGCTAAGGGTCCCCTAATTTAACATTACGCGTATGGGGAAAAACACGTTTTTTGTTTTTTGCGATTTTTGAGAAAACTACTCCACCAATTTCGGAGAAATTTAAATGAGAAATACTTGAGATACTTTTACGTGTTTTAAGCCATAGTCATTTTTAAGCATTTTTTAAAACCGATAACCTCCATTAAAAGAAACAGTAATAAAAAATAAAAGTTTATTCTTTCCATTCAATTTTAAATGTCATCTTATAAGAAGATAAAATGAAACATTAAATAATATTACAAAATAGTGATATTGTATGTTATGTAATACAAGAAATCTATTATGTAAACAGAAAAGGAAAAAAAAAAAAAAAAAAAAAAAATCTTAAAATAGCTAATAAATTATTATTATTTTTATATTTATTTTACCCAAAATATTTTAGTATGATAATTATACCCTAATAGCCTGTTCACACGAAGCAAATATTTACATTGTACAATAATTTTGATTACATTTTATTTTTAAATCCGATTATACAAGCAATAAAATGGATTTACTGCACTTTTAAAAAAATATTGCAAAGCGTGAACTTGCTTTTTAAATCACATTCATTATTTTGGAGTTTTTACACAGAGCTTCGTTTTAGAGACAATTTTCTCTACACATATAGAGGTTTTTTATTTTTTTTTTTTTAAATATATTTCTATTTTAATAAGAATATATAGACACAGTTTTGTATTACTATTTTATCATTACATTTTTTTTTTTACACCTAAATATTATTGAAATATTTAAAAGTATTGTTGACATTTTTGTATATAAATTTATATGTGTATGTCCTAGTTAAAATAATTAAAATCTTTTATTTTGTAAAGAAATTTGATTTTTTTTTATCCAGGTACACTTTCTACATGTTATTTTTTTTATAAAATTAATTTTATAAGAGAGATTTATTTAATCTCTTTAATTTATTATTAAAAGTATATTGTAGAGCTAAAATAAACATGTTTTAATGAATTCTTATTTTAAAATTCAAATCTTTACAAAATTAATAATAGTTTTTATAAAAGATTTTAATATTTTATATTATTTTGACTCTCTTTTTTTGATATAATTTTTGGCTCAAATGTATTCTCCTATTACCAAATTTATTTTAAACAATTTCTTTTATCTACCCTGGTCAAAAATCTTGGCTTGATTCTTGCAAGATCAACTCAAGATCTTGCAAGATGCCTTCAAGATAGTCAAGATCTTGCAAATTTGGAAGAAGTAAGGCAAGATTGTTAAAAATCTTACAAAAGTTTAAAATCTTGAGTACTTTTAAGCTCAAGATCTTGTATATAATCTTGCACAAGATATCATCGTGTGCAAGATAAAAAATAAGTCTCAAGATTAAATTTTCTTGCACAAGATGTTAAAAATCTTGCTCAAGAAAATAAAACTTGTGCAAGATCAGCATCTTGGCAAGAGTATATCTTGCTCAAGATTTGACAGTCTTGTCAAGGTGAAAATCTTGCACAATTTGTTCAAGATAAATTTTATCTTGTGTAAGAATAAGTATCTTACTTACGTTAAAATCTTGCACAAGAAATTTTTTTCTCAAGATGATATCTTGCAAAAAAATATCAAAAGAAAATATCTTGCAAGATACAAGCAATGCAAGAACTTTGAATCTTAGACAAGAAACATAATCTTACACATGTAAAAATCTTGCACAAGTAAATAAACACAAGATAAAATCTTATGCAAAGTTTTAACAAGAAAATATATCTTGCAAGATTCGATTAAGCAAGATTTTGAAGTTTAAGCAAGAATTTTATCTTTTGCAAGAATAATATATATTATTTACGTTAAAAACTTGCGTAAGCAATATCCAAGATTATATCTTACACAAAACTTTCACAAGAAAAAATATATACCGTGTGTCCAAGAATTTTTGAGGTATTATTATTTTTTTTTTATGATATCTTGGTTCCAAATAACTTTCTTGCAAAATTTGTTTGAATCTTGAGCAAGATTTGAAATCTTGCATTATTTAGAACATATATATAAGATTTTTTCTTGTGGAAATTTTGAGTAAGATATTATCTTGTCTTGTTTCATCATAACTATCTTGAGTAAGATTATTTTGGTGCTTTACCATTGCAATGCATCATGGGAAATAATGGCCGCTGTTGATAATGACGCCGTACTTTAGCTCTGTGGTTTTATTACTTTTGTGGCGTAATTATAAGATTGATAGTGAAGTACTTGTTGGACCAAGACATTACTTTGACAGGTAAGAAACATAATTAGTAATCGTTCCACACTTAATTTAGATGTTTCGCTAATAGGAACGTGTCTTTTGTTTCATACGACACTTTGGCATGAGAAAACAACAAACATGGAGCAAATTAATTTCTACGCTGTGAGTGGATGGTATTTTAGCGCTAGAGGCTTTTTGATGAGGTGAGTATAAGTTAATTATTTCAATATTTAATAAAAAATATTATGTAAATGCAATTGGGGGAGCGTTCATTAAAAAAACATAAAATCTTGAGCTGATCTTGCGAAAATCTAAGCAAGATTTTTTAACGGTTTTAATCTTGAGCTAATCTTACAAGATTCATTGCAAGATTTGTTAACGGTTTAAATCTTGAGCTTATCTTGCAAGGATTAAGACAAGATTTTTTAAAGGTTAAAAATCTGGAGCAGATCTTGCAAGAGTGTAAGCAAGATTTTGTCACGGTAATAATCTTGAGCTAATATTTTGCAAGAATTAACGCAAGATTTTCGTTTTTATTATTTTTTTAGTTTATCTCTGCCTTTAAGATTTATAAATAAAAAAAGCAATATAAATGTATGTTTTTGAAATTAAAATTTTACACTTTTTAATTGCTTGCGGTAATATCTAGAGCTTATCTCTTGCAAGAATTAACTCAAGCAGATTTTATTACTATACTATTTTGATTGAAATTATTGAAATTGCCTTTTTTACTTCTATCTTCAGATTTTACGCTCTGCATTGGCTAATTATATTTTACAGCTGATGGAAATACTTTTAAAATTGCACTGATAAAAAGCACTTTAAATTTTTCTTCGCTCTCTTTCCAGATTACTATTTTTTTGGACTTACAAAAATTAACGAATACGTTATTCCTGAAATTCAAGAAAAAGTGTGCACTTAAAAAATTTATGATTTTTAATTTCAGATTTCTGCCGCGATCTTGAATAATATTCAGATGCTCCAACACGTTGCAGGAAATTGCACATAAAATTGATTTTTTTTTTTTTCAGAATGCTGCCTATCTGCATGACTACGTTGTGCTGGATTGCTCAACTCAGATTACAATAACACTGCAAATATTTTTAATTTATTGTATGCTCTGTAAAATATTATTTCATATTATAACCTGGACTATTAAAAACACTTAATTTCTATTATATTATTATTTTTTACATCTTTCATCTAGAATAATTGACGAATACAAAGGTGGATATTCCTGTTGCAGAATGAGATAAAAGTTTTATTAAATGCATGTCTTGTTGTACATTTATTATTATTTTATTTTTTTCAGACTGTTGAGTATAGAGTCCTGCAGCTGGACTGATTGATAGACCGATATTTTATATCGCCTCGATGCAGAATGAACAACTTTTATAAATTAATATATATATTTTTTATTATTTTAATTTTTTAATATTTCAATCATATATAATATATATATGCCTCGTCTCTTTGATTGCTTATCTGCTAGATTGAAGAACAAAAAAGCACACGTATGACTTTGATATATTGTAATATTATTTTAATTTTAGATTGCTTCCAGGATATGTTGGATGAAGCGTAGAGGATTCAATTTTATAGGATGAAAGCATCATCTTATTGACAAGCTTAATTTACAAGAAGCCGCGATGATAAGTTTTTCTGCAAGATTTTATTGAGGAAATCTTGCAGATAGACTTTTAACAAGATTTTTTCTTGAAAAATCTTGCATAGTCTTGTCAAGATTTTCTGCAAGATTTTTTAAAACAATCTTGCTTAGTCTTGACAAGATTTTCTGCAAGATTTTAATCTTGCTTAGTTTTGTCAAGATTATATTGCAAGATTTTACGACAAGAATCTTATCTTGTCCTGAATCAATTTAAAGCAAGATATTACGACGTCAAGATCTTGCACAAGACAATTCTTACGGTAAGATCTTGTACAAGATTGCGAACATCTTGTCACAAGACATCTTGCAAGATTAACTCAAGATCTTGAACAAGATCTTGTCAAGATCTTGCACAAGATCTTGTCAAGATTTATCAAGATTTTATCTTGCCTTATTCAAGATCTTGTCAAGATCTTGCACAAGATCTTGCACAAGATTTTTGACCAGGGTATGCCTTTATGTTTCAGAAAAAGACAATTAAGTATACTCTGGGTTGCATTTATATAATAATTAGGATCTTAATATTATTATAGCACCAACATTTATATTGGTAACCATAACAACAATTTTATATATAAATTTTTTATTTTACTATCATAGAGAGCTTAAATGGTGATTTGGTAAGTCATTTAAAAAAAAATCAATAAATGTATTGATTTTTATATCTCTTAGAGTTTATCAGAGTTGTGCACTAAAATTAAAAATAACAAATATAATATTTAGTTAATAAAACACAATATCAAAAAGCCAAATTTATCATATCATATATAAGTAAACGTTAAAAAAAAAAAAAAAAAAAAAAAAAAAAAAAAAAAAAAAAAAAAGCATAATGTTTGATAATGTTACGTAAAGATTTTACTATCATAAAAGTCAAATTATACTTAAAAAAAATAATAAGTTTGGCTTTTTTCTTAACATAAAAATAGAATGATCACCCAATATTGAGCATTATTTATAATATATTTATATATATATATATACGCATTTAAAATAAAAACCATCAAAGATATAGGGACGTAAAACGTTTTGAATGTTATTTTAATTTCTTCGACTAAAATATGAACAAAAAAATTTCTACTGCCTACATTTTATTTCTTAAATTTTTCAATCATAGTCATTTTAAAAAAATGACAATAATTCAAAATAATTAAGAAGTAAACTAAATAATTTAATAAACAAACAAAAAATAACTTTTACTTCATTTTGCATGTAGGCCAGTGTTTTGTGAATGTTAAGGGTGAACTTTTTAGAACAAAAATGCTAAAATATAAAAATCAAATTTAAAATAATTTTTTTAGCACAATTTCATAAAAAAGTTCTGTATTAATAATTTTAGACAAATAATGATGTCTTTTTTAAGCATTATTCTGGTGAATTTTTTTATTATTATTATTTTTAGAACCATGGAACTATTTTATATCAGAAAAATAACATTTTTTTTTTTTAGTAAATAAAAAAATTGCATATTTTTTTTCCATTAAAGATCTTTATACTAGAGAACTTTAACAGAGAAGTGACATCCCAAAAAGTTAGGCAGACTCGCAACACTCATTCTTTTAAAATTGGCAACGCTGCAGACGAAATTACTATATCGCGCTTTCTCATTGGCGCCTTGATTTGACCACTTCTGGCCTCTGATTGGTGCTTCAAAACGTAACTTTGCCAGTGTTGCAGTCTGCCTAAGGCTTTTTACATTTACTTATTTTTTCTTATCCATGGGACTAAAAATGAATGGTAGATATTATATTTTTGTTAATTATTTGTTATCATTTATTTATGAGGAATGATGTAAAAAGAATGATATTTTTAGCAAAAGCCATTAGAAAAATTATTATAATTATTGCCATTATATAATATTTTAAAAATCATTAAATTTAAGCTTATTATAACAGAATAATGATTGAAAATAAAATCATTTTAAAATATTTTTGGGCTATAATATCTACCATTCTTAATTACCAGGAAAAAAAGATAACTTGCTTATTCAAATTATACTTAATAAAGGATCTTTCTTTTTTTTATTTTTGCAAGTTATTTTTAATTTTTTCCTTTTTATATATTAAATGCAATTCTTTAAAAAGAATTTATCGGTATATTATGTTGAGATTCAAAGGGAAATCTTTTCATAATACATTTTTTTTCCGCTGTGAAACATTTGTGAACTTTGTAATATTTCGAGTTATATTTGTTAAATACAATTTTACAACTTTAAATTTTGATCTATTTTTAATGCCAAAATTCCCTATTTTTCTTTCAAGAAAATATTTTAAAGATTTACTGCAAAGGAATACATGAAAAATTATAAATTTGCAGTAAAAAAAGTTTAAGTTTTTTGTTCATATAAAATATTTCTTTTTTAAAAGTATAACTTATTACTATATAATCAGTATAATATAAAATACAATTAAAAAAAAGACCGAAACATTAGGAATTTGAGGCATTAAATTTTAACATCAATATATTTTATATTCAATTATAACATTTCATTTGAAAATTGGAAAGATAATACTCTATTTGAGAAAAACTTCATTTAATTATAGAGTGCAACATCTGTATTCAAATGTATTTTTTTTTCGAAAGGGGAGCCGCATTTTCAATACTCAATCAACTAAAAGTAATAAATTATTTAAGGAGAAAATAAAAAGTAAATTATATGACTTAGAACGATTGCAATTGATTATTTTAGTAAATTGGGTAATACAATGTGAATAATAAATGATTTAGCATAAAGGCTACACCAATTTTATAACATAAAGTTGACTTTTTGCTAAGAAAGATAACACATTAAAAATTCAATGTTGTTGCACTCCAAAATTAAGTAAAAATGATGAATCACAAAATGTTTCACAAGACTCAGGCCAAATTTAATTTTGTTTTTTTCTTCTTTATTTTAATTTTATAGATGTTGATGTCATTCTTTGGTGCTGAGAACTGCTTGAGTTGGAGCTACTTCCATCAGTAGCTGCAGAAATACCGTCACACTCTCTGTAAACATGCATATAATACGTATTTTTAATAATATAGTAAACAGTACAACAGGAAAAGAAAAAGATAGCTGGTAAAAAATATATATATATACGGATTAATTTTATTTTCTAAGAAAAAAAAAAAAAAAAAAAAGATGTGGAACGTGGAAGTGCATATTATAACATTTTTTTTTTTTATCAATACTTTATTTTTGCAATATTATTTATTTAGATGTTATGAGCTCTTATTTATTTATTTGTTTGTTGGCTAACGTATCCCTCATGCATATTTTTTAATTCTCTAAAAGATGTTTAAAAAAAATTAAAGAAGAGGATAGTAAATTAGTAAGAATTAATGAGGGAGAAAAAAGGGGAGCTAATCTTTGTTCTGAATTGATAGAAATGTGAACTTTTCTCATTTTTGAGTTAATAAAGCACTATTAATTAGTTTTTTAAAAGTCATGAAATAACGTCATAGGCGACAACTTTTTCCAATGCCCACATGCTCGTGAGGTCATTTTTCGATGTTCAAAAATTAATTAAAAACATTTAATGAACTAAAATTTAGAAATTTTCATATCAATCGATTCAGGATGGTTAAGAACAGTGAATTTCTTTTAGCGTAAAAAATAAAATTAACTCCTATTTTTTTTTTTTTTTTTTTTTTTTTATTCTTCCTCATGGTCGGGTTCTTAAATTTTTGACAAAAAATAGTGTGCCAAATTTTGAGCTTTAAGCAATACTATTCTTCCAACTATAATCCCTATTTGAATAATACTTACCCATTGTTTTTGGATTATAACCCATATGTACGAATGGTATGTAGAATATAAGTCCAGTTACGATGAAGATACCAGCATATAAATATTCCACTTGAGGTTTATCAATGATTGGAGCAATCACAAGATAAGTAGAAATGGCAAGTACTAATATTGGCACCACGATTGGAACCTGTAGAAACATAAAAACATGTAATTCTGTTACATTTTCTTATAAATTGGCCTAATTATTTAAAACTAGAAAAAAGCTTATATTTAATTAAATATTTTGTATCTCAAACATGATTCTCGTCATTTTTTTCTTTTTACTATTGTATTAATCAAATTAATTTGTTCCGTGTTTTAGTAACTGAAGTATGAAATATGCCTACCATATAAAAAACCATGTTTACGATTATCTTAATTTTCGAACCGGATATAATTATTATTAGTCATGCAGAGTAAAACTTAGAACAATACAAATAAAAAATAAAAAAGTTATGACGTCAGTATTTTTTATATTTCTTCATATTTTACGTACAATTCTTATTTACAATAAAACGGATATTTTTTTAAAGTTTGTTTAGTATCCTTACAGATATGCAACCAAATGGGTAGATATGCTACGCGGGTTGCATTACTACCGTAATCAAGGCTGAACGAAAAAAAAAATTTTTAATAAAAAAAAGAGACGAGAAACATGTCCAATAAAAGGTATACATTTACATAAAATTACAATTAATCACGAAAATATAAACTTAAAACTATATTAATTAAGTTTTAAGTATCTATTTCTGTAATTTTTCAAAATGTTATGTAAATATAAATAAATTTTTAAAAAATATAATGTTATTTGTTAATGAGATACTTCTTGTTTTTGTTTTTTTGTTTTTTCATTTAATATTAATTTCTCTATATTCATATTTTATCTTTCTGATTGATCATTATAATTATTGATTTTAATGCTTTCTGATTGGTCGACGGGAGTCATTTACTTTTGCTCTAGCCAATCAGCATCCCGGCTGTGAGTTCAGGGAACTAAAAAAAACACACAACACTTTATTACCAAAACCCCCCGCCCCTAAAATAAACACCCTCAAGAAATATAATACAATTAATTACGGGATGATTTTTACATATTTTGGAGCTTTTTTTTTTTTAGTAAAACAGTCTATTAGTTTAATTTGAAATAAGTTATTACCCGATTTTATAAAAAACTAAAATCAAAACATATTATAGCCATGTAAAAAAGTAGATTTTAATTTTGTGCAACAGGCACTACAGTTGGAAGAAATAAAATGTGGAAAAGAATATGTTTTGATTTTACTTTTACTTTATAATATTTTTTGAAATACACTCAACAAACTCAATAGCTTCTGACACAATGCTTATATAAATATATTTAAATTCTCAATACAATATTTGTAAAAAGTAAAGTAATTACGAAAGCCTAAATATCTTTTACCAAAAACCAAACTGCTTCTTGTACACAGGATCCAAATGTCAATTTCCTAAATTTGTAACTATTTTATTTTTAATAATAAAAAGATAATTCAAAATAATTTTCAAGATTAATGAGTATGTTAATTAAATAAATCGGGCAATAACTTACTCATGATCAGATATCTGTATTTCATAAAATTTTAATATTTATAAATTTTAAAATTAATTGAGGATCTCAAATGATATATCTGACCTTAAATTGGACTTACACATTTACAGAGATTAAAAATTATTTTTTCAAATTTCAAATCAAAATAGCTTTTATATAAATGTTTCATTTCTTTAATGGTTATCAGTGATGAAAAGATTCTTAAAATTTCCTATTGGTTTAAAAAACGTATAAATGTTGAACTAAATTTCCAGCCTCGTTGCAGTAGTTTTCTAAAAAGTCGTTAAAAACTTGGTCCTTCAATGCTTTAAAGAACAGGAAATTAGTGAACCCTAAACTTTTGCTACTTTCCTCACCAATAACCACCATTGCGTCAAAATAATATTTGTGAAGGAAAAAAAGCAAGTTGATAAATAATTTGAAATCTCTATAACAAATAATTTTCATAGTTTTAAAAAACCAATTCATTCCCGTATTGTAACCAACCACCCATATATAAATCTGTAATACAAACCTTTTTTTTTTAAATTTTATTATCTGGTAAAATAGTTAAATAAATGTTTTAAAATCTCACCTTGTATGGTCTTGGTACATTTTTCCTAGTTTTTCTCATGACAATAAGAGCCAACATGGCACCTCCATAAAATATCCAAGCAGTAAAACTGAAGAAATCGATTAGAGAGTCGATTGTTCCTGAGCAAACCATTGCTACGGCGATCAGTGACTGTTGAAAATACAATAAATGATTAATAATCTGTGTTGTATTTTTTTCCCCGCATATTGACTAGGTTGACAAAAATTTGGAACAACGGTTTTGAGGCCTACTATAAGCGATTTTGGTCACATCCGCTTCCGTTACTATAATGATACTACGAAATTACTTATAGTCGGCTTCAAAACAGTTGTTCCTCTATCAGTAAATACAGTACAGATAATAATCGAAACAATTATCTATAATGATGGATGAGGATGACAGTTATATAACCAAGAAGGTTTTTGAATGTTATCTTGAGGAGAATATATAGGTGAATCTGAAGCGTTTCTTTCTTCTTTTTTTTTTTTTAATGTTAAAAAAGTATAAAATAAAAATATTTAAGAAAAAGAACGTCATACAGTGCATTATTTTTCAGTTCTATACTTAATTTATATATATATATATATATATATATATATATATATATTTTTTTATTACACAATAACTACTGTTTGTGAATCGCTTACAATCGTCAGAATCTATAATGGAAGTATTATTGGAAAATCTATGTTTAATATAAAATTTATTTAACGATTTATCTTGTACACTAATTATTTTCCATATCGCTGATGATTTAACAGTATAACTTGCCATACTCCCAGTTACACGTACCTAATGGACAATTCAATTATTAGATCAAAATATTAGTAGTATTATTATGTTGCAAATAAAATTAATAAATTATTTTGTTTAAATATATTAATCAAATTTTATATTGCTAAGTAATGATTTAAAAATTCAAATTATTTTTATATTTTAATTAATACAAATTTATTATTTTTTAATTTTTTTAATATAATAATAATAATTTACGAAAATTTTTTTTATTTTTTTATTTGCGTTCAAAAAAAAAAAATAATAATACTATTGTATGTATATGTACGGCTACTTTGATTTTCAGTATTTGCATCATTCAAATAATTTATTATAAAATTAATGTATAATACTATAGGGTGTGGGTGAGTGCGCATGCCGTAATTCTGAGTGCTTTTCGATGCTCTTCTTGAGCAATGAATAACATTGCTCAGCATAGGACAAACGTAGTTTTTGGCTATTTTCTTTGGAAATTTAGCAATTTGGTTTGTTATTATTATTTTTCTTGCATACTTGAAAAACTAACTGAACCTGTTAACAGCATCAATGCTCTCATAATTGCGAAGTATTTTTAAACTGGCAAAATTTATGCTATTTTCCTATACCGGCCAATGTTATTTAGTACTCACTTATGACGTCGAATTTAACATGAATGAAACCACCCTATCGTGTTGAATTATTCTGTACGATTCAGATTAACTTACGTGGAAAATGAGGCCAGGTGCTGGTGTTAGACGACGAATATGGACGTATGATAATATATCCAATAAATGTCCCTCACGACTCGCAGCAAAACATAATCTATAAAACAATAATACAACATTTTTTATAAATAGCAAATAAGAAGATCAAGAAAATACTTTGTTTATGGGATTTATAGTAATATAAATTGTCTAAATTTATTAATAGCAAAGAAAAAAAAGTCAATAAAAAATTAGTTAAAAAAATACTATGATTTTTAATTTTTTTAATTTTATGCTTGAAACTTTATTTTGTACAGAATCTATTTTGTTGAAGAGAACAATCTTTATAATTTGTATTATCTTACTTCGATATTATTAAAAATTACAAAATTAAGATTAAATAATGCAGTGTCTTATCAATTTTTTAAAATAGTTTTGTTGCAGCGACAGATCAAATAGATATACAAAACAAATATAATAATAAGTTGCAGGATTAAAAAAGATAATGGGAGTAACTAAATGGTAAGAGTAACACATTGAAGTCTTACCTTCCAGCTGCAAATAAAGTTCCATTTGCAGATCCAAACGTAGACACAGCTACAGAGAGAGGCATTAACCAAGCAAACAGTCCAAGAATGCGGTTGCCAAAAGTCTATAAAATAAAAATATAAGGATTAGTTATTGAGACAAGCCGATGAAACTCGACTGAAGCAAAAGTTGAATTTGTATGATAATACTTCAGGATGTGACAAATCCAAACATGTAAGGGAAAAGCTTTCGATTACCTAATTTCCTATATACTTTAGGATTGCGGGACTTTTTTGTTTTGTTATTGTTGTTGTGGAAACTAATACTGTTATGAGGTCGGAAATATTGAAATGAAGTGTATTGTACAGTATACAGTAAATAAACAGTTTTACATATTTTACGCTAACAGAAAATTTTAAGCATTTTTCATCACTGATCGTAATGACTAATAAAGGAACGACTGTTGTGCGGCCGAATTTAAGCAATTTCGGTCACATCCACTTCCATTTCATCTTACTACGCATGTGCAGTACGTCGAACCGGAAGGGAATGTGAGCGAAACCGCTTATAGTTGACCTCAAAACAGTTGTTCCTTTATTAGTCAATAGTTGTTTTTTTTAAATTAAAACGCGTAAAAGTGTATCATTCTTAAAAAAAAAATGTTAAAGCAGTATTTTCTTAACAAATATACAAATAAACAAGCAAAACAACAACAACGAAAGGAATAGTTTTGCGATTCTAACGGATACAACATTAGTTGTATCATTCACTTTTCCACGCCTCCTATGATTGGCTAGAGCACTAACTCTAGTGACAAACATTCATTCTGGTGATATATTATGGAATCTTCTATATTCAACCCTTAAAGGCGTAGAACACCTTGAACAAAAAAAAACTTGACTAATATCCTAACATACCTAAATATCAACGTTGATTTGGCCGGAATCATTGATTTCTAATTTATTTTCAATTCACAAAATGACAGCTGCGGGTTTGTGACGTCACAGCTCACTATAGTCCACGCGCGCGGAAACAGGGGCAAGCTGTGACGTCACAAACCCGCAGCTGTTATTTTGTGAATTGAAAATAACTTACAAATCAATGACTCCATTCAATTTAACGTTTATATTTAGATATGTTAGGATATTAGACATGTTTTTTGTTCAAGGTGTTCTACACCTTTAATATTGTATAATGCTACAGGAAAAAAAATTAATGTTGGTTTATATGATGTATTACTTACCACAGCTACTGCCTCGGATGCCAACATTTCAGCAGGTGACATAACAGCCAAGTAAGATACGTTGATGAGAACATAACACATTGTGACCAATGGGATGCCGATAATGATAGAGCGAGGCAGATTCCTGCAAAGTTTAATTAATATTAAAATATATTTCATTTTCAATATAATAATTATCATAATGGTGTTCAGTGATTCAGTCAAAGGAATTATACTCTCGAGTAAACATGACAAGTAATTTTTGAACATATAAACACACTAAATAATTTATAATTCACGAATAAAGAAAAACTAATTTACGAGCTACCAACTATAAGTTTTTCCTCACATCCGCTTCCGGTTTTATGTACCGTTCGGCACCTCATAAGTTAACTTTCTTTGTTCGTCAATATACTTTTTACTTAACAAATATTGGCACTATTGATGCTGAAATAATTAACTATTAACTTAATAAGATTTTTATTTTTATTATTATTTTTTTTTTGTAAATATAATTACATAAGTAAGTTATATTATACTAAATAAGAAATATATTTTTGCATCAGTATAATAAAAATTGCACCACATGCTTTTTCTTTTTAAATATGATGTGATATTTTTAAAATTTTTAAATGACTTACTTTGATGGATTCTTAATTTCTTCTGTCACGTAATTAAGGTTGTTCCTGCGTAATAGAAAAAATATTCAATATTAGAACTGTTTACATTAACACATCATTCGTCTTTTCTAAAAATCATTACTCATTACTTTGATCCTAGCATTGAAATTAAGCAATGGAAAAATTACATTAAAAAAATAAAATATATAATTTCATTTTTTTTTTTCATACTCTTATAACTATTTTCTTAATTTGTCTTTCAAAGTAGAAAAAAAAAAACTGCCTTTTAATACTAATATTCCCATGCTAATATTTTAATATAATATTTATATAGCATTTCTAGTGCATGACTTAAGAGGTTATTCAAAATACCAAACATTCAAAAATGTTTTACAAATATAGTATAGCCTATTATTATAAATCGGAAAATTAAAACCGAATGCTACAACAAACTATATCAGAATACGCACTAAATTTTATTTACATTAAAGGACCTAATGTGATTAAAATATAATATATACGTACCATCCATCATAGGCCCAAAGACCCGTGTAGAAAGCAGTTGCTACATTTCCAAGAGATGTGGTTGTACCTTCAAAAGGCCTGCTTAGATGTTGTGTGTTTCCTGATAATAACAGAATTAAAACAAATGCTTAAAAGATGTTCACAATTCTGATTAAGTATATACATATTTTTACGTTTTATTTTTCATTAAATTAATTCATTTAATAAATTAATTTATAGAAACATATAAAACAGTGTTTTTATTTTTTTGTTTTTTTAATATATAAATTAATTTGATAGCAGTGTATTAATGTTTTTAAAAAAAAATTAAAAAAAAATATCATTCTTTTACAATATCCTAATAATTTAGTTTTATTAATAAGTAATATTTAAACTTTAAAAAATATTAAATATATATTTTATATTTTCCTTTTAAATATAAAATTATATAATTATTAAAATAAATGAATTTGGTAAGAGGTAAAAATTCAATTAATCTGCAGTAATTTTATGACTGGAAACTCTAAAGTGTGAAATCTTATTTTATAACATATAAATACATAGTCAAGTAGGTAGATATAAGAAAAATAGCAACAGAAAGTTGACGATTAACAAATATGCCAATGAACAGTAGAGGATATCGGTGATGCGCGATGACAAAACTCATGGCTATTAAATCCATATATCAAGGAAAAATCTTAGATGATGCGTAAATCTGACAATTATTTCAAGGCTACATGAACTTGGATATATCATAGTTCATACATTTTCGATATCTTAAGCAATAAAAAACCATATTTTTCTTCTATATATTTTTTTTGACAAAACTATAGCACGAAGACCAAAAATATTTAATTAAGGGATACTGAACACACTTATTATACGTGTTAAAGACTCATGAATAATTTTAAAAAATTTTCATTGCCGTTAACCTCTATTATCAAAACATATTATTGTCATTTAGTAATGTTAATTTTAACAGATATAATTTTTCCATAAAAAAAAAGTAATTTATAAAGACATGAAAATTTCTACGAAAAATACAAATTTTATTACAAATAATCTTTTCTTTTCCGGCTTGGGAAAATCACGCGATATAAATCCCACAGAGTATTGTTTGTTATTATTACACAAGAAATCAAGTGTCGCTATCTCTTTGCTATATGTGGTTTATATATATATAATATATAGATATACAATAAAATCGATATGTCTACAGTATGATTGAATATACACCATATATATAGAATAGATTACGTAAATGTTTTTTTTTTATATTTGTTTTTGTCATTCTTTTTTTTTTTTTTTGAGAGAACAAATTACACTGACCTTATACTTCTAATGCGTATCAGACAAATTTTTTCTCTCAAAAATCGATATTACTGACACACACACACGCAACACTTGTATTGATTCTCAAATGAATACGCACAATAATATATGTGTGGATGTGTCGTAATGCGTAGTATAAAAATTGCTGTTCTCACTCACAAATATACATGAAATAAATTGATTTTTATACAAAGAATAATACATAATTTTTATTTAGAGATCACGAAAGGTAAAGCGAGAGAGAGAAATCCCATGTATACAAAGTTCTTACAATCAAATACTCTGAACGTATAAATTTTGCAATTTGATTTTAAGATAATTATTTTCTATTTATAATTTTTAAAATTACGGTATCTGGCAATGTTCACTTTGAATAAAAATTAAAAATATTTTTAATATCATGTAATGAATTTTAATAACAGTAATAATAATATAAAATTACAATAAATTGTAAATTTAAAAGAATTGTACTGTACTTGAAAAAATACTAATTTTTATTCATGCATAAAAAATATTATATAAATTCTATTAGCTGAATTTCTGCAACAGTTATAAATTTTATATAACTATATATACAGTTTTAATTTTTATATAGAGAACCATTATTTTCTTTCAATTATTCATATTAAGCAACATTTACGATATGTGACATTCATCGTACCGTTATTTATTTATTTGTTGCAACTTTTGCTAATCAAATTTTTCAATAGCATTGTTTTAAATATTAATAACTATATTTCTAAGCAAAGTTACGATAAATATGTGAATGCAACTTTACTATTAATTTACTACATATTAATACAGTATAAATTAAGGCGTGAAATCAGCTACTGCGGGATTTGACTAAAAAGTTGTAAAGACAGAAAAATCTGAAATTTTGTACAGTGATACATTAGGATTAGGTATCTTCAAAAATCTAAACATTTTGGGGGGTCACCATGCTAGATTTTTAATTATGATTTTTTGAAGTTTTAGTCCCATAAGAGCCCATGTTAATTTCAATAATTAATTTCTCTCTTATCTGATGGTCATGGGTTCTGAAAATTTTATCATAGGTAGCTGTTACCATTAACTTTCAAATGTCATCATAAAATTGAAAAGTTTTCTTTTTAGATTTTGAGATACAAGCCATCACTATACAACCCTTAAGTAATATTTTTATATTATTATTTGCCAGATTATTATTTTTTGTGATTTCATTTATTTTTACAGTATTTAAACGCATAAATTTTAACCAGCCTGTTATAAGTATGTTTAATTTAAATAATAATAATAAAGATAAAGAAAAAAACACGTCAGAGCAATGTTTAATTTAATAATAATAAAGTCATCCTATTTATACGCTCTGTAGATTAAAAGTCTTGAGCAAAACTTTATTAAATAAAATTAATATCTATAATAAAAAAAGTGATTTTAATAAAGTTTGAGCACTTGTCTGTTACATTTGATATTAAATTTCTTGGAAGAGTCTATTTTCATACTCTTTAAAATATTTAAAAGGCAAGAGAATTGGCGGAGAATTCCAATTTTTGCCACCTCTTTAAGTAAAAATTTATTGATTATTAAAAAATGATGGCTGTGTGTCTTCGTTATAGAATCTCTGCGCAGAATTTATTATGCACTTTCAGTAAATATAATTGTATACCTTGTGATAAGAATTACATATTCCAGCATAAAATTTTTAATTTTGAAGATTTTTTCCTCAATTTATTCGAATTGTAAAACTTAGTGTATATTTTGCACTTTCCATTGAATGTACGCAATATGGTTAAGATATAATAGATAACTTTATTCAGGCGCGTTGTGAGTTTTGGCAAGCGATTTTATCTTCTCTCGCCGCGCTTTGAAAGAAAAGACTTCTTTTGCTCAAAAGCCAGAAGATTTTTTTTTTAAATAAATACAATAGTGAGTACAAGCTCTCACAGTAAATGATTCAAGTCCTTCATGTATACGTACGTACTAACTATTCAAGATATTTAAAGGCATAGAACACCTTGAACAAAAAACAAACAAACAAACAAAAATCATAAAAAAAATAAATAAATAAAAACTTGCCTAATATCCTAATTCCTAACATACCTAAATATCAACGTTAATTCGGACGAAGTCATTGATTTCTAATTTATTTTCCACTCACAAAATGTCAGATGCGGGTTTATGACGTCACAGCCCACTGTTCCATGCGCGTGGAAACAAGCGAGCTATAACGCCATAAACCCGCATATGACATTTTGCGTGAATGGAAAATAAATTATAGAAATCAATGACTCCAGCCAAATTAACGTTGATATTTAGGTATGTTACGATATTAGGCAAGGTTTTTGTTCAAGGTGGTCTACGCCTTTAAGTATAATGGAGAGTGACTATTTTTTGTTGTAGTATTGGGCCATATACTTGGCTATAGTTCATTGCCAAGGCAACCCGTGCCGATGATGGTGCAAGCCCCTACAGCTTCGAGTTCCAAACATTCAGTTTATTTATTCTACCCAGCAATGCTATGCAGGGAAGATCAAATATTAAGCTGCGGAGAACAAAAAACTAATCTCTTATCTTAGTCAATAAACCTCAGTTATTTTGGAAACCTACAAATAATTATACATAATACAAACTATAATAAATACTTTCTATTTTCTTAAATATATTTTTTTCCGAATTAATTTAAAATTTCTTAAACAAATGGTTAATAATTATTTTATAAATGCTTTTAATATGTATATCATTTTATCCCATAATGTATAATATTAATAAATATTTTAATATCTTTATTTTTTTTTATAATTTTCAGCATTTTTATACTTTTTTTTTTATTTATATTTTATTTTACTTGTTTGTTTTGTATGATAAGAAGTAACAATGATTAAAAAGGAACATTGCAGTATATAAAATATCAGTTTAGTACGTAATTAAAAGACGAAAACTATTTTCTTATTTAATACTTTTACAAGTAATGGAATACTGTATAAATACTATGAATGTTTTGAAATTCTCAATTACTTTTTTTGCATTGTTTTATTAATTGCAATACATTAAGTTATTATGCTCTCTTCCAGAAAAAAATTGAATTGATATAATTGATAAATGATGAAAAAGTAATAGAAATTGAATTTTACATAGTTACACTTTTTTATTCTAGAAAGTTATGAAATTAATATCTATTATAAAAAATGCATGCGAGACAAATTATTTCTTATCTTAAAAAATTAATCTAAACTTTCTGCGTGGTAGCTGGATATATCAACAAACTAAAAGGTCACCAAATATAAATGAAAAAAAATCAATAGCTCTCTTCTATGCTTAATGCAACTTGCATTGAGACTGCAGTATGCCGCAGAAAATATATTCCCGCTTTAAAAAACATAAAATCCCGGGCATAGGTCTTGAGTTGCTTTCTTATCGATTTTTTGACGTAATTATGACGTCATATTGTTGTGACGTCATCAAAACACCATGAATATACTCTGACTGGATCATTCATAATGTTAAACACGCTCGTGCCAATTTAAATTAACACGCTTGTTGTTATGTCTTGTACTTTGTTTTGTAATATAGGTTACCATATAGTATTATGTCTGTACACATTTTTTTAACCATGTGTTTTATTCGTAATATCTTTTTACTGCATAAAAATGTAAATTTTTAATAACAATATTGTTTCTTTCTGATGAAATAATGATTTGAAATTTATTCACTATTTTTTTTTTTTAAATCAAATTAACAATTTAAATTGTTCGTATAGTATTATGTCTGGACACATTTTTTAACTATAATGTTAAATTCCAAATCTGTTTTTACTTCATAAAATGTAAAATTTTAAAAAGAATAATGTTTCTTGTAGTTGAAATATGAATTTGAAATTTATTCCCTATCTATTTTTTTAGTTTTAATTATTAATTAAAAATGTTCGTTCATACTTTGTATGAATATTGGTAAAACTGGCTGGCTTGAATCTTGAACCACATATATCATATAATATAATAGATAACTTTAACTCGAGTATTAAATGCATTTTTTTTTTTTTTTTTTTTTTTTTAATGTTGCAAATTTATTATTCTCGGTGAGGTGATCGTTCATTGCTCAATTTGGGAGTATGAAATTTATATCTTCGGGTATCTTATATATTTATATACTCGAGGTTATAATTCTCATATTAATGATATTTGATAACAAGCAAGGTCCATATAAGAGGTTAGATGCTCCGGGAAAAGTTTTAGCCAAGGTCGCGCAGCTTAAAGAAATTCACCAAAGACGTCATATCACCACTTACAATTTTGTTCACCTTATCAGTGACGTAACTGGTGAACGGCATCGTATTGGCTTAGAAACAAGTACAATCCATTGCAAAATGAAATCGAATGCGTGAGAGTTTTATGCTGCGCTCAACTTCTTTATTATAATGGATAACAAGTAAATATTTTGTTACATATAATTATAGAATGTTTTTATTTGAAATGGAGATTATATTATGCAAATTAACATACCTTCCATTAACTTGTACATTCCACCACATATGACGATAACAATGGCTGCAAGTTTGGCGGCGGTAAACACATTCTGAACTCCAGTAGCCAGGTTCACGCTGTAGCAATTAATCAGAAGTATCACCGCTGAAATTATAAAAAAAGTTATGTCTTAGTTTTGTAGTCTATATAGAATGTAAATTAAGTTAGCCGACACACAACAGCCGATTCAATTGAAAATTTCAGATTATTTAAAGATGGATCAATTTCTTTTTAATTATTTTTAATTTCTTAGAGAAAGAAAATGAGTTATCCACAATAAATTATAAAAAAAAAAGGTGTGTCGGCTGAGGGAGCCTTAAGTAAGCCATTAAACATGCCCCCCCCCCCCCGTGATATCGTAAAAAAATGTGATTTTTTTATTGATTTATATTATAAGACAAGCAAACAAAGAGTTAGATCCTTACACATAATTAATTTCTTTACAGCATTATTCTAATAAATATATATATTTTTTTTTGGTTAATTAATATAATTTGCCAGATATTTTTAACCAGCAAATATAACAATTATTCTATTTTTTAAGTAATTTAGAAAATGTAATATTTTTGCATTATCCTGTTATGATAGAACTACATCGGAACTACATAACCATGTTGAGAGCATTGGTATATAGAATATTTGAATCTCTTTAAGTTGGAACTTAAAATAATAATAATAAAAAAAAAAAAAACTTTCGAGTTCCACAAAAACTCTTAAAAAATCCTGATCCAGATCGTTCAGAATATTCAATGAGACAAATTATCTTAAAGGAATAGAACACATTGAACAAAAAACATGTCTAGTAGCCTAACATACCTAAATATCAATGTTAATTTGACTGGAGTCATTGATTTCTAATTTATTTTCCATTTACAAAATGTCAGATGCAGGTTTATGACGACACAGCTTACTATATAGTCCACGCGCGTGGAAACAGGCAAGCTGTGACGTCATAAACATGCAGCTGACATTTTGTGAATGTAAAATAAATTAGAAATCAATGACTCCGGCCAAATCAACGTTGATATTTAGGTATATGTTAGGATACTAGACATGTTTTTTTGTTCAAGATGTTCTATACCTTTAAGACTTCATTTCAATCCAAACTCATGTGAACTTACATATCGCGAGGACTGCTACTAGTTTAACTAAAGCAGTAGGAGGTTCACAGTCTCCAACAAATGCCTCTACGGCATATTGCGCGAAACTCAGGCAAATGATGGCCATCTGTGAAGGTTTCAATACTAATGTTGAAACCCATGAGAACAGGAAAGCGGGCACTGAACCAAATGCGTCCATGAAGTAGGCGTACTCCGCACCGGAGCTTGTATTCATGGTGCCTAACTCAGCATACGCCAGCGCGCCTGAAACAATTGACAAAACAAAAATATAAATATTAAGATGAGGAAATCAAGAAATTATATCACATATATTTCATACAATAAATGTTTCTTACCGGCGTTGAAAATAATAATAAAATAAATGTTGCTTGAAACACGTACAAGTATGATTAGTATCTCTCATTTAAAATTTTTAGAAATAGGTGCAGTACATTTCTCAAAAATCACTAAAAAAAAAAAGTGTTTTTCTCTATAGGCGTTATGTTAAATTATGGATCCTGCACTTTATTTATTTTATTTTATTATTTTTTTTTTTAGTGCCTCTGATTCTGATTAGCTTCATACATTATGAAACATTTATTTTATAATTTTGATAATTTATATACTTTCAAATTATAATTTATAATAAAAATATAAAATAAAAAATTGGTATGTATACCTAAATTTTTATTGTAAATTTTGAAACGACCTTTCGAAATTTTAAAAACAAAAACGTATTCATATTATTATAAATCATTTTAGAAAATGCATGCACGTAATACAATTAATTGTTAGATATAAATTCTTTATGACGACATATACATATATAAATAAATATTGAAATCAATGTGATTATAGCCTTCAGTACGCGAGTGACGAAGGGCAAACAAAATCTTCATTGGAGGTTACTGATGACGAAAATTTATTTAAATTTTCTATGAGCTTAAAATACATACGCGGGTGTATATTATTTCTCATTTAAATTTATTTCTAAAATTTATGCATAGATTTTATCAACAAAAGTAAAAAAAAAAAAAAGTGATAATAATAATAATAATAATAAAAACAAAAAATAATTAAAAATAAAACATATGGTTCTACAATGTTTTAAGCTTTCCCCTCGCGCTTTATAGTTAACTTCCAATACGCAAAATCTGCCTTATTTTTTTATATAATTATTTTCTAGTATTTTGATTTATTTTATACTTTAAGAAACTCTCGATAAGTAGTGGCTATAAAAAATATAACAAGAGAAAAGATAAAAAAAAAATAATAATAATAATAAATAAATGTAAATAAAGCATTTTAATTAAAACATAAGTGACAAATCTGTTACATTCATAATATGTAATTAGAAACGTTTATGTTTATATTATGTAATGGAATAATGACTCCAATTCTTAAAACATGCTTTTAAGTTGTAAACATTAATCACTGCACAAAATACTCGTACAAGGAGACGAAAGATTCAAGTGCTTAACAAAAATATAGGTCAAGTGTGGTGTTGCTTGCTACATTTTCAATGGATTTAAGCGTCAGTCATCGAGAGAATAATGAACTATATAAAATACAATATCTCTTCAAACAATAAGTAAGTGTTAATAGTTTTCGATCAGCCATAAGCCTATATATTATGCTATAATTTATCTTTTAAAGCCATAGACTACATAAAACAACATGTGATTTTTAATGAATAAACACGAAATGGGATCTTCAAAACTGTTGATAATTTTTACCAGAATGTTAATGTAGTTCCACGAAAGAACGGGAAAAATACTGTTAAGTATGCGCTTTGCGTGAATATTCATGTTTATGACGTCAGAAACATGCAAAAAATTGTATAAAATTGTTGTGCGGGTTGCATAAATCGAAATATGTGATCACTGCTACGGAGCTACAGTTGGATTTTGAGACAGACTAAAGTTATTTATGTTAGTGCCATCAAGTGTTTTGTGATATAAATGCTTATGTTTTTCTCTGGTCTATTCCTTTAAGCATATTCATCAATAAAGTAATGTAAAAGAATTTAAAATAGAGGGAGAGAGAGAGAGAGAGAGAGACTAATTAAATGTGAACCTGATGTAAACTTTATAAACGATATGATATCATTAAAACTCGTATAAAGTTTTCCTGTTTATATTTTTTTTTTTTTTTTTTTTGTTTGGCCACTAGCAACGCGCGCTCTATTATTTATAAACATTTATCGTAACTAGTAATTATATTCGTTTATAAACAATAAATAAAAGACAATAAAAACACAATCATTGTGATTATATATTTTATCATTAAAAAAAACATGCTTAATTTGCAATAATGTTATCCTAATGAGAAAAACTCATGCTGAATTTAAATAGTAAAATATAGGATCACAATAGAGTTTACTAATTTTTTATTTTTTTTATTATTTTTTTTTTGTATGGCTAGATTGAGTTAAATGTTTTAATTTAAAATTCTTTATTTGTATTTTTTTATTTAAAAATTTTCTTTTATTATAATTATTATATATACATAGTCATTTGTCGAGAATTTATTGCAGTCAAGTAATTACTAAAAAAAAATACACAAAAAAAAACACACAAAAAACACAAAAAAAAAAGTTCCTTTTTGTTTTTATAATATAAGTGTATAGTCATAATGGGAGTGATAAAAATCTTTAAAAATGTAAACTGTATATAGGTATTCATTATTTTGTTTTGCCCTTTCTAGTCTTTATTATAATACTGATATTATCATTAATATTCCTATTATATTATCTTTCGTAGACTAGATTTTTAGGTAACAAATTACCATTACGCCTGCAAGTTTTAGTTATATGCTTTTTGCCATGCAATCTAATATGTACATTTTTTTTATTATTTGTTTTTTTTTATATAATGTGTACTATTCAATGCCTGCCTAATTAAATATAATAATAAATGTTAAGAAAACTTTCAGAAAGTTGCGGTGAATGTTAAGAGCTTGCAAATTTTGAAGGATCACCTTCTATTTAATCCATCTCTATTGTTTAGACATTACTTGAGCTTAAAGGGATCTTGACCTCAAGCACACAAAATTCATGAGATGGGACAACATCATTCATACACATATTGTATCCCTTAAAACTTCAGTACTCCCAAAAACTGGGCTTAAAGCAGGTGTAAAGTAGGTAACTTTAGGAATTCATGATGTCATGGAACCCTGGTGAAATTGTAGCGCAGCAGTTGCCTACTTTACAAGTTCGCTCTTCATTTTGCCATGTTAATTAAGGGATATAATATGTGCATCGGAGCTGAAGATAACAAGTCAGTGACTGCGCATTTCGTGTCATCTTCTGAAAGATTTACTTCTTTATTTCCGGTCTTTTTCACGTTTTGATGGCGTAGAAATATTATCGTGTGTAATTTTTTTTTGAATAGTTGAACTTTTACCGGAAATAGCTCTTGGTGATCGGGAAAGGTCCATATATATAAGAGATTAGATGCTCCGGGAAAAGTTTTGGCCAAGGTCGCGCAGCTTAAAGGAATTCACCAAAGACGTCATATCACCACTTGAAACTTTGTTCACCTTATCAGTGACGTAACTGGTGAACGGCATCGTATTGGTTTAGAACCAAGTACAATCCTTCGCAAAATGAAATCAAATGCGTGAGTTTTGTGCTGCGCTCAACCTCTTTATTATATATGGGCCTTGGTGATCGGGCGAATTTGAAAAAGACGAAAACGAAATGCGCAGTCGCTACCTTACGTTATCCTATAGCTTCGTTGAATATACATACATGTGTGTATGTACAAAAGTCCCAATTAGCTTTTTTTTTTCTTTTTTTTATGGGGGGGGGGGGGGGGCAGTATCTTTATAATTAATTTTAAAAGAAAAAAAGAAAAACAATTATTTAATACGTAGTCCAATAAAATTAAACTCTTTAACACAACAATTACTTTAAATAACAATGTAACCACATTTCCTTGCAATTTATTTAGTGGCTAACAATGTTGGGAATAAAAATCACGCAGGGAAATTAATGCTAGCAAGTGTTTCAAGCACAAAATATATCAAGGTTAGAATAGAATCAACAGCAACGAGTATACTATATACGTTTACAACATACTTGAGCGAGTATTTCAGATCTATTTTTACAATCTTAGCTCCAATCAAATTCTTAGTCAACTATCATATTATTTATCTCTTACCACTTTTATTAAAATATAAAACATAATTTTTAATTTTTTTTTATTTTAATTAAAATTTTAATTTTTAATTTGCTGCAAAATAATGTTCTTATGAACATTAATAATCTTAAGGTTAAATATTTTATTTTATTATTTTCTGTTATATAAATTTATATTTTTATAAATATATTAAATATTCTTTAACAACATAGTTCAGGAAACATTTAAATGTTACTAAATCTGTTTGCCAATTAGTTGGTTAGTATCACAAATATAATTAACAAGTTAATTAGAATTTATCTATGATAGTTATATCGGATCGTTTTAAGTCTGTTATTAGGACTGAGGTATAAATATATGATATTAAATATATTATTTATATTTATTTTTTCAACATTGTGGAAATATGTTTTAATAACTAAGGATGAAATTAGTCTGAAGCGCGGTAAAACGGTGGGGATCTCTAATTTCTTCTAAAATAAGTTATCGGTAAAAAAAAAAAAAAAAAAAAAAAAATCTGTATGTTAAATCAGGTACTGCGGGATTCTAAAAAATTGCAGAGAAAGAAAAATCAGAAATTTTGCACAGTAATACATTAGGATATGGTATCTTCAAAAATGTAAAATAATTATAGGGTCACCATGCTAGATTTTAAATTATGATTTTTTAAAGTTTTATTCCCATCAGAGCTCTTGTTTTATAATAATTATTTTCTCTCTTATCTGATGGTCACTGGTTCTGACAATTTTAGCATAGGTAGCTGTTACTATTAACTTTCAAATGGCATCATAAAGTTTCAAAGTTTTCTTTTTAGATTATGAGATACAACCCTTAAACAGAATCGGTGCAGTAGTTTTCTAAAAAAAAAAAACGTTTGACTCCCCTTAAATTTAATGTTAAATTAGGGGACCCTTAGCTTTTCCAGCGATAAGCTCCATTATTATGACATAATGATCAAGATAATGAAATCGGAATCAATAATTTAACCTTACGCTTATGGAGAGCAATACTTTTTTTTCCTTGGATAAATATAACTTTTTCTTGCTTTAAATCAAACAATAAAAGTTATTACATTTTTTTTTTATATAATAAAAAAAAATAATAGTTTTACCTAAATTAGCAAAATAAAGTTATATTGTTTTATTTATATAAAAAAAATTATTTAAATAATTAAATTATGTACACTTCTTATGCTAGCTTAATACTAATTCTTTCACAGCTTATACATTTACATCTACAAGCTCTAAATGATTAAATTGCAGACATCAGTAATAAAGGGTGTTTGCGCATTACGTCATCTAATATACTTGAATGCCATACTGGAAGAATGAATAACTTTGCTCAGCACACAACACGGACACACTTATTTTATAGCTATTCTTGAGAAAATCGGTTAATTTTTTCTTACTGTTATTTTTCTTACATACTTGAGAAACTAATAGCATCAATGCTCTCAAAAATATTGCATAGTGTTTTTAAACTGGCAAAATGGGACATTTTCCTATTGACTGATAAAGGAACAACTGTTTTGAAGCCGACTATAAGCAATTTCGATCACATCCGCTTCCGTTTCGACTTACTGCACATGCGTATAAGGAGAAACGGAAGTGGATGTGACCGAAATCGCTTATAGTCGGCCTCAAAACCGTTGTTCCTTTACTAGTCAATGCTGCCATTGCTATTGAGTGATCCAACATGGCGTTAACTTTGATATGAATGCATACACCCTATATAAGTTTTGCTTATTTGAAAGAGTAATTAAGATTTCAAGTCAAATACTGTATTATAATAATTATATACTTTTATGATGTGTAAAATCATTCATTTGAGTTATAAAATAAACATCGTAATTCTCCAATAATATTAATTTAATTTAAGTAAGAGCGTGAAAAGATCTATTTTTAAAATTGAAACTTACACTACCTTGAACCCTAACATAAAAAGATATTACGTGTGTAAAGTTTATTTTTTGATATATATATAGACGCACGTATAGACAACAGTGTTTTGTATCGAAATAAAAATCAAGGAAAGAAAAACAAAGTAAAAGAGTAGTTGAAACCTTTTTTTTTTTTTTTTTTTTTTTTTTTTTTTTGTTCTTTAAATTAAGTTTGGAAAAGTGTCAAGGGTGTGACAAAATTATTTTTTGTAGTAATTTTTATTTTATTTTCTATGAACACAGAGTGAACGAGAGAGAGACAGAGACAGAGACAGAGACAGAGACAGAGACAGAGACAGAGACAGAGACAGAGACAGAGACAGAGACAGAGACAGAGACAGAGACAGAGACAGAGACAGAGAGCTAGACGCTGATAAAATAGTTTCATAATTAATATTTACATCCAAAATTGTTGCTTGATTCAAATACCGATATGATTAGGGTCGAGTGTTTAAATTTTTTAGACAGGTTCTTCTTAATTGTCACTATTTAGATGGTGCATCATATTAGCATTAATAAATTTTACTTTAATTTTGTCGTATAAGTTATTTTCTATTCATGAATTAGGTATAGCCACGTAAATAGCATTCATACAAAAATATTGTTTTAATCGATCAAAATCTGTAAAAATTCTTATGACTTAAATCAAATTACCTTGAAAAACCATATCACTTTTTCAAAATTATTGCTAAAAAAGTAAAAACTATAATAATAATAGTAAAATAAAAAATATTTTAAAATGAAATCGCAACAAAATTCTAAATTTAAATGTGTTAATTCAAAAATTTAATTCAAAAATAAATTTAAATCCAGAAATCAAAATTTAACTTCAATACTTTTAAACTGATTATGATTGCATGCAAACTGTGTAAAAAAACTGTATCAAAAAACTTGTAACCAATATGAATCTCATGTATCTTTTTCAATGGTCAGGGGTATGAAAAGACATTTTTCTCCTACCCTCGCCATTAATAAAGACGTTTATTTATTTTATTGTTATTATTTTATTAGTTAAATTTTTTTTTTTTTTTAATTTGCATACTCTATTACTTTGAGATATAGTATAGGAAATTTGTAGTGACGTGTGAAAAGAAAGAAAAGAGAAAGAGTTTATAATAGTCAACGTGGAAGCCTCGTGACTATTTCTCTCGGTTATTTCAGTAAGAGCAGAGAGCGGCAGAAATAAAACTAGCGGGTCTCTCTCTTTTTCTTCTTAAACATTGAAACGTCATTATAGTAAGGTTCAATTTATTATATGTTAATAATATAATTATAGACTTTATTAACATTTGTGAATATTTTGAATTAAGTCTGATTAATGTTTTTAAGGATGAGATTCCAATGTCTTGTCAAGTTAGTTAATAAGATGTTATTTTGCAACGAAATTGTTTATATTTATATATCTGATTTTGTTTGTAGGCATTTTTGTCATTCTCTCTTCCTCTTTCTCTCTCCATATCTCTTTTTATGTATCAATTTTTACATTTTCCAAAAAAAGTTACTTTTTTTTTTTTTTTTAAGGGTTGTGTATAGATGGCTCGTATCTCAAAATTTAGAAAGAAAACATCAAAACTTTATGATGCCATTTGAAAGTTAACAGTAACAGCTATACCTATGATACAATTTTCAGAACCCGTGTCCATCAGATAAGAGAGAAAATAATTATTGAAATTAACATGGGCTCTTATGGAACTAAACTTCCAAAAATCATGATTTAAAATCTAGCATGGTGACCCCCCAATTTTGTTTTTACATTTTTGAAGATATTAAATCCTAATGTATTACTTGTGCAAAATTTCAGATTTTTCTTTCCTTACGATTTTTTAGTCAAATCCTTCAGTACCTGATTTCCCGCCTTAATGTTCTGTTTTTCCTTTTTATTTTTTTAGATATTTCTGTAATTTTTATTAGAGAATATTGACTGTCAAACGTTTTTGTTATTATTATTATTTATACAGTATTTTTATTTTAATATTTTTAAATGGTAGTATAATAATATTCTATAATGTATTATTATTCTACAGTAAAATAAACATACATTTTTATATTGAATATAAAAAAGGAGAAATATTAATTAATATAAGCGATGCATTCTTATGATGATTATAGAATACAAATATTTTAAATCAATATACCCAATACATTGTAAAGAAATAATAATAAATATCATATTCATTTTAATACCTTATTTATTTTTTCAAGTTTTGTTGAATTTACTTAACGGTTAATTAATCTCCAGTATCAGTATGCTTTATTTTTACATGTTACACTAAATCCTCCATATAGCATTCATAGCTTTCATTACCTGAAATAGCTATAAACTATAACGACGTATTGAAAATGTCTTTTATATTGCTTCATCTTTACTTTCTTAAATACAATATAATATATAAAATTTTTTATTAAAAATATATAATATATTTTAACACAAAATAAACCAAATAATTATATATAAAATATAAATATATACGTTAATAAAATTAAAATATAATACTAGTAATAAAAATTAATATAAAAACTTTAAAGTATTTTAATTAAAATAATAAGATTTTATTTTGATGTTTAAGATACTTATGAGATACCAATATTTTAAACTATTTGTATACTAAATTAAAGTAAGTTTTGTAATCATTTTCACCTTGCGATATAGAGAATTTGTTAGACTAATAAATTGAGAAATGGTTGAGCAAACATTCATGCTAATTTACGTCAACAAACTTTGGTAAACAAAACGACAAGTTCACCTTTGTTAATTAGATTATAATTTGTGGGTGTTAATCATTCCAACAAATAACTACTTTTTAGCGACTTTAATAAATATTTGTTACGTAAAGACAATTTACACATTCATTGTTGTTTCAAACAATAAATATGCCTTCATCGCAATTTCATTTTTCTTTTTTCTTTTTCATAAATTATAAATAAATGTAATGGGGAAAAGCTAAGGGTCCCCTAGTTTAACATTATGCTTACAGGGACAACTACTTTTTTTTTTTTTTTTTTTTTTTTTTTTTTTGGGTGAGGAGGGCCATTTTTAGGGGAAATTACTCTACCGATTCCGGTGATATTTAAATGAGGAATACTGAACATATTTTTACGAGTTGACTTGTTAGAAAATGTTTAAGAATTTTTTAAAAACGATAACTTCATCATGTTGACATTTGGTGCAATCTGCTACCATGCAGTGGAAATGTTTGTGAAATTTCTTTCTTTGCTTAAAAAAACTTAAAAAGTGTGTTTAGTGTACCTAATTTCAAAATTTCTAGCCTCGGTGTAGTGTATAATATAGGTTTTTCAAAAAAAAAAAAAAAAAAAAAAAAAAAAAAAAAAAAAAAAGCTCAGAAACTCAGAAAATGTTTTTGCAATGTAAAATAATTGGAAATGTGTGCTTTTTTTCACGCTGTCTTCATGATTGGCTATGTAGCGCGATACGCCGATAATATCCATTACACCCAGCTTCTCTATACAGATTTCTTTTTAAAATATTGCACAAGGTCCAAAAAATAATTGGAATTTTTTCACGTTATTTCATAAAGTTGAATAGGGGTCCATATTTGAGGCAGCAAAATAACCAATGATCATATAAAAAAAAAAAAAAAAAAAATTATTTCAAATAAATATTATTATAAAACAAGATTGCAATGTTATAATATATTTTTTCTTTTTCTTCATTTTATTATGGTAGAGACCCAGCAATTGGCATGCTAATGCTAGATTTTTACATGTTATTTAAGTAGAAAAAGTAGAGTCCCAAATAATGGCACTCAGAAAAATATTAGGTGCATTAGCACATTTGCAAATAATCGGGACTTGCCAACAACTGGGTTTGTACCATCATATTAGCATTATTATCCAATCATTTTCTTGATCTATTCCCAAAAGAAAATTGCAATTTATTCCGACACGTAAATATTCAAAACAAGAATTTCTTTATTTTATAATGGTAAACAATATGATATATCAATATTATAAATTCAGTAGCTATATCATATTTTAAAATTTAATGTTTAATTAAAATAAATTTTTAGATTTAATTTATTATTATTATTAATGATAAATCACAGTAATTTTCATTGTCATGTTTTTGCCAAGAAAACTGACACAAATTTATTAACATTGGATGAGACCACAGCATTTGTTTAGCATGTTAAAATTTCAACGCGTTCTTTTTTTTTTTTTTTTTTTTTTTTCTTTCTAATATGATATTTTTATATTCATAATTCTTACTTAGCACGATCTCTTCACTTTCACTCCCACAAGACACTTTTAACTTTTATAAATGACAAAAATAAAAAGCAAATTTTTATTCTTGTGGTGATGAAACTTAAGTTCTCTTTACACTTAAAATATATAGTTTTTTTTTTTAAATGTAATACGCAGTTTCCTTTTCTAACATTTAAAAAGAAAAAGAGCAAAAAAGAACACTAGCATTTTTTTTTTTTTTTTTTTTTTTTGCGTTTCAAAATATAGCTAGTAATGTTACTATCTTTAATACAAAAAATGCTTTACTTTGCAAAAAAACAAAACAATAATACTAAAAATGAATAAAAAACATTTTATAAAAAGTCATTTATTTATATTTATTTAGTTTTAAATAAAGTTTACAAAGAATTATTTTGAACTGATCGTAATTTTAATATTTTTATTAAGAAATTTTTAATAAATTATTTTATTTAAATTAAAACAATCCCAATAGCCTATACTTAATTTTTGAGGTTAATGTTTTTTAGTTTTGTATTTAGGTGGAACATGTATACATAATGACAGACCATATTATGATAATTAGAAATATGCATTCACCTGTAGATTTAAATACGACTATTGATAATTAAAATTATAATCCGTAGCTGTACAAAAAAAAACTATTAACCATGCATACACATAGTTATATAAATATAAATTAGTACGTAAATAAACATTTTATTTATTACTTCATCGTCTAATAAATTCTAAAAACAGACGTTCTAAATAGCAAGTATTATAAAAACATATTAAAAATTACTATTTAGTTTCCATATTGACCAAAATAAAATATATTTTTTTATTAAATAATAAAATAAAGTATTTGGATCAATTATTCTATAAATATAAAGAGCAATTTATAAAATACATAATATTAGTGTACTTAAAAAAAGTATGAACAAAGAATACTACAATATATTTTTTTAAGTTAATTAATTCTAAAACGTATATAAAGAAATTCTTTATAAGACTCCCGCCAAACTACTAACATTGTCTTTTTTTTTTTAATTGAAAAGATGCCAAGAGAAGAGAGAGAGAGAGAGAGAGAGAGAGAGAGAGAGAGAGAGAGAGAGAGAGAGAGAGAGAGAGAGAGAGAGAGAGAGAGAGAGAGAGAGAGAGACGTGAAGAGAAGATTCTCCGACTAGTGGCTTGTCGTTTAATAAAGTACTTTACTAAAGTTGAAATTTAAAAGTTCAAAGTAGCTTGTTTATTTTTCTTATATTTTACCTGCCAACTTTAATATTCTTTGTGGTGAAACTATAATCATTTTAATTTTATTACACCTTTTTTAGGAAATGTAAATAAAATAAAAGAAGATGAAAAAAAATGTTTTGAAATCAAAAGTTATTTGTAACTAAAGGATTTTATTTTTAAAATGTTTTTATTGTTATATTATACTGTGTGCCATTAATTTGTTTCGCTTTAAAACAAAAATTATTATAAAAATAAATTAATATAAATAAAAATTACACCTAAATTTGTCAATAAGCAAATAAAATTAAATAAAAAAAGTTATTTAACAGAAAATAACATTAGTGGAAATTACAAATTACTGCTCTAAAATTTAAATAACATTTTTTTTTTGCACAATAATTTACAATATTCTAACAAAGACAGTAAACAATATTTAAAGTTAAAATCACAAGTTAAATTCATCAGTTAGAAATTATTATTCACAAAATAAAAAATATATTTCGCGTCTCTTATTTTCATTTGCATGGTTCATAAGTTTTATAAATAAAAAATATAAAATTTATCCAACTTACATTTTTTCTTCTCAAGAATGAATTGAATAGTTTTTTTTTTTTTAAATTGCTATATAAGATAGTCTAGTAAAAGTATCTTAAAATATATTATGAGTGCAATATTTTATATTTTAAGTACAAGAAATTTTGTTGAAAAATACGGTAGATTAAATTTCATTGTTTTTCTGGTCACGCAAATTGTTCGTGACGTTATTTCTTACTGACATTAATATAACTTAAAAGAAGTTCAGTGTAAAAAAAAGTTGTTTTTCACAGTCTCACTTTTCTCTCTCTCTCTCTCTCTCTCTCTCTCTCTCTCTCTCTCTCTCTCTCTCTCTCTCTCTCTCTCTCTCTCTCTCTCTCTCTCTCTTTCTCTCTCTCTCTCATTCTGTCGTCTTTTCTCGTGCTAAAATCTCTCTCTTTTTTTGTAAATCAACTTATGACTTCCTTCACATTTACGATTGAAATATTTTGCATGACTTCACTTTTTTATGCTCTTCAAAGAAGATAAATTTTATTTGAGGATTTTTCAATAAAATTTGTTTTTCTCTGGTAAGTTTTTCAATCTAATTTTAAATATTATACATATATATTTTTTTAGCAAGTTCAAAAACTGTTGCTTTAAAGAACGGCGTATATTCATTTATTATTATTATATTATAATATACATTTCACCAAAGTTTCTTCTTGTGGAAAATAAAATTTTCAGTTGCTGTTATGTTTTTTATTCTACAAAATGTTTTTTTAACTATGAAAATTTTCAAAACTTTTTAAATAAAAATATATAAAATCATATTTATAATTTTTAATGTATATATTATGTACTAACGTAAAGTAATTTTAACTGTTAAAAATCAAAACATATCAATTCACATTTTTTATTTCTTGATTAAACATTAATTGTCCTACGAATTGGTATTCTTTTAAAATTTGAGTATTCCCATTCAAGTGACTGATGCAACCACAATGCTACCTAATATCATTATTATTTTTATTGTAATTTAAAGTCATTGAAGTGATTTTATAAAAGAGATTACTTTCTAATAATTGTAATAACATACAAACTTGATGAAACAAATAATGTAATAAACATGACAATTTCATCGATTTTAACATGCAATTAGCAATTAAGTTAATTGACTGATTTTGATTTCGCTCACATTCTCTTCCATTCAACTTACGAATCAAAATTGCTCATATTCAGCCTCAAAACAGTTGTACTTTACTGTTTGTGGACGTCCATGACCATGAGAAAATAATTTAATTTGATTTCTTTGAATTTGTTGATAGCTTTATAAAAATATATAAATATTTGTTTATTAAAATTTAAAATAAAAAATATAATATTAACACGATTGTAAATTAAATATGTGTATTTTATATTAATCTGTTTTTAAAATATACAATATAACGCATTTCAAAAAATAAAAGCTAATGTTGCACAAAATTTAATGATTGAACTTAAAATATATTTTTAAATAAAATCATAAAAGTCAAGTAGCTTTTAGCAAGTAAATTACATTTTTTTATTAAATTTTACATGCATGACCTGGATTTTTCTACTTATATGATTACCAAGCTAATTTACATCTTTACTGTTACTTACGTATACTAGTGTTAAATTGCATAATCTTATTCAAGATTATGCAATTTAACACTTCAAATGCATTAGTAGTGTAATTATTTGCTATTTGCATGACTTTGATATTTCATCATTGCTTGCATTATGCATCAACATGACTGATTCTGATTTGTAATAAGTAAATGTATATAAAATAAATACTACTTAAAAAAAAAAGATTAAAAATTATGTTTTACTAAGGTAACAAACTGGTATAATTTTTATACACTTATTCTTTTAAAAGCTGAAGATTTTACTTTTAGGTACAACATAATTTACAAAAAAATTTATAGAATGTTTTTTTTTTAATTTTAATTTTTTTAATTTTAATTTTCTGTTAAGTAGAAGTATATTACTTTACATATTATGGTTTAGGAAATAAACATATATTTTATAATATTTTAAATCCACAATATACAAAAATAAGGACGAAGCGTAAATGACATGTACCTAATGTATTTAAAGAAATAGACCAGAATAAAACATAAGCATTTATATCACAAAACACTTGATGGGACTTACATAAATAACTTTATTTTGTCTCAAAACCCAACTGTAGCTCCGTAGCAGTGATAATTTTTGTTCGATTTATGCAACAGGCACAATATTATTTTACTAATTTTTGCATGTTTCTGACGTCCGAAACATGAATAGTCACGCAAATAGCATACTTTACAGTATTTTTACGCTCTCTCGTGGGGCTACAATAACATTCTGGTAAAAATTGTCATCAGTTTTGAAGATCCCATTTTGTGTTTATTCATTTAAAAAGCAGATGTTGTTTTATGTGGTCTTTGGCTTTAATTACGTATATGAACTTTAATAATTTTCAGTATAATAAACAAAGATTGAGACTCGAAGTAAAAAAGTTCTAAATTTCTATATAAAAAGCATTTTTCGTTTTAAGACTTTCAAAAAAATTGTAATATTAATATGATAATTTTCTTGGTGTCATTAATAGCTTACATAATGTAGTAAATAATTTTCAATTCTTGTGTTAAAGTATTTGTAAATAAAAACTAGAATATGGAAATAGCTTCAGCAAATATCCTTACATAAATGCATATACTATAATAACGTACTATAGTATAAATCTATGGTACTACTTATTATTCCTATTATAATGGATATTTATTATAATAGTTTAAGACATGTTATTTAATGAATGCAAATTAATATATGAATGAACTTACCGAGTAGCGAGAGTACGCCACATGCAATCCAGATTACAAAACTTAAGCCGACTGAGCCAGTGCGCAGCAGTAACCCAGACGGCGACACGAAAATCCCGGAACCTAAAATTTGAATAAAGAAAAAAAAACACACATTATATTAAACATGATAATTATTATTAAGGTCAAGGATATAATTGATTTATTACTTAATCTAAAAGAGCTGCTTTTGCCCCCTTATTAAGTATTTTTGAAGGATTATTAGGACTATTAGCTTTTAAAATTATTTTTTAAATTGCAGTGAGAGCAGGCAATTCAATGTGAAATTAAAATATTTTACCTATTTCCTGGAAAAAACCCTTAAATCTAGGCAAAAAGTCGAGCATTTAAGTTGTGTGGGGTTGCATAGCGTACAGGGGCTATTATGAACCATACAGATATTTTAAGTTGATATTATGTAAATTATTAACACAAATATTTAAATAAGCTAATATAACATTTTTGGTATACTTATACCTAATATATTTCTACTTAGGTACACATAACTTAGGTTGTATTTTAATTGGTAATACTTATAAGGCACACTCATAAAAAATATATATATATATATAAAATATATATATTACGTCTTGTTCACATGGTGCCATATATTTTTAATGTGCAAAATATTTGAATGCATGCAATCACTATTTTAAACCATTAAAAGTCATGTATTGAATTCAAAATTAAGTTAACAAAGAACAAAATTGCATTCATGGGAGCACATATCATTTGGATAAAACCTAAGTAAAGATTCAAGGTTTTAGACAATATTGATATTTTACCAATTAAATTACAACCTTAAAAACTTAAAAAGATTTTTTTTTTTAAATATATATATATTATATATTTTTTAGGAATTATTATTTCAGATTAAATTTAATAAGAGAAATCGTATTGTGAACGCTCTCCTATTTGAACAAAGATGATATTATTAAAATTAACTTACCGATCATGGTTCCGACGATTAGAGCCACCCCACTGACGAGTCCCAGCCGTCTCTCGAGGTGAACAACGTCACCCTCAACTGCCCCCGACCCCTCCAACACGTGTTCCTGCCCCGACCCCTTCGTCTTGCCTGTCGACCCGTTGTGTTCTTGCCATTGTGCTCCATCTGCGGCATCTAAAAACAAAAACATAAATGCATTTTTATTAATTACGTAACTTATATCAATCATATCATTAAAACAATTAAAAACTACTCACAATATGTTATATTATTCCAATAAATTTCAAATTAATATCCTAATTACAAAACAATTATATATATAGTGTTGTATTTTTAAAGTATCATATTCTGATACAGTTTTTCTATTGCTATTATTTTATTTGCATGAAGCGTTGCATTTTCATTTTCTAAATTCTTTTCACAATTATAATTTAATAATACTTGGTGACGTATAGCATTAATACAATAAATCACCCCTTAGCCATATAGGACTAATTTTTCTCTGCCAAACTTTAATTATTGCCCTATTCACAGGTTTATTAGCCCCTAGATGTTGATTCTTCTATATTTTATACTTGCGGTCGTTCTCTATTTGGAATACTTGTTTTGTTTACTTTTGTAACCAGACTTGCATCAAACGAAATATTTTCAATCTCGGAGTTGGAACCCTAATTTAACATCACGCTCAAAAAACATATTTTTTGTCATTTTTGGAGGAAATTACTGCACTGATTCCAGAAAATTTTAAATGATGAATATATTGGGCATACTTAACGTGTTTGAATAATTTCACAGTAATAATTTAATACAATAATATATAATTAATCAATAAACTGATACAAATTAATATTAATATTTATATTAATAGAATTATAATTAAATTGCATAACAATAATTGGTTTAATAATTAAAAAGGTATAAGAAAGCTTGAGTATTAAGTGACTTGAACAAGTGAAAGAAGTAATTGTACTATATTGTAATTACTAATCTTTAAGCTTCTATAAGCGTCTTAAATAAAACCTCAACTTTAACCTTTCGTCTTTTGATACATTTATCTGTGTTTTAGTTAATTATATTTTAATTACACATCTGTAACAATATAAGAGTAAGTCAGTAAAAATATTGATTTTCATTAAATAAATTTTTATATTTTATTTGAAAATATATAATTTTATATTAACTTTGTTATTTTAAGAGTAATATAACTTTATAAGTAATTAAGTGACATGTGCAACCTGGATTCATATTCTAAATTCACGATCATCCAAGATTTAAAGCACTCTCAAAATAATATATTTAGTCTATTAGTATTTAATACACTTTTTTTTTTAAATTAATATTACGAAATTATTTTCACTGCCTACAATTTTAGTTTTTAATTCAGGTTTTAGTTTTGAACATTATTAATATAACCAATAAAAAAAATATAATAATTACTATTTTAACTAATATCATTATTTGACCTGTTCCAAATCATTACTTATTCACCAATAATAACAAACATTTACTAAACATAGTTTTGTTATTTCTTACGAAACAACATAAAAACAAAATAAACTAGTCTTTTGTGTAATCTAGAACAATAGAGAGTCTCACTCAGAGTATAAAAAAATCAAGCACAAGTAAGCTTATTTTTTTTTATTTATTATTATTTTTTTTTTGGTATACAGTATATGTTTTGGCAGATTCAATTATATATTTATTTACGAATTGTTTATTTTTATATTAATAAAAAAATAGGCTAAATAAACAACAACAACAGATTTTAGTAAAATTAAGGCGATATAAAGAACAGAGCCATCAAAACAAATAAATTAAATATAAATGACAAAAAAAAAATAATAATAATAATAATAAAATGTTCACCATTCGTTCCTGATTTATTATTTATTTTTATTTCTTAAGCTTTATCATTTTCCACCAAACAATAAAAAAAAAATCACAACAATTATTACTAAATATAAAGGTAATACTTTTCTTTCTCCTAAAAACCTTTATATTGATCTTGAGAAGCAACAATATTTTAAAAGTGAAAATAACAATAGTCAGTTACAACCGTATACAGAAATTAAATATTCAGCATTTTTCTTTTCCTTACAAGACAAGAAAAGCACAAAAGTCTGCTCTCTACAACTCTCTCTCTCTCTCTCTCTCTCTCTCTCTCTCTCTCTCTCTCTCTCTCTCTCTCTCTCTCTCTCTCTCTCTCTCTCTTCCTTTGCAAAAAAAGTAATTAGCTAAAAGTTTTGTTTGTGTTCGTTTGCTATATTGAAAAGAAAAACTGACAGTGAATTGACAGCTTTTCTGTTGTTTACTAACCTATTTTGCACCTATATTAAAATTGTGTATAATAATACTTAAAATTGGGGTAAAAAAATATAATCCTATTTTTGTTCCATTATATTTTAAGTTATTAATCACGGTAACTATATTTCTTTTATCGTAAATTATTAAGTATATATGAATATTTGGGGGAAAAAAGGAAATAGTTGTATACTTTGCAACATCAATATTTAGCTCAATCATTATTTATAAAATTTGAAACAGTTCTTGGAAAACGTTTCAATGCTAATTAAAAAAAATAATATAAACAACCTCTCTGATTTTAATGTTTTTACACGAAAGAGCAGTTTTACTCACAAGCTTAAGAAAAAGAGAACATTGAAAACTTTTATTTCTGAAGCTTAACATTGTTTCTTTTATTTTTTTTTTCTCTCTCACTCAAAAATACACACACAGAAAATAAGAAACAATTGAATAAATGAATCGTAACCTTCAAATAGATTAACAGACTAAGTACTTTGTTTTATCTTACATATATTCATTAATCAATTCTTAATGAGGTATTAAAAAGGAAGAAAGACGGTGTTATTAACAGAAGTCACAACAGGTAACCATTAATTTTGAGTCGGTATTAGTCTTGAGTTTAAATTAAAATAGGAAAAAAAAAATCATTAAAAAGTGAACTAACATATTTGTGTAATTATAATAATAATTTTTTATCTTTGTAAAATAAGTGACGTACTATTAATTAATTTAAAAAAAGCATGTTTACCTTTTTTATATCTTATTACAATAATGAGATTTTTTAAAAAAAATATAATTGCACTCTGCTCATACTTTTTCAATTTTTTTTTCTTTTAATCTCGTAAAAATATTGCAATAAAATTGTAACTTACTTTTTTAAAATCATCTTAATATGACATGTTTGTTTGCTTTAAATTCCAAATAAAACCTATACTGTATATTTTATATTTATTAGTATCATTTAAAAAATATTGACGTAATACCTTTAATTTGTGGAGTTGTATTTGAACGATCTAGTTGTATTGAATTTTGTGAGGAACAGCAACGCAGAATAGTACTTGCTACCGTATCTCTCATCCTATAACTAAACCTAACTCGTACTAAAAAAACCTTCCAAGAAAGAAAAACGTCTACCAACGTCTTGGTAGTCATGTAGTCTAAATTTAATTCAGTTCTATATTCGGGTTGCTTTAACCCCACTAAACTAAAAACTAATATATTTTTTTTGTTAGTTACAATAAGCATCAATATGTGGCGTTAGTATAGATTTAATATAAAATTAAATTTAGTTTCTTTATTAATTTAATTACAATTTTATTTTTTATTTTTGTTTTATATAATTTTACATTAGCTAATAATTTAATTTATAAATTATCAAAAGATTTAAAATTATTCAGATCTATATCTAATATTAATATGATTCTTTTGAGCCTGTCTTTATGATAGGTATAGTCTGGGTATAGTTATTAACTATTACATTATAATGCAAAGAAATAATGAAATTGTGCATTCTAAAGTCGTCTATGTATGAGTATAAAAGTAATGTATAGGGTGTGTACGTATGACGTCATTCTGAGTGCTTTTCGATGCTCTTCTTGAGCAATGAATAACATTGCTCATAGGACAAACGTAGTTTTTGGATATTTTCTTTGCAAAATCAGCTATTTTTTGGTCATTATTATTTTTCTTGCATACTTGAGGTCTTGAGGTACTAATTCAATCTGTTAATAGCATCAATGCTCTCAAAAAAATTGCGAAGTATTTTAAACTGGCAAAATGTGCCATTTTCCTATACCGGCCAATGTTATTTAGTACTCACTTATGGCGTCGACTTCAACATGAATGAAACCACCTTATACACGTTGAACCAACTTTCGTTCTGATATAGTAATGAAAAGAATTTAATAATAAATTTTTTTGAACTCTTTGAACTATTATTAATTTTTATATTATGCTGTTTTCTGGTATAAAGTATATTAATATACGTTTAGTGCTCATTTGAATCAAAATACTTGATTTTAAATAAGTTAGAATAAAAATTACGACGTAAGTAATTGAAATACGATCGCTTGTTTAAATATTGATCATATAATGCCTATAATATTACACATCTGACTGCTTTATGTATTTAGTTGTAAGTTAATTATAAAATATAAACAGAGAATATATGACATATTTTGCTCTTTTATAATTCAATTTTCTTTTTAACGTCTAATATTTAAGTTTCTATTTTTTTTACCTTCCCTTACTAAAACAAGCTTAAAATAATTTAATCAAAACGCATTTTTTTTATGTGGAAAGAGAATAAAGACATTGTAAGAAGATATACTGTAGTGTAAGATATAATAAAATATATAACTTACATTAAATCGCATCAATATCTTATTGAACAAGAAAAAGTATGAAATATATATAGTAGTCTAATTACCACACAAGTTGTAAAGTCATTGATATCCCTGCATGATATTAGAAATGACATTCATGTTTAGTAGACTGAAACGTTTAGACATTTTTTAAAAAAAATGTAGAACTGCTTCTTTGTATTACAAATTCTAACATATCAAGATTTATAATACTGCATTTTGTAATATAACCCAAAAAGACAGAAAAAAAAAAGCTTCATGAATATCTGCTAAGAATTTTAAGTATGAGGAAAACTCGTTCTTTTTTTCTTTCACTCTACAGTTTGAAAGGAATTAATTAAATTTTTTTAAAGATTAAATTTATAAAAGAAAAGGAAAAGATGAGAGATCCAATATCAGGTCTTATAGGATAAAAATATTAGTTTTATATTTTATGACAGTTTCATTAATTTTGATGATTTTTACATTTATTATTATTATTATTTTAGAGCTCTGGAAATACGAAATTAATTTTTGGTAAAAGTTACAAAGAAAGGATATAAAAATAACCTGTCAATAATTATAACATGAAAGTTCTATATTAATACGATATGAAAAAAATCCATTTTTAGAATGATAATTAAAATCTATAGTAAAAAAATTTAAAAGTGGATGGAAAAAAAAGTTTTACAAATAGGATCTATCAGTGTATTCATTGAAAAAATCTTAGAAACCAATTTCCAGACTTTGATCTTCTCTTGTTATCAAATTGTGTTATATTATAGCATATTGTGTCAGTTATCTCTATTTAAAAATTTTATATTATAGGCCATAATATTAAAATAAAGGTCGGAAAAAACGTTGCAATGAGCGTTTGGTACCTAAAAATGTTAAACTTGTGTTGCTCAAACTTTTCCCCCTAGAATTTTTATATATCTTGAGTCTCTTATCAGTTTTAGGAACTTGTGTTTCAAAATTCAGTATCAGTGAAAAAATCTTCTCTCTCTCTCTCTCTCTCTCTCTCTCTCTCTCTCTCTCTCTCTCTCTCTCTCTCTCTCTCTCTCTCTCTAAATAGCGGGTTACTATTACTTATATATACCATACCTCTACTTAAAAGAGTTAACTTTTCAGTATTTTTATTTTATTTTTTTCATTCTTTTTTCATTCATTAAATGTGAATGAACTTTGTTGTATGATGTAACTTAGTAATATGTGATCTAACTGATGTAATTTAGTGATATATATATATATATATATTATAAATTTTTAATGCACTTTACTGCAATAAGCTAAGAAAATCAAGTATTTAGTGTAAAATGTACTGAAAATTATTTCATAGTACACGCTTAAAAACCTATTAGTGAAGTACACAATTTAGAATTTCATGTATACAACAGTATTGCGAGTGTGCTAATAAAATTAGCATCAAGCGACAATAGCGCCAACAATTGGGTCGCCGTGACCTCTCAACTCAAAAGTCCTCATGGCCTACTTGAGTTGACATTGTTACCTAAAATTAAAGTTTTGTCTTTTTTTGTTATATAAATAAATTATCTTGTCTGAATAAAAAAATAATAATAATTACGCAATTTATATATATATTTTTTTTCATTTTGTTATTATTATATTATTATAGAGATCTGATCTTAATGCTTTAGGGAACCGTATTGATCACTAAATTTGCAGCAGAGGTGCTTATTTCATCCATTGCATATTAATATAATTTTTAATTGTAATATGAAATTTAAAAAAAATCCATTCGTGATCCGGATGATCCTATCAGCATTTCAATTTTATCCGTTATTATTATGATTATAAAAAAACTTTTGTGCCCAATTAAGAGTCGACTATAATGTATAATAATAATGTGAACGAATGATTTAATATAAATTTGCCTTAATATAATTTATAAAATTGCATACTTTTAACAGCTTCATCCAGTTTCTGTCTACTCAGTCACTGTTTTAGATAAAAGGAATAAAGTACATACATATTTATGCTCTTATTTTTATATATGTAACATCAGATATCATTTCATATAATATATATCATAATTCATAATAATCTATACTAGGCATTAGCTAACTTAGAAAACTTGATTACAGTGCTTTGAAAAGCTAATTACATTTGTCAGTTTATTTTATTAATATTTTTTTTTGTTATTTTATATAAAAAATATTTATAATATTTTAAATAAAAAATTAATTAATTACAATAACAAATATTACAAAATATAAAAAATTATTTTTTATAAAAACAACAAATTATTTTTACAAATAAATGACGCATTAAACGTGTAGTAAATTTTACTATTATATAATTTACTATAGTAATATTGATAGATAAATCTTAAAATAAAAACCACGATGATACAAAATATTATAACATTATAACAAGTAATTGTAAAACAACTGTTGCTCGACTGTTAAATTTAAAATTCGTCATACTTTCATGTTTAAAAAAAAAAAAAAAAAAAAAAAAAGGATAAAAACTTACATGAACTACTTATTTTCTATTATTTATCTTTTCCTCTCAAGTTTTCAAACTATGTAATTCTTAAAATAAGTTTATACAAGAAACTTCTCATACTATGTGATGCGTAAATAATATCAACAATAAAATAATAGAGTTCAGTAAAATATCATATTTAACATTTTTAATCATTAAAATATTATGTTGTGAATACAATGGATTATAATGATATAAAAAAAAGTTTTAAAAATATGTAAAAATTGAAAGTTATACAATCTGACCAAAATTCTATTTTATTCCCGTATATACATAAAAATTGGAACATTTCCAAATAAATATATAAATGAATTAAAAGTCAGAACGAAATTCTGGCAAATTTCATTTCATTCAGCATATAAGTTTCAAACAATTTCTTTAAAAAGAAAAAAATAATAATATTATAATATTACGATTTCATTGTATAATAAAACAGAATGAAACGTAACTTACGTAGTACAACGTCTTTTGTTTATCATATTATTTAAATCAGTTGGTATTTAAATTTGTAAAGTATATAAGATCAAAAAGATAAGGTAATTTGTGAATGGGTTTCTTTAAACTTTTTTATGTTCTATTTTTCTGTTTGACTTAAATGAAATTTTTATTATATGTTTATTAGTGTAAATAACTCTATTAATTCAATTTAAAAAAACAAAGCAATTTTTAAAGCATTAAACACGATTGAGTATAATATATTAGTTATTGTTTGTGAAATTAGCTAAATTTTAAATTTTGTAAATTGTAGTATATAATATATTAAAGGCATAGAACACTTTGAACAAAAACCATGTCTAACATTTTAACATGTAGCTAAATATTAACGTTGATTTGGTCAGAGTCATTGATTTCTAATTTATTTTATATTCACAAAATGTCAGCTGCATGTTTATGACATCACAGCTTGCCTGTTTCCGCGCGCGCGTGGACTAGTAAGCTGTGACGTCATAAACATAAATATGCATGACGTTTTGTAAATGGAAAATAAACTAGAAATCAATGACTCTGACCAAATCAACGTTGATATTTAGGTATGCTAGGATATTAGACATGTTTTTTGTTCAATGTGTTCTATTGCTTTAAATAAGAATTTTGTTATAGAGGTGAATGGATCTATTAGATAAAAAGACAGAAAAATTGTGTTGCATAATAATATCCTCTTTGAGATAGTTGAAAGTTTTATTATATTATAGGATTTATTTATATTTTTTTGTACGAAACCTTGAAGTAATTTAAGTTAATTTTGAAGGTATTGACGAGAGGCAATGCCAATACGTCACATACCAATAATGTTTACAGCAAGGTTTCTTACATTCAGTCAATAGCGTAAAATTTCCTTTAAAAGTTTAATTCAAAAAAATTGTTTTAAATATCTGAAAAATTATGGAATCTTGTACTCAAAACAAGTAAATATAATGTAACTTTTAAGATACACCTATTATGTCCCCCTACGTAACTCCTTTGTACCTTCACAATTTATGACAAATTTTAGAATTTTCCTCTTTTTTTATTATTATTATTTATTTTTTTGTCAAGCCTAAAGACTTTAATATATCTGAATTTTAAACTTTTTTTTTTTATAAGATTAACATTAGAGGGTTTCAGGGTTTGTTAATTTTTTAATTCAAAAGTTACCTTTCTTATAAAATATTGACTAATAAAGGAACAACAATTTTGAGGCTGACTATAAGCGATTTCGCTCACATCCGCTTCCGTTTCGACGTACTGCACATGTGTAGTAAGTAGAAACGGAAGCAGATGTGACCGAAATCGCTTAACGTCAGCCTCCAAAACACTTGTTCCTTTATTAGTCAATATCGTTTGAAAATCAGTGGTGACAAATATCTAAATGTAAAAACTTTCAGGACTTACATGACTATGATAAGTTAACAAAAAAAAACATGTGCAAATATTTAGGTATTTATAGTTTAACATTATGTTTATTTGAAATATATATATATTTTTTAATTTAAATTAAAATAATTTTAAAATAATTATTAAATTTTGTATATTTATTTGAAATAGTAAAAATTTTAAGTATTTTTCTTTTCTCACAAAAGAATTTTTAATGTAATTTATAAAAAATATATATATTTAAATTAGAGCAAACAACAACACTGAATGGAAAGCCTGTGTACGAAGTGAACATATCTAGTGAACATCATGTGGGCAAGGAAACGTAATTATTTCTCAGATTCTTAATAAGTATCATATTGTTTAAAGAACTCTAAACACTTTGTGGAATATTAGACTACAATAGTCCCGCTTAAACTTTGTGTTAATGTCCAATTACAATTACATTAAAATGTTTATCACAATACAGGAACATTTTCCGTCAAAAGACATTTTTCCCCCTATAATTTTACTATATATTATACACGTCACGAGTAGTCCTGCATAGAGAGAGAGAAAAAAAAAGATTGTATGTCATATTATATGCTATACCGAAAGGTCATAGAATTATATAATATATATACGGAACGGGGAACTTACATTTTATCTAAGTATATAATTAAAGTAAATAATTAATTAATCACTAAAATATATTGATAAAAATATAATTTTATTTTTAAATTATTTGGAAAATCAGATTAATGCGTTTTAAGTTGCATTTCAATAATTATTTATTATAATTTTAATCAAGGACTAAAATTAAAACAATTCAACTTTTTAAGCAACATAAAGTTACTATTTTGATTCAAAAACGATAAAATGATTTTCAAAATCATTTTCAACCTCTTAACTATTCCCTGTTCTTACAGTTAGTGCGCTGCATCACATTTTTTTTTTTTTTTACATTTTTGTGATGAATAATTTATTTATAAAATGTATGTGGAATATTATACAATTTTTTTATTTTTATTATTTTTTTTTATTTTTTTTTTTATTTTTTTTTTTAATGAAAGTGTTATTTTGTATGTAAGATAAATTTATATTTTCAGGAATTTGTGGCAAAAGACTTAAGTTGATTACGTCAAGAAAATCTCAGCAGGTGGGTGTTGTCTCTAAAGTAATGAGGTCTGGATGAAAGCCAATATCCGTGTCTTTGAGTCATACAGTATAGTAGTTGTAAAATATGATGGATTATTTGAGGATATTGAACCAAACCCAAAACATAGAGCTATGCACAATTGGTATTAAAATGTATAACTAAATATTTAAATTTATCACAATTAATTAATTATGCTGTCTTGTCAGCAAGTAAATATAATTGAATGAATGAAGGAACGAACGAACGAACGAACGAACGAACGAACGAACGAACGAACGAACGAACGAACGAACGAACGAACGAACGAACGAACGAACGAACGAACGAACGAACGAACGAACGAACGAACGAACGAACGAACGAACGAACGAACGAACGAACGAACGAACGAACGAACGAACGAAGTAAGTAAGTAAGTAAGTAAGTAAGTAAGTAAGTAAGTAAGTAAGTAAGTAAGTAAGTAAGTAAGTAAGTGTTATGATTGTGAACCCCGCTTGCCAAACCCACTTATGTTCCCATACTATGCATATGATTTTGGGAGGGGAAAACAGCTGTTGTAAGTGGGGAGGGGAGAGCGTGTGGGAAAATCAAGATGGTACACTAGGGGATTGGAACACGCTAGGAGAATGAAATTGTAATTATAACACGATCCGTTATCTTAAATAAACATTATCAGTGACATCTAATCTATGTGAGTTTACTTTATTAATACCACCACAAATTGGCGACGAGAGATGCGAGATGGCGACATAATGAACGGATTTTAGTGTGCAGTGTGAAGGGATCAAGGAAGAAAAATGTCAGAAGACGAGTCTACGAAGCATCCACCACCTGTCTACATGGTATTGGGTACGGTAGGAACTACGTACGAATTTATTCCTGGAGGAGAAGAGTCTTTTTCGAATTACATAGACCATCTAAATTATTATTTTAAGGCAAACCAAATTAGAGAAACAGAACGACAGAAGAACACATTATTGACAGTCATAGGCAAGAATGTGTTCAAGCAACTTAAAAAACTTATTAAAGCTCCAGAAACTTTAGAATCGTTGTCGTTTGAAAGAATTGTCATAATTTTGAAAAGTTATTATGATCCAGAACCAAACATATGGGTGTTAAGATATGAATTTTTATGTTGTATGCAGAAACCAAATGAAGCTTTGACACAGTTCATTGCTGAACTGAACGGGTTGAGTGTCAAATGTAACTTCACAGACGTAGAACAATGCATGCTAATGCAAATATTAGCGGGAATGAGAGACTCTAAATTACGTCAAACATTTTTAGAAATGTCAAAATTATCATTACAGGTGGTACGAGAAAAAGCAGAAGCTGCGGAGATGGCAATGAAGAGTGCAGCGAGGTTTGAAAATCAAGGGGGGGAGGAGGTTATTCATAGAATGACAGAGAGAAGAAACAGAGGAGGAAACCGTGGAAGTTTTCCAGGCCAAGGCCATAGTCAGTGGGGAAGGGGCACACAAGTGGGGCGAGGAAGTAGGGGAAGCGCCCAAGCCAGAGGTGCCAGAGCGGAATGTTTCCGCTGTGGGTCAAGCTATCATGACGGTAGCCAGTGTGCACACACTAATACTGTGTGTGATTTTTGTGAGCAGAGAGGACATTTGCAAAGGGTATGTGTAGTGAGGAGAAACCAGATACTGCATAATGCAGGAAGAGGGAAAGAGAGAAGAGAGAAAACCTTTCGAGCACACTACGTCAGTGCAGAACAGGAAGATGAGGAAGAAGAGGAGGACACCGAGGGGCCAACTCAGCAGGAGAGGAGAGAACTGGAGTCACCAGCAGTGAACAAGTGGGAACAGTCTGAGTATAGCCTGTTTATGATGCATGCGGATAGTAAAGAGGGGGAGTCTGATGTAGTGACTCCTATATTGTTAAGTCTAAAAGTGGCAGGGAAGTCAGTAGTGTTTGAAGTAGACAGTGGGGCAAGATGTAGCTTAATTGGCCAGGACACATTTACTCAACTATGGCCTGACGGAACATCATTGGAGACTAACGTGCCCAAGATAAACACTTGGTCAAAGGAGAGTTTAGCTGTAAAAGGGTGTCTCCAGGTGTTAGTGGAAATAAAGGATAGGGCGTGCATGTTGCCACTTATAGTCATGAATTCACCAGGACCTGCTTTATTAGGACGTAATTGGTTTTCAGCCCTGGGAATTGCAGTGAGCGGCATACAGACAGTACACTTCACCTCAGCGGAGACGGCTGACCAAGCGCTGATAGGACTCCCTGTGGAGCTGCGGGGGCTCGAAGGAGTGTTTGCAGCCGGGCTGGGCAAGTACACTGGACCACCAGCCTCCATCGAGATGAAGCCGGGAGCTACACCAAAGTTCATGAAGCCGAGAAGTGTACCCTATGCCAAGGAGGAACGTGTCAAGCGTGAGTTAATTCGTCTTAAGAATGATGATTATATGAAGCCCATATTATTTTCTAAGTGGGCTTCTCAAACGATAGATTTAGAAAAGGCAGATGGGACTTTGAGGATATGTGGGGATTACAAAGGAACTGTCAATCCACAATGTGTCACCGAAGTTTTCCCTATGCCAACCATACAGAATATGTTAGATAAATTAGGAGATGTAAAATACTTCTCGAAACTTGATTTGGCTAGAGCTTTCAACCAGATAACTGTAGATGAGGAGACGTCAAAGATACTCACGATTAATACCATATTGGGACTATTTAGGGTATTAAGATTGAGCCCGGGGTTGTCATCAGCCCCGGCCATATTTGTGAGAATTATATCACAATTAATGTGTGGATTGGACGGAGTGTTAACATACTACGATGATATTTTGGTGGCTGCAAAATCTGTGGCACTCCTATGGGAACGTACAAGAGCTGTATTGATTAGACTACTAGAAGCAGGTCTCCGGCTTAATAAAGAAAAATGCTTGTTTTGTGTGTTGCAGCTAGAGTTCGCAGGTTACTTCTTGTCTGGTCAAGGAGTGAAGCCTACCCAGTCTAAGGTTGAAGCCTTGATGAAGATGCCCAACCCCAATGAGAAGGGTGAACTGCAATCCTTATTGGGGTATATAAATTATTACGACAGGTTCCTGCGTCATAAGGCTACGTTATTCCACCCGCTATATCAACTATTGGTAGATGGAGCGGAATGGGTATGGACCCAAAAGCATCAAGATGCCCTGAATTATGTCAAGCAAGTGCTAAGCTCAGAAATTGAGCTTACCTTATTCAACCCTAACCTACCCATCATCCTAGATGCCGATGCAAGTTCTGTCGGAGTGGGAGCTGAAATCAGTCATGTGATGCCAGGCGGCGAAGAAAAACCTTTCTCCAATGCTTCCAGAACCCTGAGACCCAGCGAGAAAAACTATGCTCAAATAGACAGAGAAGCGCTGTCCGTAGTATTTGGGGTCAAGAAGTTCCACATGTACGTGGCTGGAAGAACCTTCACTATACGAACAGACCACAAACCATTGCTAGGGTTACTTCAGTGTGATAAACCTATACCAGAAACAGTATCTCCTAGAATGCTTAGGTGGTCTCTATACTTGAGTAATTATTCTTATAGATTAGTATACAGACCTGGGAAACAACATGCTAACGCGGATGTATTCAGTAGACTTCCTATAGCCACAACCAGTGTCGAGGATCCTCCGGAACCAGCAGGCATTCTGTTTATGGAGCAAGCCCCAGAAGAGTGGTCTGTAAAAATGATTGCCAAAGAAACCAGAGGAGATCCAATACTAGCTAAAGTAATGGCTATACTAATGCATGGTGGTTCATTGACGGAATTGCACTCGGAGTACCAAAAGAATAGTGAGGCATTGTCCATAGTAAAAGGATGCTTACTGTATGGAAACCGAGTGGTCATCCCACTTAAATGCAGAGAAAAAATCTTAGAGCTGCTGCATAAACATCACATCGGGATAAGCGGCATGAAGAACAAAGCCCGAGCATATGTATGGTGGCCACACATTGATAAAAACATTGAAGATCTAGGAAAAACTTGTGCTACATGTAATGCCATGAAAAGAGGTCCACCACAAGCTCCTAGAATACCATGGTCACCATCACCTCCAGCCTCAAGAGTACACGTTGATTTTTTTGGTCCGCTGAAAGGAAGAACTTTTTTCATAGCAGTGGATGCCAGCACCAAGTGGGCAGCCGTTGAAGAAACTCACGGGTCATTGTCAACCAACACAGTAGTGAAAATATTAAAAAACTGGTTCGCAAACTGGGGATTGCCAGATATAATCGTAAGTGACAATGGACCAGCATTCAAGTCTGCAGAATTTACCAAATTTATAAATAAGTATAATATTACACACATTCCAGTGACAGAGTACCATGCCGCTAGTAATGGGCAAGCCGAACGAACAGTACAGACAATTAAAAATATGATGTTAAAAATTCCAGTGGAAAAATGGTCAGCTCAAATTCCTGAAATATTACTGGAATTGAGGACCACTCCATCAGCAACCACAGGAATATCGCCTTCACAAGCAATGTATGGACGGCAAATTAGAACGCTCTGGGACACATTCCACCCATTGTATGAACGTAAAGAATATCCAAAAAGGGAGGAAGAAGCAGCACAAGCAACACAGAGCTACAAGTATTATTATCAGGTGGGAGACTTGGTATGGGCGCAAGATTATAAACAGAAGAAACTAGCATGGTTGCCAGCTAGGGTAGTAGAAGTATTGGGGCCGAGAAAATATAAAGTACAGTTTGACAATCAAACCACAAGATTCTACCATCCAGACAACATGAAGAAACGTTATGTTGAGAAAGCAAATGTTTTTAATCCTGATTGTTCCAGCCTCCATACTCAGTTACCAGTGAAAAAATCACCATATACTTGTAACCCTGTAACTAATGCATTGCCTAAGTTAACCCCTGTTACGTACGTTACAGAACCTACAGTGTCCAGCAGGAATGGTTCAAACGAGACAAGCAGAGAGGCCATCCGATCACCAGGCTCAGGAAATCAGTCAGGCAGATCAACCAACGCCTGTACTCCCAGCCGAACCCCGGTTGGTTCCATTAGTGGAGTAGGAGATCTGTCTGCTAACAGTACTAACTCACCTGAGTTGGTCACGTCTACCCCTATTAGACGAAGCCAAAGAACACCACGAGTTCCTAGAAGGCTAGGAGATTATTATGTGGAGTAAATTGGATTATGTTGTTGTTTTAAACAAGTAAGCAGTACAAAATAAGTTACTGTAAGTTAAGATGAACTTGGTAGTTCAAAGTTCATTGGAATATGTATTCCGTTCAGGTTTAAATAATAGTCGTAAGCAATTTATACTTAAAATTTTATTGTTCATTTTACATACAACTTCTATGTATAATAATTGTGTTAATGAATTGTTTTGATGAGTGGATAGCATCATTGTTTTGTGTTTTTGGTTACTTCAGGTCCTTCTAAAAAGGGAGGAGTTGTTATGATTGTGAACCCCGCTTGCCAAACCCACTTATGTTCCCATACTATGCATATGATTTTGGGAGGGGAAAACAGCTGTTGTAAGTGGGGAGGGGAGAGCGTGTGGGAAAATCAAGATGGTACACTAGGGGATTGGAACACGCTAGGAGAATGAAATTGTAATTATAACACGATCCGTTATCTTAAATAAACATTATCAGTGACATCTAATCTATGTGAGTTTACTTTATTAATACCACCACAGTAAGTAAGTAAGTAAGTAAATAGATAAATAGATAGGTAACTAGATTAAATACGAACTAACAAATATGTTTTTGTTATTTTATATTTATGCAAACAACGATTATACTACAAATTATTTGCACTTACGTCAATTGCAAAATACAGTGTTAAATTACTGACTGCAATAAATATTGTCACTCTTGTTTCACGTGCAGTTAATTGAAGTAGGCGTCACAACGTATTACTCAGGTCACAGATCAAACATTTAAATTAACATTAGATTCTGTAAGCTGAACAAGTTGTATACTCTCCAGGGGCTTCACTAATGTCAACTGCAAGAGATTGTCAGTCACGTAAACAACTATATAATAATATATATAATCAGTTTGTGTACTATAATATGTTAGATTTCTTTGCATTACGTTTTACATATAATCACTACATATTCACAATCTTAATTATTATTATTATTATTTTTTACTTTGCTTTTCTTTTCCGCGTAGAAAAATTTTCCTTTGTAAAATTTGTCTATAGTACATAGAGTAATTATTTTATGGAATAATGTAATTTTTACCTTACGTAAAAGTGGGCATTCTGAGAGCTTGGAGAAGGATTAGTATTAAAAAATAAAGAATCTCTTAAAATGACAGTCTACAAAAAGTTTTTTTTTTTTTAAATTATTCATATTGCCCAATTCAAATTTAAAATATGGCTAGAAATGTGTGCGAGAGAGAGAGAGAGAGAGAGAGAGTGTGTTTTATTTTTTCTACATTATAAGAAATCCTTTTTTTTTTAGTAGCTATAATTTATACATAAAAAATTGCTTTTTTTTTCTTTTGTAAATAAAATAAATTCATTTCTATAAGATAAAAATAAAAAATAAACACTTTTATCTCAAAACATGTTCAGAAATGTGTCCATATGCATATTTAAATTTTCTTAGTTCTAATTGCAGGATATTTCTTGAAAATTTCTTAATAATATTAGGGATGCTGTCATGCAATACTTATGGACTTATGACAAGAAATTAGGGATCCCCACCATTTTACCGCGCGCTCCTGACTAATTTTTACGTCACAAGATTTTAAAACTTATTAAGAAATATTTCCATAATTTATAGTATGTAATAAAAGAAATATAATCATTAAATGCATATTTTAATACCTCATTCATGGTCACAGATTTGTAATTGTACAGAATAACTTACGCAAGTCGTTTATTATACACTTACATATAAACAAGGGGTCAGGTGTTACTTGCAGGTTAAAAGTACAGATTTATATTACGTACATTGAATTGCTCAATAATTTATACTATACTTTATTGATACTTTATTTTATAAGGTAAATTTATTCTTTCATATAATTTTTAATGAATATTTTACAAACTCTTTGCGTGAAGTTGTAATTTTTTAAAAGCTTTTTTAATTATTTATTTATGATTTTTATTCAACTATATATGAAATAATCTCTCTTCCGCTTTTGTTAGTCTCCTGGGGCTTTGTCTCTTTACCGTCAGTTTCATTTATTGTTATTATTATATTTTATTAAACAAAGATTACATATTTCAGGTTAATTATATCAGATTATAACTATATTATATAGAAAAATAATCAAGTTTTTATATGTATACTTGTTTCTATATTATTATGTATAATAATATTATGGGATATATTTACAAAAATATTTTTGTGTTTGATTTTGAGCTATTAAGTATAAAAAAGTATACAAATTAAAGCAAGGCATCCTAGGATAACTTTTTGATTAAAAACCCCTTTTATCAGATTATTAATACTTATTTTGCAATTATTTTTTTTCATTATTGCACACAGGGCCGTAAGCTGCAACCTCTAAAAAATTTTTTTAAATTGTTGCAACAATCAAAATAACAACTTAACTACGTAGCGTTGCGACTTACGCGGGGGTAACAGTGATGAGTAATCAAAATGTTTCGTGCAGGTTTTTCTTGAGGAAAAACTAATTTTATCATTTAGAAGTTTGCAATAATGAAATAATAATAATATAAATGCAAGCTTTGAAATATTGAAAAGTTAAAACTTGTGTTTTGGCATAAATTGTTACGCTATAGAGCTGAATAAACTAATTATTATTTTATTCCTCACAATAGCAAACTTGCAAAAGTTGGATTACTAAATACAGTAATAATAATAAACTCGAAGACTAACAATACTTACAAAGTGATTACTGATTAGAAGTTAGAAGTGACTTTGTATTCCCGTTTTGATTCAATATGCTTTCTTATGGCGTAATGAAGCAACTATAACTCGGAGTTAGAAAATTTTCTAAATACTGAAATTTTTACTGAAAGTTACTGAGCTTTCAAGCAATTTCTTTCATGAATTTGAAGCCCATTGGACTAAAATATAATATTTAAAATTCACGAAAACCATAGCTTTGAGGCTCAGCAAGCTTCAATAAAAATTTCATTATATCGAGACAAATTTCTATACTCGAGTTATAGAAGCTTCATTCCCCCATAAGAAACATGTTTAATCAAACCAGGAACACAAAGTTGACTGCCAGAATTTTGTTGCAGTGTTGTTGGGCTCTCAGTTCGTTTATTTTCTAACTAAAGTTTTTTTTTTTTTTTTTTTTTTTTTTTTTTTTTTTTTTTTTTTTTTTTGTGCAAGAATCAAAATGAAAAGACAGAGATATTTCCTGTGAAATCTATTTTTAAGAAAATTACACTACAGCCTGTGAATTCATTGGACTGAATATGAGCTTCATGTCAATCGATCACAGATATTTTCTCCTTCATGTAACAATTTAATGGAAAAATAAAACTGGTCGATACATATAATGTAATAATAGACAGTGAACGAGTTAAAGGAAATGTCTGGAGCTAAAAATAGAAGATGTATATCAGTAAATTAGTTTTAAATATTTGTGTGTGTGAGTGTGGTATGAACGCCTACTTATTTTTACATTTATTTTACTTTTGTAATTTTTAACGAATTAACGTGTTTGTATAAATACTAAATAATAATAATAAGTATAAGAAAGAAAAAAAAACAAAAACAAAAAAAAAACAGGAATTTATGGCAGCTATTTGTCTTTTCTTTTTCCGGAATAATTCAAGTTCAAATAAGAAACAATACAAGGTGCTGGTTGATCATAAATATTGTGATAACGTTCGTACTGTACCTCCTTATCCGTGCGTGTCGTGCATTGTCGGGTTTTTAATTGAAAACATTTGCTAGTCTACTATTCCATGCGGTTTTTTAGGGGGATATCTACGCATTATACTACGAAATATTTTTAAGTGTTTACGTTACGATACCATGCTGCATTATTGCATCATACTTTTTAGAACGCCAGTAGTGCATGTTTAGATAGCAAATAGCTTTATTGAATAGTCGAATCATGATAGTTTCTTCTATAGTTTTAAGTATTTATTGTATTTCCTTTACAAGTCAACATATTTGATAAAATAATATTAATATTATGAAACAATATGTCCCACGCATACTATAATAAGCCATGATATTCATGAAGCATTGGATTAATTCTCACATATGTAAACGATAAATATCAATTTATAAAATTTTAATATATATACCTAAAAAAAATAGTATTTATAAGTAATAATTTAAATAATAATATTAAATTTAAAAAAATATATATTAATATAACATATTAATTATGTTTAAAATTTTATGCAAAATAATTTTTATGTAAAAAATTATAATTATTTATTTTCAAAAGTATTAAAAATTGCTATAATTTAACACAAAATATATAAATAAAATATCTAAAATAATATAAAATATTTATAGTTTGTGTTTTACCTTGATTGTGGTGAACATTTCGATGCATGACTCTGTAAAAAATTGGTGTATGTTGCACAGAGGGATCTCCTTTATATTTTTGTAATTATTTTCGATCATGACACTTAAAAACTTCGTTTGTAACGAATGTTTTAGAGGGGAATACCCTCTTTAATAATATATAACTTAATCGAAGCCGTTTTGAACAAATAAAACACCTTTATTTTAGATCTTTTTTTTTTAAATTATTAAAATATTTCTATAAATTTACTATATTAGTATCTTCTGTTTTATTTGAAATTATAATATCAAATTGTAATTTGATATCTTTATAATAAATTTTATGTTGAAATATTTATATATTATGTTGATATATTATTGTAATGTTTTTTAAGTTCAAAATCTTGTAAATTCAGTGAAAAATCACTGTTTATACAGGTAGATATATGAACGGTATACGAGCTAAAAGCACACTGTTCATGCCGGTATAGTTTCATCAAGGGAGGCTACCCGACCACTCCCCTCAAATTTCCCCTACTTTAACTCTACTCTCTTGCTAGTCATTTAAAGTTGTGACGTAATTTACACGTGAGATTTTCTTTTTTCGTTTTAGTTTAAATAATACTCTCCCCAAGTCAACACACCGGTATAGCATTGTCTACTAAAAATATATGTGGGTAGTATATTATGATGTGATAATTATAATTCTTATGTAAATTTTATTATTTTGATACAGATATTATGCATGTTATATTATAAAATGTTATTATACAATAGTGTCACATAAAAAATCAGAGGAATTTTTGAGCTAACAGTGTTGTTATTATGATTTTTTTTTAGTTCATTATTTAACAAAAAAAAAAATGTTGCATTATTATTATATATATATATATATATTTATTCTTGTTTTCTAAATTGTTTCAAATTTGTTTTAAGGCAGTAGGGGAACGACGTCAGCCATTAGACTCAAACTTTTCTCGTCAATAAAATCTGAAATTTTCACAATGATACTTCAGCCTTCGGCTTGAGACAAATTCAAATTTATAAAAATTTTGGGGGTTCACCGTGCAAATTAATGTTATATGAAAATATATATGATTTTTTGAAATTTAAGGCCCATAAGGCCCAGTGTTAATTTCAATAATTTTTTCTTTTTTTCGGGACGGTCAAACATCTTGAAATCTTTATCACGGCTAGTTGTGACCTTAGCTACACAATGACACCAAATTTTAACCCCAAACACTTCTAGTTTTGGAGATATAAGGTCGATAACCTACACCCTTAACTACAGTTTTGTTATACATAAATTATAATTTTTGTGCTATAGACTGACAAAACGAAAGCGTAGACACACACAGTTCATTAGTAGAAAAAATTAGAACAAATTAATATAATAACACAACAATTGGACTAGAAAACGCCCCTGAATTTATGCTTTTTTAAGAGCTATTTTGAGCATTCTAAGTGTGGGTAGGGGGTCCACAAAAGTAAGAAAACCTTTTTGACAAAAGAAACATATTTTTGTCATTCTGATAACCGCATAAAAACGTGGTTAAAAAATACGACAAGGAAATAACTATTAAAAATTTTGGGGACTGAAGAGGATATAGTAATATTTAATTTGATATTCATTAACAACCGCTAAATATTCAATGTTATTCTTGTGAAAAAAAAAACAAAAAAACAATTGCTTCGAATTAAAGTGGTAAAATAAATAATTTTAAAATAATCGCATATACCATACCTGCATATAGTGTGTATATTGTTTTTAGTTTTTGAACAGTTTAGTTGACAGTATTAAATATATTATATAAAAATTAAAAGCTTTTTTTTTTTTTTCATAATAATAGTTTTTATTATTTCATTAAAATAAAATTAAAAAAAAACATTATTTTAAAATTTTATTACTATTTTTGTGGACACACGTAACGACACAACTATAAGCACTTTGAAATCTGTGTACTATAAAATGTGTGCTATATAACACGGAGAAGTGTAATAATAATAATAATACAACAATATAAAAATAATGTAGACAAAATAAAATCGAAAGCGACGTATTTTCACGCAAGGTTTGTTGAACTCGTCGGTATAGCGTTTTTTTTTTTTCCGGCTTTATGACTAAATTGATCAGAATTACGTACTCAAAATGAAGACTTTTTGGCATTCAACCAAGGATTGAAATAGCAAAACAATTTAATATTGTAATACAAACAAATCGTAAATACAAATAAAATATCATATTACTTTATAAAAAGTTTTAAAAAATAACAGTTGCTCATATTTTTTACATAGAAGTATGTGGATATCATTTGATCAAAAGGCGTAAAAGTAGATTTTTTTTCTTCTGGTTATACTTCAGGATAACTCCCGCGCAAAAAAAAAAAAGTAAAGCAAAAAAAAAAAAAAAAAAAAAAAAAAAAAAGGAAAAGGAAAAGGAAAAAAGGAAAAATGAAAAATTGGTAAAATGCAACATTTTAAAATTATGTATTTTCAACTGACCATAAAAATTGCAATAATAATTTAAAATATTTATCGATAATACTGTAAAACTTCCTGTAATTCTAGATATAATTAAGATAAAAAAATATATTAAAAAAATAATAAATTTCTAAAAAAAAAGAAAACGTCACAAATTGCAATTTTCTACCCTTCTTCAAACACTATAATCGAATTATTTTTATAGTGAACTTTAGTAAGCAATAAACAAAAAAAGTTCACTTCTAAAAATAAAATTTAATTGGATATAAATGATAATTTTCAGTCTTGGCAAGTTATCGATTACATTTATTTTCCTCATATAAAATTATTTTCAATTTTTTTTTGTGTGGCTATATAATAATAAGATATTTATTACTATATAAAATAACAATGCCTTTATTGATAAATTAAGCCAATATTTCAAGGAAAAAGAAATCTAAAAGTTATTTCAAGACTTGATAACAAAAGTTTTCTGAGATTTTGTATTGAGTTTTATTTTATTAATTTATTATAAGATAAGTAATGAAATTTTTTCTCTATCATTAACACAAGATTAATGAAAAAAGGCACAGATTTTTTTTCTATTTATAGATATAACTTCTTTCTCTCTTTCTCTCTTTCTCTCTTATTCTCTCTCTCTCTCTCTCTCTCTCTCTCTCTCTCTCTCTCTCTCTCTCTCTCTCTCTCTCTCTCTCTCTCTCTCTCTCTCTCTCTCTCTCTCTCTCTCTCTCTCTCTCTCTCTTCTTTCTCTAACAATAATTAATAATAATTAAAATAAAATACACAATTTTCTTTTTACCTGTTCACAAGTAGTAATATTTTCAGGGCGCATTTTTTTTCTTTGCATGAAATTTCAAAAATGGATATTGCATAGAATAAATTTTATTGCGTACACATGGAATAATTAATTACCCTTTGCTAACGGAACTTAACATGCAATTCAGAGCTCCAAATTTATTTTTTTTATGCAATTTACGTTATTGCTTTCCTCAAAAATGTAAATTATTGATACGATTCTTTGAGTAAGGCTGTTATATAATAACGTGAAAATTTTATGTTATGATATTATGACGTTATGACATATATATATATATATATATATATTTTAAGTGTTATATGGTATAATACTAACACAACTCTAAAAAATAGATAGAAAAATAAATAAAAAATAATAATAAAAAATAACTTTCTATCCTTAATCACTTCATAATGAAATTCAATTTTATAAATTTGATGCGAGAAAATGAAATATAATATAATGTTGTTGTTTTCCTCTCTCTCTCTCTCTCTCTCTCTCTTTCTCTCTTTCTCTCTCTTTTAGAATTATTTAAATGAATGCATAAATTTACTCCTTTTATATAACATAGTCACTGCATTTCAACTCCATATCACATTATTATAATGTTAATGGCCATTTCCATGCCATATTGTCATTTCAAAAAAAAAAAAAAAAAAAAAAAAAAAAGTTTTTCGGAACATAAAATATTGATGTTCTTTTTGGCTTGATGTTAAAAAAAAATTGACATATTTAGTATAATATTCATCTTCTTCCGGCACTCAAAAAAGATCTATTTGTGTCTTTAACTTTGTAAGTTGATTATGTCTTTCATCGTTAGACATCCTACTTTGCTAATATTAAATTTTATGGAAATAGAGCTCTTCACGTAAATGTTGTTAAAAGAGTGTGCAGGGAAAGTTTTGTAACAAGAAGGCAAATAGATTTTCCTCTATTCCCTATATGCAGATTTTTTTCTATTAAAATACTTTGTCTTTAATATTATTATTACATTATTATTTTCTTTCTTCTTTTCATTTTGTAACACCAACACTGGAATCTTACTTTGATTTAAGGTGAATGTGAAAGTAATTCAGCACTAGCTAACTGATATAGAAACTGTTAATGTGAGTAATCCGGGGGGGGGGGGGGGGGGTACAATATGGCTTATTCTTCAATGTTAGATAATGAGAAGAACTGTTCATAAACTCACATATGATGCTTGATGACCCAAAGCCCTTCCGTAGCCCCGCTAACTCGTGATCATCCTGCGAGATATGCAACTATCCCGTATCTTTTACGTCATAGATACGGTTTTAGCGGGTTGCATATCTCGCAGGATGAGTGGAAGTTTGCAGCAGGGCTACCATGTAATGGGTCTACGGAAGGCCTTTCCTTTGGGGAGTTTGGGGCATCATATATATGAGTTAATGAATAGTTCATCTCATTATCCAACAATGAAAAAGTCATGTTGTAACCCCTGAACTTTATATAATCGGGCAAAAAATCAGTTACTGCGGGATTTGATTAAAAAGTTGTAAAGAACAAAATCTGCAATTTTGCACAGGGATACATCAAATGAATGGGATCATAAAGTTTAGAAGTTTTATTTTTAAATTTTGAGTTACAAGTTATCTAAATACAACCCCTAATTCAAGTATAAATTTACAATATATACAGGCAAATAATGACTTAATTATTGAATAATTACAGAAATAATACTTTAAAACATATAAATAAAACTACAATTATTGTAATTTTGTAAAACAAGTCATAAACAATCACTTTTTAAATAAGTGTTTTTAAAAAATATAAGGTGAGAATTTAACTATAATATAATAATAATGACTATACAAAAATCGTTAAAAATTAATTTCTTTTTGTAAAATATTTGAACTTCTTACATTACACGTCGTTATAATTTACGTAGTTTCACATAATATATATTTCTTGTCAAATAACATTATTTCCTAAGTCAATTTGTAATGTGTGACTATATGAAAGTAATAATAATTTAATGCTCTAAGAAGTTAATAGGAAAGACAAACAAATCATAAATCTTGATTATTAAAGCGACATCGTTTATGTAACTTAAAAAGATAAAAACTCGACTTGACGTCATAAGAAATCATGAGTACTGCACACGTGTGTCTATATTATTATAACATTAAATTTAATTAAATTTTTATATTATATATTGTATACATATAAAAATTATTTACAGTTTATTGTCCATGGATATTTTATCGGTGATAAAAATTTCTCATAAATTTTTTTTATATTAGCTTAAAACAAGCAAAAAAAGTCTTTTAAGTCTACGTATTTAAATATTTCCGAGCTAAGTATGTTTGTTTTTTTCTTCAAAAAAACACTAGACATTTTAACTAATTGCTTAACAAACGGTTACCTAAAATAATAATAATAAAATATATATACAAATAAAAAAAAAACTTGGGAAGGTCCAGGGGTGCTTCCAGGTGGGTCTTTTATGCGGACATCTTATGGATACAATTCATTTCATGTTGAGCCAAGTATGTTGGTGAAATTCATTGATAGCGCACATTTTATACATTTTTGACTTTGGTGTCTTCACTATAAAGTATATAATTAAGAATTTAGAGGATGACTTAAGCTCTTTCCGCTCGCTTCCTCTGAAATAACAGCTAGTTACCTCCAATTACACGATAAAAAAAAAAATAAAATTGACAGTATTTTTGATTATTAAATAAAATATAATTATTGAAAGTTTTTTTATAATTATAATAATTTCTGTAAAAATAAAAAAGCTAACTACAAGCAGTATAATAATATGCAAGCAACATGTAGTATGTTTTAGTTTTACAAAAAATTGATAATTGCTGTTGTGTATATATTATACTTTATTGTAATTTAAAAAAATACATGGGTATTTAAAAATATATATTGTTATGTGTATGTATATAATTATATTATTTTTAAGTTTACTTTTACATGTAAATTTTAATTATTTTAAATTTATTTATTTTTAATTAAAAAATATATATAAATAAATAAACTATCATAGATAAATATAAACTGCCGGTTTATTCTTTCTAATGCAATATTTCTTATTCTTGAATTGTACTGCTCGGTGATATTATTTGAAGTGTAGAAGAAAGATGCGTACCGTACACATATTATTGATAAACAGATAAATTTATTTAAACTGTTAAAAATTATGTTACACTTATAAATTAAATAGGCAACTAAATATTTTGAATGCTAAGTGGCAAGGGTCAAGAAGTTAAACTTTTATCTTTCATATTTCTTTTTAATCCCTCATTTAACAAATATATTTTGTAATCTGATACTGCTATTTAGCATTTAAAACCAGTTCGTGTTATTCTCATATAGAATAATATTGGAGATTTAGTGTTATATAGTTTTTGAATGGCAAAATATATAAACACAAAATCGCACACGAATCCTTTTTTTTTTTTTATATTGTTATTATTATTATATTACCATTAAATTACATATAACATCAAATGTAACAAGCTTTAAAATATTTTAGAGATACACGTCTCATCTAAAACGGCAATGCCTTTAAGTGCAATTATTTTAGTATTAAGAGTTAAGGGAGTAGGGTAGCGACCTTATATCTCAAAAACTAGACGTGTTTGGGGTCTAAATTTGGTGTCATTGTGTAGCTAATGGTCACACCTAGCCGTGAAAAATTTTTCATAATGTTTGACCGTCCCAAAAAAAAAAAAAAAAAAAAAAAAATTATTAAAAATAACATTGGGCCTTATGGGCTTAAAATTCCAGAAAATCGTAGAAAATTAATTTGCACAGTGACCCCCCCCCCCCCCCCAAATTATATTTGAAATTGTCGCAAGCTGAAGTATCATTGTGCAAATTTTCAGATTTTATTGACGAGAAAAGTTTGAGTCTAATAGCCGACGTCGGTACCCTACTCCCTTTAGGAAATCATAAGAGTTACATATGCAGCTAGAAGACTTTTGTCTTTAAATTTTAAAAAATTGCCCCTAATTTTTGAATGTCATTTGAAAGTCAATAATAGTAACGATATAATGCATGAGAGAAGAAAATTCAGGTCCCGTGACTTATCAAATAAAAAAATACAGAATAATTTTTGCAGTTAACATGGGGTTTTATGATGTGAATAAAATATTAACGATTTAACTTTTTGGTTGGTGACCCCCACCTCCATCCCGACAAAAAAATTCGGAATTGTCTTACACCCTTAAATACTAGTTTCTATAAAAATTTGATACCTTTCTTTATAATATTTCTAGTAAAATCAACAAAGTTAAAAGTGCCAACATTAATAATCATCTTCAAAAAAAAAAAAAAAAAAAAAAAAAAAAAAAACTGAAAATGCAAAGAAAGCGACTCTTTTTGTGCTATATACCAATGAACCATGACTCGACTTTATATTTATAGCTACGTCCAATTAATACATCAAACAAGAAGTTAAACCCCCGCATATATATCGTACACAGTATATTTTAATAATATTTTATCTGACGTCACAGCAGAAATAAAATATACGTTACATATACTTGAAAACTTCCCCTATCTTTCCCTACTCTACAAATTTCATTGATCCATTTTTGCACCCCGAGTGCTATCTTATTGGTTTAGATAATATACCATGTGACTATTTATTTTATTTTTCATTGGTTAATTTTTCGCTACACCCTCAAAAAATATAAGGACTGACCTTTCGTCCTTGAAAACTGACCTTGCTATGTGGTGTTCATATCAAGGGTCACGTTGTTAAATATTGTTAGGTATTCATCTAGGTTTCATTATACAGTATATTAAATCAGACTATAAATAAATCGTTAACGTTTTTATACGAGTAGTATAGTTTGTTTTGTTATTTTATTTTTATATTTTTACGATTTTATTTGTTTGAGTGTTAAGTCTATAGTTATACTCTTACTTAAAATTAATTAAGTCAAGAGTCAAGATAAATATAATTTACGCAGATGTAAATTTTATAGTTTATATTATTATTTCTTGCTTTTTCATAACATAACACGAACACCGAGATTTTAATTGAGCCAAAAAGGTAGAGGTGAGAAGAGCACACTTTATTTAAGTCATTATCACACAATTAAAACTATAATGCTTTTTTTTAAAGTTGTTTTACATTAAAAAATCATTAAAGTTTTTGATTTTTGTGCGTTTTACTTACATAAAAATATGAAGAGAAAAAATTAGCTAATTTTAATAAAATAATTAAAACTTTTTGTCATTTACTTATAATTTATTTTTTATACTTTTTGATAATGCGTAATAAAAATTCATTTTCACTCATTATTTAGTATAATGCACTATATTATATAAATATAATGTATATTATTTTATCATAATATAATTTATCGCTAATTAATTGTCTTTCGAACTTATAAAGCATTTGCAATTGTGTTTAGTATCCCAGCCTTTTTATTGTAATTTTTTAATAAAATTTATTAAGCGCATGTTTGTGTAGGATTAGCTATGACTATACGAGGGTAATTTGACCAACTGTTTTTAAGTGATATTTTTTTAATTGTTATTAAAATTATTAATATTATTTGTATTACGTACGATTAAATAAAACTCAAAGTATATATAAAACAAAAATTAAAAAATATAGTTTTTTTTATTATTATTATTTTAAACCTAAGAATGTCCCATGCTGATAATTCCAATAAATTTTGTCTGCCTTATATCTGATTTTCAGAGATACGAATTTCTGAAAGACAAGCTTAACAGCCCTTAAAATTAATATCAATAAAATGTTTAATCAAATAGAAGTTTTAAATTTACATTAATTTAGTTCAATAAATCGTCTGTTTGCCTCTCTCTCTCTCTCTCTCTCTCTCTCTCTCTCTCTCTCTCTCTATTTTATGATTTAGAATATTTTAATACATTTTTATTTTGTAATCTCTTTATGGAGAAATACTTATTGTAATGTTCAATTTTGTATTTTATGTATCCACAGAGAAATCGAAAATTTGATTGGTCAATTACTTGATTAAATGGGCCCACGCACGATATGCTAAGAAAACTATTACATCAAAATTTGGAATCCAAATGGGATTTTTTTTCCTCTTCTCTATACCATAATATTATATTATTATGAAACTATATTTTATATTATAATATGACATATTCTAAGTGCAGTACATTTTTATTATATAGATAAAAGTAAAATATTATGTACATCTTCAGTTACTATTTGATTGAGATTGTACATTTTTGAGGGCTCTAATATTAAGTCAATTACGTAATAATATTATGTTAGCTAGAATTCAAGCATGAACTTTTTTTTTTAATGACAACTGAAATTGGTGACGTAATTAAAAATCACGCTGGAAAACTGCAGGGACTCGTAATTTCCTAGCATTATAAGTGTATACTATTTAATCGAACTCAGTTTACATAATCTCAAGTGCAGTTAGAACCACGAAATTTAAGGCGGGAAATCAGGTACTGCGGTATTTGACTAAAAATTAAATTGTGAAGAAAGAAGAATCTGAAAATTTGCACAGTGATACATTAGAATAATATGACATCTTCAAAAATTTAAAAAAAATTTGGGGGGTTACCATGCTAGATTTTAACTTATGATTTTTTGAAGTTTTAGTCCCATAAGAGCCTATATTAATTTCAATAATTATGTTCTTTCTTATCTGATGGTCACGGGTTCTGAAAATTTTATCATAGATAGCTGTTACAATTAACTATGAAATGCCATCATAAATTTCAAAAGTTTTCTTTAGCAATTTTGAGGTATGTACAAGCCATCTTTATACAAACCTTAAATGATTTAAGAAAAAAAAATTATTGATGGCATTTACCAACTGCTTTGTTTAGTAATTTTAGTCTAAGGATGAGAAAGACATGTAATTTAAAATTAACAATTACTTATCTATGCATTCAATTTTCTTTTATATTAAACACTATGTAACATATCTCTCAATCTAATCGCTTCTGAAGTATATGAACAGGAATGATGTTACGAGATTTTTCTTAAAATATAATTATTGTAGCAGTTTTACTTAATTTATAAAATTAATTAAAAAAAATTACTATAATTTTATTTAAACATTTTTATAAATTTAAATATAATTTGTTATTGATTAAAATATTACAAAATAACATAAATAATATATAATAATAAATATAAAAATTAAAAATAATTAAATTGCATTACGTATAGTCAAAATAAATATTAAATAAAATACTATATTAAGCTCTGATGATATGGTCACAGGAATCAAATAATCAAGTTATTGCAATGCATAAATATTATACTATATAAAAATATATAACATGCTATACGGAATTTCATTTAAAAAAATACTACGTTAGAGGCATAATAAATAACAACCAATAAATTTTTAAAACAGGTTAAAATTTTCTTAGAATGAAATTTTCTTGAATTAAAATAAACTTGTAATAAACAATGGGAAAAGTATAAAATTTCATATATAAAATGTAATTGTATAAATTGTTTGATCTTTTGCACTATATATGTGCTCTTCTTTTATATTCGTATTATAAAAAGAGTCGGCGTATGGCTCGTGCTGAACTGCACGTAGCTCTCTCGATCTGCTTTGCTGCTTTTATACGTAACGTATTAAACATACTTGTTTGCTTTCAACTTTCAACTGTAACTTCTGAAAATGTTAATCCTTAAAAAAAAAATAATAATAATAAAAAAAAAACAAAAAAAAAACTATTTTAATTTTTAGTTGTTGATCTCTTATAAAAATTCCTTCTTCTACATGAACTTATGGTTTAAAAAGGCCACTATTTAAATAATATTTAGAATTTCTTTATTATAGTATACTCTTATTATAATTACAAATAGATATTTTATTATTTTCAATGAATATTAAATGTGTGTTGAAAAATAACAAGTTAATAAATAAATTGCAATATATAGCTAAAAAAAAATAAAAAAAAAAAAAAAGTTTTTACCACATTTAAAAAATTGTAAATTGTAAAATTTCGACCTTGTAAATTGCTAAAAATTTAAAATAAAAATATGGTCTCGCAATGTTATAGAAAATTAAAGGACCCTTACATTAGCTTTTAAAAGCCCTTCCATTGAAATATGTGTTATATAAACACAAGTTGTTCGGAACTATACTTTTCTATGGTTTCCAAAAATTCCTTTCAACAAAAAATTCAGCAAAAAAAAAAAAAAACAAAACAAAAAAAAAAAATCTTTCGAGAATACAGAGATGAAATATATAGATGGATATTTGATTAAAAATTTAAGCTCATCAGTGTTTTAAAACTATTTTATTAGATGAAAGTTATTTGATGTATTATATGATGTACCGTTTATCACTATAAGTCTTTTAGAAAAACAGATTGAACAATCAATTTTTAATGTAATCAATTTAAGCTATTAATAGCCTCCCTGGCCAAACTCAATTAAATATCATATACGCATTATACGCATACATGATCATGGCTGATCAACTTACATTAAATGGAAAAGCTTGATTTCTCATTGTAGGCACTTTAAGAAATAAAATATTGAGTTATTGAGAGCATTTTTGATGCCATATATATATCATAGTCCCCAATAGCATACCCTGCTGGGTATCCAAATTTTCAAGTTTAAAAAACTTCTTTAAGTTTTCATTTACACAACTGCCTAAAAAAGTGACCTGCCAATTACTGAGTCTATGCATTCATGTTCAAGTTGACACCATGTTGGATAACTCAATAACGCATACATATATTGGCCACTTAGGAAAATAGCTCATTTGGACAGTCTAAAATACCATATAAAGCAATATTTTTTAGAGCATTGATGAGCCTGTTAATAGGTTATATTAGAGTGTCTCTAGTGTGAGAAAAATAAGGGTAATAAAAAATTAAGCGATTTCCTAAAGAAAATAGACAAAAAAAAACCTTTTCCTATAGCAATGCTATTCACTACTCCAGTATGGCCTCCAAGCGCATTAAATATGATGTCATGCAGATACACTCTAAAAAAATTACAATAAAAAAAAATCATAATCCCATATTATATTGCTTTTTGTTTTGCGTTAGGTAACATCATTGAGTTATTAAGCTATTGGGTGAAATAAAACAAATTTGAATAAAAATTTTATTTTTCAAAGATGAGCAGGGTTTCAAAAGTTCATTGATCGACACAAGAGGGACAACTGGAGCAAAAGAAGTACAACGACTTCAACGGGTAGTTCAGATATGTAACACTAGATGTAAGCACGTACTAATTATGTTGAAATTTTGTCAGCTGACTGTGATGCAAATATTGTGAAAAAAATAAACAAAGACTTATGATTTATAATTAATGTTAATGACTTAAAGTAATTGAAATCTTATAGTGATTTGGTGCTAAAAAATGATGAAGGATACATTCTGGTGGGGAACCAATTTAGGAACGTTTGTCTTCCCTGGATTTGAAGTAAATTCAGCAATAGGTAAACTGGACTACTTTTTTTATGATTTTTTTTTATCTTTTTTTTTTTTTTTTTTTCTAATTTATTGTATTTATGTTATTGAAAATGACATTTTATCAGAAAGTGTACTGATGAAAATTCAGATTTTTCCATTTAACTTATACATTTTATATTTAATTATACTTCATTCATAATTTATTTTTGTCCAAAAAAGAGCTGTCATTGTCAAAAATTGCAAAACCGTAATTTTATAGTCTATATTCCATTTATTTTTTATTTCAATTATTTATTTATTATTATTATTATTATTTTTTTTTTTTATTTTATTGTATTTATTTATTTATTATTATTATTTTTTTAGTTTAATAAGTTCATTTTATTTTCAGCTTTTATGCAAATTTATCTGTACTATTAAATTTTATTTTTAAACTTTTGAGTGAAAAAAAAAAAAAAAAAAAAAAAAAGGGAAGAAAAAAAGGTCATTATGGAATATAATGCATGATATGACATTAATTTTTAAAAGACAATAAAAATGTAATAATGTAAGGCGAACATAAATAATATAAACAATTATAATAAACTACTTTCTAATATATAAATCATATACTCTGTATCAGTACTATCGGTATAGTTTTAAATTTTAGTTTGCTTTTGTAACATATTCAGTTCAATAAAAACAATTTTTTTTCGTGTTGTTTCAGGCTTGGTCTTCACGTGCCTTGGAGTGTTCAGTTTTTCTCTGTTATCAGAAGCAATTCGTGCCTTCTTACTATCACGTGCCCGAGAAGTGCACTTGGTACCTCCCGATGACAGTGACTCCAATGATCAGTCTGTTCACACTCAACAAAGGTTTGTCAAATTTTATTATTTCTTTAATGGCGTTATATGTATATAGATGGCTTAATTATCTCAAAATCTAAAAAGAAAACTTTCAAACTTTATGATGCCATTTGAAAGTTAAAAGTAACAGCTACGATAAAATTTTCAGAAGCTGTGATCTTCAGATAAGAGAGAACCTAATTATTGAAATTACAATAGGCTCTTATGGGACTAAAACTATAATTTAAAATCTTCCATGGAAACTTTTTTTTTTTTTTTTTTTTACATTTTTTAATAAAACCTTATCCTAATGTTTCACTGTGCAGAGTTTCCGATGTTTCTTTCTTTAAACTTTTTAGTCAAAAAGTAACGCCATATTTATTTATTTGTAATCATTTTTTTAACTTCACGATTTAAGAATGTTTTGTTATCTCATAATATTCAATAATGTAAAGTTAATCGCAATTTGTAAGTATTTCTATAAATACATCAACTAACATGAAACAAATTGTATTATTTCGTTCCTGCACACAATTAAACTTGCAGAGCTTATTAAGATTAAATAAGTATTTTATTAAAAATAACAATAAAAAATAACGTTTTAATGTTATTATTTTATTAATTTTATAATTTTTATAACAAATACAATGATAAAAATCATTATATCCTATTTAAATATTTTTATATACTACTATAAATTATTTTTTATTTTTATTATTTGAAGTATTTTTAAAATATATTACAGAACTGTTGGAAATCTTGGTTAGAAATACTTCTTATTTGTATGAAAGACAGTTTAATAATTATATTTTACATATTTATTGGTAACTTGGAAGCAAATATAATACTAAAAATAAAAACGTTTAATTTTTTTTCTATTATCTACAAAATATTAAATTTATAACTTTTTCTTTTTCATGAAAACTGTTTCTTCATGATGTAACTTTTTTATACTGACTATATCTAAAGGAATTTTTATGAATCATATATTCTTTGAGGTCCATGCATTATAAAAACACTTTTATATTTTTATGCATGGAACAAATCAAAATTTCTTACTATATAACTTGAAAAGATTTAATGGTTTAGTTTATAATAGCATTACAAAACAAAAATTTTACAGATGAAAAAAATAAAAAGTTCCTTTGAACTAGTTTTTTTCTCTCTCTTTGCAAGTTTTTTAAAATTATAGTGTTTTTACGTTTAATGCGAGTCTATTTAATCATTTTTATCCTCTATTTGAAAAGATATCTGTATCGATTTCGTACCAATGAATAATTTGGATCAGCAAATTATGCGACTAAACAACAATGTAAACTCGAATTCTTCGATAATTAACTTTGAATCAGGCAAAATGTAATGAAAAAGAAGTAAGAAGTGTTGAAGTGTTGAGAGAGAAAGAGGAGAGAGAGAGACGAGAGAGCAAATCATTTTTAGAATAACTATATACTGTATACACACACAATATAAGTTATCGGTGGTCGGCTCGCGGGAGTCTCCTTATGCACTGCAGCTTATTTGTAGCAGTTTTTGTTGTTGGTTTTTTAAGGGAGTAGGGGACTAACGTCGGTCATTAGACTCAAACTTTTATCGTCCAAAAAATCTGAAATTTTGCGCAATGGTACTTCAACTTGAGTAAATTTCAAATATGTAAAAATTTTGGGAGGTCGCCGTGAAAATAATTTAATATGATTTTTTGTAATTTGAAGCCCATAAAATAAGGCCCAATGTTAATTTCAATATTTTTTTTTCTTTTTTTTGGGACAGTCAAACATCATGAAATTTTTATCACGGCTAGGTGTGACTCTTAGCTACACAATGACACCAAATTGAGACCGAAAACACTTATAGTTTTTGAGATATAAGGTCGGTACCCTACTCCCTTAAGTTCTTTAAACATGCCATAATCTTTTTTGCAAGAAGAGACGAAATTCATTCACATACGCGCAATATATATTACATGTTTATTCAATGTAAAAATAAGTTAACTTATAAAATTTCTTATTTTGATTTCAGAAGTCATCAAGAATCATTACTCCACCATGCTGTTGAAAGTATTTCATATATTTTATATATAACAACATCATATATATTAATGCTAGCCGTTATGTCTTATAATATACCTATATTTTTATCTGTAATATTTGGTTCAGGATTTGGTTATTTTATATTTCGTAATAGTTATTTTACTTCACGTAATAATCGTGTAGTAAAAAGAAATAGAATATCTGAAGAAGATTCTACTGAACCTTTAACACGTGAAATGTCTATTGAAGCAGGACCAAGTACTTTACAACAAGGAAGAGAAGAATATGCAGGGGAAGTGGTTGAAACATCAGGGCAATTAGATGCAAGTGTAATAGTGCATAGAAGTGTAGACCCTGAAGTGTAGATACAGATAGACTGATAATTAGGTCCTTGTCTTAAAATGTTTTAATTCTACATATTGTATGAGTTTTATTTCATAATATAATTATGATTAGATTTTTTTTTTCAACTTCTTACAAAATTATTATGTATATTCAACAGAGTGGTGGTATGCAGTGGCTTTTTTTTTTTTTTTTTTTTTTTTTTTTTTTATCATGAAAATTTCTGAAAAATTTATATCAACAAACACGTAAAATTGTGCCAAAGATCCTCAGCTTCAGTATAGTTTTATCAAATATCGCTAAAAATATGGTTATGTCTGTATTGCTGAAGGATAGGATAGAGACTCGTGGTATAATTTAAAAATAATTAAAATAAAAAATAAATTATTAGTAGTATCTAATCTTTTGAATTATGAAATAAATGAAATATAGGACCTAATTATTTCACTATCTTGCCATTATAAGTTTATGAATATTAAGTTTTATTGTGTTTAGTAAAATGATTTTGGTAATTAATTTCTTTGCGTATAAATTATGTATAATTTGAATTCGGAAACAAAATGGAATAAAATGTAGGGTTATTTTATTATTTTAAAAGAAAGGAAAAAAATGACAATAATTTTAGTAATTATTTTTAAATAGTGAAAAGTATGCAATGTCTTTCAATTGATAACCTTTGTTTAAAAAATCTTTTTAAATTTATATTTACAGCTCTATTTTGAAACTAAGCTTCTCCTCCCCCCTCCCCCTTTCCATGAAATAATAGACTTTTTGGTTCATCGAACCCACAGATTGTATACAGTACTTTATATCTTTTTCTATAAAAGAAATAGCGCTTTATTTTTAAGTTGTAATATATTTAAATCTAGAATTACAATAATAAATACAGTATAATGATAAATGATAATTAAAAATGAAATTTCACTGTAATGAAAATAAATGTAATTTGACATTTCAGGTTTATTGCTCACCACTGCATATAATATATAAGTAAGATTTTATAACCAGCATAATTATAATTTAATTAGCTGTCAAATGATGTATATTTTCCTATATTCTATAGGGTCTATGCATTTATGTTAAAGTCAACGCCATGTTGGATCACTCAATAACATGTGCCACATATAGGGAAATAACTCATTTTGCCAGTTTAAAAATACTAAGAAATCTTTTTGAGAGCATTGATGCCTGTTAAAAGGTTTAGTAAGTCTCTCAGAAAAGTATATAATATTATGCGAAATTAATATGAACAAAAAAAAAAAAAAAAAAAAAAAAAAAAAAAACGCTTTCACAAAGAAAATGAATAAAAGCCAAATTTTGAGTTTATCCTATGCTGAGCAATGTTATTCATTACTCCAGTATGGCGTCCAAGTGCAATAAATATGACGTCATGCATGCGCATACACCCTATACTATATAGATAATATTTGTAAATAAGTTGAGAAACAAAAGTTATATAAAATACACATGAATATTTATAAAGATAAAAGAAAGTATAGTTATACGAAGCAATTTTACTATCATTAATTGTGATAGTCCAAAGTCTAGAATTATAATAGATAATATATTTTAAATATGTTTTTATAATTTGTACATATAGCAATGATAGGATAGTATGTAAATAATACGCTTGTATTATGGCAACTAGGGACTTTTTTATAAAACATTCGACCAAGATTGATTTTTTTTTTTTTTTAATAATCCGTTTACTTTTTTTTATTATTTATTTCAGATTAATATTTAAACTTTGTAGCAAATGTTTGAATCGCAAAACTTTCAATCTTAGTCGAATTTACCAGTACTGATTTATATTATAGTTTTTAAAAACGAAAATATTAAAATAATAAAAAAATTAACCTTCTGTATAATAAAAAAAATTGTACACGGAAAAAATAAGTACGTGATAATTATGCTAGCCCAATGCAGCAACATTTATGCATAACATAATTTATGCTATATTGTAATGTGATTGTATTGCATAGCATAATAAGATGTTCCCGGATAATTTTTTTTTATTCCAAAATAACATTTGTGATCGCAATAAAATTTTATACTGACATCATGACAGAATAAAAGAAAGTTTCAATTAATGAAACCAATTGAAAGCAGTAGAACATGGATTCTCTTATTCTTTTTATTATTATTGCATATTGCAATCGGTTCTGAAAAAAATAGTTTCATGAATAATAATATTGAAAACAGTTTAAAATCTTGAGTTTGAAAGTATTTAGAATTTGTATAAAATACCTGATACATATATATTTATATTCTCCGATTTGCATATAGTTTAACTTTAAACACTTAAATTAACGGGAATGGTCATTCTTTGCTATATAGACCGGTTGCGCTCATTTTGAAGAGTCGCCATTTTGTTGGTCAGGAATACATAGGCCAGCATAGGAAAAACGTATATTTTTTTTTAATTACAAAAGAAGCTTCAAACCTCAATCAAAGTCTTATTTCTAGCTCCTAATAAGCGCGAAGAATGTGAGAAAATTTCGTTCAGTTGAAATAAACTTTTTTTATGTGAAAAATTAGGAGAAATTATGTTTCACCTATGCTGATCAATGCATTAGGCACCACAAACATGGTGACAAAGCGCAAGGATATGCAAGGGGTCCATATATATTTAAGAAAATTGAGAATATGTGTAATTAATGTTAAAATATTTATGTCTACGTATAACAATTTAAGTGTCAAATATACATTATATATCTTATCAATATTTAAATAAACATATTTATGAACGTTATGGTTATTGACTCTTCAATCAAAACTTTGACTGAACGGAAGTACTTAACGTCTCTCATTAAAAATAAAAGTTGCCAAATGTATATAAAGTAATTTTTTATTGCTATTTTTTGTTTTTATTGTTGTTATATTGCTTTTAATTTTTGTGGAGGAAAAACAAAATATATATTTTTTTGTCATTCATCCTGTTGTGAAAATAATTATATATTTCCTGATTTTAAAAATATATGCAAAAGACCGTAATAGTCTTTGCGTACATATTAATTTACCCAATGTTAAGCCTCGTTCACAATGGACTTTTTCTAAGTTTTCTTAAGTGAAAATGCTGATTTTTTCCACTCAAGAACGATTGGTGTTCACAATGAAACTATTGTTGCACTTAAGAATTTTCTGAATTGGTTTCACTTAAAAATTTATTTTTTTAACAAGACAGTTTTGATCCTTTTTTTATAACAATGAAAAAGTCAAACAGTTATTATAACTATTTACCTATTAGAAAAACTCACAGAAATGAGAAAACATAAACCTATCATTTAAGATTTCACGGCTTGTTTCAGAATTGAAAGAACTATTATTAAAAATTCAGAATATTATTTCTAATCTTGCGAAAAAATCGACACTATTTCTACGCTCTGATATTTCATATTAAGGCGGTGCGGGACCGACTTGGACCGGAAATCGCTAAAAGAACAACTATATTTTCCCAATAATTTTTTGTACATGATTTAATTCCAATAAAACAAACACTAGAATTATCAAATAAAACAAAGTAAATTTACAATATAATTTTTTCATACCAACAAAAATTTTAATGATATTTTTAATTGTAAAAAAGTTTCTAATTTGACTAAAATTTCCCGCTCAAATTTGAATTTCCACATTTACATGTTATATTTAAAGTGTAATAACTTAAATATTTGATCGTGTTTTCACATGTTTGACATAACTAAATTTTTAAGTAACAGTTCTTCTTTACTTTGTGTTATTATTATTATTCGCAACGGTCCTAGTTTGCGAGATATCAGTCGGTCACCTACCCCCTTAAACAAATACTATATTTCAGCGCTAAGAATCATAAAAAAAGACTGCAATTGAACGAAATAAATGTTAAATTGCACTGAAGCTAAACACAGAAAATTAGTAAAAGTAAAAAGAAATAGATAAGAAATTTGCATAATAAATGTATTATTGAATTTTGTGATCACATTTCTGGAGTTAAAGGCATAATGCACTTTTTTAAACATCCTTTAGAATACTAGATTAATAATTTTCATACCTTATTATGGCTGAATTAGACATGAACGCGATGATTTTGTATTTATTTTCATTGATTTTCCATTTGACGGTTGAAATAAAACTTATCTGACGTCACACTGTACTGATGGGGCTGCGAAGTGGTGGGGTGTTTTAAATTTATCACGTGACCAAAGAACTTGACTGCTGCTTGACTGTGATTGGCTGATGAGATAGGCAGGGGGGAACGCCAGGAAAAAGTTTGGTACTTCCCTAAACTTTATACTTCCAAGTTTGCACGCAAAGTGTTTTATAGTTTAGGGAAATACCAAACTTTTTCCCGGTGTTCCCCCCTGCCCATCTTATCAGCCAATAACAGTCAAGCAGCGGTCAAGTTCTTTGGTCACGTGATAAATTTAAAACACCCCACCACTTCGCAGCCCCATCAGTACAGTGTGACGTCAGATAAGTTTTATTTCAACCGTCAAATGGAAAATCAATGAAAATATATACAAAATCAACGCGTTCATGTCTAATTCTGCCATAATAAGGTATGTAAATTATTAACCTAGTATTCTAAAGGATGTTTAAAAAAGTGCATTATGCCTTTAATAAAAATTAAAATTAAGTCACAGAATTTCTTTACTGTTATACTTCTTACAGAAATAATGCTCTTGACTTTATAATCCTAAATAAATGTATAATTATATATAGTATATCATTTTTTTTTTTAATATTTTTATATTGATGTATATTTTTATTTGTTTATTGTAAATAAAATTATATCTTATATAATTAAAATGTTACATAATATTATTTTAAAATTTTTTGTTATAAATAATAAAATAATCTTGTTAGTTATTTAAATGTGACTTACACATTAATTATACTTACTTTATTTGGTGACGTCAAAAACATCAAATTTTCATTAAACATAAGTAGGAAGTAGGGATTGTGATTATTGAAACCATGATTGAAAAAGTTTGAGTTAAACGACGCTGTAGTGTACATTTAAACCATCGCTAAAGTGTATAAAATGCAATAATTTTAATTAAGTATAGAAACACAAATAATATTGGCTATTAGCAATATTTAAGGGTTGTATTCAGATGACTAGTAGCTTGTATCTCAAAATCTGAAACCTGAAAACTTTATGATGCCATTTAAAAGTTAATAGTAACAGCTACCTATGATAATATTTTCAGAAAATAATTAATAAAGTTAACATTGGCTCGAATCTTATGGGACTAAAATTTCGAAAAACCATAAATCATAATTTAAAATCTAGCATGCGGTGACCCCACAATTTTTTTACATTTGTGAATTTATATTTTATCCTAATGTATCACTATATGCAAAATTTCACATTTTTCTTTCTTTACAATTTTTTAGTCAAATCCCATAGTACCTGATTTCCCGTCTTAATTAAAAGGCCCACACGTTTAACTAAATGTAAAAAAGTATAGAGCCTTACCTTACTTTAACAGGTAACCGGAATTGATAAAGGAATAGGGGTATTCTTCAAACTTTGATAATTAAAACGTACACAGATGTAATTGAAATCACACAAAGTTGGCCTCAAAACAGATTCTTTATTGGTCATTATATAGTCATAAGTTCTAAAATTTCTTAATTAGTGCCAAGGAGAAAAAAAAAATCACGTTATATTTAAAATGTTATTTTATAAATATTGATAATAATTATTTTAATATATTTATTCACATGACATATTTGGCTTTCTCACTGTGAGAATACTAATCAGTAAAATAAAAATATAACACGTCTAAAGGATTATCTGGATAAGAGTTCATCATAAAATTTCATCTCCCCAACACACAATGTTATATGTTGCTTGGATTAAGTGGGATAAACAAATACTCTATAATATGAAGAAAGCTATATAGACCACCCTAATATAGAAAATGACTTGTCTTTATTTAGCTTCCGTTCTCAACTCATAAATCTATGTAGTAAATGGTTTTAAGTCAGGTGTGCTATTCAATATATTATTTAAGATCTGTGTGAATTATTTTTCAGTTTTTATTTTTGTTGATATTATTAACAGATGTGTATTATGTACTGTATAGTGTATATATAGTAAAAATACTAAAAAGTATATTATATATTATTTTCAATAATGGAGCTTATCGGTTTAGTGAGCGAGGAAATTTAAGGGTCCCCTAATTCAACATTACGCTTATGAGATTTTTTTTTTTTTTTTTTTTTTGCGATTTTTGAGATAACGACGGCTACGCGGCTAATGTGATCATCAGACCATCTCGCGCGCACACACAATCTGACTATCAGACTTCCTCGCCGCGCCACACATTCTGACTATCAGACTTTCTCGCGATTCGCACAATCTGACTATCAGACTTTCACGCCGTTCGCACAATCTAATTATCTGACTTTCTCGCGCTTTTGCTGTGAAAAATATAGTTAGTTATAATGTAAAAAAAAAAAAAAAAAAAAAAAAAAAAAAAAAAAAATTAAACATCTTTTAAATTTTTTAAATTTAAATGTCATTGAAAACAATTATTATTCGTAATTATAATAATAATGAATTTAAATACCTGATTTTTATACAGATTATATATAAATGATTATGATACTTTATAAATGAATTACATATTATCTTCCTATAATTTTGTTATTATTTAAACATTTTTTTTAATTCGATTTTTTTTTCTTAAAAAATGCTGTTCTAATAAAATAAAAAAATACAATTTGAAAATTTCAGAGACTAAAGATTTAATATTGCCGAAATTATTTCTTAATTAACTTTTTAAATAATTATGCTCTCTAATTGATAAATATTAAATAAATAATGGAAAATAGTTTTATATACCTACAACGACATTATTAGTTAATCTTAATAACGTAATATTTTTACATAAAACGAGACAAAAAACTCCAACTTCTCTTTCAATCAAACAGGGCACAGTCAAAAATATAAGAGTAGGTATAATAGTAAATAGTACAAAGTCTAATAGCTCTATTTTATAAGCAAAATAAACGTTTCATTCAGTTGAGGTCTGTTCATCAGTCAGTGCAGTTCTAGTGAAGCTATTCTTTTAGCGTAAATGTTTTTTTATACAAGTTTTACATTAAATTAAATTCTGTGGCATATGCATGTTAATTAATAATATAATAATACATAATAAAATCAAAAATACGTATTGCAAAATTAATTGTGTTATTTTATGTAACTTGTGAACTAATAAGTGTTAAAATATAAAATTATTAATTAACTGCTACTATTTACATAATAAGTTATTAAACAACATTATTCGTGACCTTCATGGGGTAAGTCATCATAAAACTGTCTGATAGTCACTTTGTGCGTGAATATGTCTGATGCACTTTGTGTAAAACGACATAGTCAGATTGTGCAAACGGCGAGAAAGTCTGATAGTCAAATTGTGCGAATCGCGAGAAAGTCTGATAGTCAGATTGTGTGGCGCGGCGAGGAAGTCTGATAGTCAGATTGTGTGTACGCGCGAGATGGTCTGATGATCACATTAGCCGCGTAGCCGTCGATAATTACTTTACCGATTCCGGAGAAATTGAAATGAGAAATAAGACACATCTCTATCCCTATCTCTATTGCTATATAATGAAGTAAAATACAGAAATTTTGATATGCCTCTTACCATGGTAATATTTTAGTATATATCTTTTATTAGCTTAAAATATGTTTAAGTGTATTTACTAGTGCATTATTTAAATTTGTCGGTCTTTTGTCTGTTCTGCAGTAGTTTTCTCAAAATTACTGCAAAGATGGTCCCACAATAATATAGGAAACTATAGGTCCCAAAACCGTTTTCTAGCGTGTTTTTGTTGTTGGTATGTTTTAAAGTATTTTATATTATATTACTGTATTAAAAAGTATAATTAAAAGAAAAAGGGGAAAAAAAAAAAAAAAAAAAAAAAAACTTCCAAGGATTCTATTGATTTATAATTTCAATAAAATATTGAAATTAATTTACTTTAAAAATACTTAATATCTCGTCACAATATTTTATAATGAAATCTTTTATTAAATCTAAGTTATTATGTAAGTTATTATATCTAAGGTATTTCTGAAAGAAGTGTTTGCAGTTTTGTTTTGTTTGCATGTATTGGCAGGAAAATGAGAGCAGCTGATGTAAACAACGCATCTGGAAAAATGATTATTATATTACGTAATAATACTAGTACAAGATAAGATGCAATTGTACAGTACTCTTCATTACTAAGTAAACTTTTTTATAACACTCTATAATGTAATATTTAATTTACTAAATTTTTTAGTTTTATTATTTTTATTTTATTACTAATGAATTTAAATTCTATTAAAACATTGAAGTATATAATTTATTTAATTAAATAATAAATAAATATAATTAGCAGTATCAGTTTATACATAATTTTAACATTTTAATCAATATTTAAAATAACTGAAATAATTGAAAGAGAGGAAAATACCTATAATGCAACAAAAATATACAAACTTACATCTGCAAAATGGAACTGACATTATTATTATTATAATTTTTTATTGTTCTTCATTATTCTTTTTTAGTTTTCAACTTATTCTCACAAAAGTTTTTTTTTTATGATTATGATTTTTTTTATCATGCTCTGATATATAGAATATTTTAATTAAGAATATAATTTAAAAATTATATATATTTTATACATAAACAAATAATAATACTCCTGTATTATTATACCTTAAGTGAACAAGCTGATAAGGTTCATACCTTATGGCTTGTAAATTGTAAACAATTTTTTGATCCAAAAAAAAAAAAAAAAAAGTGTTGATATTATGTAAAGCTTTTAGTGCCTGTGAAAGTCCTGAAAGTCGATAAACTTATTGGTATCGGGATTATGACGTATTATCAGTTGTTCCAGAATTATTATATTATTTACCGCCAATGCCAAGCCTGTTTATGGTTGACAAATAAATAAATCAATAAATAATTATTTTTGATTATTGACTAGTTATTATTTAAAGTTCTTCAGTGGTTATTTATTATACATTGAATAATAATTTTATACTGACTGTATCGTGTTATGTGTGTATAATACAGTATAATATGTAATATACTACACACACAGTCGAAATGACTCATATTAAGGTGAGATATTTGTTTATCGCTTTAAAAGGTAACAATTTCAATTATATGCAGATTATGATCATCTACTTACGATTTAAATTTAATTTTTGCCATGAACTGCAGTAGTTTAAATTTAATATTCCCATTTACAATACGAGGATTGTATGATTATAAAATGATCGCTGCATAACAAAAATGATAACGTGGGAAAGAAAAAAAAAGTTTATGATAAAAAAATAAATAAAAATACGATGCTTTAAAACAGTATGAAGAATAGATGAAGTGAGAAACGCATTTTAAAATGTATATCCTCACCTACCCATCCAACCCCTACCCTGTTTAAGAAGACTAAATAAGACATACTCAAGTGCATATGTGCAGTTTTTCAGTGAAGGATGCAATAAAACTAAAATGTCACACATTTACTTTTTGAGTGGAGGAACGTGCCAACACATTGCCCTCTCCCTAATTTTCTTTTTACCCTCTTCAATTAGAAAAATGTATTATTTTTTTTTTGTCCTCCCTCTTCTTCTTATCTCAGCGGCGGTAACAATTTTTCACACTCCCACGTGGTTTTAGTAAGTACTCCAGTACATAACACCGGAAATACGGGGCAGTTAGAGAGATGTCAAAACATTCTCACTTACGATTCTTTGTTACATAGAAAATTCACTGTATACAAAATATTTATTTTATTTTTATTAATATATTTTTCATTAATTTTGTTCTCTGTTTATAAGCACTAAATTATCTGTAATATATTCATAATTTTAAAAAATCAATAATCTTACATGTTGTATTATTTATCATAATTCATAAGTTATCAAGCCGATAAGGTAACATCTTATTGGTCTAGAAATTTAAAACTATTTTATATTTAAAAAAAAAATTAGCGTAAATTTAATTTTGTTGAATATTATTATAAATTATTTAATAAAATAAAGTTAATTATATTTATTAATATTATGAAATTTATTAAGCATTATTTTGCATAATTGATTGTATTTTTAATTTTAAAAAGTTAAGTTTAATTTAAGTATAAAAATTAAGTTTATAAATATAATTCATTTTTTGAAATTGTATTGTAATAAGTTATATCAAATTTTCTCAGCTTGCTATATTTTCATTCATGATTTAAGAAAGCCTTAAGTAATATTAATGTTAACAATTAAGGTACGGCTCGCTCAGGTTCTTTAATTAGAGGATTTATTTGTTGATAAGAGTGTGAAATTAAGCAATATGCAACTAAATTATGGACAATGTAACGCTTTGACAAAATCTCGTTCTCTAAACAGAACTGTATTGTGGAAGGAGTAACTTATGCAATATTTTAAATTGTAAAATTTTAACCATTATTATTATTTTTTTTTTCTCTGATCTGGTGGTTATGCGCGTTTTAAAGTTCTTTTTGTAAGCTTTATCCGTCTATAGTACGTAAAAGTAGAGTGTCAATTTACATTTACAGTCTTGTAATTATAAACCTTAATGTTTGAATTAAAATTTTGATATTATTTTAATTATCAAGTTTCAGGAGGGAATTAAGTACTGCGGGATTTGACTAAAAAGTTATAAAGAAAGAAAAATCTACATACAATGTTACATAGGGATAAGATATATTCAAAAATGTAAAAAAAATATATGGGTGGTCACCACGCTCGATTATAAATTATGTGTTTTTAGTCCCATAAGAGCCCATGTTAATTTCAATAATTATTTTCTCTCTTATCTGATGGTTCTGAAAATTTTATTATAAATAGCTTAGCTTATTAACTTTCAAATGGCATCATAGAGTTTTAAAGTTTTCTTTTTAAATTGTGATATACTAGCTCTGAATACAACCCTTAAGTTATTTTATGGCAATTTTTTTATGATCTTATCTGAGAGATTTCATGAATGTTCTGTAATCTGTATGATTCCTAATTAATATTTTATTTATACAAGAAATATGGATGAAAAAGATGGATAACTTTAAAAATAAAAAAAAAAAAGCTTACAATATGTGATAATATAAAATATATTTCTTTTGGTTATAACTGCAGTTCTCATGTCGAGAAATAGAAAATATTATACCGTATAATATTTACAGACTTTCCATTCTTTTAAAACATAAAGTTCAACCAGATGGGAGTTATTGCATTCATCCCAGATGCTAAGAAGATATATATTTTTGAAATTTGATATATCTAATGAGAAGATAGTCCTCCTTGCTAAACTGTCACTATTAAAATATTAAAGTGTAGATGTACAAATTAGTTGTGGAAATTACTCTCCCACGTTCATGCTTTAGAATTTTATAATATTATTTTCAAAACATAAAAAGGTCACATACAGAAGTAAAATATTTTTTTTAAATGCTTCAGTATTTTTTCAGTTTTCAAATGCCTAAATTTACTAAAAAAACCGCAAAGATTATATATATATATATATATATATATATATATATATATTATATATATATATATATATATATATATATATATAAAAGGGTATTCATTTGAAAGTGAAGTACTAAATAGCATGGCTGGCATGCGGGAAATGACACAGTTGCATATGTATACTTATACAATTAGTGACATTTTTGAGAGCATTGTAGCTGTTAACAGGTTAAATTATAGGTTTTCAAGTGTGCAATGCAAAATATAATATTATAATAATAAAAAATTAAAAAAAAATGTAAAGAAAATAGCCAAAAAACACATTTTTCCTATGCTGAGCAATGTTAATTATTGCTCCAGTATGGTGCCGAAGCGCAATGTTACGTCAAACGCATTAGATCAGTGCATACAACCTATACAAAAGTGGCGTATACTGTATTATATATCCACAAAAAGATAGATTATATTTGTTTTAAATACCTATATTAAAAAATATATATAAGTAAAAGTGTTATAAAAAACTTTACAAAACTTTCAAAAAAAAAAAAAAAAGATTTCAATTAAAAAAATTACACGTAACAAAAATTTAATAATAAAAAATCCAAAATTTTCACTTACTGCTTTTTCTTTAGCTAAATATATATCTGTACGAGGAAGTATTCCAATGATGTTTAAAACAGACAATTTTCATTTTAATTGTTATGAGATGTTCTCGATAACTTTGTGTATGTTTATATAAGTGTAACAAATTAGTTTGCTCCGAATTTAGCAGGAAAACATGAATTTGCTACCCCGCACCAACATCTTGCGTGTATAACTAATCTTATCAAAATAACATCCAGCACGTTTCATCTTTACCGAGGAGATCTTCTGTATGGAGACAAGGAAAAAAAATGTAAAATCTATTTTTATTTTATATTTGCAGTAAAATAATTAGTTCCTTTATATTTTTTTCCTGTGCATTTTCTGGGAGTTTAAATTGTTATTATTTAATTGAAAAACATTAACTCAAATCAGAATAATTTTTAAAAAAAGTGATAAGATAAAGTAAATTTTATTACTTTCGTTTTTATTATTTTATATTTCGTTTTTTTTTTTTTTTTTTTTTTTAATATCATTATTATTATTTTTTATAAAACTGCCTTTTCCTAAGGTATATGTGCATTTTGATTGAAACTACTGAAATTAGTATAAGCAAACGTGTCATGTCAAATTTCACGGTAACTTTATAAAAAGAAAAAAGAGAAGTAGGAAAAAAAAAATGATAGTATTATAAATTAATTGAATTTTATCGTTTTATATGATTAAACATTTTCCAGTCTTAAGACTTAAATATGACATTTAAAAGTTTCATAAACGTTTATATAATAGTAAAGAAAAATGGTGAATATAATTATAATTTTATATACTATTTATTTTTGAATATGAAAAGATGCAATGAAATTGAGAAATAAAAAAAAATTATAGATTTAATTTATTTTAAAAACATATTCATTTTATTGTACTGTACATTTTGAGCAATTTAAAGATATTAATAACTTTTCCTATATTCATTACATAAAGGCACTAATAATACATTATAATGATATTGAAATATGAAACATTCTCTTTAATATGCTATAAACTATTCATAAAATATAATCTAACAGTAATAAGAATTTTGGCATTTGTTTTTTTAATAAAAATATTAGAAAATTAATTAAAAATTTGAAGAAAAGTATTGCAAATTTTGAACGAAAAATTGAAATGAAATATTAGGAAATATTAAATTGGCATAAACAAATTTAAGTTTATTTTATAAAGTCCTTGCCAATTTAGATTTCCATAATAAAGACAAATCTATTGTGAAAGAGTAATAGAAATCCACGTTTCTCATTTTATTTTTCTCCCAACAGTTAAATACTAATTACTTTAATTCAATTCTTCTGTTCACTATTTTCGAAGACCTTTGTATTTAGATCTTCTAAAGTGTTGTTCGCAAACCGTTTGTATTTTATTATTATTATTTTTTTGCTACAAAATATGTGCATTATAAATTTGATTAACCATTATAGTTGATCATAATTTTAGTGTATATAGTAGAAAACAGCTAGGGTTTACGAACAGCATTAGTATTTACAATAATATAATGTTAAAAATGATGCCAAATATTGTATAATAACAAATTCATAATAAAAAATGCTTAGATTATATATTTAACTTAAACTTAGACTTAAGTAAAATAACATTGATTTACACTTTGAAATATTTTAATTACAAAGTCATATAAGTTCAAAGGCACATAAAAGTTCAGCTTTTTTTTTTATTTGTTTTTTATTTTATTTTTTTTTTTAATAGGACTTGTACAAAAGCATGACTTTTGTTATAATGTTCATTTTATACATACATGTAGAAAGCAAGAGAAAATAGGCTTTCCTGACCAATTTAATGTTTAATATTCACACTTCACATCCCCAGCACATTCCTCTTGTAGATCTCGACTTCTTCCATGCTGTGTCGGACTGATACTTTCTACTATCAAACTCAAGCAATCCAAGCTGGACGTTGCTGCATCACTGCCGTTATTTACTTGGTTACATCCCTCTTGTCCTGAAACAAAACATTGGGGAAATTATTATTATTTTTTAATTTAATTTATTTATTTGATACGTAAAATGTCGTTATAGAAAGTAGAACAATATCAATCTCAGATATTTTTTGTAATTATTATTAATATTTTTTAGTTTTTATATGTTCATAATTTTAATTGCACCATAAAGTTAAATAAACATATCTTCATCTCTCTCTCTCTCTCTCTCTCTCTCTCTCTCTCTCTCTCTCTCTCCAGATATTATACAGATATCTTTTCAGTTCAGATTTAAAGAATAATAAGGGGAGAATGTTCTTCAATTTTGGGATAATATTTTTAACCCAATTTATTATTTATGTATTATTTCATTCATAACATAGATAATCCAAAATCATAAAATAGCAATAGGTGTTATGGCGGTGTATAGTGCGGGAAAACTTGCGCTTTGATTAATTTTTCCTATCACTTAATATTGCAAAACCCTCGTTTCATCTTTTTTTTTTTTTTTTTTTTTTTTTTTTTACTAATGCACCAAGGTTGTACAAATTCAAATGAGCTGCTAAACAACCTATTCTGTACATATTTTGAGCAAAATTTTCTTAATTAAATGATGCCTGGTTTTACGTGAAACTATAAAGAGTAATGATAATAATAAATTATATGAAATCTGAGCAATTTTTAACGCTTGCATTGTAACACTTGTCTTGAATTTATTCACAAATAAAATACAGACTCATAAAAAAAAATTCTAAAACTTTTATGCTATATACATTATACGCATTATTTACGATACGTCAGTTGATATAACAGTTACAGGTATATGTATAGTAATATTAGAATATTATATTTTTAAAATATTATAAGAATCAAAGTGTGGGGTGTTTGATTAAATACGACGCACGTCCTTACAAATTAGCCACGATGTGAAATGAGTCCAATCTCCAGTTTGGAATCAAGCCACCAACACGAGAGAGAAACAAAATACGTCCCAGGAAAAATGACTTCTCACTATTTTTTTTTTTTTTTTTTTTTAGAAAGAATTAATTTATATTTGTAAACATGCATTTTGATATTTTAATGATGCAACATAATGTGATAAAAATTATTATACTCTAAATAAATTAATTGTTTAATTTGTAAAAATAATAATAATATTTATAAAAATACATATTGCTGCAATAAATGACAGAAATTTTAAATAATATTTATAATTAATATTTAAATATATATAGTCAAATATGCTTTTCCTAATGCATAATAAATCGATATTACTTAGAAATATGAGTTTTTATTGTTATAATTATATCAAAAACATAATAATTATTATTTTCTTTTATTATTATTTAATAGCCATAAAAAATAATAAATAATGATAAGAAATAGGTAGATTAAAATTTATAGGAATAAGTTGAAAAAACGAAATATTCTTCTTTTGCAAAATACCATAGATTTTTGCTCGTATATTAAAAAAAAAAAAAAAAAAAAAAAAAAAAAACTTTTTAGAAACAACAATTAATATAGGAAAAATATGCAAAATAGACGATAAATAGACAGTAAATATGTAGACCAAAGTTTTTTTTTTTTTTCTCTTTCCCCAACACATATTATTAAGCATAGAAACAATGTCTAATGTCTATTAGTTTAAAACATATTTAACATTTCTACTTTTTATTTCCCCCGGCTTTAACACTTTTTTTTTAATGTTTATGTTTTAAATATGTTCTGTAAGAGAAGAAAAAAAAATATTACTGTCTCTCTGTTTCACTCCTTGCAATATAATTAAGAAATAATTTATTGTCAATGTAAAATATTTTTTTTGAGTGTTTTACATCATACGGTAGGATTATAAAGTATACTGTATATTAGAGATGTTTTTTAGTTTTCTTCTTTGATGTGTCTTATGCATTCGTTTTTAATGTGTCGTGTGGTTTATATGGGATACCAGGGCAAAAGTGTTTCCGTTCATTCTAAAAAAAAAAAAAAAAAAAAAAAAAAAAAGAAGAAGAAGAAGAAGAAGAAGTAATCTGGTTTATAGCATAGAAAAGTCATGTTAGTGATGACATTTTATGTCCTCGTATTTAGATACTTAGCAATCTGTTTATATAGTATAATATTATGTGTTTTAGTATACTGTTTTATTTATTTTATTCTTAATGTTGTACAGTATTTATTTTTATGTATGGAATATAATTGTAACTATATAAAATGAAATATACATGTCACAATTTTGAAATTTATTTTATTATATCTTTTTGTAACATTTAGATTTTGTTATGAACTATAGTATTTTTTTTTTTTTTTACATTATACATTATATGGTGTAATAAAATAATATTATATAAAAATTTAAAAATGAAATAATTTAAATTTATTAATAAAAATTCAATTTTACGTAATAATTTTTTTAAATAATAACGAAATAATTTTTATATACTTATTAAAATAAGTTTTATAAATTTTAACCAAGCAACAATAAAATGAGTTATCTATGAAATGATAAATAATGTCATGTATATTTATAATATGATAGGAATTTAAATTAGAAACGTTACAGAATAATAAAATTATATAATATATAACAAAACTGTTGTATTGTGTTGTACTTAATAGAATCACTTCCAACACTCACTTATGGTGTGTTATAATATAGAGTAAGAGCAAATTATTCAAATAAAGCTTATCGGTTTAGCGCGCAGGGAAAGCTAAAGATCCCCTAATTTAACGTCGGCAGTATAGTTACGCTTATAAGTTATGAGGATAAACACGTTATTTTGCGATTTTTTTAGAAAGATTTCTCTATCACCAATTCCAGAAATATTTAAATGACGTCTTTTAAGCCTTTTTTTTTTTATTATTATTTTTTTTTTTTTACGAATATTTTAAACCTTTACGTTCTATGCCTCTACACTCTACAGAGTAGAACAAGTCTCAATATACAGTAAATCAATATTCTGTATCTCCTAATGTAAAAATCAATCAATTATATTTAACATTATTTATCTGCCAAGTAGTCTATACACTGCAAACAATCATCAGCAAGTAAAGTATACATACATAATAGTAATTCTATACAATAATTTATATAATTGCATGATATTGATAATATTATAAATAGAATTATTTTTGTATTTCATTGACAAAATGAAAACAATGACGAAGGTGAATTGAAATTTTTTTGTTCAGTTTATGATATTTTTGGAAAGAGCTTTAAAATTTTTTCAGGCGATATTTTTTCTTAGGACGATTGGAGCATGCGAAGTATTTATAATTAATTTTTAAAAATTGGCCTAGAAAGCCTGTGACGTCATCATTCCACTTTTTTCTCGGCAAATACTAATCGTTCGAGGTCCAGTAACCAGTTTAATGAAATCAGCTCGTCCTCAGGATTTCTAAAAACTGGCTACTGAGCCTTCTACGGTCAATACTTTCCGAAATAAATACCCGATTGATGACGTCACAGGCTTTTTAGGTCGATTTTCAAAAATTAATTAAAAATACTTCCCATGCTCCAATCGTTCTAAGAAAAAATAACGCATCAAAATTTTTTTAACGCTCTTTTCAAAAATGTCATAAAAAGTAGGGGTTAAAAAAATTCACCTTCCTCATTATAAATATAGTCAATTTTTATTTAATTTCATTATTTTATTGAATCATATATATCATCATGAGAAAAAAAAAACATTATATAATGCAGGAACATTAATACAATATGGTGTTCACATTTTATTGTTATAGTCACTTGGATTATATACTACGACTTTAGTAACTTTATTTCCCAATGCTTCAAGATGTGAGTATTTTGTGGTCGTGTGATTTCCGGTGTCTGCATGAGACTGCTACTGCTGAAGACACAAATTGCAATCATATCTCCAGGGACACAAGAGAAAAATGCTCAGCTGCATCGTAAAATAAAAGAAAATTGTACTCACGAGATGATATTATTATCTAATATTAAATATGTATTGTTTATTTTGAGTTATATTTAAGTTTTAACTTTATTTTTAAATATATATTATATTTTTGAACACCAAATTTGTTTCAAAGTCAATTAATTTGAAGCATTATTTTTCATTGGAGGTTATCGGTTTAAAAAATTGTTAAAATTTTTGTATGGCTTAAAACACGTAAAAGTATGTCTAGTATTTCTCATTTAAATTTCTCCAAAATCGGTGGGGTAGTTTTCTCAAAAATCGCAAAAAACGTGTTTTTCTCCATAAGCGTAATGTTAAATTAGGGGACCCTTAGCTTTCCCCGCAGCACCCCGCGCGCTAAACCGATAACGTCTATTTGATGTTAGTATTGTTGTTAAACAAATTTTATACGTTATTTTCAAAATAAATATTTATATAAATTAATTCTATCTTAGCCTTGGAATCGTGAAAAGGTTGCGTAAGAATATATCTAGAAGGCATCCTTAGGAGGCCTCTTCAGGATTAAAAGCTTCATATCTTGTCTTAATATTCGGTGGTTATTCATATCACTAATCGTAGTCAAAAGTTATAATAGCGGAGCAGATCATAGTACTAAATGAAATCAGTATAAATAATTGCATCTTATGTCAAACCTGGTGGTATCTTGTAAAGCTACCATAAATTAATTACTCTTTAAACATTAATCAATTATTACTGATACTAAACTGATAGTTAAACATTAATTGAAAAGAAATTTAAGTGTAAAATAATTAATATTTTATTTAAACTTTTTCGTCTGCGGGATTTTGATTCCACAGTTTCAAACTTTTAGTAACGAACCGTTCAAATATATAAATTAAGATCATATTACTCATGTTTTGTATTTGTTTAATTAGCAGTATAATTACATAAATTAATTTTGTTCATATTTATCAAAGTTTGATTAGTAATACTGATCAAATTGTATTAATGCATAATAAATAAAATTGTTTAATAAGTCCTAATATGAAAAAAAAAAAAAAAAAAAGTCAAATCTATTTATAGGATAATCTCTGCTTTTTTTTTTTTTTTTTTTTGAAAATTTATTATTTATACAATAACAATACTAATCAAGTTAAAATCTTATCGCTTGGTAGTTAATTTTGGTATTGGTTTTTAATTGATGTATTATAAAAGATCACTTTTTTTTTTAAAGTACAAAAGCATGTTAGAATTAACTTTCAAATTTATAATATCCATAAACATGTATAAAATCTTCTCCGTTTTTTTTTTAAAACAAACCAAGTATTAATTACAATAGAAATGAAAAGAATTTAAGACAATAGAATAAAAAAAAATATATAACATAGCTAACGACAAAAGATTTTATTTGAAATTGGATACTAAAAACATTTTTAAAATGAACTAAACATAGCATTTGACTATTACGAAAACAATGTGCCGTCAAACTTAAAACTTTGTCACTTAATTTAAGTCAACTGTTTAAATATTTATGTTCTCTTTAACTTAAATTTATTATTTACATATAAAATGAAACTACATGACAAAGTTAAATATATTTTCTGGAGTTATAAATATATTTATATATAAGAAAAAAGGGATACAAAAGTATTTTTAAATTAAATATAAATAGATGCTTTCATTGATTTCATAATATATTTTAAAAATTTATTTTTATTTTGTTGTGGGAAAAAGGATACATAAATTAAAAGAAATAGAGTATAAACATATATCTTGCTGTTCCCCTTTCTAATATGCAACTAACCGTGCATAAGTGTTGTACGTGTTGCCTATTATGTATATTTTAAATATTTGTTTCTGTTCCATAGGAAATGATATAACATTGAAGTGTCTATTGGAAAACTTAAAAATACCTGTACAAAAAGCAATAATTTAGCAAAAAAAAAAAAAAAAAAAAAAAGCAACAAATTAATAATTATAAAATAAGATCAATTAAATTTTTGATTGTATATCAAAATTGTATATACATTATTTGATCATTGTACCTATAAGTAAAAATCAATGAATTTTATGAAAATGATTGTAATATTATGATCCAATGGAGGTTATCGGTTTAAAAAAGTCATAAAAAATTTATATGGCTTAAAAACATGCAAAAGTATGTCTAGTATTTCTCATTTAAATTTCTCCGAAATCGGAGGAGTTGTTTTCTCAAAAATCGCAAAAAAACGTGTTTTTCCCCATAAGCGTAATGTTAAATTAGGAGACCCTTAGCTTTACCCGCGTCACCCCGCGCGCTAAACCGATAACCTCCAAGTACTTGTCAAAAGTTACTGCTTATGGCAGATAATATGAATGCTTTGTAAATTGCAATATAGGTAAATATTAAGCTTGAACACGTATTGCTGATACTATACAATGTTACTTAATCTATTTGATTTATCACCTTATCTAGGAGAGACTCACCTTAATTGATAATATATGCTTAATCTAAATTCAGCTTCTTGTTCTAGGCTAAACTTAAACTATTACAACTTACAGTATTTTATTGTATTAGTAACGTATAGTTTTTTTTCCGCGAGTGCAATATTTTTAATATACAATAAATTTACATTGTTTCTTAACGCTGAAAAAGTTTGGATTTTTTTTTTTTTTTTTTTTTTTTTGCAATGAATCCTGTACTTATCAATAAGGTTTCTCGTTCCTATACCTGCAGTAGTTTGTTCACTTATTAATATTAATGGTTCCGTAATGCTAAATGATAGGTAAAATTTGGTGTTTCCTGTCATTTTAGTGGGTGCGAGTGATTGGTTACTTAGTCACCACTGATAACAACTATTGTATGCTGTAATTTCCATTAAAAACCATTACATTTTCATGCAATTCCATAAATTTTGCATCGTGCAAATATTTCTCCTATAGTAAACAGGGATTTTTATGTTGCTCGCAAATAATAATAATATATTAAATTTATTTGTCGAAATAATATTCCTTTTTTTTTTTTTTAAATTAAAAGAAATATAACATTTTTTTTTTTTTTTTTACTTTATTCTCTTTGCGCAGTTTTTATTCATTCTACTGTATAAAGCATTCTAATTTTTTATAATAAGATTATATAACATACTTTTAAAATAAATTCATGGATAATTAACGGTAAAATTTAAAATATAAAGAAGTTTAAATTTCATTTAATACACATTATGAATAAAACACATACATTAAAATAAAGAATAAAAAAATTAGAAAAACAAATTTAAACATTTTTATTCCAGAGAAAGTATATAATGATCAAAGAGTTGTTACTAATGAGAGTTATATTTATTTATTATCACTGAAGGTATATTTTAGTATAATGTTTTCTTGTGATGTTCAAGAGCTAGGCTTTGGAATTTCGCCATTTGACCCAAGACTCTAAATTATTTCACGCTTTACGTTCTTGTCACTTTTTTTTTATATATCTCACACGCAAAGGGAGGTGAACATGTTTACAAATTGTTGTTTTTCTTGTCTAAAAATCTATAAATCTAAATAATTGAAACGTAAAATGTATATATTTTTATTATAAATATAGATATTATATTAAAATAACTAGAAAATATTTATTTTATTTCTTAAGTAATTGATATTTTAAATTTTATTTTTAGAAGGAATATTGTTTTGAATTATGTATTATATAATTATAATTTTTTTAATTATATATTTTTTAACTAGTAACCTTATATTTAATGACTTTGAATAAAAAAAATTCCAATAAAGTAGACGTGCGAAGTCGGATAAGTTCGCATGACATGCGTGGATTGATCTTCATTCTTATGAGTATTGAAAGTATAAAGGTTATTTTTATTGGAGATGTAAATTTGCCAACTTAAATGATAATCGACAATTTTATATAAAGTTATAATTGTTATACATAAAAGTATATATGATTAATGAATATATATAAATTGGTATAAAATACTGAGTGATGTATATATTATGTTTCCATACTCATACTTTTATTTAATTTATTTACAATGGTACAATCGTTGCAGTAAAAAATGAAATTGTATTGGCTTATGGCCATTCAATGCACTCAGATGGAGATTTCAGTTGACGCAAAACTCTACCTAAATTTATGTTATTCACATATGCCAACAGAATTTCATTTTTTTATTGCAATGACCGTACAGTAGCAATTTTTTATTACATTAGAATAGTGCATAACATCGTTTTTAAATATTTGAATAATAATAATAATAGACCTTTTATTACAGAATTGTGCATTTTATTATTTTTTTTTAATGTTTTTTCTTCATAAAATTGGTATTTAACTATTAAACACGACTTTTAAATTATTTTGAACGACAAGTTTTGAATTTAAAATTACTACAAATAATAATAAATAAAATGTTATTAATTAATAAATTTATTTCATATAAAAGCCATTAAGTTCAGAATTGATAAACCCCTCTTTTTCGAATAATTTAGTAGCATTATATAGAGGGTGCTAACATGTTATAATTTATAATTATGGCACTTCTGCTAACACGTTGAGAGCTTATCGACCAATTTAGCAAAATTGTGAAATTTTAATAATTAAAAAATAATAATAATGTTATCTGTTTTATAGATTTCATTATTATTTTGTATTTTTCATTTTATCATTTTTCTATATATCAGAAAGAAAATTTTAAATCGGAACCTTAAATCCAATTCTAGAAATATTGTCGTATAATATCAAAATATATACTTAACAAAAATAAAAATTCATGTTATTTTTATAACCCTCATTATATAACTTAAAAAAAGAAAAAGAGAGAAAAAATAACTATTACACAACTAGTTTTTTCATATATACTATTTTTTATTAAATGTAAAATAACATAAACACATAAAGTTAGTATTTTAATTGGCATTACTTTGCAATACCTCTATTAAAGCTTTAGGGGAGGTATACACACTATAAAATTTTTGGCGTGAACCCCAAATATCTTTTTCCTACAAACTACTTACTTCTTTAACCAACTAGATTTTTTTTTTTTTTTTTTTTTTTTTTTGGCACAATGCCTTAGAATCAAGAAAAAAAAATGTAGTTTAGGTATTTATAATCTTTATTCCTATGAGAGAGATGTCTTTATTAAGAAAAGTCACTAATGAAAATTATTATTTCCTTTGCCTAATAGCTATGTTAACTTTAAACAAAGATAGCTTTCATCTTATTGATATAGTGACAATTTTAATTACAATGTATCTCATTTTAAATATTTATTTTTATATATACTTTGAAGATTATTATTTCATATTTTAAATATAATTATACATCTTTTTAAAATGTTTTCTTGTTATTTAATATTTTAATTTCATGAATTATATTCATTAAAATAAAAATACATACGCATTCCTAAATTCAGTTACTATATTTTGGCGTGTGTGTAGAGGCACGTTAAAATTAATGGTAATATATAAAAGTTCCTTTAACTTTATTGAGTTGATTATATAGTGGGTATCAATAATATATCAATAAACAATAAAATTTGCTTCTAATCATATTAAAGACCTAGAGAGGAAAAAAAATTTTTTTTACTGTTGAAGTTTTTATTTATTTACGATGATTTTACAGATTTGTTAAAAATTATTTTACTATACTTTTTAAAATACTTTAAAAATTAATTTTATTTCCATTGACTTAATATTATAAAGTACTCTATTATTTTAAGTATTGGTGACGAATATTTCGATATTTACTATATAAGTAACGTTATTAGAAAGAAAATATCTTAAAATCCATTCCTAAATATAAAGTATCAGTTGATATTATTTTATAATTGTTATGTTAAGAAACTTTAAAATATATAAATAGTAGATAAAAAAAGTATTAATACGCTATGCAAGGGTCAGTTTCCGCAAATACACAAAAAAAATCAAAATAAATAGTTTTATTTATGAACGTATCGTTTTAGTACCACCAGAATTAAAAAATAAAAATAAAAAGTATCGAAAAATGGTATCGACTATAGCTACCAAATCCACACTATAAAATGAAGTAGAGAAATAATACTAATAGAGGAACAACCGTTTTGAGGTCGACTTTAAGCAATTTCACTTACATCCGCTTCCGTTTCGCCGTACTGCGCAAGCGTAGCAACTAAAAACGGAAGCGTGATATAAGCGGAATCGCTTAAAGTCAGCCTCAAAACAGTTTTTTTTTTTGTTTTCTTTTTGTTAGTTAAAAGAAGTGGAGAGAATTATATTATTTAATATTTGAAATGTATAGCAGTGCTTGATTTCAACAATTTTATCAAAATAAATATAAGTATAGCATCAGTTTGCATTATTTTATTAAATCTATGAACAGAATTTTTTAGTGTGGATATTATTTTACTATTATTTTTAAGTATGTTTAGAAATGTCATAAAAAAAATTAAAAAAAAAAAAAAAAAAAAGTATAGCCATAAATATTTTGCATCTCCCCTAAATCCTCTTTTATTTTGTGTTTTAAAGATGCTCTGACATGGATTTTATCTCTTGACTGCTATACATTATAAACCAAAACACTCAACTTCTATGTTTCTATTTTTACTTCACATTCATTGGTGAAGGAATATACAGGTAAGCACTGTTTAGTTAAATTTAACAATTCAAAGTGGTTACGGAGTAATTAACACAATTTAAGTTAAACATTTTATTTTAATCAGCATATGTACTGCACAGCTAACGGGGGGAAAAGTACAAAAATTATTTCAATATATATATATATATATATATATATATATATATATATATATATATATATATATATATATATATATATATATATATATATATATATATATATATATATATATATATATATATATTATATATATATAATTATATAATTATACGTATATTTTGTTTTAAACTCCCAAACATTTTTTCTATAAATATATACATTTATTGTAAAATAAAGTGCTATTTTTTAGTGACAAATAGCAACTCGACCAGAAATAAAAATTCTGGTATATAATTCAAGTATTCGTGCCAATTTTTAAATGATATTGTACAGGAGAAAAACACCCGCAGGGTTCAAACAGCAAAAAAAAAAAAAAAAAAAAAAAAAAAAAAAAAAATGTGATGAGTGTATATTATATTAAAAAATATTGTCGTTGAATAAAAATTAGTTATTTTTCAAAACTCATGTAGCTCTCTTAAGCGATAATATATAGGTAAAATTCGAGCAAAATTTCCAATCTGGAAAAGTTGTTTATATAAAATTTTGAAATAAACGATAAAAACAACATTGTTACTCCTATATATTGTGAAAGTATTTGTTACCAAAATCAAAATATATTTATTCCAACACAAAGATGGTGACGGAGTGCAAATATAAATTATTAGCAGAATAGAGGTGATGAAATATTCTTAACATTTTCTTAATTAAAACAGTTAAAAAGTGTACCTATACGATAGTATTCTTTTATTCGATTTTTTTCGGCCTCGGTAGCGCAATTGGCAATATAGTTTTGTCAAAAAACAAACAACGCTAAAACTTTAATAGCCTCACAGTATTAAAAAAAAAAAAAAATGTTTTACATACAAATACTACTCAAATTATTCAATTACTTAAATTTACTCAAAAATTGGTAAAATACAAAATAAATTCATATCAATTAATTTAATTTAAACACATTGTCAATGCAATTTAAAAAGAAAAAATTGAAGAACTTTTATGAAAACTAATATAAAAACTAAGAACTTTAGATGCGTCAAATTCTATAAATTTAAGTTATTTTTATAATATGTCGTAATAATGTTACAAAATAATTTCTTACACCTCTCCTAAAATTACCCTCAAATTTATCTTGCTTATGAAACAGATTAAAATATCAATTTTGTGATATTCGTCAGTCAACCAACCAACCCTCCCTCTAAAATTAAAGCTTCTGGATGTGTGGCCTAAGATCATTAACTTTTAGACAGGGATAAAACGATTCTCATTTTTACATTTAAAAATAGTTACACTTTATCTTTTAACATTATACAAGATATAAGATAGCATTTTTGTTTATTTAACTAATTATTTATAGGTAAAACATGTAGAAGAAATTAATATTATATAGTGATATTTTTTTGTTGTATTATTACAAAAAAAAGCATTATAAAATATAAAAAGTTAATTGTATTTAATTTTATTTGTATTATAAATATAATTGATTTTAAATAAAATTATATATTCTATAAATTATGCTAACACAAAATACAAAATTATATATTTTTAATTTAATTTTAATGTTGAATTTATAAATAATTTTTTTCTCATGTAATATGTATACCCAAAATGTATCTTCTATATACTATTTGATTTTAACAATTACTAATATTCAAAGTATATAACATATTAAAATGTAAATACAAGATAATTTGCAAGTAAAAGTAATTTTTAATCGTTGTAAATCAATGAATAAGAAATGATAAGATTTGATAAGGTTATACCGAGACGGAAATCATTTACTGGTGAACCGGGCAGTGAGGCAATATTCAGGCATTGGTAATCAATGCATATATGCAGTAATTATGTAATATAATATATTTATATAGAGTTAAAAAAAATATATACGTATATAGAGTATAACGTGTCGATTTTAACTGTTGTTCAATGTTGGTTCAGTGCTGACTGTTTTGCTCTGACTGCACCATTTGCCTATTTTGTAATTAGATTATATTGATTTATTTAATGTTAAAGCTTACGGGTCCTGAAAATTGAATTAAACAATTACATAATATTACTTAAAAATGGAATTGAATTTCAGTAGACAACTCTCAAGTTACAAACATATACTTAGAGAAGTGATACAACAGGAACAAAATGGATTTATTGTAAATCATTAATGAAAAAATATCATTATAAAACTTGTTATGGAAAACTGATAATTTGTCTCTCTTTCTCCCTCCTCCAAATCTCTCTCTCTCTCTCTCTCTCTCTCTCTCTCTCTCTCTCTCTCTCTCTCTCTCTCTCTCTCTCTCTCTCTCTCTCTCTCTCTCTCTCTCTCTCTCTCTCTCTCTCTCTCTCTCTCTCTCTCTCTCACACACACACACACACTCACACACTTTAAGTAGCTCTGTTTCTAATTATACGTAAAACCCAACCACCAACGATGATATTATTGCTAATTTTCTTTTACATTTTACATACTGTATTACGGTATAGAGGGAAATAATAATAATAAAAAAAAAAGTTAAAAAGAAAGTATATAGTTTAAATATAGTTGAAGTTTGGCATACGCGGCGGTCTTGTCTTTTAGTTGACATTTCGAGTGACATTAAAGTAACTTGAGATTGAAAATTACGTGCTTGAGTGCGACTTCAACACGTCCAAGTCATTCAACATGACTATACTGTCAAAATTTATAATACCAAAAATATCAAAGTTAATATATATATATAAATATGTAACTACTTAACCAATACTACTTCATCATTGGATTAGTTGTGATTTATTATATCTGTTTCTTTTTCTTCTTCGTTAATAGATTATGTACTTGGTAAAAATATATATTTAGAAATTTGTTTATAAATAAAATTTACAATATTATTTTTTTCTCACGTGGTTTTATATTAATAAGTATATATGCGCACATTTGTAATACAATTGAAATTTTATGTCGCAATAAATTTTGATGTATAATGCATGTACATACATTAATAAAAAAATAATTCTTATTAAAATAATTATCGCTAAAGATTAAATCTATTAACCTTTATTGAGATCTTCTGTGTTATGTTGAGAAATTTGTTTTCCATTCGGCAAATTTGACTATTTAAAAAAAACAACAATTAAAAACAAACAAACAAAAATAATTTTTAGGCTGGTTTTTTTAAAGTAGTTTGTCTCTAAATGAAAATTTAAATTTATGTATTTATGTTTCACGATTGACTTGTTTGTTATTTTCTCTTGTTTCTCTTTATTTCATTTATTTATTTAATTTACTGCACTTTTTTTTTCATGTGTTTGTCAAAATTCATCCTAAATTTATAGCATAAGGCTAGAAGGCTAGGAAACATTATTTATTATACTTCCATTAAAATGAAATTAAATGAGAAAAATAATAAAATTGTACCTATAATGAATATAATATGACTCACGGTCACTTCAACTACTTATTTCTTTTACTATATCATATGATATAATCATAACAAATAGAAATTTTGCATTTATTCCTTTAAAAATGTATTGTTGGCGAGTCAATTCAGACATCAAGTTAGCAGTTAGCATAATACAAACAACAACATTTAAATTTGTGCATTTGTTCACGAAAATAATGTTTATTTCTGTAAAATTTATTCATTTTCATGCTATTACTTTTTGATGGAAAGTATTTCAAAGAAAAAAGTATTTTTACATCATAATTTTTTTGATTTTTTTTTCTCGCAGATAATTTAAAATGAATTTAGTAAGAATCACATTAAATAAACCCAAAAAATCCCTTAATACTATATGAAAAATACATAAAAAAGGGTTATTAAAAAATATTAAAAATACATTTTTATATGTAGGATGTATTTTATAGTAGGTAGCAAATGTAAAGTTAAACGAAGCGAATATATTTCGTGAATCGTTTCTCAAAATAGCAACAAACTAAACGTATATCAAAACTTTATTTAAAGTTAGAAGTTAGAGAGACAACTAAATACTTTATATTATAAAAATAGATATCAGGATTTGGATACGTTGACGTTTTCATCCTTCGTCGTTCGTCGACGACATAATAAACTTAAGTACTTTCAACAGAAAATGTAAATTGAATTTTCTTGTACTACCTGTCTTTTTTTTTTTTTTTTTTTTTTTTTTTAGAAGAAAATAAATAATGCTTTGTCTTTTAAATAAACGCACGTATTATGAGAAATAAAAAATTATTATGCTTTAAAAATATTTGTTTTATAATAATTTATATAATATGCATATTTAATTTTAATAGTTGATATATTTTAACAATAATAAATGTTTTTAATGTTGCTAAATTGTAGTTTTGTTTTAAATTTTTTAAAAATTATGGTTTATATATTATAGTATTTAGCAACGTTTTATATCTCAGAATCAAATATTAAATGACATTTAGACAGTTTGGTTCAGATTAACTATGCAGATGAAGTATAATTGTGATTGTAGCTCAGTTGAAATGGAAATCATTCGTACTTATACTTATTGAAGATGTCTAATTGGATAACTAAAATAGAAAAATAACATTAAAAAGGCTCTTTCCCCGCTTATAATAAAAGTAAATAATTGTTCCCTTGTTCTTTGAATTTTATTTATTACTTTCTAATAGAATATTATATGGTAGATTTTAAAAGAAAAAGAAAGTGTTGCAACTTTCTGAAATTTGTCGTTTTAGGTGTTATATTTTTATTGCATAAGTTGGTGTGAGAGGTGATAAATGATAATAATCGCATGCCAACTTTAATAACGTGGTATTGTTCTATCTTGAGTCAAAAGGATTTTCAAAATCGCTAGTTGTTTTTAAATTTATATTTAAAATCGTTTAAGTCATATAAGTGCTTTTGAAAAAAATTAAGATTTTTATTGTACTGTTATTATTATCATTATATGTATATTTTTTTAAATCTGAGGAGTGAGGACGCAAGGCAATTCCATAATCCAAGGCAATTCCACTTACCTCTAATTGGAGTGTAGCGATCATGGGATGTTTGGAAATGCTGAAGTCTTTCTGTTAAATATGCAGCACCACCGCCATTGTTCTGTAAAATGAACATAATTTAGTCATTCCATGTAAAAATAAAAGGTGTATGTGCATAATGCATGACGTCATACTAAATACGCTTCGACGCCATATTGGAGCAATGAAACATTATTGCTCAGGACAAACGTTGGTTTTGACTATTTTCTTTGGAAAATAAGTTGTTGTTTTTTTAATATTATTTTTCTCGCATACTTGAAAGCAGACATGGCCAGCGCTCTTTAAAAATGAGCACGCTCGCGCTCCGCGCTCGCGATCACGTAATTGATCGCGCTCGCGCTTCGCGCTCGCAAACTCTCATATGAGCGTGCTCACGCTCACGATCGTGAATTTTTTGAGTGCGCTCTAATATCGCTCATGCAAGTCTTTAAAAAGTGGGTGTGTCTATATAGCTAGACCTATTTGTGGTGATTAGTAATTGTTAGAATTGTCTTATACTGCAATTGTAACTAGTAGAAGGTGCATTAGAGGTTTAATCTGTAATATTTTGATAGTTCATAAAATGAACCACTGAATTAACTTCATTTTTAGTTCCTCATTTTCTATTCTTCAAAGCAAAAAATGAGTGACGCTCAAGTCGCTCCGCTCACAGTATTTTGATCGCACTCGCGCTCACGCTCGCGACTTTAATTATTGAGCGACGCTCCCGCTCCGCTCTAAATTTTTGAGCGCGCTCACGCGAGCGTCGCTCAAACAAGACGCTCATGCCCATGTCTGCTTGAAAGCCTCATTTAACCTCCCAGCATGAATACTTTCAAAAATATTTTTAAAGTGGCAATAAAAGTGTAATTTGTTTACACCAGCCCGTTATTTAATGCTTGCATATGGCGCTGACTTTTATGTCAATGCAACCACCCTTCAATATCGTGAAAAAAAAATAATCCTAAAGAATAAAATACATGTATTAATACCATACGGTAATTGTTGTTATGGTTAGGTCTTGATTT